>CAXIVR010000004.1:58680993-59280993 GCA_964035755.1 Teleogryllus oceanicus
CCTTCGTCTACCAGTTCACAACACATAAATTCTGAAAATTTGGTAATGTAGTTGTGTGATGATCTTCGTTGCCTTCTAAAACTTTATCTTCGACGGTTGACGTAGTATCAAACTCTCCAAACTCATCAATTAAAAAATCTTCCTGTATGTGAACATCAATGCTCGCTGATGCAATCGTCGCATTAATTAGTTATAATAAATAGTTAGATTAGGTTAAAAAATGCCCTCATTAATATAATATACATTTCCGTTGCCAATAATGAAATCTTAACATCGTCGCTCTTTTGGATACAGTCCTTTTCTTTCCATTTAATAGACTTTATAGTGTTTTAGAACACACTATTAGAGGTTTGGCAGAAAACATTTTTCACTATCGTCTCCTATATTATTTCAATAGTATACATAACTTTTTGCGGTTCTTACACGCAACCAATCTTCATAAATGAGCTCTCTAAAGAAAGAGAATTTCAGGGAGACGTGACGAATTGCACTTTTACTTTAAAAATATGAAGGATTTGTTTTTTCTCACACTTGACCCGCTCATTGTTACTCACACTTGAACGTTATTATCTGGAAAAAGGACAGATGGTTTATGTACGAACTGTTTACGAACGAAAATCACGTTATTCTATCTCAAACGAACATCATTGAACTGATTTCAATGATTACAGTATTGGCGTGGTTTTCAGGTTCGGGTGGGCTGGATGATATGATAGCCCTCCCCATAAGGCACATATCTCACCAACTCGAGAGACCCAACAGTCGGCGAGTGCGGTTGTAGTTGAGCGAGAGTCGTTGAGGGCCGAAGCGCCATCGGGAAAGAAATGACAGAAATAGTAATGACTGCATAAGTGATGAGGGAGTGAAACGGTAGAGATGACGAGATAGAATGAGTAATGAAGTGCTAATTAGAGGTGGGACGAATCACCAGTTTTCTGAAATGGGGATACGAAATTCCAAAACGTTATCAAATTGCACAAACATATCACATCTCAATATTCTTGTATAGTGATAAAAGTAAAAAATGGGACTAATGCTAATAACAGCAATAGAAATAATAATAATAATAATAATAATAATAATAATAATAATAAATTTCCTTTCGAGTCGCTAATAGACAGCGTGCTGGCTTTCTGTGAGGCAGCGGTGATTCGATTCCCGGCCGTGGCAAAAATGAAGTTGTAGCTTTCTAATATTAATCATCTCAGTTTCTATAGCTCTGTGACGAAAGGAAAAGCTCAGACAGGCCAAGTTCGCTAGGTACGGTGATAACAATACGCCATGCTCGCCACAATGTCTCTCTCACTCTCAGGTGTGGAAAATAAATATCAAGCCGAGTCCAGAGCTAGGAACACACTAGCTGACAAACGCCGGATTAATCTGACCATAAAATGGCAAATATATACTAATAATATTACATTTAGAAACCGTCCAAAGAGTAAATATACCACGAGTAATCCACTTTTCAAACATAATTTAACCACTTCAATAATAAAATCACCGATTAAATTTTTTGTTTAGTCTTTTTTTATTAAAATTGTGCATTATGCTTTTATTACGCTCGTTTGTTCTTCTGTTGTTATTTCTTTTTTCATTTGCGAAGAACCCATCATGTGGCTGCACCACATACCACCACCGTCAGACCGGGAACGGTAGCTCAGTGCATCAACTGATGCCGCTGCAGCGCCTCTGACCGGGAGGTCCTAGGATCGAGTCCTGACGGCAGGATTTTCGACACTAGCTTTTCAGCTAGGTCGAATTGAGTCGCTGTCTGGGGAAGAATTCTAGCGGCCGGCTGCTCTGGTCGGTAGTTTTCCGTGGTTCTCCGATCAACACCAGACGAATGCCGGAGCAGTACCCTACCAAACGGGCCACGGACCGCACGCGATCTGTCCTTCCTCTTTCTTGTCCTATCCTCTCCCCTTACACACTCACTTACACTAACATACACTACACTACCACATATTCCGGGAGACCGGTCGGGAGCTTATAGCTTGTCCCAGCTGGGGCGGTGCCCCGCTGGTGGGAGGGTCCTTGTTAGGGGGAAACCCCACTAGCCGACGGTAGGTCGGTGCCGGATCTCGCAATCCAGCGAGGGGAAAATCACTGCCCTCTCCCGAGAAAAAACATGCACTACACTAACGGGACTAATGACCGAAGCAGTTGACGCGCCCGGAAACGCGAAAAAAATCAATCAATCAAACCAGCGTCAGATTTTTTCTCCCACAAGGCTCAGTCACACCCCAACGGCGGTGCACCTGCGGTTGCATAATGGCGCCTGCAGTAGGTGCTGCCCCTGTACTGCCCTTGGGTCTTGCGCAACCTGAGAGAATCGATTCGGCGGAAGTGGACGCCGCTTGAGTAATCGCTTCCTTCGCGTGCAGCGGTGCGCCGAGGGGAGACCCGAGCGAGCGCTAGTTGGCAAACATTGACGTTCTGGCTAGTTACTAGGTCGTGCATGGGATGCAGGCTTATTTGCTCTTTCGAATGGGGGTAAACTTCCTATGAACAAATATCTCTCGGGAGGGAAACATATAGTAGGAGTGCTCGTGGACGTTATTTTATGAATGCTGGAAATGTATCGATGTGTCATTCCAGTTACACTTAACATGTCAAAAAATAATGGGAGTACATTTTCAAAGCGGTGAAACAAAACCAGACAAAACAAAAACAAAAAAAATCGAACAAGCTAGTACGTTTTTGTATTCTTGTTTTTTGAATGATTGATTGATTAGTGGTTCCGGGCGCGTCAACTACTAAGGTCATTAGTCTCTTAAGTGAAGGGCATAGTTTTTATCGCGGGAGGAGATTTTCCTCCGCTGAATGGAGAGATCCAGCGCCAACAAACTCATCAGACGGGATTTTCCCCAACCAGATATCTCCCACCAGCGGGGCACCACCCCAGTCAATCTCTAAGCTCCCGACTATTCTCCTGGCATATGGTGTGTTGGAGTGTGATGTGTGTTGTTCCAAATTCCATAGATATCATTTATTCATACGACTACTTTGTTACTGGAGAGGCAGAATTCTTTAAAGAAAACGTGTGTGCATGTAGAATTGCAATATTGTCGCCTCTACCCAGCGCCGATACTCGTACTAGGCATGGGCAGACTGGGTGATCGCCCGGGGCTCCGCAGTCGAGGGGGCCCGATCATGGAACTGATGGAAAAAGCATAGTAAAAGCTTGGAAATTAAATTAGAACTCGAAAAAATCGTTATCGTTATTTTATAAGTCGCGGTACCATAGTCTCATATTTCATAAAATTTTCAATTAACTTTTTATCTTCAATATTTAATTATAGTCATTACTTATAAGATAGGATTCATTCCAATACATGCATATTTCAGATATAGAGTGTTATATTTACTAAATGTATGTGTACGAAATGGAAACATGTATGTAATCAAATGACGCTAACATTAAAATAGTTACTGAAATTCATATTCACTATTTCAAGTATTTAACAAGTGATTTTATTAAACAACAATTTTTTTTAGTGTTTTAAGCTCACCCTGGAAATTATATTATTTGATCAATAAATACTTTTACTTAAAAGTAATATTCAAAATATATTCCCAATTTTTTTCTAGTGTAACGTTGTATTTTCTATTTGGTGAAATAAAATAACTCATAGTTTCTTGATTCAACATTCACATTTTTTTTTTCGACGCGGGACGGGGGATGAGGAAGGGCTACGTTTCAACATCGGCCCGGGCCCAAATTCTCTAGCTCCGGCACTGCCTCTACGCTTTAGTTTCTCCTGCTCTGACGTCTAGGAGCTCTTCGGCTCCGCCTGCACCTCGTGTACCCGCGCCGCTAACGGCTTCTTACGAGCGTTGCACGTGTCGCCGGCGGGGCGGCGGGGCGGCACGCGTGACGCGGGGCGTGCGGCGCGTGCGGCGCCACGCGGCAGCACATGCGCCGCACTGCGCCGCGGCGCATCACGTGAGCTCGACACGCGTGCATCGCCCAGCCGCCGCACAGTGGGTCCGGAAAGGGGAAAAGTGGCCAAAAAGTGTTTTTAAGCTTTTTCGAATTTTTTTAGGAATCAAAAATAATAACTTATTTAATTATTTGACCTTCAAATATTTATTTAGTCAGAACTTTCATCATGAGACTCTTCTTCAAGAAGTGAATTTGCTCTTGAAGGCATTAACATTGTTGTAACTTCCAGGTCCAACACCTTTATGATAATTTTTCTCTAGTCGATTTGTGAAATCAGTGGGTCAGATGCAATTAATAGCCTGCAAAGTACTTCTTTTTTTTCTTACAGGTTACAGTTCTTCCGTTTTTTTTCTTTTTAGTGTGTTTAATAACATCATACAAACTCCTACTTGTAACTAAGAGCTATCAGTACGAGAGCATGAAGAAAAAAATGAATATTGCTGATAGAAAGGTTAACAAAACTACATGTGCAATATCATAAACAATGTGCCTTAACGCAAAATATGGCAAACATGAGCAAACTTTGATTAATGTTCTGAAAAGTAGAGAATTCCAGAATGAGATTCAGTTAATGTCATAGCCCAGAAATGCATGGAAGGGAACTAAAAGACAATATGAAAAACCGGATTTAAAAATTTCATTCATTGTGTCACGAGAAGTTTCTACTTCCAATTACCAAATTATTATTCAAGAAATATGGTTTTTAAAATACAGATTTAAAGTACGTATCTCCAGATATCGTATCCATAGCACGTACGATGCTGCTAGTCGAGATAGCAAAAATATTTGCATTGAAAAACACGGCGCTTTATTACCGCGCGAGCAAAGAAGTGCGCCGCGCATTACGTGTGCAAGTTCAAACTTGCACTGCAAGGAGTAGCCTGATTCCCACTTCCTTTCCTGACCGAGGAACGCCGTAGGAGACCTTTTGCTGCCCGTTTCATGCGAAATGGAGCTTTTGAAGTATATTTTAATTTTGGAATTTTTGCCAACTTGTGCCGCCTCTGGCCCCACTGCACGCCGTTACGCACCGCTACGATGTTGCATCAATAATACGCACCAGCAGCGCCGCCAACCACACCGGATCTACAAACTTAATAGGCAATGTAGTGCTCAATTGGCAATATTAATACGCAACTTAGTACTTAATTCGCAATGTTAAATTCGCCAACCACTGATGACATTTTTCTTCAAACATACCCGAAGACATTTGTAAAGTAGTGATCTGAGAACTTCCATTTTATCATACGTTAAGTCAGGAGTTCTTTCGAAATTATTTGAAGTTACAAAACACAAGCAATGCGAGAATTGAAAGGAATATTTCACTAATAAAATGGAATATATAGTTATCTTCATTAAAATCAGCCATGTGTTACTAAATCCATGAGCATATCCGGCGATGAAAGAAGTTATAGAGTTGCAGGAGTGAAACATCTGTTTGATTGGTGTAGATAAAATTCTTGAACTTCATCAACTGCGACGCGATGAAGTTGGAGAACACAGTTGAGAGACTATTGTTCAATTAGAATATGAATAGAAATTACGGAAGAAAGACGATACACAGATGAACAGCTGGTCCAACCGTTTGAAATGATGATTCAAGCAACGAAATTCTTCGCAATTTAAAAAAAATATTAAATGATGACGAAATGAACCGCAAACGAAAATAATAATGGCAGCAACATAAAGTGGCGGTCTGCATGCCGGTAGCCTCGGCAGGCCGGCGGCGCTGTGGTCGAATTGCGGATGTGTAAACGAGGGTCTCATTATTATTTACGATTCCCGGCCGTGAAATGCACAATTACTCTGCGGATTCGAGTTCACGGAATTTAAGTTTCCGGAATTATTAAACAACTATTGTAATGAACATTTCCTGGACGTGCAACGTACCATTTTTAATTTCATATTATGTCGTTTTAAATCAAAAAGCACAGACGATATTACAGAATATTGCTAAACAACTGGAAGGAGCAGTCGTATGCAGATCATTAGAGAAGTGGCTGGAATAGAAAGGTAGAGAATGCATTTGATAATTAATGGACACTACTAATTGGATAGCTTTATTGATTGATTGATTTTTTCGTGTTTCCGGGCGCGTCAACTGCTTCGGTCATTGGTCCCGTTAGTGTAGTGCATGTTTTTTTCTCGGGAGATGGCAGTGATTTTCCCCTCGCTGGATGGCGAGATCCGGCACCGACCTACCGTCGGCTAGTGGGGTTTCCCTCTAACCAGGACTCTCCCACCAGCGGGGCACAACCCCAGCTGGGACAAGCTCTAAACTCCCGACCTGTCTCCCGGAATATGTGGTAGTGTAGTGTATGTTAGTGTAAGTGAGTGTGTAAAGGGAGAGGATAGGACAAGGAACGGGAATGAGAGTTCGCGCGCGGTCCGTGGCCCGTTTGGTAGGGTACTGCTCCGGCATTCGCCTGGTGTTGATCGGAGAAATCACGGAAAACTACCGATCAGAACAGCCGCCGCTAGAATTTCCTCCAGACAGCGACTGAATTCACCTAGCTGAAAAGCTGTGTCGATTGGATAGATTGAAATGGAGTTGGAGACGCGAGCGTGAAGCTGTGATCTTAGCTATGTCAATGGTCGATTGTAATGATCCGAGTAACAAAATACAAGGAAAGAAACACTACGATAAATAATGTATTACGATAATAATTATGTCAATAATTTAAATCTGTTTTTGAAAAGTAAAGTATTCATAGGAATGCACAGGAAACAGATTCACAAAAAACTAAATTGACTTTGTAAACAAAAATATTTGGAAAACTTAATTAAATTTTAAATACAAGAACCTTTTAACAATACCATCAATTTATTGAACATGAAAGAATTAAACCGAGTGCAGTAAAAAGCGTCTGAATTCGTGAACAGACATAATGGGGTGAATGTCAATTGGGAATCATTGGTTAGACGTGGAAAGGCATCAAACTGTTTGCCCTCTTCAAGGAGTCCACAAAGCAACCAGCACGGAAAGTCATTAGTGAAAGACTTGTTGAAATGCCATGTTTCTTAAGTAGGGGCGACCGCAAACACAAAATAAAATGCACAAAAGAAAGAACGGATATAGGAAAAGTCAGGTTTGTAAATGGGGCCTTTGCCGACTGGAACAATTACCTGCAGAGGTGCTCTTCCCAGGAGCAGACAAGTTGTGCGTTCGAGAGTTCTCAAGGGCGCAGCGCTCTCTGTGGAGTGGTGTGATGTGCAGTGAAGTGCAGTGACGTTTTTCAGGATACGGAAATGCCAACAAAGGTGCGGGCAAAGTTTGCTGCATATACTTACCATTAATGCATAACTTACTGGGTGGTGAAATGAAGTAATGAGATGGGTACGGAGTAGAGATGGGGAACATTTTAGTTATTTTTAAAACTATTTATGTATTTGGGTTTTTATTTTTTGGTTAATTTGTTTTACAAATCTGTTTTTAAAAATATTTCAGTATTTTCCTTTAATTCTTATATTTGTACTGTTTTTGGCTTTTGTACTGCCAATTTCTGAAATAAATGACTATTATTATTATTATTATTATTATTATTATTATTATTATATTATTATATTATTATTATTATTATCATAATCATTATCATTATTATCATTATTATTGTTATTATTATTAACTTACTTTTTCAATAATTTTAACTAACCTTCATACATGTAAGAAACACGTTTGCAACATTTGCAATTTGAATTTATAGGGCATCATGTTATCGTAATAATGTAAACATTGTATCGTTTTGGGGCTCATGCAGTTCTTGCACCTTATACTCTATAATCGTCTTTTCCATGTTTAAAGAGAGGAAGTTTAAAAAGGTGTTACCTCCTTATAATTTATTGAAGAGAAAGATTTAATTAAACATTTTCAGAGATTATTTCGCAACTGGCATATTGTCACCAACATGGTACCTTGTAGTATAAGTTGATGACTTTTCAACTTCAGAAAGTAGATATGAAAATATTGTATAAAGTCATTTGTCAACGAATCACTGAACATATTTTGGAGTGCAAATCTTCATTACAGAGACAGCCCGTGAAAGATGTAGAATTTGTGATACACAAACGCGCTAGCTGTAAATTTTATCAGTTTCCCGGATTTCTGATTCCTCCATTG
This sequence comes from Teleogryllus oceanicus, assembly GCA_964035755.1. NCBI lineage: Eukaryota > Metazoa > Arthropoda > Insecta > Orthoptera > Gryllidae > Teleogryllus > Teleogryllus oceanicus. Next base: position 58,689,057 of record CAXIVR010000004.1, read on the forward strand.
CGAGCATGGGCCACCGCGTCCGGAGTCAGTAACTACGACTTCGTAGTCTACGAGTTCTTGACAGCCCGCATTACTCCGCTTCCTAGGCACAGGGCCAACGTTGCAGCCGCCATTTAGCAACCTTCCTCAGGGCGAAAAGCGCTCTGGCGCATCCCGGAGAGCCAACACAGGATGCGGTGCCTCCAGGACAGCGAAGTAGTTACCCATTTACGTATTTATTTATTTATTTTCTTATTTATTTATTTACTTATCTATTTATAGTGATTTTGGGAGCGTCACCTGATAAAGGTTTTAGTTCTATAAGTGGAGTGCATCCTTTCTTCTTGGGAGTTCGCGGTGATCTTCCCCCGCAGCCGATCTACGAACCATCAACTAGCAGGGGTTTTCCACAACTAGGAATCTCCCACCAGTGGTACACCAGCAGAGCCGGGACAAGCTCTAAGCACCCAAACGGTCTCCCGGCATGTATGGTAGTGTAGTGTAGTGTATGTTACTGTGTGTGTAAGTACCGGGTAAGAATAGAACTAGGAAGAGGAAGGATAGATCCCACGCGGTGCGTGGCGTGTTTGTTAGTGTACTGGTTCGGCATTCGCCTGATGTTGATCGGAGAAACCACGGAAAACTGTCGATCAGAGCCGCCGGCCGTTACAATTATCCTCCAAACAGGGACATAATTCAGCCCAGCTGATTAATCTGCCACCGTCGGGACTCGAACCCAGGACATGGCCCCTAGCACTGCAATGATATCAGCTGATGCCCTGAGCCACCTCTCCAAGTAGTTATCGATTCTTCCATTCATCATTCGAATCATATCTACAGTATTATATAAAGTGTTTTATGTCAATTAATAGAAAGGGTAATAAAAATGCCCGCAAGCACGTGCTCTCTCTACCGTCCTTGGCGGCACGCCGGCGGGAAGGAAGTACGAATTTGGCGCGGGAGGAAGAACTTATCGGCGAGCAACTCGGGGGCAGACATTGCGAAAAGCAAACAGGAAGCGGCGTAGTACGTGTTTACGGCGCGGGGAGGATGTGGCGGAAGGGCTGCAGTGGGAGGGGGAGCCATGTATTTATTCCAAGGTGATATCGGCGACCGCGGGAACTGCTGGGAATTCCAGCGATGAGTGGAGACCCCACTTCCACTTCTGGTGCTGCGAGTCCCGATGACTGCGCACGTTATTTCTGTTTTGCAGAGTTCTTGCCCCTCCACGTGCAATTTCTTTTGAGATATCGAGACTGGAATATTCTACGGTACTGATATTTGGACTCTGTAATATATTACATGTGTGTGTAAACCCTTTGAACATTGCAAGGCGCCAAGAAGAGAAAAAGGAAGACAAGAAGGCTTTGAAAAAGCTGTGTGATATGAAAACACAAGTTTGAGAGGTCGTTTTCACTTTGTCGTATACGTACTTATATACGAAGTAATATGCGTAGTATAGAGAAAGTTATGTAATGCTGCGCGAAAAAACGGTAGGTTTTCAGCACTCACAAAAAAAAAAATTGCCGGGGGCTGAAAACGCAAAAGTGGATAAATCCAGTTGCTAAATTAAGAAAAAAAATCCCCTAACATGTGGGGTAGACAAAATCCCGTTTTTATGTCAACAAACCTAGCGCCTAAACCACACGTACGATCTTTATCAAATTGAAGAAATCCCTGTCCATGTGACCCTAGTTGAAGATTTGAAATTTCGAAAAACATTCTTTAAAATTTCGGGGTACTTTACATGATTTATAAGTTCATGATCTTCAAATAATATGTTTGTCGAAAATTCAACACTTTTCTATAAAAATGAGCTCTAAATTCCGCATTTTCAGAAACGCTCAAATGCCATTCCCTCAAAAAGGCACCAAACTTTTTCTTAAAATTTTTTTCAATGGGTAGTGCTAAATGAACTTTTTAATATGACGTAAAGTTTATTTTGGTGCATTCATTTGTTTTTTAAAAAAGTACACAAATGTAATTTTTTTAATTATCTCTCACCCCGTTATTGTGCACATTTCCATCAACTTGTATACATTATTACACTTGTGAGCAGAAGTACTTCAAATGATTTCAAATGAAGTTTTTCGAAAACTCAATAGATTCCTGTGAAAAAGGTCTTTCAATTTGGAATTTACAGTAATGCTTAATCACCATTTTCTTAAAAACCACGTCAAAATTTTCAATGTAAATTTCTATTTTGGACGAGGTTTTACTCTTCTTTAATATTCTGGAAGTCATATTTCGGTTCTAGTATTTAGAAACCAAAAAGTTGAGAAAAAGTTAAGAAAATGTACTTACGATGACAATAGATGGCAGCAGGCCAGATAATTGAGCAAGACCTAAAAGCCTATCCACACCAATGAAATAAGAAACAAATTGGTACAAGAATGTGCCATTCTGTAGCACCTCCAGTTAGCTATGTTTTAGAAAAACTAATGCTACAGAACTTAAGTGCAGACGTTATAGATTGCGTGTTGTATGAGCTAGGAGCAACTGAAAAGTAAAAAGAAAGATATGTCACCTACACTTTTATATCATGGACAGAAACTAAAACGGTGTACTTGTATTTAGTGAAAAGAAAGAAAGAAAGAATCAAAGACCTGTAACAGGGTGGGAATTGCTGTAAATATTTATATGTTCTGGTTAATTTTATTGTTTATATGAATGAGTAATATAAGTGTAATATAAGGGTAACCCCCCAATCAGAAGCAGAGTTGGGGTTACGCTCCGTCGCTCCACTAGTGGAGGGGCGCGGCCCCTCCCCTTCCCCTTCACCGTGGGGGGGGGTGAGGGTTCAAACCTCCGAGCCTTTTTTTAAAATTTATTAATTTTTGAAGAATTTACATATCTCAGTGAAAATAACTATACATATGTATTTACAGACTTATATGCTAACCTTAAATATAATCTGACATACTAACAAGGGGGAGGAAATCCCTTTTCGGGTCCTCAGTCCGAATCTAAATCTGCAATTTTTTTTAGGAATATGTGATGTGGATATTTGTTTTTGATTCGTGTTTGGTAATTGGGGTTTTGGGCTAGTTTGAATGGTGATAGGACTGGGATTTGAGGTAGGTTATGGTAAAAGTTGGTGGCCAGATATGTGATGTATTATTCAATGGGTTCCAAATTAAATTAATTGTGAAGTTGATTGTTGGTTATATACCATGGGGCATGAGCAACTATTTTAAGAATTCATTTTGCAGGACTTGTAGTTTATGGATGTTAAGAAGAAATAAAAGAAGTCATCTTCGTCAACATATCAGCTTTATTAAGATAGCCGGCTTTCGACGGCTTTGCCGTCATCGTCAGTCTCGCTCGAGCGACTTTTGCCGACAGCAGCGAGACTGACGATGACGGCAAAGCCGTCGAAAGCCGGCTATCTTAATAAAGCTGATATGTTGACGAAGATGACTTCTTTTATTTCTTCTTATAAGAACGTCAACAACATCCAATCAGAATTCCCACAATTTATGGATGTTAGTTTTAGCAGAGTTGATCCAAATTGGACTGGCGTACAACATTAATGGTCTTAAAATTGTCTTGTAAATTGCTATGGCTGATAAACCACGAGCCTAGCAGTGGAGCGCTCTCTGCCCGATGCGACGCCACAACCTCCAGCACACTTCCGCCACAGGTCGTGGCATACCAGGCTCCCGAGCGGGCGCCGCCAAGATTCCTTGCTGTTCCGCAGTAGCCACTTCGCTGCCGCCGCTGGCAACTTATCGCAACCATCACTCACATATGCCTGTCCGGTCTGGAATAACACAACTAAAACCAACATTGAAAACTCCAAATAGTACAGAACAAATTTTTACGAAAATGTGCAAAGGCCCTTTGGTTCATATCAAATACACATATTCAAAGGGAACTTCAAATAGAACCCCTAATTGAACATATAAGAAAAAACTGTAACACGTTTTTTACTCTTCTTTCATCCTCTCCTTGCAGTACAAAATTCACAATGGGAAAAACTTTAAACAATCCCAAAAGAATTCGCTCTCGATATTCCAAAGACATGTTTAAACCCCCATAAAAAATCAGTATATTAATATGTATTAAATATGTAAATCTTCATCCCAATGTTGTATAGAGTGTATCTAGATTTAAGAATGTATAATGTATGTAAAATTTGTGTATTGTATGTCAAATGTTTAGTTGTAAGTATTAAAATATAAGTATTAAATCCTGTAAATTAGCTAGTAGTAAGATACAAGAGTGAGAGGTTGTATGCTCAAACGTGAAGGCCCAAACGTTATGTATTACAAATAAAAATGTACAAACCCCTGAAAGGCAAAACTGCCGAACCGGAAGAAAATAAATTAAAAAAAAAACAAAACTTATCTCCACAACGGATGAGAGCAGCCACGTGACCTGACCCTGCTGGCCGTCGACCTGCCCGGTCGGCGCCACCGCTATCCAGCGAAGAACCCGTCCACCCTAATTTGTATTTGTTATTGTTCTGTTAAATTTTATTTGTATTTGTTGGTGCAAAGTAAAGCCACTGAAGAAACATCGGTGTTCACCTTTCACCCTGAATCCTACAAATACAACAATGAGTTCATTTGTTCAACACAGAAGCGTCTAATATTTTGTTTTAGTATAGTAATTTTAATTGAAATGATTGAAGGCGTTGTCATTGTCAACAATACTTTTTATTTCAATAAGAGCCGCTTTCCATGGCTTAGCCATTATCATCCAGTTTTCTGATACAAGAAAAATCAGATCACTGAGCAGTATCAGAAAACTGATGATGATGACTAAGCCATCGAAAGCTGCTCTTATTGAAATAAATAGTATTGTTGACAATGCAACGCCTTCAATCATTTCAATTATATAAATGTCAACTACAACTCACATAACCAATATAGTAATTTTAGATGATTATATTAAATATTCTTACAATTCGTGCAATGTTTTCCGTATGGAAACATTCTAAAGGCCATGTCCTGAGAATTAGTTTGTTTTATTGTGCTGATGTATCTTGAAAGAGTCGGGCATATGTAAAAGGTATATTTCGGTACGTCATAATTCGTTCTCAACGGTTACGCGTACTTTATTTTGAGGTGTCCCGGGCCCTTCCAATCAGGATTGCAATCATTTTGGCCTCTTGTCTCTGATGCTCTTAGATGCTTTGGCATTAAAATTTCTTCTGCTATCATCAAGGAGTTCCCGACAAAAGTGAATAAAATTTTCTTTAATTATAAGAATTTAAAATATTGATTTGTGTACCAATATCGTATTGTTAATGATTGAAGGAAATAGGACATTATTTGCAATATTAGGCTGCAAAACTGGTGTGAGTCTTCCAGAGAAAATCTCGCGGTTTACCTTATCCTATTCTTTGGATTCGTCTTGGCCGTATGAAGTATAAATATTTAATTCTGAAACGTATTAGATGTTAATTTGATGCATCAGTGAGGTTCAAATATAAATGCAATATTATCCTGGAATGTATCAGATTTTACTGATACTGAGAGCAACATAGCTATTTTGATCTTACTGCTCTATATTATTTTTCTAATATAAAACATTTCTATATGTATGAATAATACATTAAGTAATAAAATAATTATTTTTCAGAACCTACTTTCAGAAACTAATTTTTCAAAATTTTCTCCTTCTTTGGCTTTATGAACATATAGCCAGCAGCAAGGGGCCACGCCCGGATATTTCTTCCAAAGGTACATAGTTCAGAGCATTCTTGCAGACATTAAACGCTAACTGCTACTGAAATTCGGCACCTCCGTTTCTGTCCCTCGGTGACGTCCCAAATTCCTCTAATTAGCTCAGAAAAAGTGGCCCAAAGTTTAATTTCAAACTTTCCTTGAACTTACGACAGTGTGTGTTAATATTTATGGTAATTGTTCTTAAGAATTAAATATTCGTAAGTGCATTACGTGTTCTTTCTTTGAACGTACGATTAAAGAAGGCTGACCACTTTGTTAGATGGTAGTTTCTGCCACATGAATCTTTGACGCGTAATTTCATTCCGAGGTCATAAGAAAAAGTAGTATTTGAGATGGCCATGACTCATGTTCAATGCTTTCCTCCTTCACTCCCTTTAAAATATGATTTACATCGAAGAGATTATGACATGACGGCCTTTTAGGGGAGAAAATTTGAAACTAATTACAGTTTGTAATAACATGCAAACGTATCCTTCTTAAAGCGAGTCCTCGGATAATACATACAAAATTTGCAATAATAAATACCACGCAAGCCATATAGCACATAAGTGATGTGCGACACCCTCATCAAATAAGAATGAGGCACTTGAAACCTTGTGACTGATAAATAGTATTAGATGCTTGTACATTGGGAATTCTTTCTATTCCTGGTCTAGCATCTTATATGCTCAACAAAAACCATTGTGTATTCTTTGTTTACAATGACCACGTTCGACCAACGTAGATTGCTGAGAATAAAACAAAAGTTCACACGGATCTAAAGATGAATCACATGCGACATTTTCGACAAATAGGTAATGAAGCGATTTCATGAATGATCTTGGATATACGTCAGATCTTTAACCACTAATATGTAATCAAAAACCAGTGACTTGTGCACAATAAAGTTCAATTAATCAACATTCCAGAAACAACTATAAACAAAAAGTCTATCATTCAAAATAAATGCAAACTACATACTCTAATATAACACACTAATGTTTCCTAAAATGATATGTTCAACAGTTTTTAAATAAATAGGAAGTCATCAATATTGCACGGCTTTCAGACAAGAATGCAAGAAAGCGAAATTTGAAACAATCTGGGGTATCAAATTTAGATGCATCAGCTTTATTATTGCAGACTGACAGCCGGCTGACGAATGTTTTTATGTTCCTAGTACTAACATGTTTCGTTTAAAAAGAAAATCGTTCGTGTGTTGAGAGTATTTTCTTTACATGGTTACCTTCGTGGCTAATGAATTTTGCCCGAGATTTGAAGCGACTTACTGTGCCTATCACTGTTACTTTGTCGTATTCGTACACAGACGGAGTAATATCGTAGTACAGAGAAAGTTATGTAATGGTGCGGAAAATCGATTTCGAGATTTCAAGGGGAATACACGTTTTTGGATCTTCTGATACCGAAACAATGTTTTTTCTACTACTGCATAAAAAAGACAACTTCTTTGCATCGCTAGCGGTACGTGAACTTCGTCAATTTTTAATCGCCATTAAAAAAAGATCGTTGCCGAGACAGCTATCTTGTTACCGTGAAAAAAAGTTATTTTTGCTCTTTCATTCTCACCAAAGCGCAATAAACAGAATTTTTGTTATCTAAGACACTCTTAACTGATCATGGCCCTATAAAATGCATTTCTACATTGTCCGGAGTACCAAGTTTACGAAACTATTTGTATTATATTTTTATGCAGTTGTAGAAAAAATGTTGTTCATATTTCGTGCGTAAAGTTTCCGCCCTTTTTATGGTCTCGATTGAGACTTTTTGCCTCGACCTACGGCCTCAGCAAAACATTTCAATCTCGACCATGAAAAAAACGGAAACTTCACACACTTAATATGAAAATAACTACTTTTTTTTTCAAAATGTCCGTCCGTCTGTCCGTCTGTCTGTCTGGTGTATGTAAACAACACAACACCTAAACCATGCGTTAGATTATTTTCATATTGAAGAAGCCCGTGTCGCTTTTATCTGAGTCGAAGCTCAGCGGATTTGAAAAACATTGATTCATTTTTCGGGGGGGGGGGGATTTATATGAAGCCCTTTGAACATTTCCAAAATTTTCTCAAAAATTGCTCAAATTTTTTTCTTTAAATTTATTGTAAGAATAGAGTGAAATACACGAATAAAGGTGACATAGGTCCTATTTTCACTGTTAACTCTGAATTTTCGATAATTACAAAAGAATAATTTTTTTCGGCGTCTTCCTACAACTACAAAATTGAAAATAGAGATTTTTCCTTCAAATGAACCTTGTTGTCCATGATTAGTTTTTTCTTTAAGATTATGTAAGTTTTTATGGAACCTTTCGTAGTTTTCGCGCAATATTGCATGAAAAATAAAATGTATTTGAATATTGCATGAAATTTAAAAAAATAAAAAAAAAAGATTTTCTCAAAAATGGCTCCAAATTCTTCCTTTATACTTTTGTTAGGTAGGTAGGTGGTAGATAGGTAGGTAGGTGGTAGGTAGTAGGTAGGTAGGTAGATAGGTGGTAGGTAGGTAGGTTAAAAGTGTACACTATGAGATAACATACATGCCATATTTTTCTATTCTTTTGTTTTTTTAAAAATTAGAAAAACGTAATTTTCTTGAATAGTCTCTCATGTCGGTAATATTTTCATTAGCGGGATTTTGTTCATACTATTGTAATTATAAGTGCATGTAATTTAAATAATGTCACATACAGTTTCGTGAAAAATCAATAGTTTTCTTAGAAAACGAGCTGAAATTTCGCATTTTCAGAAACGCTCGAAAGCTGCTTCTCTCAAAAACGGCTCCAAATGTTTTTCTAACTTTTCAACAGATAGTGCTTATTGCACTGTTTAAGATGACGTAGAACTAATTTTATTGTATCCTTTTATTTTTTTAAATATCTCTCACGGCATTAATATGGACATTTCTAGCGATTTGTATACATTATTGCATTTATGAGTTAAAGGACCTCAAATGACTTTGAATGAAGTTTTTCGAAAACTCAAAAGATTCCTGTGAAAAAAACTTCAAATTTCTCGTTTACAGTAACGCTTAAACGCCTTTTTTAAAAAATCAGCTCCAAATTTGTCAATGAAAATCGATATTTATGACGAGGTTTTACTCTTCTTTAATATTCTTAAAGTGATATTTCAGTTCAACTATTATGTAACCGAAATATTGAGAAAATGTCAAAAAAATGTACTTTGAGTGGCGATAGATGGCAACTGGTAAGAGGATGGGGCAAGACCATAAAGCCAATCCACACGAAGGAAAGTGGGTAACTTTACTAGGAGAAAGTCGGCGCCGTTCTTTAGCACCACTACTTTTTAAGTAATAATCCGTGTTCTCTCCAACGTTTAGCCTCCGTAAAGGAGTAGACTAACACTTCTTATACAATGCTCATTCCCTTTTGATAAGGCTTATGTCTGGAGACAGGGAATCGACTCTCATTTCTTGAACTAACTATTGTACGTAAAAAGAGGTTAGATTTGGTCTCCGCAATCACCATTAATTTTGTGTCGCCATCTCCTGAACTATTAGTGTTTTGCACTACAAAGATGATCAACTCTGATGCAACACTTCGATTCAATGTAGTACAATGCCTCACATTACGGTGATGGTGAGTTTTGTGTAGTAACGTATGGCGCATAACCTGAAGAAAGAGGGAAAGACGACTTGACGGAAAGGTAGGACCTGCAGATTTGAAAAATTTCGATTCATTTTTTCCTACACGCATCCACACGCCTCCCCTCATCCACAAACATCCACACCACATCCGAGACGCCACGGATTCCCGGATGGGTGACCGTCTGGGAAACCGGTTACAAACGGCGCCGAGCCCCTGGCCGAAGGGATAAAAGGCACTGACTGACTATGACGTTACGAGACAAACGACGAATACTTTAACGGGGGATTACCCAAATGTATAGACGCTCAATGCCCAAAAAGAGCTAAAGAGACGTGTTGCAACGAAGCACATACAAAGATCAACAAACGCATACATACATGCAAACTCGGCGCTGCAAGCACGCACACAAAGACACACACTCAACGAACATAGAAACATATGTTTTACTGTAAACTAAGGGTAGTATCCATACTCTCTGGCTTTACTAGAGATCACATCATTTCCGCCTGTTTTTACCGCTCCATCGTCTTTCATCTGCCGCTTCCTTGTCTTGTCGGCTGCAGCTGCGCCTCGTCGTTCCGCCCCTCCCCCCCACCCCCCGCGGTACCCCTCACCGAGCGCCTGGCGCCGCCGCGGCTTCTTTGCGATGACCCCTCCGCCCCCATTTTAATTTCAAATGAGGCGAAAGCCACGCGTAATGAAGAAGCGCCACCCCCACCTCCACCCACCCCCTCTGCCCCTGCTCCTCCCCTCCTCACTCCCCAACGCCCCTGCCCCGCTCCGCTGTCCATGCCTCTGGGCCATCTTTGGCCACCGCTCATTGCCATCATCAGCCCAGAACAAACACCGGCTGAAATGGCGCACGGCAACAGTTGATGTCACAACGGCGCCTCTGACCGCGAGGTCCTAGGTTAGTCACGTAGGTAGCTACACAGCTACCGTTCCACGGTAGCTACACAGCTAGGTCGAATTCAGTCGCGTCTGGAGGAGAATTCTAACAGCCGGTTGCTCTGAATGGTAGTTTTTCGTGATTTCTCCGATCAAAAATTGGCAAATGCCGGAGCTGTTCCTTAACAAACGGGCCACGAACGGCGCGTGATCTTTCGTTCCCCTTCTTTGTCGTATCGTCACTCATTACTTATACACACGTCCATACGTATTTAACTATCACACGTAGGGAAGATTGTCCCAATTGGGGTCGTGCTACCCTGGTGGGGGGAAGGACACCGCCACCTCCCGTGATAAAAACATGCACTTGACTTACGGGACTAATGCCCATAACATGATGACCATAATATATGAAACAAATAAAAATTTAATGATTTAATTTGTTCAAAAAGATAAGTCACACCGACTGGGATCGGACCGGTAGCAGTAGCTCAGTGCATCAACTGATGTCACTGCAGCGCCTTTGACCGGGAGGTCCTAGGTTCGAGTCCTGACGGCGGCACGATTTTCGACACTAGCTTTTCAGCTAGATCAAATTCAGTCGCTGTCTGGAGGAGAATTCTAGCGGCCGGCTGTTCTGATCGGTGGTTTTCCGTGGTTTCTCCTATCAACACCAGGCGAATGCTGGAGCAGTACCCTACCAAACGGGCCACGGACCGCGCGCGATCTGTCCTTCCTCTTCCTTGTCCTGTCCTCTCCTCTTACACTAACACGCAATACACTACAACATAATCCGGGAGACCGGTCGGGAGCTTAGAGCTTGTCCCGACTGAGGCGGTGCCCCGCTGGTGGGAGAGTCCTGGTTAGGGGGAAACTCCACTAGCCGACGGTAGGTCGGCGTCGGATCTCGCCATCCAGCGGGGGAAGATCACCGCCATCTCCCGAGAAAAAGACATGCACTACACTAACGAGACTAATGACCGAAGCAGTTGACGCGCCTGGAAACACGAAAAAATCAATCAATCAATCAACCGACTGGGATCGGAAGCGTTAGAGCACCTGGGTGTAATACAGGAAACTTCACCTGTATATCCACGACTCTCGTCTTTATAGCTCTCTCATGATTTTATCACCACTGTTTTTGCTCTCTCCATTCGCCCTTCTTAATGTCATCAGTCATCCCTCCGCAGGTCCTACCTTTCCGTCAAGCCGTCTTACCCTCTTTCTTTCAAACTTTTCCACTGTCACAACTACAACCACCACTGTGTTGCAACACCGACCAACATTCTATCATTACCATCATGGATATTGCCAATGCCATTACCATCGCAGATAAAGTCACCGTCGAAATATACCCTTCTCCTGCAACTTTCTTATAATTTCCACTGTTTGTTTCCCCACACAGCCTTTCCTGTTGCTCCACAGTCCACAGTACTACGCATAAAACGCCAAATTCTACTTCCCCATCCCATTACTTATCTTTTTTAATCTGCCTGTTCTTTTTCTCCTTCGTCACCCCTTCCGGCCTGCATCGTCATTTTCCGGCCGTTGTTACCGCTACCTCCATTCATCATTTCCCACAATGATTCTAGCTATCTTGCTGTTCAATTACCACGGCAAAATTCAGCAACCCTCCTCATTATTCCAAATCCTACTCCATCCCCGAGTCGTGCTCCAGAAACGGCATTTGCCATCAGGACACAACTGCCACCACCATCCCCGACGCCAACACAACTACCACCAATTTACCAGCCAGCCACACGAAGGAGCAATACATGGCCACTCCCGCACCAGAGGAAGTCAATTTCCCGCGTGGAGGAAGGCTTCAGAGCTCTAATGACTTCCAGTTCGATCCGCGTTACCTTATCCGCAATCTCTTCTCCGGTTTCGTCTTGCGTACATGTTTCATTTGTAGATGAAGTGCAATTTGCGAAGATATCGGGTGTTATTACAGTCCGGTTTTGTTTCTGGAAGATAACGACGAGCAGTTAGAAGTATGTAGAGTTGTGAAGACTTCATAACGGATTACTGAATGTAAATTTGGAAAGGAAACGATTTTTTATATTTTACTTAAATTACTTCTAGACATTCACTGCAGCAGCTGGGTTTAGGAAGTCAGCAATTCACACTAACTTCCTTTTTACATGTAATTGCACAATTTGCAATGTTCTATCTAATCGGTGTCACGGTTTATTTCAAGAGTAGTAAAGGTATATCGTAACATTAGCTTGTAGGTAGATAATGGAGCTTATGCAACGAAAGTTATCATGCTTAATCCTTTGCGGGAAGTGCATGTTGCACGCAAGTGGCGGACATCCGATAAAATTACTTCACTTGCAACATACAAACAACAATCCGCATCTGATGTGGATGTGTGTTGGAACGACTAAACGACGCTCAACAAAACAAATGATTTGATGCAAAGTGAATATTATGATAACATGTAAATAAAACCTAAATCCAAGCAAATATTTTCCTATACTTTAGGGAAAATGCTGAGGAGCAATATAAGAAAAGATGTCTGTCTACTTATTAAAAATAAAAGCTTTCCTAACTCTCAAAATTCATTTCACGTTTTGACGCCTGTGATCTGTATATTTTTATTTAAAATTTTTCTTCTCGTGTTTTATACTTGTTTGAAAGCGAACACGTGTACGCCAGAGAAAAGTTTTGATCATAGATGAGTTATGCTCCCTTTGTCCAACGCGATTTCTCGAACGATTTAAAAATTGCACTGAATGGTAAAATGACTGGAATTGCGACTAATACAATAACAAGGCAGCAATGAATTTTTTGAACTATGAAAGGAAAATTTCTATATTTTTAAATGCAATTTTTTCATCAAAGACTATTCTCGAATCTGTTAATCAAAACACATACAGAAATGATAGTGATAGTAATAATAATAATAATAATAATAATAATAATAATAATAATAACAAGAATATGGTAATAAGAACCTGACATATACAGTTGCTCAATAAAAAATTTATGCTTTAAATTAGTTTCAACGAAACGTATATTTGTCATTCCATCTTGTTAAAAAAATTACCAAACCTATTTCCATAGCATTACACAAATATTTTAATATTATATTTATAGTAACTCATATTACTTGATTTTCCTACATAAATTACGTAGCATTTTTCTTTGCCTTACAATCCTGGCAACTTCACTCTTAGTGTTACACGTGTGTAAATACACGATTACTCGGTTCTCCACACACAATTTTAGATACAGATTTACGAAATACTTTTCCCTCCTCTTCAGTAATTTAATGTGTACGTCGCTGCGTATTTTACAACATACTGAATGCCTCCATCACTATTCAAACTAACATTTTTTCTGATCTCTTCGCCAGCTCCGCTCATTCTTTAGCTATTTTTTACTCCCCCTCCCAATTTACCCTTCTGCTTTTTTTCATTAGTCCATTTCCATCACGCCGCTTTCGATTGTTCTTACAAAATATACTAATCTGCGTTTTTTTGTTCAAAATACGGATCACCTTGCTTCTGTTGCAATATTTCTTTTAAGGCCTTATTTTTATTGGGCCAGTTAACCAAACATGAGAATTTGTATTGTTTTTTAAATTATTTTTTAAAATATTCTTCGCACTAAATAACTGATCATCTTTCCTAATAATGTTTAATTTTTCTTACATTTTTTACACCAATTTACGGCGAGGATTTCGATCCACATTGTCTACATGTTCCTTTACGCACTATCATCCTGAAGTGTGGTATACCTCTAACTGAATTGAATGATTCTTGAAATAAAACAATAGCTCGTATCTCGGAACTATCACAATACGAAACTTATAACTTACTCTAGAAAAATGTTTCTAGAGTGAAGAGAATAATATTTCATCTAATAAGAACAATGTATGGGTTAATAAAAACCACCTCATTTGTTAATTCAATGTCAAACCACGTTATGTCGATGTAAAATACAAATTAAAGCTTAATGTTTTGAAGTCACAAACGGAATATTCTAGAGACACGAAAGCAATATTAATGTTCCATTTCAAAACGACGTTTGGGATCCTTTTTCATTTTGGGGGCGAGGATACCGAGGTCGGGAAGGAGAATACGTGACGCCCACGCCTGAAAATAAATAGCTTAAAATGTGTAAGGTAGATTATCGTGTACTCGCCTTCTGACTGCAGGTTTTTCCGTTTCAATGTTTATTTGTCAAGCATCGTATCCACGACTTTGATGCTATGGGAAGGCCATCTTGTGTGAATTCCAGAACTCGAAATATACTTCAGTAGGATGTAGGTTTTGTAATGATGTAAAGACCTTCAGTCTCGCCACATGGTATTAGATAATTCATATATGTAAAATGATTTCGAAAAAAAAAAACCATTTTCTCGGCGAAGAGTGAACGTAAGTATCCCAAAATTTAAAATATGCACATATTAATTTAAATTGTTCAATATTATATGTATTATATCTTGGCGATTATCTGCGGAGTGATTAAGTATATTTACCTAATAAGTATGCTACGAGTCCAAATAAGAGTATGTGTATTAAAAGTACTGAATGAACCAAATCCCAAGGAATTCCAACCCAGGAAAAGTCTATTACGGGAAGTACAATGAAACAAAAAGAAATCAATAACATAACAAAGAATGAAAACGCTTTTCACTGCACCTTCTGTAATTACTATTGTAATCATGTATTAATCATGTAATTATGTAATTACTATTGTAATCATTTATGTATTTTGTATTGCATTTTTTGTTTTCGTGGTATATTTTCTATTGTATAATTTTGTGTTGTATCTTCATCGCATTTTCTGGAATCTAAACTGTATATACAACAAACTGTGTATCCTTGTAATACAATGTAAACAATTGTAACCTTATACCTGTTGCTAATGACCATGTAGTTGATGCAACAATAAATAAATAAATAAATTTAAAAAAAGAAGTAGTTTCATTTGAATATATGAAACGCTTCACTATCAGTTCACCCATGGTGAATTATGATACGTATGTGAATGATATTTTAAAAAATGTACCTTCCAGAATTTCCCATTGTAGCCTGATCTCGGCTTGATGGACTGACATGGTGTGCTAAATAAAGCGCATTTTGCTTTTCTGAAAACATAAATAAAGTGTAAGTAGTAAAAATCCCTAAAAGCAGAACCACTCATATAAAATGGACAGAAATGAAGAAAATAAACACTCTAAAGAACACGAAGAAGATTTGAAAATAAATAAGTAAATACTATTGATTACAGTATTATTTGTTAAATATAAGCGGAACTAATGTGTTTACGTTTGAAATTGTAATCAGAAGATAACGTATCCCAAGCCCGGCATCCAATATAAAGGTCAACGTTGAAGACTGAAAATTGCGTTTCACGTTCGAACACAATAAAAATGTAAAGATGTGCTCGAAATTGAAGTATCTAAAGAGAGTATCCTCTAACATTTAAAGTAGTACGTCATTTTTTCCGTAAAAAACAGAATTGGCACTATGATACTCGGATGAAAAAATGCAGGTTTATATCAAAAACTAAATAATAGAAAAAAATCGTCTCCTCTTACACATACACTTACACTAACATGCACTACACTACCACATATTCTGGGGGATCGGTCGGGAGCTTAGAGCTTGTCCCGGCTGGGGCGGTACCCCACTGGTGGGAGAGTCCTGGCTTGGGAAACCCCACTAGCCGATGGTAGGTCGGCGCCGGATCTCGCCATCCAGCGGGGAAAGATCACCGCCATCTCCCGAGAAAAAACATGCACTACACTAACGGGACTAATAACCAAAGCAGTTGACGCGCCCGGAAACACGAAAAAATCAATGAATCAATCAATCAATCGTGATATTTACAAACAATTTTTGCTCTCTTTCATACAACATATCACTGTCATATCAGACATTATGTATCATATCATAAATAATACATTATATCATAAATGAAATATATCATATATGTAATATGTGATATTGATATATTATATATATATATATATAAAACTTTTTCGAAACATCGATGATGGAACGATGTCACATTTTCCTATGATGAAAACATACCCGATGCCAACTATACTGTAGTTTATTTGATAACATTAGGAAGAATTTTGTAATCTAATAATATCTGCATGAACTTGATGGTCCTTTAATATTACTTCTAAAAAAACCCCTCAGATTAAAAGCTTTTGTCTATGTCTCAAAAAAACGGGTTAGTGATTTACAACTGTTAATTAAAGAACTGCTGGTTGATGAGTTCACTTCGGTTGACTCGAAGTGAAGCCTCATTAGCTGATAAGCTTTTAGTGTTATTACACCGTAATATTCGTTGCTGCTTGTGTAGGTTTTTTGACATCATTTAAGGGCTTACGTCAATGCAGCAATAAACAAAAAAGCTTTCAGGTCGGTTAAGTGCGCACTTTTAGAGGCCCGCAAGGGGAGATGCTAGATGACTTTCCAAGCCTCAGGAATTTAATGTGCATTTTGAAGCCCCAGAAATGTTTAATTGAACATTGACACGGATAGCAATTTAAATGGAGCATCATTCTTTTTTTATTATATTTGCAATTATAGCACTTTTTAATCAGATGTATGGTAATATACAACACTAAAAACCCAACGCAACACCCAAAACTGTCTGGCTTTATCACTTTCAACTGACAAATTACGACTTTTGATTAGATGATTGGGGCCACGATTTACAACTTCCGTTGCATGATAAACAGATTGCAAACGAACAAATTTCTTCCAGCTTTCCTTTCTCCACTTGAGATAAAACGCGGAAATAAATAACAAAAACCCTTTGTGGGAAATGTTGAAAAATTACCCTTCAGTATTTACTAACGATAACATAACGAGGGGTCTACTGCCTTTTGAACCAACGCACTTTTCACGGATCTAAACTTCACAGAGCATGCCTTGTCGGCGGTGTACTGAGACGTGTCGTGTGAACTGATTACTGTTCCGGGTATTCGATAAATTCTCACGGGTAACCTTCGCATTTTCTGGTATCCATAAATTATGAAAAGTTTTCCTTTCTCCCTCTAGAACTCGTACATTTTCGTTCGGGTAGTGCACACTGGTTCGAAATATGGAAAAATAAATATTGGGGAATATGTAAGAAGCTGATAAAAAATAATTAATTGAAGTAACGGATACGTCAATAAATGCTTTATTAAATGAAACGGGGAAGTAAGGAACAGGTTGTTACAGTGTAATGCAGTTTTTAACTGCAGTCATTTGTGATTCATGATATAATTCTATAAAGATAAGTAAAATTTCATAAAAGACAAATTACAATTCTTCATTCAGTTACGGGGACTGACAGAACATTTGACGAAACATTCTGTAATGTATTTCTCTTACATACAACGAAAAATATATGGTGATATTTGACCATGCGGGCTAACATACAACTGAAGACAAACATTTAAAAAATGCCATTTTCGTCTTTGTTCATATTTCTGCATAATAGAATGCTTAAGCATCGTGAATTCACAGCACAATATTTCAAACGTGGTTCCCGTAGAACGTTATATTTATAAGTGAAAATACGATTTTATTTCTTTTTCTTCTTATTACCTGAAAATTAATTGTTAATTATACAACACAAAAGATGAAAAATTCGAGGAGTTAGGTCTCCAATTTCCTGAGAACGGAAACGGCAATAACTAATGGTTCGTGGGAAATGGTTCGTGAGTTCAAATTAATAATAATAGGATTATGAAGATCTATCACCGCTGTTTTAGTGGCAAATGTATAATTTTTCCTCCGATAGGTCTCGTGGTACAACCATGAGGAAAGTTAAATGTGTAGGTGAAACGTAGGCCGGTAGATATTGTTATTATTATTATTATTATTATTATTATTATTATTATTATTATTATTATTATTGACGAATTTCCCCGTAGATGGAAGACGCTAAACTAAAGACACTTTTTCTTTGGGTTCTTTTTTTTTCAATATGTTTCTTTCTTTCCGAGAAAAATGTTTTCGTTCTTCTGGTCACTTTGGTCTGTATTATTTTTGTTTTGGTTGCTCAGGTGCAACTTCCCACTTGCCACTTTGTGTCTGAAGGTGTCTCTCTTTCTACAATGTCATCAGATCTTGTATTAGCTTTCCTGATATCTTTTCGAAATTCGTTCACCAAGGTGTTGTGTTCTTAAGTGACGTTACATAATATAGTATCATTTTTGTCAATGGATTTTCTGATAATTTGTTAAGATGGTCAAAGAACTTCATTCGCCTTTTCTTAATGTGAATTTCAGTGTTTGAAAACTTTTCTACTGTTTTGACTGATTGTAATCTGTAACCGTCTTTTCTATGTCTTGCTTCTCTTCTTGCTCTTCTTCTTCTTCTTCTTCTTCTTCTTCTTCTTCTTCTTTTATTCTTCGCTTCTTTTCTTCGTCTTCTCTTGATCTACACTCAAGATCCATATCTCACTTTCATTTTTCAAGAGTTAATGAACAATATTAAAATATGTCTTTTATTAACGATGGTTTTATCCTTGGTTGTCCGTCCTTCACACGCAGTTAGACCCCTATCTGTCCTCTAAGCGAGACAAATAAGCCCGAATTGGACGCGGCTAGGTCATCTGGTGGGGAATCTGATCCTTTTTCTGCGGTTCTATCCAGAAGATTCTAAGCGATTTTCTAAAAAGAAGGTTTTTAAAACACATTTTGGGTGTCTTAGGGCACCTGCAGAAGAGATCAATAGCTCATTCAATTCGTCTCGACAAGAGAACTCGAATGGCACAATTCGTATCTGGTTCCCTCTAGAAAATTCTGGAAGAATTCTCGAAAAAAAGAGCTTTTAATGGTTTCAAAACATCTACGAGTACATTGGTGAAACTCAGTGAATTACTATGTTATATTTTCGACTTTTATCTGAACCGTTAAGATTTAATTCATCAGATTGATGATAATGAAACCTTACTTTGTATAGAAAGAAAAATTAAACTATAATTTTAATCGACTGTATTTTTTCAAGCAACTTTCTACGCTTGCAATTGGACGAACCGGACAATTGTAACATGTTTAAAATTTGCATTTTTTATAAATTTGCAAAGTAAAAATAACACTTTTTAATAAAAAATGTACTCGCTGGAGTCGCCTTGCTACGATCATAGCCAATTGCTTTCCTGGTGGCGTCCGTTCCAACCCACTGTACGTTGTAAGCCGTCACACCCCACTGCTCCGATAAATCTCGAGCTTCACAAAGTGTACCTCCCGATAGCGCCTAGCAGTCACTCGTGCATGCGAATGTGCATGCGAACACGCGTGCATTATGCCCGAGATGAGTCGTGCGTGGCTTCCATGGGAAGCAGATAGGCGGTGGGTGAGATTGTCTGAACAATGCGGGTGGCGGGACTCTATTTTCCTCATGCGGAGTCATTTATTGATTATTTGATGATGATATTTCCATTGTGGCGCATGGAGAAAAACACACAAACATTTACAAGTATGTACGAGTTTATTTACATGGATGTACAATAACTAAATTATTCTCCGAAACTACACACTTTTGAGTATTTCCCTGTGGATACCCCACATAGCTAGGGAGGCCCCACCTCCACTGACGCTTCTCCCGCGCCATTACCG
Source organism: Teleogryllus oceanicus (assembly GCA_964035755.1). NCBI lineage: Eukaryota > Metazoa > Arthropoda > Insecta > Orthoptera > Gryllidae > Teleogryllus > Teleogryllus oceanicus. Next base: position 58,708,810 of record CAXIVR010000004.1, read on the forward strand.
TGACCTTGTCACCCGTGCAAGAGGCACGACACGCTCCAGCCTGGGCGTAAAGTTTTGCGCATCGCGCGAGGTTTCCAAAACAAAAAAACAAACGTGTGAGCTCGTCGGCTCGATTTTATACCTAGAGTGTAGCCGTCACGTGACCATCCTTGGTGTAGGAGGGAGGCTCGCGTCTACCACGTGACCTATCAGGTCAAGCTGGCGTCCACCTGGTCTAAACATATCCAAACGCCGTGGCGCCAAGGCTATTTAGCCCGCAGATATGCGATACTTCCGCTCCTCCTCCCACCCACGGCCGCCAACGTGACGCTACACTATGTACAGTGGCGCACTCAAGGGAGGGGCTCACGAGACTTTAACCTGCCCGCCCCCCGAAGCCAATAGTACGTATTCAAAATGCAGCCCTTGCTCGTTTTCTACACTAACGAAATTCATTCAATACATCCATTTTTATGTTATAAAAACTAACAATAAATCAACAAATAAAAGTAAATTGTATATTCAGCATAAAAGAAAAATTCTTTATGAGAAAACATCAAATCGTCTGGACACTATACCTACAGTAACATACTTTTGTAGAGGCATCGAGCGATTAAACCGTGTAATTTAAAGTTCCAATGAAAGTTTCAGCGGAAGAAAACCGTTTAAATAAATGCTATGCGTGGAGCGAGTTCGTGATTAACAATTATTCATTCCGAAGAATATTTTTCAGTAACTTGATTTCAAGTCTAATTGATAGATGAACTTCCACGTTTCAGGAAGTCGAATGTATGGGAGCTGTTGGCGTTCACAAGAATATCGATGTTTATCAAGGTAGTTCACCATAGTTTTCAGAGCTAGATGTCTAACAGCATGTAAGCTGGAATATGTACTCTAAGAGGAGAAAGTCATCGGGAGAGTCTGTTTTCGGAATTTTACGAGTGTCATTAATGCGATTCCAGATAATTCAGTATGTATGACAAAGAAACTAGTGATGATCTTGACAGATAAATGCTGAACTCAATACGCGGAATTCTATCCACATCGTAGAATCTTTATAGCAGTACTTTTCACAAACATTTGATGTGTAATTGGTTTTAGAAATAACATCACCAAGACGAGATTCAATAAACTTCATGGTAGCATTTTTAACGACAGGTCGAAAATCAAACACCTTACTTTTAAATGGAGGAAAATTCCCCGTCCCCACAAAAAATAACAAAAATAACAATTAATGAAAAAACTGACTGAATCTCTGCGATTACATCGCACAAAAGGAACATTACAATAGAAATGTTCAATCAATGCACTGCAAGGAAAATTGAAAACCCAAAAATATTGTTTCATGCTCGATCAAAATTAGTAAGTACGCGAAGACTTATGGAATGAAGGAGGAAACAAATTCTGGAACTTTATATTCACCATTCACTGTGAACATAGAATTAAATACGTTTCTGGAAGTGAAATTGATATTTTTGATATTTTCCGAGATCTGCAAATGTATGCTGTTGTGAACTAAAGGGAATTCCGCTACCGCCTTATTTGAAACCGTAATTCAGCAAACATAATTATAAACTCTGAAAACCTTTTTGAAAAGGTCATTTGTGTTAAACGATTGATGGTTACCACGTCTATAAACACTTACCAACCTTTTATTTTAAAAACATTCAATCTTCGAACTAAAAAAGCTCCCCATCTTTCTTCCGTAACTATATATTCACGAAACTTCCACTGCTTTTAATTTATCTATTGCAACTCCCACAACAAAACAACCAAGACAACATACTACATTCAACTCAGAGAAAATGTGATTTGCCTTGAAAACAACATAATTACAAATCACGGCACTTGAGCAATGATTTTATTATTACAATTTAGTGTTTACATTACGAAACCTATTAATAGGAACAAATGAGAGAGCTCTCTCTCTTTCATTTAAAGACAAAAAATCATGAAATTTACTTCAAAAGATAACTAAAACTTCTTTCTGAACGAAATCTCTTAGTGGTTTAAATATACCGAACAAAAATAATAAAATAAATATAAAAATATACATTTGTGAATTCGAGAGTAATTTATAGATTTTTATTTATATTTTAAATAATGCAATTGCATTATTTAAAATATAAATACTTTATATGTGTTAGTGGGCTAGCAGACCAAAAAAATATTGTTAAAAATAAAAATTATTAACATAATAATAATAACCAGAGATTGATTACTAAAATTTAGGTCTCGGAACGCTCCCTAAACTAATTAATTAATATAAATAGTTAAACATTAATATTGTAATTGAATAATTATTCCCGAGATACCGAACGCCGTTCCGTTGCTTTCCGTCAGACATATAACCCTGATAATAAGCAATATATTAAAAATGAAAATTACTTCCACAAATTATTGATATAATATGTATTAAAGAATTTGTAATAATTAAATGAGCATGCGTAATTTTCTTGGTATTAATATCTGCATTGTATTTTGATAAACTAGTTTTCTGACGATTGTGCAACTATTTGTATAAATGTTTACAAATTAGTGGTCAGAGTGATTTAAAAATTGTATTTAGTATTCCTTGAGGAAAAAAAGAATAGTGGGTGTGATTCATCCACAGTACCTCAGGGGTATTGTGTGTAACGACATTTTTGCAGGAAAATGTTCTAAGCGGAATGGACCAACGGTTTGACATTATTTGTGGTTCATATTTAAAAATAATTCTCAGTAGAACGCAAACAAAACAACTCTACAAATAAAGCATAACATTACAACCCAGGAATTTTCCATGTAACACAACTCAAATGCGCAGAAGCATTAGATTAAACGTGAAGAGAGAAAGGTGTCGTATAATCTAAAATTACTTGGGAAACAGCTGTAAACAATAATTACCTAACACACTACTGTTTAGAGAACGTGGATTTTACGACACCCACTTTTTACGTTTGAATGTCCTGTGTGGGTGTGATATAATTTACGACGTTGATAACACACGCGCTTTAAATGAGACTACCCTGACGTAGGTTGAGGACGTCGACATTATGACGTACGCTTTCGAAACAACAGCCCTATCTAAATTGCCTCTCCGAGCCGTCCTGACGGGCACGTCTGGAATCCTCCGCCCGCCCCTCCCACGCACCGCGTCTACTTCGTCCCGTGTCTCCCCGGGCCGTTTTCAGACGCCCCCCCCCCACATGGTAACGTACGGCGGCGGCAGCGCTCGTGAATCAGCTCCGAAGGTGCGCGTATCACGGCTATTTCGGGCCGCTGCGCCCACCACATCGGCCCCCAACGCGCACGCGGCGCGAGGCGCCCTGCACTTCGGGATGCCCGGCCGTGCGTCACGGCGCGCTTCCACATGCGACGCCCGCCGCCGGGCCACGCCGCCCTCGCCGCCGCTCCCGCCTATGCCCTCGCCAACGCAGCCCTCGCCCTCGCCCTCACCGCGTCCGCCGCCCCCGCCGCCCTCGCCGCCTATGCCCTCGCCAACTCGCCTTCACCGCCGCCGTCCTCCCGCCCCCGCCCCCCCCCCCCCCCTCACCGCCGCCCGCCCCCGCCCTCGCCCCCGTCCTGGGCGGCACCCTCTTGCCGCTGCCTCACCGTCGCCACTCTTGCCGCTGCCGGCTACGTTGCCATGGTTTTTAATGGGGTTACCAGCTTTACTGACGGCAAGCAGAAAGCAGACTTTTGAATTAAATTATTCTAAAATTTCGGATTAGAGGAAATAATTTAGATCACTCTCTTGAACTGTTAACCTGTGAGATCTTCATAATTTCAATTTTTAACCTTATTTTCCTCAGAGATCAATTCTTGAGTTGGAGGAGTATTTTACTGCCATTCTCTGGTAAACGTGGTAAATTTCCTCCGCGTCGCGCCGCCATCATCGTCCCGCCTATTCACACTGTTGGTCATTGTCTTCTACATCCGTCGTACTGTTCGTATCTGTTCTCTATGGTCATTTTTTAATCAAAGACACAATTAGCAGAATTGAGATTCACAGAAAGGGAGAATTGTCCAAAAAGCCTATTAATTGCTGCCCGCTGACAGGCTCCGTCCATGATCCGCTCCCTAGCTCGCCTGCCCGCCCTTCCATCGCCAGCCCACTTACCCACCCGCTTGCCTGTCCACTTGCCCGTTCGCTTGCCGGTTCGCTTGCCCGTTCGCTTGCCCGTTCGCTTGCCCGTTCGCTTGCCCGTTCGCTTGCCCGTTGGCTTGCCCGTTCGCTTGCCCGTTCGCTTGCCCGTTCGCTTGCCCGTTCGCTGCCCGTTCGCTTGCCCGTTCGCTTGCCCGTTCGCTTGCCCGTTCGCTTGCCCCCCCCTTCCCCTCCCTGCCCACTTGCTTGTCCGCCCTTTCCCCTTGTTCACCCAACCGCTCGCTCACTCGCCCGCCCACTCGCTCACTCACTTGCCCGCCCACTTACCCGCCCACTCCCTCGCCCACTCGCCCGCCCAATCGCCCATCCTCTCGCTCGCCCACTCGACGCCTAATCGCTTGCCCAGCGCGTCGCCCGCCCTTTCGCCCACCGCCGCCCGCCACCCGCTTACTCTTCCGTCCCCCCGCGCGCCCGCCGCGCCGTCTCGGCTGCCTCCGCCTCCGCCTCTTAAATAAGAGATGCCGCTTTTAAAGCGGAGTAAGGCGTGACGTGAAAGCCAAGGCGTGGTGCAGGGGATGGGAGGCGGCGAAGGTTTTCAATAAGGGAACGAGCTATTTACAAATGAGCGTTCTTCTTTGTTTCGGAGGCGCGCGCGGCTCGCTCTCCTGGGCGGAGGAGGAACTGATGATGGCAATTGTTTCTTCCTGTCCGCCTCGCCCCTCCCCCTCTCCTTCCACCAACTCCGCCTTCATGAGAGCGAAGCTTCCCCGGTGAATGCTTTGCTCCCCTTGTGAGCATTATGAGAGCGTGAGAGGCAATCTGCTGGAAAGGGTGCAGCATCTGTCTATTTATCCCCCTCGCGTGATCAAATTTGAACAATGATTGACTTGATGTGTATCATACAGGAGGATCGAGAAGATGCAACCAACTGCAAGGATTCTACGTTCCCCTCGGAGATATAAAGTCCGACTTGTTAACACCCGGAAATTTGTCGATTCCAAATTTTCAAGAAATGTTTAGTACTTGGAGTTTCACCTGCGCATGTCGAAAGTTCAATTTTAATCATAGGAGAGACTTCCAAAAATCGCAACTTTCGAGTTGGTTGCTTAATAGGTATTTATGACACGAGTGGTAAAAGTGATATTTATTCTGCGAGTAGGAAATGTAGCAACACGAAGCCGATAAGTTGAATGACGCAATCTTATGAGCAATGTAATGTTGATTTTACCATGTGTGTCATACTACACTATTTTAGACAGACTTACTAACTTTCAGTTTAATTCAAGTGTTCAAAACACTTTAAAACACCTGAAGGTCAGAACGAGCTGATGCGGTCAGACAAAAGTATTCCTTTGTTGCATTCAGAGTTTTATCCGAACACTTGAACATCGTCTTACATTCAGCAATTGTGCTAAAAATGGAACTTTTGACACGGAAAGAACTGCTTTTCCTAGTGACTGTCTAAAAAATATCCATTTTCATCTGTGCTTGAATTGATTGATTGCTTTTTTCCTGTTTCCGGGCACGTCAACAGCTTTGGTCATTAGTCCCGTTAGTATACTTGTAGTGCATGTTTTTTCTCGGGAGACGGCGGTGATCTACCCCCACCGGATGGCGAGATCCGGCGCCGACCTACCGTCGGCTAATGAGATTTCCCCCTAACCACGACTCTTCCACCAGCGAGGCACCGCCCCAGCCGGGACAAGCTCTAAGCTCCCGACCGGCCTCCCGGAATATGTGGTAGTGTAGTGCATGTTAGTGTAAGTGTGTGTGTGTGTGTGTAAGGGGAGAGGATAGGACAAGGCATGGGAAGGAAAGATCGCGCGCGGTCCGTGGCCCGTTTTGGTAGTGTACTGCTCCGGCATTCGCCTGGTGTTGATCGGAGAAAGCACGGAAAACTACCGATCAGAGCAGCCGGCCGCTAGAATTCTCCTCCACACAGCGACTGAATTCGACCTAGCTGAAAAGCTAGTGTCGAAAATCCTGCCGCCGTGGGGAGTGGGAACTTAGGACCTCCCGATCAGAAGCGCTGCAGTGACATCAGGTGATGCACTGAGCTACCGCCCCCGTCTGTGCTTGAAGCGTGTGCGGGTGTCCAACCCCATTCCGTGGAGCACCCTGCCGGTGACCGCTGCGGCCTGGGCGGGCATCGACCCGCGCCCTCTCCGTTCTCGTCCCGCCGCGGCGCCCCGGCCGGGAATGTTCGCTTTTTACGAGCGTACGAAATGAGGTAGGCGAAATGGCGGCCTCCCGCACGCGAGGACAATGTGCGTACGCGACGCGACGGGGCTGCGGGATCCGCCTCGCTCAAACACGGCGGAATGGCTCATTTTCTCGCTACGGAGTACACAGAAAGTTATGCAATGCTGCTAAAAAGCTAAAAAAGGTCGCATTTTCGGTAGAAAGACGTATTACAGGGCCCTGTTTTTTAAAATTTATTTTATTGATTTTGTTGGTTGTACATAGGTCTGTTTTAGTATAAACGTTACATATGTTTGATAGACTTACATACTAACTTATATTTAAAAATTATTTCTAAGACTTAAATCTAACATAAGATTGAGAATGCCCTATTGGGTCCTCTATTCTGGTTCAAATTCGGAGAAGGTTTTGAGGAATATATTGTAGGTGTATCTGTTTTTTATTCTGGTATGGTTCGGTTTTGAGCGAGTCTAAAGGTTGCAAGGGAAGGGAGTTGAGGTAAATAATAATAAAAGTTGGTAGCTAAGTATATGATGTAATGTTCAATGACTTCTCAGTTGAGTTCTTTGTGAAGCTGATGATTGGTGACAAATCACGGTGCATTAGTCATGGTTCTGAGAAATTTATCCTTGAAAATAGATTTTATTACATGGGAGTTTTTGTTGTTTTTTTCTCCCTTTCAAAAATTTCATAATTTAAGTAGTATATGACTTAGTGTAGGGAAATGTGCACACAATTCACTTTTCCCCATAGCACGTCATACGCAGTTTTTAACTGTTTTTTGACGTAAAATAAATAAAATAAATAAAAAAATAAAATGATTTGTAATTTCTCTAGATTGGTTTTTGCGGAATTTATCCAGATGGGCAAGCATACAGTAGTAGCTGTCTTAGAATGGTTTTGCATATTGCAATTGAGGACTGATATGGTAATGGGCTGTTTCTATAGATTAAAGGTTTTAATTGCAGTAGTTTTATTTTAGCCTGTTTTATTTTTTCGTCTATGCACTATTTCCAATTCAGTTTAGTATCTAAGTTCAATACGAGGTATTTAATAGGCTTGTTAGGGGGTACCAGTTTAGTTTATTGTTGTTTATTGTTAGGGGGTGGGGAAGGTATACAGGGCCCTGGTAAAGAAAAAATTAATAAATCCAGTAGCTAAATTGAGAAAAGAAAACCTCTAACATTTCTTGTGGCCACGTCATACAGCGACCTCTGTGATTGTTCCACTGTGACTAGTAACTGCAGAGGAACACGTAAGGACAACACAAGCACACACAAACATCCACGCGCAAGGCGGGATTCGAACCCGCTACCCTTTGAACCAATGCAGCTACGGTCCTTGAGTCCCAGCGACCTCGGCTATCCAGGCCGGCACTGACAGTTTTTGTTTTGCGCATTCCTTGACAAAGTGTAATTCACAAGACATTCAACAATTGAACACTGAATAAGTTTGAAATTGAAATTGAATTTTATGAACCCGAATACAATGCAACCTGCTCAAAAGGCCACCACGTTTCAACGGCCATGTCCTCTAACACTGCACTACACGGCCCGGTTGATTTTTACTTTCTCGGTACAGAGTTATAAAGTTATGTAATGCTGCGCGAAAAAAATGGGAATTTTCGGCAGAAAATCTCCTATTAGGGCCTTAGTAAACAAAAAGAGAATAAATCCAGTAGCTAAATTTTAAAAAGAAAACCTCTATCACGTGGTGTAGTCAGAACCCGTGTTTTGTGGGTCCTTGATGCCGAAAAATCGAATGACGGTAAAACGTCAGCCCGTCTGTCTGTCCCTCTGTGAACAACGCTAGCGGCTAAACCGTTCAGCCGATTTTCTGATACCCCCCGATCGATCTGACTGTTGTAGCGGCCCCTGAATGTAAAACCTATATTTTAATTTTGGGGTGTACTTTCCATGAAGCCCTTGGGACATTTTCCAAATTTTCAAACAAATAGCATTTTTTAAAATATGGCGATTTTGATCAAATTGTGCTGTTGGATAGTGTGAACAACGTTTAAGAGAACGGCGCAGGTCTCATGCTCGTTAAAAACTCTTATTTTTCGAAAATTGCATTTTTTTTAGTTTTCCTACAACTAAATTTGAAAGATACAGATTTTTCCCTTAAATAAATCTGTTTCTTGAAGATAAATTTTGAAATATGGTCACGTACAATTTCTCAAAAATAAGAAAGTACTTTTTGGGTAATTTTGCGTCAAATTACGAGCGAGAATGTACGTGCTGTTTCTGTACTATAGTTTCTTTTTTCTTTTATTTCTACTTGGCCCGAAGGACTTCCGCTAGATACGATACATTGAGGGTACACTGAATTATATTAACGTTGTTTAGAAAACGTGAATTACAGATTAATACACTGAGAACAAGGAGAGGTTAAGTAGATTCAATATCTTCGGGGATTAAATGTGCGAAGTACATGATGATCAGGGTGGGCCGAAGAACTGTCGCTTTGCTCTGTTGTGGTGAGGATTTTGTTTTTCAATATATGGCTGAGGTAATCTGGGTAATTTTAAGGTAAAAGCAAGATGTTAGGAGGGGGAAATAGATGGATATCGGAGTGTTCCTAAATTCGTTACGTAACTGGGAGTTAGGTACAAACATGACTTTATTTCAAAATCTATCTTTAAGGAATAGATTTCATTAGGGGAAAAATCTTATCTTGATATTTTAGTTGTAGGACGCCTCCGTAAAAAGTATGAACTTTTGCACTTTTCGGAAAATAAGAGTTTTCAACGAACATTAGACCTTCACCACTCAAATAAACGTCTTTTACACTATCAAACAACAAAATTTAATCAAAATCAATGAAGCAATTTTTTGGAAAATTTTGAAGATGTTCCAGGGGCTTCAAAGTTGATCTCCCAAAATTGATATATAAGTTTCAAATTCAATGGGTCGCGACATCAGCCAGATCGATGGTGCAGTGATGGATAGTTGAGATGTTCATTGTTGAACGGTGACAAGATTTGGAGAGATAAGATAAAGGGATTTATTTACTTAACATTAATGATACAATGTTCCCTATGTTCAATAAAAAGGTACATTCAACTTGGTTAAAGTCGATAAGAATACAGATATGCATAAGGTAATGATATCGTAATTTCAAAAGCATTCATAATGCTATATATATGGGTTGGCTTTAGTGCTGGGTGTTCGATTTATATGTGAAATTATCCTTGATTGTGCTGGAAATTATGCCAGCAGTTACAAAGAACCTGAGAAAGTATGTACTGTTGTAGCACCACTAGTTTCCTTTTCCTTCAGTTTTTAACGATTGCAATTAAAGAATGAAATACGTTGTATAAAATGTTTCTTCACTTAGAAAATATGTAGTATCACACTAAGAAAAAACAACAGAAAATGTAATGCCGTTGAATGTAATAAAGACGAAAGAGATTATTAAGCAAAATTATTCATGATGAAATTCACTATGTCGACCACAAACATTTTTATTGCTTTCTAATAGAAACTATTAACGCCCAACGCGTGATGTTAAACGTAGTCTATTGTATTGTTCCCACTAGAACTCAGCGAAATTGCCCTTCAGGACGAACAACAGAACCCACGCTATCGACGTAAATTACACAGACGCCGTAAAATCTTTTATTGTCAACACTAAAAGACGAACCTGTTTTCTTAGTTGATTAAGCATCAACGTTGTTTTACATCCTCATCTGTATTATGACTCAGCTCGTGGATGGTGAACAAAATACTGCAAGTATAATCTAAGTCCGTTACTGCGGTATTTTAATCAAAATGTTCGCACGCCAAGTAATGTGAGAAAGTCTTTGCGTGGAAGCATTCGAAAAATTGGAGGATTCTGAAATAAAACGGTCTCAGCCTTTTGTCGCAGCTTTTCCTGTTTGTAAAAATAAAATGATAGTTTCAATCGGAGTATGTGTCTCCCTCTCTGTCTGTCTGTCTGTCTCTCTCTAAATACATATCGATATATGTACCGATATCTGTGTTCTCATTATTATTAAAAGAAGAACAGATTTCTCAAAATTCACTATCGTTTGATCTGATTCATTTTATCTTTTTGAAGTGAAGAAGGAACAGATATTTTGACATGAATAATTCAGTTGGTAAAATACGATACCACAAGAAAACAATATCTGCTGCCATCAATAATGGGTATTTAGATCAATGACCATATCATAGATCAATGATATTTAGAACTCACGATTGATTGGTTGATTAATTTACTGATTGATGTTTCTGGGCATGCCAACTGATGTGGTCTTTAGTACCTTTAGTTCATTGAATGTTTTATCCAGCGGCAGTGTTCCTCTGCTGAGATCCAATGCCTACCTAACGCTGGCTTGCGGGGTATTTTCCCTGCCAGACATTGTAACCACCGGGACATCGCCCCACCCGAAACAAGCTCGAAGCTACCGACTGGTCTCTCAATATTTGTAGTGCGTGTACTCGTTAGTGTGTGTGAATATGGGGTGAGAATATGTTAAGGAAAGGAAAAGAAATATCGCGTGCGGTCCGCGGCCCGTTTGATAGGGTACGGCTCCGGCATTCGCCTGGTGTTGATCGAAGAATCCACGGAAAATTACGGATCAAAGCAGCCAGCCGCTAGAAGTAGTCAGCGGCTAAGCCGTATAGCAAGTGACGAAAATCCGCTACCTTTATCGCTCTGGCTCTGTAGCATTGTGAGTAAAACTTTTGAAAAGCAAATCTGCAATAAAGCGTTAATTAATTTGAAAAGGACTTGCTATGATGTTTATGGATTTAATTATCAGTAAGAAAAAGCGCAATGCGGACAGAACTGGATCCAGCCGCTCATTTTGGAAGGAGCCATCACAAATTTTTGTTAAATAATAAACGCATTCCTTATTTATTTATTATTATTATTATTTGTTAGTGTATATGTGATACTGTACAATATTAATTTTTAATTAATTGCATCATTCTAACAAATATTGATATTAATTTTGGCAAATAATGGTAGAAAACGAAAACACTTGGCCTTTGGGGGGCCCTTGATCTGCCACTAAATGTGGAGTGTCTAGCTGAGCAGGATAGTACGACACTCAGTGCTAGCAGACAGTGAGACTTTTGAAGTAACAGAGATACATGCGAGTGCAAAACGATTCGGAACAAGGAAAGGATAAGGAAGATGGACAGTATCGGTTGACGTGTTGGATGGAAGATTCAGGGTAAGTTGGCAATCGAATAAAGAGACGAAGAGAGTGTGGAGTAAACACGGACCGTGCGGATTGGGTCGGACTACGGCGGTGCGCGACTAGTTGTGGCGTTGTTGTTTGTTAGTAATTCCGGGCGAATCAACTACTATGGTCATTAGTCTCATACGTGAAGTGCGTGTTTTTTCTCGAGAGGTGGCGGTGGTCTTTCCCACTTTATTGCGAGATCAGGCACCGACCTACCATCGGCTAGCCGGTTTTCCTGAATCAGGTATCTCCCACCAGCAGGCCACCGCTGGAGCGCGCTCCAGACAGGACAAGCTCTAAGCTCCCGACCGATCTCCCTGCATGTGTGGTAGTGTAGTGCATGTGTAATGGGTGATGATAAGACAGGGAAGAGGAAGGAAAGATCGCGCGCGGTCCGTGGCCCGTTTGTTAGTGTACTGCTCCATCATCCGCCTGGTGTTGATCGGAGAAACCACGGAAAACTACCAATCAGATCAGCCGACCTTTAAAATTCTCCTCCAGACAGTGACTGAATGCGACGTAGCGCACGAGCTAGGGTTGTGGCAGGTGGTGCGGGTTAAGCTGAGATGGGGATAGGTGTGACACAATGCGAAGTGAGATTGGATGAGGAGTGGTGCAATAGAATGGGGTGGGGCATGATAGGACAGGGCGGAGAGTGATAATATGGGTCGTGAAAGGATTGGGAGGGGCGTTTTAGACTGGAGCGGGGACGACCGTACTGGATAGGGTGCGACGGGCTGGGGTATGTCGGGGTACGCCGGGGGATGGGCGGAGGCGAACTTAAGGAAGAGAGGTGCGAGGTGAGGCGGGACGGGGGGGGGGGACGGGGGGATGGGCGGGACGGGGGTGAGGGCGGGACGGGGGTGGATGGGCGGGACGGGGGTCGATGGGCGGGACGGGGGTCGATGGGCGGGACGGGGTGGATGGGCGGGACGGGGAAGAGGGCGGGACGGGGTGGATGGGTGGACGGGGTCGATGGGCGGGACGGGGGTGGAGGGGTGGAACGGGGATGGAGAGGCGGAGCCCACTAATCAATATTTTGGTGTCAGGCAAAATAATTCGTAAATACCTCATGCATCAACTCGAAAGCAAGAAATAAAAAATCATATTAAAAAATGGAATGATAATGATCTGACGTCCTCAGTAGAGTGATTCATTAAGAAGTAATGACAATTTCATAATCAATATTGATCGTTAAGTTGAATTGTTAAAATACGAAATTAATTAACAACACTAAGATGCGACAATCAGATTATTTCATTGAAGAATCAACACATTTCACTCAGCTATTTCGGTAAAAAAATGTCGTTTTAAGTTAAATTAACGTAACATATTCTTTTTAAAAAGTAATTATTAACAACAATACATTTTGTGCGTAAAAGAAATATGCCGAGAACGGGAAGGGTCGAGAACGAAGCAAGAGGTGAGGGGTGAGGGAGGAGAGGTAGAATAGTGAGAGGCAAGACGAAAGAGCGCTAAGGCGAAGGCTGAATCATGGAAACAAGGCGAAGTGGGTTGAGGAATATCAGATCGTGTGGCACAGAAAAGGGCGAAGTGTTCCTAGACGCCCGTTTTATTAAGGTTTTATCTGCACTTCGTCTCATGAATGCAAAGCATGCAACGCTGTGTTCGCCTCCCGGCTGCGTGCTGCTCCAACACGAAGCAGATGCTACGAGTAAAACGTCTACACATCTAAGCACGTCCTGAAACGAACCTAATTCTCTTGCGGTTTTGGAGCTTCTTTTATGTAGTTTCATATGTATGCTTCTATTTAAGTGGGATAAAGTAAGGTTAGCTTCAAAATGTTCTATTTTAATATATCTAAGCACTACAGTTTTACTTGTACAATTTTACTTACACAGATGGCAAAGCAAATTAAAAATAAATTCTGGAGAAGAGACTTAAAAAATTATATCAGGGCATTTGCGCCTGTGTATGAAATATTCCTATTCCCAAAATAGGTACACAATCACTGAAGATCGGACACAATGGTAATAGACTGTTGACGATACTCGAAAAATAACAAGTAAATTTTCAAAATAAAAGTTAATCACATATGTGCAAATTTTTATAAACATATAGGCTGTGTTTTTATTTATTACGTTATTCTCCGTAGAAGACTAGAGTGTTTGACCCCAAATTTAAACAATTTGACCTATGCACATGGAATAAAGGGGAATAGTACAATATTTACGAACAAATTAAGGCTAAATACATTTAAAATGCAAATTTAAATACTGATGTAGTAAAATAACAATCAGGCGACTCAAGTTTCCGTGGAAATATCAACTCCAAGTGACATTGCTGAAGACCGCAAGCGTCTATTTCGGATTCTGTTCTTGATGAGTCCTAGTACAAAGAAAACGTGACACTGGGTGTGGTTTTCAGCAACTCAGAGAAAATCGGTGACATCATTGTATCAAGAATACACAGACAGTATCACCAATATATTAACATGAAACCACTTTTCCTCTTAAAAAGCAGTATTATTTGATCAAACAAAGAATCACTGATGAATCACAAGCATTTGAAGAATGATGCATAATGAATCACAAGGAATCACAAACATGAATGTCATAAAACGAAATATTTCATCTCATTTTTCCAAAGCTCATCTGCGAGAAGTATAATAACACATGACACATAATCTCTAGAAATTTCAGGTACTTCATCAAATTTTGCTACAACAAGAAAGGAAAACAAAATGAAACATGCGTGGCATACCGAAACTTTTCCTCCTCATACTGCTTTAGACCACAACTACTCATATTTTTTAAAACTAGAGGTGCTAAAACAGCACACATTTCTAAAAACTCTACATGACCTTATTTCAAAACCTATCTTTAAAGAACAGATTTCATGAAGGGAAAAATCTCTATCATTAATATTTTAGTTGCAGGAAGTCTCCGAAAAAGATTTTAACTTTTTTAATTTTCGAAAAATCAGTTTTCAACGATCATGAGACCTGCACCATTCTTTTAAACGTTCCTTACACTACATCATTTTTGATTAAATTTTGTGGATGGATATCCACAAAATTTAATCAGAAACGATGGAGCCAGTTTTTTGAAAATTTAGGGAATGTCTCAGGAGGTTCATTTACAGTACTCCCCCAAGATTAAAATATCGGTTTATTTATATTAGTTTAATTTATTATAAAGTTATATTTAATAATATTAGTTTATTAAACATGTCTCTCTTCTCCATAGCGAGAAAGTAAAAAGTACATGACATCATGACTGGTACAAAAATACATGTCAATATTTTCAATTTTAAAAATTTCAGAAGTTGCCATGAAAAACGAAATTACACCATCATAATAGTAAATGCACTCTGCTCTACTCGACGAAAAAATTAAGAAGAAAAAATTTGGCGCGCGCGCGTGTGCGTGCGTGCGTGCGCGCGCGCGCGCTATGTGTGTTGTGTGTGTGTGCAGCCGTACAACCGAAAAATCGAGATGGTATTGATACGGTGATTCCAATTCTTTTTCTCCCTGCACTATAGTATCGGGAAGGAAACGCAAGAAAACAAATTATGCGTGAACTAAAATAAGGAAGATGTTTATGAACATATAAACGAACGTAATCGAATGAATCAAACTAGATCATTTCTATCTTTTTTAGCCCAATGTTTTAATCGCGTAATACTAAATGAATCTCCTAGAATAATTACAAACTGTTCACTGAAAACAAATAGCTCCACAAATTGAAGCTCTAAGCGGAACAGCACTTGGTCTCCAACGTCCATAATCCATGGCGCGTAAAAACCTGCCAGTTTCAATTACATAAAGCTCACGCTTAAAGCGTATTAACTGAGTAATTTAGTAATGTTAATGAAATACAAAAACAAAAGGACAGAGTAAAGTACTTTATCCATTGTTTGCGTCATACACGTCCAGAGAGTGGGGCTTTATGCAGTGATGTAATGAAATTTTTACAATTAGAAATAATTTCTAATTATGACATAGGGTGATATCACATTGAAGCTTATTTACTAACGACGTTTTCAAAAAAAAATATTAGGATATTTTTAATCAATTGAACTCAAGGCGTATTCACAACATTTCTTTGTTGGATTTCGGATAAGAGTTACTGGAGTAGTCGTAGGCGGGATAGGAAGAAAAGACGACAACAAACATCATCATAGTACCTAGTGCTGAATATTTCTCTACTACTAAAAACAAAGTATAATATTTTTGATTTCGCTCTTATTTATTCACAGAGCTCTACATCGCTCTTATTTGTTTGTAAAGCCATACAAAAGTCGAGAAGCATTGTACGTGTTCAACAAGACAAAATAAAAAGCAAGCGTGCTTATCTTTTGCAAATTGTTAGGTGTCAGGAAATATAATATCATATTTTGTACATAATGTATGATCAGCGACGATCACTCTGTTAATGATGGTATACATAAAATCTTATGGATATTGGATGATTATAAATAGATTGATGTTAAAGAAAGGATGCGTGTGGGTTTGAAAAGAACACCGCGCCACAAATGCATAATAAAAGCATCCGCGCCTTCGTGGGATTGGAATCTTCGGCTCCTCATTCTTAGGCGATAATCCACGATTTGCGCAACCAAGGCCGGTGTGATGTTCCAACTCTGACGGAAAAATTACTCTTACCTTGCTGAATTGACAGGTAAGGTAAACTATTTGGATTTAGTGCACGCGGTTTTCGTTTTTTGGGAATTTAGTGACCAACCGCAGATACGTATTTTACGCTGAAGTTCAGTTTATTACTCTACATGTATCCTTATGTTTTTTAAAGTCTCGCTTTAGTAGACGTATTTATTTGTCAATTTTTTTGTGTTTTGTTGTTGTTGTTGTTGTTGTGAAAGACGTTGGAAACTGGCAAGAGATGCTCCAACTATACTTAATAACTCGTAAATTAAAACAACAAAAAATTGCCCAGAGGGAATTAATTAGCTCCTACCACGAATGATGCATTTTTGTCAGGGATTTCTTATCTAGATCTATAAGCGCAACCCATACCTCTCGGAAGGGCCAATTGAAGATGGAGTATAATTTTTTTTTTGTCCCATGATGGGAGAAGGAACAGATTGGTCAGGAACGGTGCAGTACGTGACCCGTTGTTAAGGTACGTTGTCATTCGCCAGCAATTTATTGGCGAAAATCACAGAAGCTGTGAATAAGAGCATCCGATTCTCATCCGTAATATGGCTACTGTGTCAGTACTACTTGGCGTCGAAAATTGTTCACTGGCGGAACTCGAATCTCGGACCTCCCAAAAAACGAATCTTCTGACGCGGACACCAAATATAAATGAAATGCTTATGCTAAACCTACTGTTCGTTTGGTGAATTACGAACAGAAGGCGTAAATGAATCCTCCCTCGTGTGTCAACTTTCAATATTACTACTTACACCTCCCTACCACACGTTGCATTTAGGCTTCTCTCCCCCACTTCTCAACTACTTGAATTTAATAGAAGTGTCTTCAGAAAATATTGGCTGCAATTTCTTCTCAAGTTAAAAAATATAAAATTGAATCTCAAAATACTTTTGGGGTTGATTTTTAGAATTAATTTCTTGTTTAAAGTTCGTAATAAATTAATAATCAGAAAAGTGATAAATAAAGTTCATGTATCATTAAACCTCCCTCCTGTAAAGTTACTAAGGTAAATTGCTAATAAAAATAATACGAGTACTCACGTATCAATGTTTTGAATGGCTTTGAGTCGCTTAGACGATTTTTATTTTGCTTTGTTTGAAAGAGGAATAGAATGATGTGGGGATTCTCTACTAGAAAGACACGTTGAGTAGCTATATGCTATTGCTAATTAACTGTGCAAAAACCAATTTAATTGCTCCTTAAAATTAAAGAACTATGAAATTGTTTTTGTCCACATATATAGCAATTAAATAGTTCTAAATTCTTTCTTTCTTAGTATTCTTTTTTGTGGCAATTGGTTGCGGCTGTGCCATTAGACAGCTACCGCTGCGTCATCCCGTTTTGGAGACGGGAAGTCGATCGCGCGAGGAGTCGTCGATACAGTTAGAGTTCACACAAGATACCTGTGCACTCGACGACCGTTACAGTGCGAGCGAGACACACGACAAGGGAGACAATGCACACGCGCGATACAGCCATCTATGCTCACTATCGCTGTTCAGAAAACATCGGGTAGTCCAGTGCGGGTTTGAAATTGTAATCGCCCAGAAAAGTGTTTGTGCCGGCGTTAGTAATTTTTTTCATATGTTCCCTTAAGTACTTTTTTTTACACGAAATGTAAAAGTAAATTTGATGTGATAAAGGAGTCTCTCAAAAAGCTAGAAAGCAGATGTTTTTGAGGCAGCACTCGCAACCTTATCCCTGCTCTGTGACGACGCCAAGTGCAGAAATTCCGCCCGCGACCTCTAGTTTTTTTTTGTTTTTTTTTGGGAAAAACGACGATTCTAGCTAGGTCAAATTCAGTCGCTGTCTGGAGCAGAGGTCTAGCAGCCGACTGCTCTCATCTGTAGTTTCTCGTGGTTTCTCTGATCAAAACCAGACGAATGCCGGAGCAATACCCTAACAAACGGGCCGCCGACAGCGGCGAAATTTTCTTCTTCTTTCTTGTCCTATCCTCGCCCCTCACTTACAGATACAAACATAAGACGAAAAGGGTACAAGAAATGGCGTTGTTAGGAGAGCAAATTACGGTAGCCTCGAGAGGAAGTGTCAGGAAGGGTAGGAACGGAAGGGAGCGAGGGAGGAGACTGGGGTCAGAGCTTATTTGTCGAGAGGTGCCAAGAGGGGGAGGGGGACGAAGGCGAGTGAGACGGCGACGGGGGAGGTAGGGTGAGGCAAAGGACTGCGCCGGGAAACAGGAGACGGCGACGGTGACGGAGGATAGTCAATAGAGGACGGCGACGGAGCAATGGACGGCGTCGGGAGACAGTTGACGGCGACGGGGGACAGGGGTCATGGGGTGGCGATGGGGACAGGGGTCGGAGATGAGAGACAGGGGACAGCGAGGTGGACGTAGTAAGGCGGCGAAGACAAGAACCTCCAGTACAACATTCACCTCTTGAATGAGTGAGAAATACAGGCGAGTGATAGGCCAGCCAGGAGTTGCAGAATTTATCAAATTGGATGACGGGGTGGAGGGAGGCGCGGGAAATCAAAATGGCGGTATGTCGCGACCGTGGAGAGACAGGGAAATGGAGACACGTTGAAGAGGAGGGGTCATGCGCAGTTGGGGTCATTTATCGATGGAGGAGTATGAGGTGGAGGGAAGAGCGTCGTTGCAGAGGCGCTGGCATGGTGGAAATAGTTTGGTCACGTACGTCGTGAATAAGCAGTTGGCTGGAGACGTGCGTAATTGCATGGGCACCGTGGGTGGGGGGAGATGCGGAAGTAGAGATGCTATGAGTGAGCAAGGTAGGGAGTGGAAGTACAATATTCCGTTCACGTCCGTGCTAACACTAATACACGAAGTAAGCGGTTTAAAAAATCATTCTTTCATCATTCATTTTTTAATAGTAGTGAGAACCTTGAGACCGATCATTCATCATCAAGGTGAAATGAAAACATATATGAATTTCAGGGATAACTGTTCTCTAATCGATATAATTTGGATTGTACATTCTGAAAGTCAAGGCTATAAACGAAACAATTATTATGTTTGTTTCCCGTTTTATTTTAAAGCAATATAATCCAAGTTTGTAAGCGTTTGAATACCATTACTGTTATTTATAAGACATTTCCTAGTATTATTTATTTTTTTTAAAATTATGTTATTGTATGTTATGAATAATGTTTTAAATTGTACATCAATATAGAAATTACAAACAATGGTTTTATACGTCTACTACTGCTTACCCAATTATACGATTAAAAAAATACTTACTCAAATATAGTACCCGAATAAATGCAGAAATTTCGTGATGAATTATTTAAACAGCGTTATGTATTAACTTCAAATTTCCACAAATTCTTTCAGAAAAAAATTCTGTAATAATTACAATGCGTGAAGTTCAATATTGTACGCAAATATGCATCAATATAAATGAGCATCCACGAAAATTACGGATAGTTCGCGATTAAACATGAATAATACTAGCCCAAACATCGACCTGGTATTACGCAGTTAATTAAATTTGTATTCTTTCCCGTCCCCGCGAATTTCCTGGTAAAATGTCAAAGCAACAGCGTCCTTTCGCGCAAAACGCGATGTAAACGAATTTCGCAATAAACTTTCCAATTCGTCGGTGGATACGGTTTGCACATAGTATTTGTTTCTGTAATCAATGAATGGAAATCGAAAGCAAACGAAAACAATCCGGCACACGATGAAGCACCCCGGTGGGAAATCGAGGAATCCACTAGATATGCTGGAAATTCCTGAATTCGTCCCGCAGGCTGCTACCGCGCTCACCGCAGTACAGAATACCGCGGTGTGTAAAAATAGTTTAAACCACTCTGCGACCGCTGTGGAGTGCGACCTTTTGCAGGGTGGCGGCGACCGGGGAAAACAAATTTGCCCGGTGGCCAACAGGATAAATTAACTCGATAATGCAGACACCCTAACGAACAGCGGCGCGGCGCTTCCACAAACATTTCATTTTACAAGGGGTCGCGCGCTCGCGCGGGTATTTTTGCAATTAGTTTTGAACGCGCCTGCCATACCGCCTGCACGTGGTTGTCGTTCCGTCGGAGTTTTGTTGGCCGTTGTTGCGAATACTAGCTGCCGCTCAAAATTTTCCTGGTTTTGCGTTCATAATTACATTATTGTCTCTCTACTTGCTTGTTTCATAGCGGACGTCGATACGGAGTGTTTCGAAGTACTGTGAAATGAAAATTACAATTGTGTTTGATGCTTATTATATCTCTCGAGTGGTACTCCGTTTGATTCCATTTCCCAACGTCACAAGGAAAGCAATGTCTATTGACTTACATTAGCGCTTTTGGTTTATCTCTTATTATCTATCTCTTACACACAACAATATCATACGTAATCATACGGTTATATCATACGTAAATTAGTTTCTTAACATTGCAACTATTCTTGGCAAACATTTTGTGGTATAGAAAAGCAATAATCAGGTATCGAAACAAGATTTTTGACACTATCAAGAACGATGACACTGTGATGTCTGATAGTTAAAAAAATACTCCACCATGTGCAAAATTAGAGCAACAGCAAGGACTCTTTCCAAGTAACAGCTTCACAATATCTGTGTCAATGTAAGGTGTAATACCACAAACACTGTTTCGATTACAAGAAGTTATCAGTGTGATTCATCAAATGTGCTGAGGTTAAAAAATTTACATTTTAGTCATGATTACATACGATTACAATATATTGGATTATTTTACCACGTTCCTACCAATTACACAATCGTCATCAAAATCATTGTCACCTTATGTATGAAAGCAGCAACAATGATCAACCTATTCTGAATGACCAAACGTTCAAGATAAATCATAAATAACAGATGATCGGTAGTTGAAAGACCTTAATCAAGTGCCTGCGTTAGGGAACATTGCATCAGCATGAATATGCACTGGGGATAAAAGCAGAAAGGATGATTGCCATGTGCGTCCTAATTTCAGACCTACAATTAAAATAACTCGAATGCGAAACGGACATCACTTAACCGTTTGAAGGATTGGATGCACATAAAATAATAATAATAATAATAATAATAATAATAATAATAATAATAATAATAATAATAATAATAACAATAACAACAATTTATTGATTATTAAAGTACTGAAACTAAATTATCACAAATAGTTACTGCAATGCCACTTCAAGAATAATTTTGCATAAAATAATTGATGTTGAATAAAGTAAATTATGGCAACGGGCATTCCTGCTCCCAAAATGTGAAAGTCGTGAAATGTTTCAGTCGACCCAGAATGGAATCTGAGCTTTCAAATCGACGGCGGCCCACATACTAAAATTAAGTTACTTTAAGCGTATTAATGTTCATTGTTTCGAATACATTTCACATGTTTCTTCAATATCTCATAAACTGATGTCTGCATGTATTGTTCTAACTTAGACACGAAGACTGTCTAGTTGTATTCACTTCAATGCGCTCATCAGTCGTGAATCGAGGCCCGATTTATTTTGCGAGCCCAATTCAATCGCAATTGGTTCACACTGTGAACTTCACAGGAACATTTGTCACGTAACAGGATGGGGCCTGCTTGATACGTACGTTGTAGTATAATGGCGAATCTTGTTTCCAGTGGGCGGCTCCGTGAAAGAGGAGGCACGGATGCCCTCGTTTGCTTTCACTGTCCTTGTTTCTGCGTGACCCAGTGAATGCGCGTTGTTCTGTCTCGCCAAATCTTCTCACCCCGCCGCCCCGCCCCGCCCCGCCCACGCCTATCCTGGTTCGCTCGGCCCCTTCCGCTCCGCCCGCCCGCCCGTCCGCCCGTCGCGCTTTGTCCCGACCGGCTGCCACTACTTTCCTACCCTACTTGCGTTAAATGCACTTCGCAGATAGAACGAAAATCCGTTGTCGGTTGAAATCCGTCGAGGACCGCCCGAAGTGTTTGTAAATGGATACGCCCCAAGTGAAATGCTCTCAATAAAGTTATCTTTCACTCTTTCGTTCACTGGACAGTATGTCCCGAATTATTCAGTACCGTTCCAGTGTAGGCGAAAGTACCCATTGCCTAGCTTCTCCAAGACCCCTTCGAGAGAGATGATTTTTGTTCTCAATCATTTTTTCCATTAAATTATGGGCCTACAAATAGTAGTGCGTATTGAAATTTCTCATAGGCCTCTACTTTGTGGTTAGTTAATAGAAAAATACTAATACAGAAATTATAGATTATGTTTCCGCATTTCGAGAGAATGGAAACATACTATTTAATATACATTCATGTTATTTTAAAGTTTCTTAACGATTATTTAATTATTAACCTATTAAGTGCCTTTTGATGAATGTCATTGATAACGAAGCTCTTAAATTTCTTTAAAATGAGTGCGAAGATTAAATATAGCTCAAAGAAAATAGAATATAATGGAAACCACATTATCATATCGAATTGTTACTTGTGAATCTTCTCATTGTAGCATATTCATTTTCACTGTCAAAATGAAATGCAAGGATTGAAAAGGTATTTTCAATAATGAATGAGTATTAGACATCACAAAAGAATAACATGCCAATATCAACAGTTGCCAATGCAATAAATGTAACATTACATCTTAAGTATTGGTGCACAAAATGAATGACCACGTTCTTCAAAAGAAAGAGTTATATGTTGCTTTTTTCGACCTCTAAAACGAGTATAATAAATTTTCTGTAACATTATTTATATATGTACTATTGACGTTTGCTAGTATTATATAATAAAATATGTTATAATAAAAGTGCGTTGCGTGATATAGCGCAGAGTCACAGTTTTCAGCCACAAAAATTTCGTAAGTTAAGAGAACAATTTTGGCGTATAAATAGTTATTTGCTAAGAAATTTTCACAAAGAGAGCATTTCTAGAACTTTTATATTTTTGTAAGCAGATAAGTTCATGACCAATTTAGATACCACATCATCTACGACTTTTCATAAGTTAGGGAGTTGCACTTCCATCCCTACAACTCAAGGAATGGGTAGTCCTGTTATGGCGTACATTTTAACCTATTGAGTTTGTACACTGCTGCAAAATCTGTCCTGAACGAAATTATCGGAATGAATTAGAGTGAGGCAATAATTTGTGCATATTTCTCGAAGATTTCGATTCACATTTTGAAATAATGTAAAGATAAAACTTCTCCTTGTTATACATAATGTGTCGTTCTTGCGGTATTTTTTGTTCTAGAGAAAAAACAGTCCCATTTCTTTCTACCACGGAGAACTGTTCTTTACTAATATTTATTGCCTTTATCAGTATTCTAGGATACATACCCATCCTAATCGAAAGATTTTGAGCAGAAAATATCTGTAAAATCATTTTATCCCAATTATCTAATAATAATAATAATAATAATAATAATAATAATAATAATAATAATAATAATAATAATAAAACGTCAATGGAATAGAGTGATATGAGACATGGCTTCCTTCCTCCAGCACATATCTATCAGAGGACGAATTTTCATTTCATTATCACGCGAGTTGAATACTGAATATCTGTCAAATTGCGCGTGATAATTATTTGAAACGTAAGAAAAATTCTACAAATAAAAGCTTGGAAACAAAAGTTTTATCAGAAGATATAGATATAGAATTATAGAGTCACTAAAAGAGCTTGAGGAAAACGAATATGCAAGTTTATTTTATGTGATAAATTGAGAATAATGATTAATAAGAATCATTTGATTACAATTACTATCGATTTTCATTCATTTCATCATGTTCCCCACCACACTACTAACAAATCGCAAAGCATCACAACTATTGAACGCCGCATCTGATCCGACAACCAGTGCTTCGCCCACTGTGCATTCAATCTTCCAACCTCCCCCACATACCGACTGAATGGGCAGGTGCGCGCGGACATTCGCCCATCGACAATCTTTACCGCACAAAGAATCGCAGAGAAATTCCTCATCGCCCTTCCGCCGGTTTGGCACATGCTGGTTACGGAAACAAAAGTTCCGTTCCGGCGCCACGCCCACCCAACCCCTTCTTTAACGCGGCGTGTGACCCCGCCGGCACCGCTGTGCTGTTTTCTCTCGCGCGCGGTTCCGGGGCGACGCTCGGAGGGCGGGGGACCGGAATGTGGGTAGGGTGGGGTGGGGTGGGGATGGGTTCGACCAGTGGGTCGAAACGAGCTCGCGATAGTCCGTTTGCTGTTGGAAGCATTAGAGAGTTTTTGCGAGACGATAAATTCATTGTCGTACTACGTAAGCATTATCGTCAAAAGGAATTAACGTGTCTTCAGAAAAATGAGGTTTTTCATGTCGTATAATAAATAAAATACGTTCAAACAAGAAACTAATTGGAACTGAATACCACTAACAGGATCTAAAAGTTTTTATTGAACATCTGTGTATCTCTGAGTCAATTTTTGCTATTATAAGCATTACAAGATAAAGAGTAAAATGTATGATAGACCCCTATATGAAATCAAAGGGGCCTCGATATATACATAACCTCCAAATCCTCAACAATTACGTTAGTTTATTTCTGACATATTTGAATTAACTTAAAAAAATAGCCATTAAGTTCCTGCCTTATTATATTGGTATTATGAATATTGTATTTTTAATTACTTCCAAGCTTATTGTGTGTTTGTGTTAAATTCGCGTTTAGAGGTGGCAGCGAAAACTACGTAAAGCGTCAGTTACGAACACATTTGTCGTAGACGATAAAGCAGGGAGAATGTCGGGGCCTGTCAATCGAAATCCCGACATTTGATGCAGGCGCATGCGCAGTTCAGTTCTCCACAGGATTGTCGTGTTACGTCTTTCAAATCAACGACTTGGAAAAACTCTCTATTGTCTCTTAAATCTCGGAGTGTTCTTCCGGATGTTTCCTTACTTTCTACTGTTAGATTTTTATATTTATGTTTAGCCTTTATATTTCCCGTGAAGTGATGCGACCACGTGTTCGATTCCCGGTCGGGGAAAAATTATAATGTGGGTTTTCCTCGCAATGTCCCAGAATATGTTGCTGTGTGACGATGAGAAAACTCACTTCTCAGGTTAAGAAGACCCGAATACGATGTGGGGATGTCTTCGTGCTAACCACACGTATCGTCTTAACCCATGGCTGCGATGCCGGGACGCTGCTGGTAGGCCTTGGCCCGTACGCGGGCTGTCGCGCCAAGTACAGACAGACAGATGTCCCGTAAAGGGCATTTGGCCTCGGCACCGTTAGATTGGTTTGGTTTGGTTTTTTCGTGTTTCCTGGCGCGACAACTGCTTTGGTCATTATTCCCGTTAGTGTAGTGCATGTTTTCTCGGGAGATAGCGGAGATCTTTCCCCGCTGGATGGCGAGATCCGGCACCGACCTACCGTGGGCTAGTGGAGTTTCCCCCTAACCAAGACTCTCCCACCAGCGGGGCTCCGCCCCAGCCGGGACAAGCTCTAAGCTCCCGACCGGTCTCCCGGAATATGTGGTAGTGTAGTGCATGTTAGTGTGTGTGTGTGTGTGTGTGTGTGTGTGTGTGTGTGTGTGTGTGTAAGGGGAGAGGATAGGACAAGGAAGAGGAAGGACAGATCGCGCGCGGTCTGTGGCCCGTTTGGTAGGGTACTGCTGCGGCATTGCCTGGTGTTGATCGGAGAAACCAAGAATACTACCGATCAAAGCAGCCGACCGCTAGAATTCTCCTCCAGGCAGCGACTGAATTCGACCTAGTTGAAAGGCTAGTCCGGCACCGTTAGATCTCGGAGTACCTAGGCGCCAACCAGGTACCCTCAATGTCTTGAAAACGCTTAACTTGCGTACCTAACGAATTCGACTAACGACGTCGCTTTCGCTGTCGTGACCCATCCGTAGAACCATCACTGCATTCGCCTAAATGACCGAGGGAAACCACGAAAACCCCGATCAGGATGGCCGGCACGAGAATTGAACCCGGGCCTCCCGCATACGCTACGCCCTGAGCCACTTCACTCGGTCTACTGTTGGATATCGGAATACAAATGCCTGTACATCCATGTCGAATTTATGGCAACCAGCCCCTTTTGTGGGCACACACACGTTTTTCTCTACTCTTTTTTCCCCCCAGTGCGTTAACATCGTTCACATCGTAGTTGCTTATACATCAAATCACTCATCCATTCTGGATATGACAAAAGGTTTTGGAGTTTGAATTTTATAAAGAACAAGGAACAAAGATCACATCTGTTCAAGGCTTCCTCCTTAACGAATGTATTATTAATTCTCTTCTGGGAGTTTACTCCAGCTGCCGTATTTCCTGTTCCTTTTTTCAGACCTTTTCACATTGAAACCTTTATAACTACACACAAATGCTGAATTATATATAAATATAAATTTAGAGAAATCTCCATACCTAATTCGAATTTGAAAGGGAAAAGAAATGGTTCAAATCATGGAATATTTTGGCGTATCCAGGTTCGAGTAACAGAATATGATCACCGTGCGTAGAGCGATGACGAAGAGAAATGAAATTGAGGTACAAAATGAATAACAATTACCGAAGTTTAAGTTACCGAGGTTTCGCTGTCCAAACTAAATGGTAATAAATACGAGAAAGTTTGCGCAATATTCCTGTGCCACTAGTTACATTATTGATTTTTTTATTTATTTCCAGTTGCCCCGCTTCGGCCCAGTGTATCGCGGGGGCGGAGGAGGTCGCAACCGAAACGCCGGATCCGGGAGCCGCGACTGTCAGAGACGACAAAAGATCTCGGCCCGGATAACCGGGCGGATTGCGGCCGGGGCGGGGTGTGGCAGGGCGGAGTGGGGCGGGGCGGGGCGTGGTCGCGCAACACCCTCTAGTTCCGGAGCGGGGCGGGGAGCGGCGAACAAACGAGTGTGGGAGAGAGCGGTCGCGGGTCCTCTCCTAACAGGTAAATGCCGCTGACAGAATAAAAGGCCTGGCAGATTTATAACGCCCGGCAGGCGGCGGGCCGGATGAAAAGGGTGCGAGTGCGGGAAAGCGATCGGAGCCGTGAGGGGGGTGGGAGGAAATGGTAATTGTAATTGATGCAGGTTGCTCAGAATGCTTACTCATTCGAAAATGGAGGCTCCGCCCGGATTGTGGGTAAGCAAAAATGCACGAGGGATGACTGTTTAGGTTATGAAAAAATCAACGGGAACCACGGGAAGAGATGAATTCGAGTTGCTTAGTAACAATGCTCTAGGCGAAAATGAGCCCTGAAAATTAATAAATCGACAATTTTTGCAAATGACAAGCTATTTTGAATTGAAACATTTACATTTGTATCGCCCACACATTCTTACATGTCATGTTATATTAGCATAGCTGGAAACGAGTGGTGAAGATATTAACTAATTAAGGAACTAATTGTAATGGATGCAGGTTGCACAGAATGCCTACTTAGTCGGAGATGGAGGTTCCGTCCGAATTGTGGGTAAGTAAAAGTGGATGGCTGATAGCTATTTATTCTCTTAAAATACTATTATGTTGTATCTACGGGAACAATGATTCGAAAAGAATTCGAGTGGCGAAGCCATTGCAACAGGGAAATGTGAGCCCAGAAAATGAATAAATCTGCATTATGTGCAAAGAGAATGATATCTTAAAATAAACCATTCCTAGTTAGGGCGCCAGATAGTCTCCTTTTACTCCACTACTGATGTTCAATTAGTTCGTACCGAGAAGAAGGGGAGGAAATTTTGAATGTAATAATTGACGTAGGTTATACAGAATGGCCACGCATAAGGGAGGCTCCGCACAATATTGCGAGGCGCATAGCCACCAACAATAACTTAAGAAAAATATTGTTGAAATGTGAAGATTATAAATAAATTTTCTGCTTCGATGTTTTGGACATTTTAATTCTACTCCTAAATTTATTTTGATGTTGGATATGATACTAACTATTATTTCTAATTGAAAATAATAGCTTTTGATGGTCCTTCTTGTATCAACTGGAAACATTTGTGACTTCGCCTATAAAGAGGGCGGTGTAACCCCTCTTTTGGAAGTCAGAAGAATCAATTACTTGAACTGAATTTGAGAGGATTGGTATTAGTTTAGATTTAATTAAAATAATTACAGCAATGACCCTAGGAAATTATTTTTTAAACTGGCAAGTTCTGCAGAGAAAATGAGTTATAGTATGCAGGAAAGTGATCAATGCTATTTGCATCATCATTTTCTTTCCTCATTTATATTGACATTACTCAATACACTATTTCCTCATTTATATGACATTACTCACATACAAAAATCTATTGTAAATAATGCGCAATGTTAAAATTGTGATTTCACTGCTGTCTACTTCGTATCTAGTATTTTGTTTAAATATCAGTTTATTAGCAAAACTATGTTCTGTTAAAGTGCTCTTGTTAAATAATATCTTTTTTGACTATATATGCTGAAAAATTGAGTTTTTTAATATTACAGTTCGAAATGGTTGAGGTACTGAATTTGCGATCTTACCTCTCACCTCATGATTTTTTTGAATTCTTGATTACTCGGGCACTCGAAGTGCATGAAAAGCATTCCTTTTTTATTTCATCAATAACACTTACTTCTTTATTAGAACTGTATATATGTGAATTGTGCCTAGCACTTCATCGCACATTGTTTTCACATTATTACATTACATTACATTTATTTGAACTGCAATTGGGTATGACCCGGTGGCAGTTAATTAACAATAATTACAATAATAATAACACTTAACATTAATAATAACAACAATATTAATAATAATAACGATATTAATAATAATAACAATAATAATAAAGGAGTACAGTACAAGCCGAACATGCAATAATCATACTATCACTAATATTAAGTATTATAACAAATATTTCAACTCGTATGATATATAATAATTATAATTATATGTCGGTGATGCTAAAATTTAATACAAGCTACATAAATATTGGCTAAATTTATTGTTTTAATTCATTGATCGCGTTCACTACAATTAACTGCACGACACTGCACTGCACAACACTACACTACACTGTTTTTGCTTTGAGTTACACTGACCAGCACTACATCGCACTTCACCGCACTTCACAGCACTTCACCGCACTTCACCGCACTTCACAGCACTTACTCATTTAATGTCTATTACTATCATATTGTTCTAACTTATTTCTAAAACTTCGGACACTTAGAGGAAAGGCTTTGAAAATTGCTGCGGGTAAACTGTTCAATCTTTAATTGTTCTGTTACAAAAGGAAAATTTCCCAAGATCTGAATCGTTAGTTCCCATGCCTTTTTTATCGCGTTAGTTCTGTAGGTAAACTTATTCGCTTTTCTCTGTATTCTATCTAGATTTTTCCGGTGCGACTTTCTGTATGGATCCCAACATGCCACTCCGTATTCCATGAGAGGGCGAACCAGCGAAAAATATGCTAATTCTTTTGCGTTTGCAGAGCTTTTCTTTAGAATTCGCATTACAAAATGCAAAGACTTCCACGTTTTCCTAACTACCTGATTTATATGCTTCTCCCACCTAATTTACTATCTATATGAATGCCTAAATACTTGCATGATGAGACTCTTGGGATGATGACCTCACCTAAACGATAGTCTGGTTCCTCATAATTTCGTCCCCGCCCGAACGTTATTGTTTTGCTTTTCGATCCGTTAATTCCCATGTCATTTTTTCAGCCCAATCACGTAAATGTTCTAAATCCTGCTGTAATATTTGTTCGTCAGCGCTACTTTTGATTTTTCGGTATATAACACAATCGTCTGCAAATAAACGCACCTTTGATTGTATGTTAACGTGGAGATCATTTACGTACGCTAAGAAAAGTAATGGCCCTATGACACTTCCCTGTGGAACCCCTGAAGTAACAATAACCGTAGTCGAAAACTGAGTGCCAATTCGAACTTTTTGTTTCCTGTCTCTAAGAAATTCGCTTACCCACTTCACGACTCTAGCATCAATTCCTGAAGTTAATAATTTCCTGATAAGTAGGTTATGCGGTACTACGTCGAATGCTTTCGCAAAGTCGATTACGATTGCATCCACCCTCCACCCGCGTCAACTCGTCAGCTAGATCTTGCAAAGAGAAACGATTTGGCTTTCGCACGAATATTTACTTCTAAACCCATGCTGTCCGTGAAAAATCCAGTTCGCTTTTTCCCATTCGCGGCGAATGTACCCGGCTATTAAATGCTCCATTATTTTGCATACTACTGATGTGAGCGATACTGGTCTATAATTACAAACTTTCGTTTTATCACCTTTTTTGAAAATAGGGACCACTATAGCTGTCTTCCAATCGTCTGGTAGGTACATTGAGGTACTATTTTCGAATGGATCTTCAGTTTTACAGTTTTGGCGTTGTATATAATAAACCTCGTCTCGACGGCAGCAGATTTGCGACACCAACTGTGTACTTGGATCGAAGTCGACCACTACCAACTCCAGAATTCAAATGGTTGGTTGTTTAGTGATACCGGGTGCTTTAACAGCTTCGATCATTAGTATCGTAATTGTAATGCAGATTTTTTTCTCGGGAGATGGCGGTGATCTTTCCCCGCTCGATGGCGAGATCCGGTGCCGACCTGCCGTCGGCTAGCGGGGTTTCCCCCTAACCCGGACTCTCCCGCCAGCGGGGCACTGCTCCAACCGGGACAAGCTCTAAGCTTCTGACCGGTCTCTCGGAATATGTAGTAGGTGTATGTTAGTGTAAGTGTGTGTGTAAGGGGAGAGGATAGAACAAGGAAGAGGACGGAAATATCGCGCGCGATCCGTGGCCCGTTTGTTAGGGTACTTCTCCGGCATTAGCCTAGTGTTGATCGGAGAAACTACGGAAAACTACCGATCAGAGCAGCCGGCTTCTAGAATTCTCCTCCACATAGTGACTGAATTCAACCTAAATGAAAAGCGAAGTGTGTCGAAAATCGCCGTCAGGGATCGAACCTACGATCTCTCGGTCAGAGGCGCTCCAATGATATGATGCACCAAGCTACCGCCCCGGGTTCAGAATTCAACAGACCGGCTTCTTTGACTGATCGTTTCTGAGCTATCCACCAATCAATAAGTTCCAGACGAATGTCAGAGCAATAACTATGGGGCATGGACCGTACCTCATAATACTCCCTATTCTTTACGGCCGGCAATGAGATAATGTTCTTTTCCCACGTGGTCCATACCGCTTGACATAAAAAGTCTCCGGCAGGATGTAGAACATGTGACGAAAGCTATACCTTCCTCAGAAACTTAAACTCCCAAAGAAAGGCAAGGAAGGCACGCAGTTCCGTTGCGTTGCGATACAGCACAACCGGTTTATTCCTTCGCCAATGCTGTGGGCACTGAGCGTGTTCACGACACTTCTTCTCAAGCCGAGTTTACGACGCGCGCTCCTCCGCGCTGAGCGGCCCTGGAGCGAGGCCAGCGCGCAGCCTTTGCGCGGCCGTTGCGAGGGCGGGGCGGGGCGGGGCGGGGTGGGAAGGGGCGGGGCGGGAAGGAGGCGGGGCAGGGCGGGCAGGGGCGGGAAGGAGGCGGGGCGGGGCGGGGCGGGGCGGGGCTGGACGGGGCTGGGACAGGACAGGACGGGACGGGGCGGGGCGGGGCGGCAGGGCGAGGGCGAGGCGGGCGGGCGGGGGGCGGGGCAGGGCGGGCGGGAGGAGCGGGCGGGGCGGGGCGGGGGGGCGGGCGGGGGAGCGGCGGGGCGGCGGGGCGGGGGCAAGGCGGACGAGGCGGAGCGGGGCGGGGCGGGGGGCGGCGCGGCGCACGGAGACACGACGCTGTGTCCGTCAGCGGACGCTCCCTGCGGGCGTCATGACGCGCGACGCGCCGCGCCGCATCGCGTCGCACAGATGCTGCTCACTGCGAGGGTGGCGCCGGGAGGCAGCGAGCAGAGGGGCGGGGAGAAACTGGAGGATCGAGTTACTGGAAGTGGTCTAGATGTGGAGAGGCTGGAACGGGCGGGAATGGGGTGCGACGGAGTTGGGCAGAAGAGGGCGGGGCGGAGCGGAGTGTATCGGGGCTAGGGATAACAAAAAAACATTCATGTGTTTTTAAAACATCGATGTTTTCCAACAGAAACATCGAAATATTAACATCGATATTTTGCTTTCGATGTTTTGTTCACATTGATATTTTGTTGCAAAAACATGGATGTTTTTTAATTTTTTTTTAATTAAAGGGTTTAGGCACGTTGTAGAGTAGCAGCAATCCATAGAAATATATTTTTACGTCATCCTCTTTATCACGCTACACATTTCGCCTGTGCAATCTGAGGGAATTTTTTGTGGTTTTACTTCGATGGTGTATGAATGGAGTAAAATAGCGAAACCCGATGTCCTTTACTGTTAATTTTATTTATTACATTCGATAATAATTTTTATTAACATACTACGAACATGCTGATAACCAAACAATAAAATATATCCCTTTTACGTACTGTAATTGAAACTGGGGAGAATAGCATGTTTATTAGTCTACAATTAAAACATCGATGTTTTTTCGTCGATGTTTTCATCGACATCGACAACCCTTTAGCGATGTATCGAAACATCGATGAATCTATGTTTTGGTAAAATTTGCCATCACTAGTCAGGGTAAGCAGGGAGGAGTAGAACGGGGTATGGCGGGGGGTTTCGCGGCGGGGATGGTCAAAGTAGGGAGAAGCAGGAAGATGTAGGGAGGAGTGGGCGAGCGAGGGGGGGGGGACCCGGCTTGAGTGAACGAGACAGGACTTGGAAGAACAGTTCAGGGCTGGGGATGGATCGGGAATGCGTCGAGGACGGAGCGTAAGGGGATTGAGGACGGTGGCAGACGGAATGGAACGGGGTGGGAGGGTATGGTGGGAGGATATGCGGGCGAGGCGGAGAATCGGCGAGGCGGTTCGAGGGCTGGGTACGGCGGGCGTGCTGGGCGGTCGCGGGGGTGGGTTTAGGGGAAGTACAGCCCCGTGACAACGCGGGTCGCCGGCACAAATTGGTGGGCTTGTTCGCTCTCGCTACCCGCTGTCCCTTGCCTACTCTCCCCCGCTGCCACCCCTTGCCGCAGACACTTGTATTATTGGAGTGGTCGCTCACAAATGTACTATTCTCTCTCTGCTATTCTCCGCGACATCCTTCCTTCCGATATTCTAGTCATGTTTTTCAATACTTTCCTTTCAGTCTCCCATCAATTCGCTGCGTTTCGCTGGTTTCTTTCCTACTATTGGTGGGAAAAAAAGCAGACATGTGGAGACTCGGAGACATGGGAATTCAAAAGACTGTTCTAAATTTTCAGACTGTTTTTAGTTTTCGAATTTCCTTGAAAAATATCAAATAACTGCAGTTTCTAATATTTCCCAAAAATGAGCAATTGCTCAGCATTGGTTCGCCTAGAGGAGCTGTCATCCATTCATTCCAGTGAATGTCAGTCATCGAACGTATTTAAGCATTTTGACTAGTATTTTCAGCAGACATCTGTTCCGCACGAATGACCATCCTAAACATTAAAATGCCAGGCGTCTTCTCTTCTTGGACCATCCCTGTAGTTCCATCTCTCGCCTTCGCTCTCCCTCTATCGAGACCCGGGTCGTCCGACAGCTGCTGGCAAGAAGTCGCGCTCCGAGCAGGCTGCGGACTAATTCTATTTGGCAGGAGGCGGCCCCAACAAGACGCAATCAGATGGAGCCGACCCAGCCCGGGGGTCTGCGGGACGGGCAAAGGGTTAAGGAAGGGGTGGGGCGCCGCAGGCCTCAGCGTTGGTGGTGACACGGAATGGTGGGCACATTTCGGGTTGAAGTCCAACCTCGATAAATCTAAACCGAAATGACGTGCAAATTCCTTCTATCTCTTGATGTTTCAGAGTTAGCACTAATAATGAAATTAAGAGTGCAAATAGAATAAAAGAAGTATAAATAAATGTATAAGAAATAACTATAATTTCGACGTATACAATTTTGCTCTTAATTATTATGGGGAACTTGAAAAACACTGAAAAGTATGGAACAGTGAGGACTGTACATCATGTTCGTACTGAAATGAGCAAAAAGGGCACTACAAGCGTGAATGTGTTGAAGATTTGAGTAGTAAGAATACAAATTCAATGGTGACAGAGAGAAAATATGCGTGGGCTAACAAGAATAACTCACAGTCCAGTAAGGGTGTTAGTACGAACATTTCTAGATCCATTGAACTTATTAGATTTGGTGTGGACGAGGTAAAAAGACACAACTAGTGCATGTAGAGCTAGATAGATAGTGAGAGAGAAGAGAAAGAAGTGGGAGATATGAGAGAAATAGGGAGGTTGGAAAAGTGACGATTAAGATTGATTGTATAGTGTAGCGTCGTGTCGCTAAAACAGCGTGGGCACTTGGGCGGTGTGCACCGGATGCGTAACAAAGGAGAAGCTATGACGCACGGTGTGCGATCGTTGGCGGAGGCAATGGAGGGGCGGGCAGGTCATTTAAGGGCCGTGAGAACAAAGCTTTCCTTCTTTGTGATCCTCGCAGCGGCAGCGGCAGCGTAGGTCGTCCGTGAGAGGTGCGAGCGTGCACGCGGCGAAGAAGCCGGCAGTTATTGTCGTGACTAGTGAGACATGTAGTCGGTCTCAGGGCAGGCGGTACTACGCACGGCGAAACACCCCTTCGTTTCCATGCCCGGGCAACAATTTCCATAGCAAACCAAACACCAAATGATCATAATCAATCAATCACGCCAACAGAAACGGTGATTGAGTGAATGATCAGAGATTCTGGGCGGGTCAACTGTTAAGGCCACGAAAGTGTAGCCCATGTTTATCGAGGGGTAGGGGTGATTTTCCCCGCTAGATGACTAGATCCGGCACCGACCAACCCGACGGCTTGCGATGTTTCCCCAACCACGTATCTCTCACCAGCGGGGCACCACACCAATCGAAACAATCTCTAAACTCCCCACTGATCTCCCGGTATGTGTGGTAGCGTATTGTATGTAAGTGTATATAAGAGAGGACTGATGACAGTACAAAGAAGCCGGGAGCGGTAGCTCAGTGCATCAACTGATGCCACTGCAGCGCCTCTGACCGTTGGCGCCGGATCTCGCCATCCAACGGGGGAACATCACCGCCATCTCCCGAGAAAATAGCATGCACTACACTAACGGGACTAATGACCAAAGCAGTTGACGCGCCCGGAAACACGAAAAAATCAATCAATCAGCGACGACGGATAAAGTACTGTGCGGATGGAGATGGTGAGAATATTGGGAACGTGGGGCCCGTGCACGCGAGAGGGGCGGGGCGCATAAAGGCCAGAGAAGGGGTGGGAGACGCGAGTATAGTAAGCTTCCGGCGAGTGCTCTTCCTGTTCGGAGCCTCGTGGGCGCGCGACTTTACAATGCCTCTCTAATACCATTTGCAGCGCGAGGGGCGTCCCCTTCCCCCTTCATCCCCTCCCCCCTCTTATCCTCCGCACACCGCTTCCATTCTGCGCCCGTTCGTTCTAATCTGCGTTGCAATAATTCGACGTAAGGCAATTGCCGGAGAGGTAGAACGGAGCGCCTCTGACACACCAGTCGTGACGCACACACCGCCAGCGGGACACTGCAAGGGGGGGGCACGTTTATTGCATCGCCCCAAATAAAGAATGTCGCCTCGGTTTGTGTTGCAATCTGTTAGGCAGATAACGTAATATTTTCAACGAAAGGAAGGGAAATGATTCTAACAGTGTTAGGCGAAGTTTCTAAAGGCCCTCTAATAGGAACGATAACTTTGCTCCTCAAGGCATTGAAGATGCGAAACTTACTTTCGGTTATTTGTTTGTAGAATTTGGAACTGGATTTAAGACAGATGATATGCAAATCAAAAATAAAAATAATTTAATGAGAAAACGACTGCAACTACATGTAGAATACGAAATCAAGTTTGTTCTTTTTTTCCTTTTGTTTTTCATAAGGTTCACTATATACGTATTTTATCTCGGTTTTATATAGTTTGTGCATTGTAAAGAAAGCGTAATGAAAATGAATAACATTCTTGGAAATGCACGATACATATAAAAGTACATGTTGTTTGTGTAATATTTTTATTAATGATACTCTATCTGCGTAAAGACAGTTGTGCTTCCAAAGAGAAAACTCAAGTTCAGAAATCCCAAAGTTCATTAATTTAAAAGCATAGTACTTCAAAGAAATATAAGGGAATTTATTATCTTACAAAATCCACGATTCAAGAAGATTGCTACTAAAATCGTGCAGCTATAAACTAAAATGTAGGAAAATATTTTTTCCAATTCCGAGAAGGGAGAAGACAAACTTTATGATCTGCTGACTCGACGTTGAAAACTTCTACTTCGTTTAAAATCGTAGAATCATTGCGAATGGGAAATTCTACAGCAAAATAACTCGAAAAAAGCGGGATGAAATTGGTGGAGAGCGGAAGTTCTGTTTATGAGAAAGGAAATGGGAGTTTAGAACTGTTATTACATAGTATTAAAGAGCCCTTCTTGGAAATGAAACTCTAATAATAATAAAACTCTTAACAGGATTATTATCTTAACTCCCTCTCTGCTGCAAATCCTTGGTTTGAGTAGCAAAACATTTTGAAGTATTAAAGCGTACATGTTTATAAAGAAAATGTAGGACAAAAGCAATTCTTCTTTTAAGCCTCTGTTAATACGTGGATGTTTTATAGAGTAAGTCCTTTGTTAAATCGACTTTTAGTGAACGATGTTTATTTGTTAATTAAGGAAGTAGTATTTAGCTGGTGAACAGTACAATAATTCAAGATACAATACGAATATAATTTTCGAATGAGAAGGATTTGATGACTCAAAAATGTTGTCATTTTTACCAAATAGTACTAGGAGCTACTACAATAATATGTTTTTTCTAATGAGGGTTTATTATTTACGTAATTATTAAGTTATTCGTGATTGTTAAATTTAATTTTCTAAGAAAATTCAAATGTTGTAAACATCAATAAATCTGTATTTAAAGTTGTCAACTCAGTCTTCAATTTCTTCTTTCTGTATGTATCTGTATCAAAATGAAATGCTTTACATTATTCAAATATTCGTACATTGACAAAAAATATTATTGTTGAATTCCTCAATGGTCTATTTTAAATTTTAGAGAATACTTTTTTCCACCAAAACGCCATATAGCATTCATGTTTTCTGCAAAAAAGAAGAGAAAATGAGAACTGAATTAAAATATATTTGAATAAAATTCAGATTAATAAAAAATATTATGGAGTAATGATTATTTTCAGTATCAATTCTTTTCCCTTTCACACTAGAAATAACCCACACAGTGTACCTCTCTTCGAGAATTATTAATTATTGTTATTTTATGTATCAGAATACTGATTAATGCAAGTTAAATTAGGTTCCATGGTAACATGAACACGCTTCATTTTTATTTCTCACTCATTTATTGTCAGAAAATTGTGAGTTCCAGAATTCAGTCATTGTTGGACGTGACCAGAAATAGAAATATAATATGGGGATTTTTCGTAAAACTCCACCTAGAGCTCAACTTAGTTCATTGATTGATTGGTGTTGTGGGCGCTTTCTCCACTGGATGATGAGATCTGGTACCGACCTACACGTCGGCTTGCTGGTATTTTTTCGCAACTAAGTATTTCCCATCAGTGGGGCACCGCCCCAGTTGGGATTAACCTCCCAACTGGTCTCCTGGCTTGTGTGGTGCATGTAAGTGCCAGTATGTGTAAGGAAGAGAATAGGACAAGCAAGAGGAAGGAAAGATTGCATCTAGTCCATGGCCCTTTTCTGAAGCTACTACTGCAGCATTCACCTGGTGTTGAAGAAACTACAGAGAAATACCAATCACGGCAGCCGGCCGCTAGAGTTCTCCTCCGGACTGCGACTGAACTCAGCTTAGCTATTATGATGAGTGTCGAAAATCCTACCACCCTACGACCTCGCAGTGAGAGGCACTTCAGTTGCATCAGCTGATGCTCTGAGTCCCCTAAGCCGATCTCTAACTTCGTGAGTCCGGCAACTTCATCTAGCGACGTGCCGTAGCAGAAAGCCTAGTGGCCGATATTGTCTCACGGCTTTCTGTCTATATCAACATATCCCTTAACGCCTAATCTGACTATGCAGCTTAGAGCGGATTATGTTT
Organism: Teleogryllus oceanicus; assembly: GCA_964035755.1. Classification (NCBI taxonomy): domain Eukaryota; kingdom Metazoa; phylum Arthropoda; class Insecta; order Orthoptera; family Gryllidae; genus Teleogryllus; species Teleogryllus oceanicus. The sequence continues at coordinate 58,746,890 of CAXIVR010000004.1, forward strand.
TAGTTGTATGTGTTTATGAGGTATTTGCCCATTACTCTTAATAAACCGGTAGCGGTAGCTCAGTGCATCAACTGATGTCATTGCAGCGCCTCTGACCGGCAGGTCCTAGGTTCGAGTCCTGACGGCGGCAGGATTTTCGACACTAGTTTTTCAGCTAGGTCGAAGTCAGTCGTTGTCTGGAGGGGAATTCTAGCGGCCGGCTGCTCTGATCGGTAGTTTTCCGTGGTTTCTCCGATCAACACCAGGCAAATGCCAGAGCAATACCCTACCAAACGGGCCACGAACCGCGCGCGATCTGTCCTTCCTCTTCCTTCCTTTCCTCTTACACACACACTTACACTAACATGGACCAAACTATAACATATTTCGGGAGACCGGTCGGTAGCTTAGAGTTTGTCCCGGCTGGGGCGGTGCCCCGCTGGAGGGAGAGTCCTGGTTAGGGGGAAACCCCACTAGCCGACGGTAGGTCGACGCCGGATCTCACTATCCAGCAGGGGAAGATCACCGCCTTCTCCCGAGAAAAAATGTACTACACTAACGGGACTAATGACCGAAGCAGTTGGCGCGCCCGGAAACACGAAAAAAATGTATCAATCAATCGTTTCAATAACACATGACAACATTTCTACCCTTCATTTTTTTTCAGGTCTCTCAACTCTACATTTGATTAGAAAGGCCATGCTCCCTTCGAAAATAAACAGGTGGACTAAATGGTCCTCCTGACAAGCGTCACCGCTGTTCCTTCTGCCACCTCCTGTTAATTCCTGCCACTCCTGTGAGATCCCTGTTAATGCGATTTGCAAGCGACGTACCGATGGACTCCGGCTCGAGAGGTCTTCCCTTGTCAGCTCGGGCGAGTGCCGTCGCCGCCGTGACCGCTGGCGGGAGCGGTGACCTCTTCCGCCCCGGGTCAACGCGCGATGCCCTCACGGAGCAGCTGGCGGTGGGGCGATAAGCCCGGGACACTGAGAGTATAGATGGAATCTGTTGCCGCGTCGGGATGGATCTCCTTCTGCCATCGCGACGCCACGGTTGCCAAACGTCCAGCGGCTTGTCTCTCCAATATTAATTAATTATTTATTTTACGTCAAAAAAGCAGTTAAAAACTGAGTCTGACGTGCTATGGGGAAAAATGAATTGTGTGCACATTTTCTAAGTTCTGTGATCCCTACACTAAGTCATATACTACTTAAATTTTGAAGAAAGGAAAAAAAAGCTCCTATGTAATAAAACCTATTTTCAAGGATAAAAAAGCAATAAATTTTGGCTCTTATCCATGTTGTGCTTCGGAATAATACTTCCTGCCGCGACAACATGGAAACGATATTATGAATAATTGTATTTCCCACTGAAATTCCCACTGAATTCTAGAAGACGTGCACAGAAAATGAAGTTACATTTATGTCCAGAAGCAAAACAAGGGGCCATCTCAGCATTTGCTCAATGGATCAGGTAATGGTAAAATTCCTAGATTAATGAAGAGAGGCTTACAAGAATCACGTGGGTGGGATTTCGTTATTATTCGTACAATTCGTTGTTGTAATCTAAAAGTCTGGGAGCTATAAGATGTATTTCCCCAGAATATTATGCCATATCTCAGGCGGGATATTATACAATATATATATATATATATATATATATATATATATATATATATAATTAATGCTTTTCTTATCCAAAGTCATATCAATTACAAAGATAATTATTCAAAAACTGACTGAGCACAGCGACCGGGAGGTCCTAGTGTTCGAGTCTCGACGGTGGCGAATTTTCGACACTACAGTACCGGCAGGGTATAAGCGAATCTGACAGTTCGATGCGCTGTTGCCACGCGTTGCTACGCACATCGCATCACCTACATGAGAGAGAAATGAAATATCAAAATATTGACACTTACTGACAGGCGACACGTCTTGTTATCACGTTCAAAACCTTTACCACAAACGAATCTCATCGCCTCGAAGCTCGCGTTGAAAACTTTTTGAGTCTGCTCCGGGTGGCTTCGTTCACTATTGAGCCTATCCGCAGTGCAGCCGCAACTCTACCCACACCATTGTCGAGAGGTAATAATATTCTGCCTTTCATCTTTTCTGCGTCGAAATATTCGCGAAAACATACAAAAAAACACGATCCTCCTCAACGTTACCCCACGTTTGCGTAATGTATGGGACGTGGCCCTCACGAAACTCTCAGCCTTGTACCAATGCAATCGGTGCTGGAAAGTCACTCGCCACCGGGCCTGGCATGCATCGGGAAAGGTACATTTCATTCGCACTGGTACTGCTGATGACAGGGCTCTGTGCGCTTCTAGAGCGACTTTGTGTGATTTAGATGAAAGGTAACGCTGAACCCTGGTTGTGAGAATGTAAACAAATCCTTGCAAGCTGATTGCTTCACAGCAGGTCACATGACATACCACAGCACGTGGCGAAGAACTGTCATTCTCTTATACGCTGCCACTACTGTAGCTAGATATACTCAGATTTATTCCTAATGTCCTTTGACAGGGAATACAATCGTCACCCAGGATAATACATTCACTACACTAATCGAACTAACGAACATAGCAGTTGTCGACAAGTTAATCAGTTAATAAAAATAATTCCCTGAAGTGTAGAATCATGAAACATTGTCAAACTATAGGTGTTCTGGATGGAATTTGCTCTGAGCATCGTCAAAGTACGTGAAGCGCATCACAGCGGGCCTGAGTTGCTTACGAAGCGCATTTGTGTTGGAGCAGCGACAAACAGTGAGAGCTCTATGGCAGCAAAGCAACGAGAACGTTCCCTTGGAAGCAAATGGAAGTGTTTATGTTGACAGTGCGGTAGTCTGGGGACCAATGCTGCAATCATCAAAAAGAGCAGAGAAAAAGCATGGTAGATACTTCGCTGTATTTCAGTTTATCGAAGTTCTGATCGCAAGAGGCGCATTGGATTTAAAATAAGTACCGAAAAAAACTATTCAGTTTCATTTATTGACAAGGGCACATAATGGGACTAAGTGGTAAAAATCTCCACTATAAGTTAATTTTGGATAAAGTGTGAGGTGAATTTGCTCCCGAAATAAGCACAACATGAACATTTATCATGACATTTATTACGACTCTAAATGTACACTCTACAACCCACATGCTAGTATTGGACGATTGTAATTTTGTTTGTAATTTTGTACTGCGTGAAATGAAATGTTAAGTCCGATGAAATGGAAATACCAGTTCCACCATTAATTCTCATGTGCATGCGCAGTTGCGTTCTCGACTCAGAGTGACGCTGCTGCAGCATGAACACTGCTAGCGCTCCGTCTCTGTTCGTCGCAAATCAAAGCTCTCGTGTTCTGACACAACTCCCGCTTGAATTACGCTCAGGGCAAACCATATCAGATCAGTGAATCAAATGCAATACCGACAAATTAATCAGATGCACTAACACTAGGACTCTCTACACCTTATCAGCATGGCTGCTGTCTCTGCGGCGATTCTGATCTGGAAGTTCTAGGATTCGAGTCCTGACGGTGGAGGATTTTATTCGCTACTAGCAGAACACGGCAGTTGTTGTCCTGCCCCCTCTCTCCTTTTCCTCTTTCTCTTCCTCTCTCTTTTCATCTCACTTTTCCCTATCTCTTTCTGCCTGACGTTTCTTCCTACTTTTCCCCTCTCTTTCCCCTTCTCCTTCTTTCTCTCTCTCTCCTTCCCTCCCTCCTTTTCACTTTCTTTTTCTCCCTCTCTCCCTTTTTCTTAACTTCCCAGTCTCTCTCTTCCTTTCTATTTTTCTTTCCCACTTTTTGTCCTTCACTTTCTATTTCCCTCCCCCTCTCTCTCTCTCTCTCTCTCGTTCCCCCTCACAATAACGAACACAAAAAAGGAATTATCCAATTTGGTGAAATCGTTCGAAAGTTATGCGCTTACATATACTTCGTCGTTTCATTTTATTTACATAGATTTAAAGATTTATAGCGAAGTAGAATTCAGATGGCGTCAGGAAGATAATAGCGGCCAGCTGCTTTCATCGGTAGTTTGAGATGGTTTTGGCGGTCATTAGCTCGTGAATACTGAAACAATACTCGATTAAACAGGCCACGGACCGGTGCGATCTTTCCCTCCCCTTCCTTTTGCTAACCTCTCCACTTATACATGCTTACATTTATGTACACTATCAAAATGCCGGGAGGGATGGTGCTATGCTGGGAAGGTGACATGCGGAGCTGGAAGTACTCCGATAATCAACTTGTAGGTCGGCGCCGATCATCCAACAGCTGAGGATATCGCCACTTTCAGTAATAAAATATATGCACTATACTAAGAGGACTAATGACATAGCATTTATTATTAGCGTGACAATAGCATTTATTTTATTATAATTAGCGTGTCTGAAACATCAATCAATCAATCTAAATGAAGTATCTACTTATGACGTACGGTAAGATTTCAGTTGGTGTCGCAAGAGCGAAATTGTTTTCAAAATATGCTCATCGTGATATCGGAGATACAAGAGAGCGACATTGAAACATGCGAAAACAACTCATATTTTCGAAAAATTTCACATGATGTTCTTTCTAGATCTGTCTTTGAATATACTTTTTGAGGGAAAAAATCGGTCTTCAATATTGTAGTTGTAGGAAGAGGCCGAATTGTTTTTGAATTTTCCAAAAATCGGGTAGTATTTCAATGAAAGTTAGACCTGCAGCGTTCTTTTCAGCATCTTTCACACTATACGAGAACCGAGTTTAATAAAAAAATTGGAGAAATGTTTGAAAACGTCATGGAGGCTTACTGTAAAGTACCGCTAAAATAAAAAATGCCCGTTCCAAAATCTCGTTTCAAACTCGAGGTCCTTTGAATCGATCGGCGAATATTACTTTTGGAGAAAATCGTCAATAAGCCTACGGTTTAGGCGTTAGTGTTGATCACAGACGGATGGACGTTTTGCCGCCAATAGATTTTTCGGTATCAAGGACACACAAAACATGGATTCTGAATACACAACGTTTCAGAGGAAGTAATTTCCTCCATATAGAAACATTTTCTCACGTTCTGTTGCCTAGCCCGTTCCGCGCATGATTCGCCGAATAGGCGTTTTCCGGCACACGATTACTATCTTCCTCTTCTTACGAAGTACAGCCAGAAAATAAAAATACTAAACATGTAAGAGCAAAGTGTTAGTTGAATTAGAGAGCTTGGATTTATTGTTATTCATAGTAGATGATAAGTTCACGAACAGAGTTGTGTTGCCAAGATCGTCGAACTAATAAGACATGAGTTCGAGAATCGGAATCCTGCTAGGTGGTGAAGCGCCCGGGTTCAAGAGAAGGATCTCACTCGAATGCGGCCATCTTGAATCGCGACGCAGTGGCGGATTCTGAGGCATGGAAGCCTCTCTCCAACACCAATAGATATTTTTTTTATTTTACTCAAGTTATTCTGAACAATTATCCTTAATTACAATTACCCAAGATTTCAAGTCAACAATTAACCTGTGTATTATTTCAAAAATAATTACAGGGTGTGAAAAGAAATTGTCCTCCCTGAAACAATTTTATGGGTCTGCCCTTGGCTAAAAGTTACGATTTGGAAAACGCTGGGTTTTAATAATGTTATTTCAAAATTACAATTCAGTGAATTTGAAACCATTCAAACATATTACCTATGTACCTATTACCATTACTTGGCAAAAACTATGACAACACGCACTTCAACGTACATGAACAGGAGAGTAGTAAGCACTTGAAATGAGAGCCCAGCACAGGATAAAAGTGTGAATAACTAAGACTCGGAACTGGAGGGTCTGTGTACTTTCTCTTAATAATTAGCATGAGAGCTGGAACAAGTGAACTATTCGTGGGAGTTAGTCTTGAAGCACGTAGTCCCTGATCCATATTTTCGGAGGCTTAATTATTGACATTTGGCTATCTGTCATTTAGTGAAAGACAGCTATGCAAGTTGCGATGACAGATATGCTAGTTGCGATATCTGTGGACTTAACTGGAGCTATAAAATGCAGTAAGTCTAGAGTAGAAGTGCAACTGAATTTGCAACTGTGTGTTGATCTACGTGCACTCTACCAGCAGTTACATGTGAATATCAGTGTCATGCAAGGTTATAATACGTGCAGAATTCTATATAAGTGCTTCTTATAAGTGCAGAATTCTAACATATTGATAAATTATCTTGACTTTCAAGATACAAGGTGCAAGTAGTTCGAGTTGGGCAAATGAATATGCATAGAATGAGGATTTAAAAATGGATTTGACTAATTGGAGGATTAGAGAAACATACTAATCGCTTGAGAAGAAGCGTATATTACAACCAGTAGCCGTCAGTTTTCGCCAAAACTCGGAAGAGGGTCGCCTACGAGTTTTGGTACGAGAAAAGCAATTGGAGTCCATTTTGACGTGTTGGGCGACACGAAGCTGACTGCTACAAGAATGGTTGAATGACGAGATTTGACAGAACGGCAATTTAAATTAAATACTACTTTCGTATATGCTTGGTAAAAGAGCACTTATTACAACCATTAGCGGGCATTTTTTCGGAAAGGTCACAAGTGGCGACTCTCCTGAATTGTTAGGGCCCTCTTAAGTGCTGGTAGGAGAGTTTGATAGCTCATCCACCTGGAATTGGGCGAAACGAATGTCAATTCTATACGAAAGATAAAACAACTCTTTTTGACCAAACAATGTGATGGAGAAACACACTCCGCTTCGAGAACCAACACCTTTTACTACCAGCAACCTTCATTTTCCACTGTAGAAGTCGGAAGAGAGTACCTCGCTACGAGAGTCAGGGTCCTCTTAAAAGCTCTCGAGCACTTGACACTAACAGCCTCCACTTCGAGCTGGGCAAAACGAATGAAAATGTGCAGGAAACATTAAAGAACTATTTTTGACCGAAGAGTATGTTGGAGAAACATACTCTTCCCTTGGAAAACCAACACCTTTTACAACCAGGAACCTGGACTTTCCGCTACAAGAGCCGGAAGAGTACGTCGCTACGAGTCAGAGTCCTCTTAAGCGCTGGCGCGAGTGCTGGATTCTGCTCGACAGTGCGTCCATCTTGAAGTTGGAGGTCACGAGCGGTGGGTGGGCGGGCCGGGCCGGGCCGGGCCAGGCCGGGCCGGGGGGGGGCGCGGGCTGGGAGGGGGGGCGAGGAACTGGAGCTGCAGCGGCCACGATCAATAACTCAGAGCGGCGCTGCCGGTGAGAGCGGGGCATTTTTAAAGCTGTCACAGCCAGCGCGCGCGCTGGAAGTGGGGCGGCCCGTGCCGCCCCCGCGCCGTCCGCGCCCCTTCCTCCACAGCGCCTCCGCGGCCTTCCTTTCTTGCTGGGCTCCTGCCGCGGTTGGCTCTTTGTGACACACCTGACCTGCAGCGGTAGCTCTGGCATAAACTGATGTCATTGCAGTGCCTCTGACCGGGAGGTCCTAGGTTCCCACTCCCCACGGCGGCAGAATTTTCGACACTAGCTTTTCAGCTACGTCAAATTCAGTCGCTGTCTGGAGGAGAATTCTAACGGTCGGCTGCTCTGATCGGTAGTTTTCCGTGGTCCGTAACAGGCGGCCGGCCCCCTTTTCCTTTACACTAACGCACTACACTACCACATATTCCGGGGACCGGTGGAGTTAGAGCTTTCCCGGCGGGGCGGCCCCCTGGTGGGAGAGTCCTGGTTAGGAGGAAACCCCACTAGCCGACGATATGTCGGTGCCGGATCTCGCCATCCAGCGGGGGAAGATCACCGCCATCTCCCGAGAAAAAACATGCACTACACTAACGGAACTAATGACCACAGTAGTTGACGCGCCCGGAACCACGAAAAAATCAATCAATCAATCAGTGACACGCCTGTGGGAGATACCTGGTTGAGGAAAACCCGCGAGACGACGGGTAGGTCCGCGCCGGATCTCACCATTCACTGAGAGATAACAAAATAGTCCCCCGATACGCGACTAATGAGACTTAGCAGTTGACGCGCCCGGAATCACTATTCAATCAATCAATCTTCGTGGCACCCACTGTGTCCTACATCTGAGAGCTGACTGTGAGGTCCTAGTGCTCGTCTCAGGAAATCATTGGACGTATGTACTACTAATACGTATTACAGTTTATTTTCGGTTAGTTAACTAAATATGTCCATTAGTTCCACGAAAAATCGTTGATTATCTCTATGTTAATAGCACACGTGCAATAATAATTCTACAGTGCACGCAATAATGCACACCTACCTATCAGAATTCAGACAATGAGCTAAATTATTTAATTAAACTATAACACAGACGTAGTAAAAGTATTTCCAATCGACCATGAAACATGAACAAAAATGTGCGTCACATATTTATTTTTTTATTTATTTATTTTATTTATTTATTTTACGTCAAAAATAAATCACGAATAAATAAAAAATAAATAAATAAATAAATATTACGTACCTACAACAACTACATATAAACAACGAATGAATAAAACTAAATTGGGAATGTAAACGTTAAGTTAGCAGACTTACGGAACAACGTAAAATATTTAACGTGAATAAATTAAATGTTTTACGTATAAACATTTCGTCAGAATTACGAATGTACAAGAAATGTAAACGTGAGTTGTGTTTACCAGTTCTAAAAATGATGTCATACCTACCAAACTCTGTCCAAAGTGACCAGTCCCCCCCCCCAATATTTATACATGTTGAATTCTCTGATCCCCGTCTTTATGTTTCATGGGAAGTAATGTTTTAATGTCTTTGTCAGCTTATTCTAATATTTCATCTGCAATATCTTCAGTACCTTCCATTTGAAAATATTTTGTAGAAACAAAAACAATGCAAGGCTCACTAAAATAGATCTTTTTCAGAAGCAATATGACGTGAAACACATGCCTCGAATAATAAAGAGGTGCTTGAATTTCTCAAAATTTAAATTATGCTTAAATGGAAACGAAATAATACTGAACCTAACTTGTGTACAAAGGGGTATAATTGCACTTGTGGTATATACTCGCTCCTATTGTCGCTCGTTTTCTTGAACATACCACTCAGGCAATTATTCCATTTTTTATACACACGTTTCGTAAACTACTATATTTTATAATTCGTAATGTTTATTACAAAGTTACGCTATGTTTTGAATTACTTAAACCCTTTCAACATGACACGTTAAAAACAATTATTAAACATTAAACGTAAAACATAGATTCCACCTAAATTGCTGTGCTCCTGCCATGATTAGCTCTCCCTGCCACGCATGTGGGAGATACGTGGTCGGGAATAATCCGAGAGTCAACGGGCAGGTCGGCGCCAGATCTCGCCATTCAGAGGGGAAAGATCACCCCTACCTCCCGCCATAAAAGAAAACATGGACGACACTTACGGGATTAATGAAACTTATCAGTTTAAGCGCCCAGAATCACCAATCAATCAATCAATCAATCTTCGTGGCACCACTGTGTCTTCCCCATCTGAGAGCTGACTATGAAATCATAGTGCTCGACTTAAGAAATCATTGTACCAATGGTCGTATGTTCTACCAATATGAATATTTTATGGATCATAATGTTTACTGTAGTGCTATGCTAGGTATCAAATGACGTACAACCTTTCATCATGACATTAAAAAACTATTTTTCAAACATAAATGTTAGCTGTCTAAATTGCTGGGCTCCTGCCATAGTTGGCTCTTCGTGAAACGCCTCTGGGAGACATTGGTTGGGGAAAAACCCGCGAGCCAGACGGGAAGGTCGGCGCCGGATCTCGCTATCAAACGGCGGATGATAATTGTCACCTCCCGCGCTAAAAAGCACGCACTACACTTACGGGATTTGTGCGAGTGACTTCACTTAGCAGATGACGTGCCTGGAATCACTAAGCAATCTACCTTCGTGGCACCCACTGTCTCTCCCCCTTCAGATCTGACTACGGGGACTTAGTGCCCGTATCAGGAAATCATTGTCCAAATAAACGTATGCTCTACCAGTGAAGTCGTAGGCTTCCGCGGCCAGAGTCATGTAAATGATCTTGGCTGTCCAGATGACGCCGCGTCGAAGGCACAACAGCCCTGAGGAAGACCACGACAAAATGATCGAAACGTCGGCAACACAGCCTTCGACGCGGCGTCACCTGGACAGCCAAGATCATTTATATTTGTATGCTCTACCAATATGTATTGTTGTTTAAATTGTATAGTTCATATGATTTATTACACTGAAATGCTACGTTTCGAATGACTCAAAATCTTTGAACATGGCACCGGGAGCGGTAGCTCAGTGCATCAACTGATGTCACTGCAGCGCCTCTGACCGGGAGGTCCTAGGTTCGAGTCCTGACGGCGGCTGGATTTTCGACACTAGTTGTTCAGCTAGGTCGAGTTCAATCACTGTCTGGAGGAGAATTCTAGCGGCCGGCTGCTCTGATCGGTAGTTTTCCGTGCTTTCTCCGATCAACACCAGGCGAATGCCGGAGCAGTACCCTACCAAACGGACCACGGACCGCCCGCGATCTGTCCTTCCTCTTCCCTGTCCTATCCTCTCATCTTACACACACACACTTACACTAACATGCACTACACTACCACATATTCCGGGAGACCGATCGGGAGCTTAGAGCTTGTCCCGGCTGGGGCGGTGCCCCGCTGGTGGGAGAGTCCTGGTTAGGGGAAAACCCCTGGATCTCGTCATCCAGCGGGGGAAGACCACCACCATCTCCCGAGAAAAAACATGCACTACACTAACGGGACAAATGAGCAAAGCAGTTGACGCGCCCGGAAACACAAAAAAAAACTAACCTTTGAACATGGCACATTAAAAAACCTTTATTTCAAACACAAAACTTACGCCTTCTGAGTTGCTGGGCTCCGGTCATGGTTGACTCCTCGCAGCACTCACTGCGTCTCCCATCTGAGAGATGACTTTGGGGTCCTAGTTCTTGTCTCAGGAAATAATTGTCCCAATAAGCATACACACAATACATTCGTTGATCATATTATGATGTATAAAATTTAAATTTTATAATTCATAATGTTTCTTGCTGTGATATACTATGTTTCGAATGGCTTTAAACCTTTCAACTCGACACATTTGATACACAACTTGACACACAACTTGACAAAATATATATTTTTCAAAAATAAAACTTAGATGCTCTTTTTAATTAAATGAATGTTTTCACGTCTACTGTAATGCAGAGGAACCTGATTTCGTATCTCGAATATATATTTCGGATCAGATCCTGTACATTCATTTTTACTCTCCCTCTTTATCTGCACTGCTTGCTTCCCGGCATTTTTTGGTGTTCCAAATCTCGATAAGTCAAAATGTTTGTTAAATCACTTCATCTTTTCCAATTTGGAACATTTTGATCCATAATCATATTCATTTGACATCTTAATTCTGGTAGCTGAAATTGATTCTGTTTTGTCGCATTTTTCAAACAAGAGACTGTTGGTTTGACGTGTGACAATTTATTTTTTTATTTATTACACACAATCATAACACGATAGAAAAATATTTATTTAAAAAACAAAATTCTGTTACGAAAAATTGTGTGTAATGCATTTCCGGTTACTGGATAATGTGATTAAATTTCATAAATGACAGGAAAGTATGCAAACAGACGTTCATAAAAATGTAATCCTAAATAATAATACCCAATTACGAATATCAATTCAATACATTATATAATGCATGGAGATAAATAGGCATTTATGAGATGGGATTAATTTTAAATTTCAAATATGAGTGATATTTTTATAGACGGCCACCGATGGAAAACATATAAGCAGCACGCATCGCGTTTCACAATAAACAAAAATCTTCATGGAAACATTTTAATGGCTGCACTGTAAAAAATTAGGAAGTTTTGAAATTTATGTTCTAAAGTACTCTAAACTGAAGTAATAATACAATGCTTACGCAATGTATAAAGTATTTCTAGGAGAGTATTATTAAATTATCTGAGACGACTAAAGCGCATTCTTGTTAGAGAAACTATTCTATTACTCGGACGATATTGCTGAAGAGCTGATTCTAAAATCATCAGTTCACATGAAAAGTGACACTTAAAAAATGTGATTACGTAGGCCTCCGCGGCCGGAGTATGTCTCTTGGCTGTCCGGGACAAGCCGCGTCGATTTGCTCGTAGCTGACGTTTCGGCCAACATATTGCGGCCTTCCTCAGAGCGTACTGCTGTGAGCTCTGTGAGCAGTACGCTCTGAGGAAGGCCACAATATGTTGGCCGAAACGTCAGTTACGAGCAAATCGACGCGGCTTGTCCCGGACAGCCAAGAGACACTTAAAAATGTTATTTAATAGTTAAGGGAAGATTATTTTCTGGAAAACGCTCATCTGATTGGTTACCACGACTGCTCTTTTAGTGTGAAACACTGTTTGGTCGTGAAATATGGCTACTGCTCTGCTCAGGGTAAAACTCTCACGCAAAACGACAAATTTTGACTCACTTGATGTTACTTTTCGTATGCACCAACGATATGTGAAAACGGAACGGTGGTTTGCGTGTTCGCAATCTTATACTCGTCTAAAGTTACTATGTTTGCAACTAAGCGCAGTAAAAATTGTGATAACTTGTATCTAATTTTATAAATAGTATTCATCAAAATTTCAATGCAATTTCAACCTGTGATGATAATTTTAAAATGCTTACGGTGTCGCGGACTTAGTAAAATGAAATCATATGCTTATATAATCATGACAAATTAAATTGGAGGAGAGAGACCAAGGAAACAGTCCTATCAAAAAGTGGCGGCTCGTGCTTAGGCTACATGGTTGCACAGCGCGCAGATAATCGTAAAATACCCTTCATTGCTAGAAATATATCTTTTCGGTTTAATGTCATTCAATAATCGTGTTTTTGAAGAAATATCGATGTATGAAATCATTTTGAAATCGATTAGCGCCCGTCAAACGATGGCTCTGTCATTTCGTTACAAAATAGACAACGCATCTAAAGGCAACCCTACAAAAAGGGGTTAAACATAGTGAAGCACGAGCTGCCAAACATAGCGAAGCACGAGCTTCCCGGCTGCACGGTCGTCCCTATGCGAGCGGTCACTCCCCGTGCGTTTTAGTACCGCAACGATACTACAGAAAGCGCCACAAGCTGTTACGTTGTGCTGAGGAAGGGTTGTCGCCGTGTGGTTTGGAGGACTTAGGGTTGGTTTGGTTTTTCGTGTTTCCGGGCGCGTCAACTGCTTCGGTCATTAGTCCCGTAAGTGTAGTGCATGTTTGTTCTCGGGAGATGGCGGTGGTCTTCCCCCGCTGGATGGCGAGATCCGGCGCCGACCTACCGTCGGCTAGTGGGGTTTCCCCCTAACCAGGACTCTCCCACCAGCAGGGCACCGCTCCAGCCGGGACAAGCTCTAAGCTCCCGACCGGTCTCCCGGAATATGTGGTAGTGTAGTGCATGTTAGTGTAAGTGGAGAGGAGAGGACAAGGAAGAGGAAGGCGCGCGGTCCGTAGCCCGTTTGGTAGAGTACTGCTCCGGCATTCGCCTGGTGTTGATTGGAGAAACCACGGAAAACTACCGATCAGAGCAGCCAGCCGCTAGAATTCTTCGCCAGGCAGCGACTGAATTCGACCTAGCTGAAAAGCTAGTGTCGAAATCCTGCCACCACCAGGACTCGAACCTAGGACCTCCCGGTCAGAGGCACTGCAGTGAGTCAGTGGCACTGAGCTACCGCTCCCGGTGGGACTTAGGGAATACCCGTTTTTTGTCTTGACTAATATAACTAATCAGCATATTATTTTATTAATTTCGCGTTATTAAAGATACACATGTCGATCCATTTTTCATAATAAAAAATAGATTATTTATACTTTGAACGAATTCATTTTCATTTTATATTAGGTTTGCTGATGTATAATGTGCATTTGATGAGTGCAGTTTTGTTTAAAAGCCTGATCATCAGCCGTTGATGTAATTGCGTGCAGTCATTACGAACGTTACAAACATGTGTGAGAGAATGCGAACCACAATTTGTTTTTGTGATTAGTTTCATTGTTGTCGTTGCTGCTGCCGATATCTGTGAATTGGAACTAACAAATCTTTGAAAACGAAGCAAGACTTTTTTCCGTTCTAGTACATGAATTTTGTGTGATTTTTATCCTTGGATTAGATAAGGTCTGAAGATAATTTAAATATTTATTTTTCAGGTAATAGATAATGAATTCTGTAGAATACTTTAAAAAAATCGTTTGGGTTTATTACATACTGAACAATACTAGATATTAAAGAGACCTAGAAAACCAACTCAAAGCCTTCAACATTTTATTGAAAATGTAAAATCATAAAAAAGTATTTTATCGAAAATTCAATAATTCTTTCAATTTTCAAAATACGAATGCTCATGTGGATGTGAGTTGAAGAGAGATCTTTTTTTTTTCAGTAATTTGTGTGGAAGTGAGGGTATAGGTTCGATGACTGGGTTTAAAACGACGAATAGCATAGCAAATCTTTTCTATACGTTATGTTCAAAGATTTAATCACGTACGAAATTCGGAAAAAAAACACGGTGCTTCTGGAAATCAGTTTAAAAGAGTCTGCAGTTACCATTATTTCGCACCTCCATCGGGAGAATGTTGGAAAATATCAGTCACCATGGGCACTGCTCGCTATATACGCGGAACTCACAAGATTAAAAGAATGGCGACTAATCCGTATAATAACCTTAAGAAGGAAGTCAGGAATACCGCAAGGGACTGTCATTTGACCTCTTATTTTCTGGGTTCGTAATGATTTACCATCACAGTTAATCTCAAATGTTGAATTTGTGTAATATATGATTATGAAATCAAAAGAGCGAAGAAACGCTGCAAAGAGATCTTGATGCGTTATATTACTTGCGTTATATTTATCTCGATCTTGATGCGTTATATTTATCGCTTGTTCAATAATGGAATGTGGAGCAATTTTTCGGGATAGCATACAATTTTGCAGTGTAAAAAGTTGGAAAGACTTCAGCATAGGGCAGCCAAATTTACTTTCAGGGACAACAAAACGACAGGGTGGAATCACTCGAAAAGAGGTGATCAATGACAAAACGGTCATCCAGCTTGGAAATAAATTAATCGGCGGCTAAGTATTCCTACATACATCAGTAGAGGGAATCACTGGCACAAAATAAATTTTTAAGATCACAGAGAAAGAACGTCTGGACATTTTCTGTCACAAATCGAACGATGATCGAGTGGAATAGATTGCCTTCAAAAACCTTTAAACCCTTTCCTTGGAGCTTTCAACAGTTTAAGAAATTAATTTAGGGTAGTCCTAAGTAAATGAGTGTCTTAGTAACGAATAGTGAGATGTAGTCCTAAGTAAATGAGTGTCTTAGTAACGAATAGTGAGATGTATAACGAAGTATAAGTGTTGTACTATGAAGGATGGTGCAGTGTAGATCAAAAAAATAACGAAGGAAGTGTTTCAGGTGTTACAGTGAGGAGCAGTGCAATGCCACGGCGATGTGGCCTTAATTGTGTAAAAATTCAGCTCGTATTTAATTATATTTATATTTTTTTTTTTTTTTTTTTTTTCGTTTAGAACTTCTACTGAACCGATTGTTGTATTTTTTCCTTTAAATGAAAGAATGTGATTGCTACATGTTTTATTAGATATTGTTTGTGTTGATTCACCGACATTTACGGTGTAAATTAATTAATTAAATCATTCTTTAATAGTACGCTTATCAATAGTCAATTGTTTTCTTCCAAAGGTGGCTGTTTCAAATTCAATATATATGAGTCGATATATGCAGTGCACGCACTTCATGGTGGCGCTGCTTGATGTTTTGTTTTATTGTTGATTTGTTTACAATTCGTCAAGGTTTTGTTTCAGTGTAATAATTGCACTGTGGCGTTGACAGTTTGCATGTATTTGCTTTTGTGGTGTATTTTGTAGAGAACATTCGGACAGTGGGTTTTGCTCGGTTGTAGTGAAGTTGTTCACAGGTTATGTTGAATTCCGAATCGTTGCTCACGCGCCTCAAAAGACGCAAATGTACATTAAGTGGACGCAGGGAAAGAGAAAGTTTACGTAGGTGTCGTGTTAGTGAGGTCATTTCGTTTTCTGTTTGTTCGTTGTCTATGAAATGTCAGTTTTGTTCTGCTTTGTACTTCCCATGTGGGAGAAATTCTGCAAATGAGATTTCTCTGTATTGCTTAAATGGGAAAATAAGTTTACCTTTGAGCAATATGCCAGAAGAAGAAGAAATCAAAGTTGTTTATAGGAGATGATGACACAAAAAACTTTAGAAATAATATCCGTCAGTATAATAGTGTTCTTTCTTTTGTGTCTTTTGGTGCCGATATTGCATTGCAACCTGGTCATGGGCCATACGTGTTCAAAATTTTGGGAACTCCACAACACGAATATCTTCGTTATACCCTGAAGATCCAAACAATGCAACATATTGTGAACATTAGTCTGGATACAGTATTTTACATTTATCTCAGACCTCACCGTCAAATTTTGACGGGTTCTCATTCGTTATCATTATTATTATTATTATTATTATTATTATTATTATTATTATTATTATTATTATTATTATTCGCATGCTATTATATTGTCTTATTCATGTAATTAACTGCCACCGGGTTGCCATATACACAATTGCGATAGAGGTGGCTTAGGACATCAAATGATGTCACTGCAGTGCCTCGGAACGGGTGATCCTTGGTTCGAGACCCGCAGGATTTTCGGCACTAGCCAGATAGCTAGGTCGAGTTCTGTAGCTGACTGGAGGAGAATTCTAGCGGCCGGATGCTCTGATCGGTAGTTTTCCGTGGATTCTCCGTTCACCACCAGACGCATGCCGGAGCAGTACCCTAACAGACGGACCATGGACCGCGCGCGATATTTCCTTTCTCTTCCTTGTCTTATCCTCACCCCTTACTTCCACAGACTTATACTAACACTCTACCACACACGCCGGGAGTTCGGTCGGAAGCAGGGTGATGCCCGATGGTGGGAGAAACGTGGTTGAGAAAAATCTGCTAGTTCGACGGCAGGTCAGCGCCGGATCTCACCATCTAGGGAAGATTACCACTATCTCCCGAGCACAAACATCCACTTACACAGGACTAACGATTTTAGTCGTTGACGCACCCGGAATGACTAATCAATCAATCAATTACACCCAATTGCAGTTTAATAAATTTATCATCTTTATCTTAAATATAATAGTCATTTACGAAATTAGTATCGTGTGATGTTATCGTGTAAGGCTTCTATCGGAAATAATGATGTTCCATACCATCGAAAATGATAACGATGTTATCGTCGGTTGTTATAATGCACCTTGCAAAACTCCTAATGAACTAGATTTTCTTTGAAAATTGATTATCATTTCGATGACATGTCATCTTTTCATTGTTGTATTGTAGACATAGTTTTTTTGTAAATGAATATTTAGCTTACGATTACATTTTCTTAATATTTAATTATTTAAATTTATTTCAAATTGTAAAATTATTGAATAAGTTTTTTCATAAAAAATGAGTATATAAAAAAGGTCATTTTGTCTTATTTTAAATATTTATAAGTATCCTTTCTCTTCAATAAAGGCATTTTAAGGCATTTTCAAAGAATTTTTAAGTCAACAGTACCCAAACTCCTATTGTTTACACAACCTGAAAAATGATAGACTGATGTTGATATAGTTTATAGGACGTCATGGATTTTCAGGATGTTCGTGTGAACATTATGCCTTTTCATTACGAAACTGAACTTTTTTGTTAATTGTCGGGCATGTATTATAGTTATTAATGTTCTAAAAACTCATTGCAGAACTGATACAGTTTCATTACTGTGAATTTAGTTAACCGTAATGACTAAAGCAATGTTACTTCTGAGCAGGATGGAACGTCGTCTTCTCTTCGCTTTCCTTCAATCCCATTATTTCAATTCGAAACCACAAAGTTATTTACAAACCAGTATGCATGTATAAAATGTTCTCGTAGATTAATATATTCAAAAATGAAATATTTCTTCCTTCATTCCACAGTCTATATCACGAGCTCTAGTCGGCGAAATTTCCCGTTAGCCGTCACACGTCGTCTCCGCCGCCTCTGTGGCAGCGCTGCTTTCCGGGATAAAGCGCGTAACTCTGCTTTACGAGCGACGCGGCGCAGCGCCCCGCCCCGTCCCATTCCGAACCGCTCCACTCCACTCCCTCCGCCCCGCCCCCCGCCTCGCCCCGGCTGTCCCCGACGCACGCGCGCTTGGCTCCAGCTGGGGAAAAACAAAACGCGAACTGGTTCGTCTTCCCGACTCGGAAATCAATCGGCGTCCGCCCCGAGGGGACGCGCGTGCCCCCGAAATCGCGTGATTTGCGAAAGCGATCTCCTCTCCACGCCGCTCCCTGTCGCGGCGATGACAAACGACGACGGCGTCCTGCGGGAAGAGCGAGGACCCGCGCCCAGTGGACTCACTGAACGGGTCCGGGTGGGAGGCTTGGTTTGGGTGCGTGGAGACAGTAACGCAGGAAGAGCGAGAGCCGGGGCCCAATGGACTGACTGAACGGGTCCGGGTGGGGAGTGGGGGGTGGGGGGAGGGGAGGGAGGGGAAGCAAAAGGGTACGAGGGGGTGAGTAGCGTGTAGGTGAATGACGGGGTGAGCTAGTGGGTGGGTAGCGAATAGTTGGGTGGCTGGGCGAGTGAGTGGGTGGTTGGGCGAGTGCGTCGGTGGTTGGGCGAGTGGGTCGGTAGTTGTGCGAGTAGGTAGGTGATTAGGCGAGTGGGTGGATGGTAGGGCGAGTGGGTCGATGGTTGGGCGAGTGGGTGGGTGGGTGGAGAGATTAACGTCTGGGAGGAACTCGACAGAGCCAGCAGGTGTCCAAGGAACATCAGACTCTCAAGTGTGTGCCGTTCGAATCACTCGAAATTCTTCGAAATCTTCGAATATCTTTTCTATTTCCGCATATTTAAATAGAAATTGCAAATCTATTAATCTCATGAACTCATACACGTTTCTTTGTTATTACTAATCGTTTTCCTTCTGACACGTGATCTTTGAAACTCATTTTTCAATTGTAAACGATAGCACTCCTTTGAAAGAACAGTGGCATAGACCAAACAGGCTTTTCAGGAGACGCGTTACAAAACTTTTCCCCTATTAAATACAGTGAGACACATCGATTCAACTGTTCTCTGGTGAAAACGCGTAAAGCATGAGTGTATCATTGTAATACAAGTAGAAGGATCACCAAACATCCCATTTTAATACTAATAATTCATTACTACCAAATTTTCAGATCGGTCATTCTTGCACCAAATGAGCGATTCTAATTTAAGCTATTTCATTATTTTATATCTGCTCAAATAAATAGAAGTCTCTTGAAGGGTTTGTTACTAAGTTGCAGTCCTCAGACGTAATGTTACGTACTTATCAAAGAAGACCATATGATCGCGGCTCTCATTACCCGCGGTTTGAAAGCTCGCTTTGAATTTCTAAGGTGACTTTTCATACCTTTGTGGAATCCGCAATTTGAGCCCTGGTTCGTTTTTCCTACATTTCACGCAATGCCATATTGTGTACGTAAACTCAGTAATACCATGCAATACGATTTATTTTTCAGATTCTGTTTCAGCCACAGGATGCGTGATTCCCACGGGTGTGTTACCGGCTTAACTCTTGGGAAGAGCGTCGGCGGTGATGGAGTAAATTCCAAATTTCCCCTCGACGTCCAATGAACGGACTGTCTCATTCGTAGATATTCAGTGCTCGGCGACTTGTTTAACCTCCATTGTTTCCTCGCACTTCACGCATGCTTGATTGTTTTCATTCGATTTTGTGCATGAAACGGAACCCAAGAGAACGCACAATGCGTGCATCCATCACTATTCAGCAATAAACTCGTAATGCGACGAGTATATACAAACAGTTTAGCACAATGTCCATTTCACTACCAAACTCACGAATTATTTCAATAGAATTTTGTTACATTTGAATTGTATTTACCGCATTATGAATTGAATGCAATATCATTGCTATGCTATTTTGGAAGCGAAACGAATAAACAGAATGCAAGATATTTTGGATAATACTTTCCACTTCTATCACAATAGAGACATTCGTATTAGAGTTTGCTTTTCAAACATCAATGCGTTGTGATTTATTTTGGTTAAATTGGAATTCACAAAATTGTAACTTTAAATACATTTTATTGCAGTATCTTAGTTCGAAATATTTGGTACCGGAGTTGGGGTATTATTATTATTATTATTATTATTATTATTATTATTATTATTATTATTATTATTATTATTATTATTATTATTATTATTATTTTATTATTATTGTTATTGTTGTTAATATTATTTTAAGAATAACTAATGGAACTGTGTCGCTCATTGCAAGAATACCTTATGACCACATTCGGTGAAAAGTAAGTTAAAGGCAGAAATGCAGATTGCCTGTACCTCTGTCGTAGTGTACAAATAGAATCAAAGCCATCATTTTCTGTCATGCGAACAGAATTTTACGCTGAGCGCGGAAACACTCCAAGCCCAGGACTTCAGTTATTTTCCTTCTCGAATATTCTAATTCCAGTAATTTGTGGTACTACCATTTAGAAGAAGCCAATGGTTTACTGATGTTAGAACTATTATGAAAATCGAGGAAGAAGCTTGTGCCAGTAGTTATTTGAAGCAGAGTGAAACTTTCTTCCGAATATAGAAGAAATATTGCACTATTCTGGAATGAAAGGAGCCTAGAGTAAACGCAAACAGGAATTTCATTGTAGGCTTGGTGGTGGGAATTTAAATAACATATTTGAAGAAGTGGTAGTCTTCGATTTATAAGACTTGCTTTTCTATTGAGACCTACGCGATATATTCCAAACGCTATCAAGGTACCTTAGTACTTACCAGTGAATTTTTCAGCATTTTGTGAATGTTTTGTTAAAATTCATCAATTCAGACGGAACTTCTCTTTGAAACTTGATCAAAATAAAAAGTCAGCCAGATGAAAAATGTTAGGATAGGAAGATGGAGAGAAAAAATGAACAACACTAAAAATCATCTTGAAGGTAACGTCGGAAAAATAAACTGTCTTGTACATAAACATAGCTACTTTGTTTTTGTTTTTATAGAATGTTTATATGGCAATAAAAAATATATTGATTGCAAAAACAACCTAAGTTTGCTACAAAAAAATATTACCACACAAACAACATAGCAGGTTGATGTACATTAATAATAAACTTGTCGAGTGCTACTTAATCCATAGTTTAAATTTCGATTCGTTCTGACAACGCAATGTAGTTATATTGTTTCCTTAGTGTTCGAAAAAGTAGTGCAATATGACATAAGTAGTTCTTGCATATATGCGATTCAATTCTGCATTCATTAGAACTGGAACTCTCAGATCATTCAATTCTCAATTACACTCATACTATATGCTCGAAAACTGTACTCATATTAAAAATAATCTTATGTGTTCGTTTTATAATTCTTATTCACACCAATTTCTTTGTATTACTGTTGCATATCTAGCAACTTATGTTCCGCAATAGTTTACGCTCCCGTAGTGTCCTCGATAGTGGGTATTTTCAATACAATTTTAGCTGCCGCCGCCCCAACGACCCTGTCCGTACTCCTCACTTCTCAGGATTGTCTAATAAGACATTTAAAGTTCCAACAAAAAGCAAATATACTGTTCGAAAGTTCTGTGTGGCTAATCAATAGGCTGCACCGCTTTCGCGAATATCTTGTTTTGTATTCTTGAACCACATATTCATTTCAGCTAATTCTTTCTCTGAGGTTTCGCCAATCTTTTAATCACTTGAAGAGACTACTAATTGGGTATTTTAAGCAAGTATTTCACTTTAAATATCCCGACTTAGCCGTCATGTGCCCATATCTTTCGACTTCTACTCAGCTTTTCCCAAACAAACTTGCCTCCACAGCAACCCTTTACATTACTCAATTGTTCGTTCTCTTTTTTATTTATTTATTTATTCTTACGTAAAAAAACAGTTAAAAACTGCGTATGACGTGCTATGGGGAAAAGTGAATTGTGTGCACATTTTCAAAATTCTGTGATCCCTACGCTAAGTCATAAACTACTTAAATTTTGGGAAAAAAACTCTCCCATGTAATAATGTAATTTTTGGCTCATGTAATTTGGCTCTTAACCATGTTGTTCTTCGGAATAATACTTCCTGCCGCGACAACATGGAAACGATAATTTGAATAATTGTATTTCCCATTGAATTCTAGAAGACGTGCACAGAAAATGAAGTTACATTTATGTCGAGAAGCAAAACAAGGGGTCATCTCAGCATTTGCTCAATGGATCAGGGAAACTGGACGAAAAATCTGATCGAGATGGGGGTCTTACGAGTTGATACACTCGCACCACCCTTTTCGTAACGATTACGATGCGTCTCCTCCGTCAATAAATACTCTCCGGAAGCATTTGCTCCGCCTTCTTATGACACCCTTCAGGGTGGAAATCTGCCACTGTGGATGCCTTCCGCGCTCCCTCGTCGGGTGCAGTGGAGCGTGACCTGGAGTAGCCTCGCGGTGGCGGCGCCGGAGGGCGTCCATTACTCTCCCTGTTTACCGCAGGGAGGCCGCGGCCTGGCAAAGGGCCAAGGGCCAGGGCGGAACCAAGGCGAGGCGAATCTACGGTAGCGCCGCGCGGCGGGGAGCTCCAAAGCTGCGCACCTCAGCTTTCGCTCCTTCGCAATTTTCGTTGGAGGATGTTCATGTTCTGGGTGGAGGAGATGCTGTTTTTCCGAATTACAGGTGAATGATTGATTGATTGTTAGTGATTCCGGTCCATGTATCTCCCACCAGAATTCTCCACCAGGCCCTAAGCAGGCACCGCTCCGGTCGGAGTGAACTCGAAGCTCCCGACCGGTCTCCCAGGCATGTGTGGTAGTGTAGTGCATGTTAGTGTAATTGTGTATAAGTAAGGGGGTGAAGTTAGGACGAGGTAGAGGACGAAAAGATCGCGCGCGGTTCGTGTCTCTTTTGTTAGGGTACTTCTCTGGTACTCACCTTGTGTTGATCGGACTAACCTGGTAAAACTTCCGATCAGAGAAGCGAGCCCCTAGAATTTTCCTACAGAAAGCGACTGAATTCGACCTCGCTGACAAGCTTATGTCGAAAATCCTGCCACCGCGAGCATTCGAACCTAGGGCCTACCGGTCAAAGGTACTGCGGTGACATCAATTGATGCCCTGAACCACATCTTCGGGTTTACAGGTAAACTAGAAGATGAAACATATACCCTTGATGATAAATGATAAATCACTTAAATACGGAAACATTTGTGGACGTAATGGCTAAACAAGCACAAAAATATGCATTGAAAATCACCCGCATATCGAAATCAATAAATGACGATTTCGACGGATTTCTACGTCAGGTATGGTACGTAAAAGTTTGCTGTATGTTAACTTGGTACAACCAAAAGTTTGTAATAACTATGCCGTGCAGAGGATTCGAATCCACAACCATAGCAAAAAGTCTGTGTCTGCGGTCGGCAAAAAGTAATAAGAAAATACATTTGTTTTGCGGGCCAGTGTTTAGTTGGGCGAAGGGTTCAATTCCACTTTTCCACGATAATGTAATTCCATTTCTGTGAAGAGTTCTTGAAATTTCTCTTTTACCACAAAATAGATTGAGTTCATAAAAGGATTTGATAAATCGTGTTCTTCACTACACAATTTCAGGTATCTTCAGATGATAAATTTAATTCTCTACTCTTTTCATTCTTCTGGGACGCATCTGGAAGAACACAAACCAAATTCGAAGACTGTAATCAGCTTTGCTTATTCAGGCTTCCATGCTGCACAATAGTGCCAGTGGAGTAAGACCAGATTGTTTGCGGTATATCTAGACCTCCATTCGCACTGACTTTCCACGAGCTAGAAAAAAAAGTCTTAGCATCGTCTCTTTCTTTAAATATGCTTACATACATCAGTGTTTCTAAGATACTCTACATTTTTAGAAGAATTTGTTAACGAATGGTTGTATTATTAAACTCATTTTTTCCCAAATTAGATTTTACCGGTTGGGTTTATCTCAAAGACAACATTGCTAATGTCTCAGCAATGGCTTTGACCGGGAGGGCTTAGGGTTCGACGGCAGATTATTTTCATATTAGCTAGATAGCTAGGTCGAAGTCATCCGCTTTCTGGAAGGGAATTGTATGTGCAGGCTGCTCTGCTCTTTCCGTGATCAATAGTGGACGAATTCCGGAGCAGTATTTTACCAATCAAGCCATGGACCATGCGCGATCTTTCGTTCCTCTTCTGTCATATCATCACGTTTGAGACACACATTGACAATTATTTGCAGTACACTCTCACACAAGTCGTTGAGACCAGACGGGAGGTTTGAGCATGCCCCGGCTGTGGCGAGCTACCTCAAGGACTGGAGGAGCTACCTCAAGGTGGAAGCTTCAGCCCGTAAGTCGACGTAGGTCGGTGCCTACCACCCCTCCAGGAGGAATACCGTAACCACCAGCATGAAACATTCACTTCTCTGATGAGATAAATGATCTCAATAGTTCACGTGCCTGGGGAAAAAATTGAATCAAATTAAGTAAGACCATTCATCGCCAAACGAATAATCATATTAGACTTTCGTACTCTGGTACATTTCCACGGTTTTTATAATTCTATGTATATAAGTTTTTATGCAGTAGATATGTTAATATTCTATTTTTGAGGTGCTGGAATTTGTTTTGCAATTTTTTTTTGATTTTTCGGAAACGTATTATATAAAACATAATAAACTGTCAATACCTTGACTTCAATTGGGAATTATGAAATCTCTACAAGAAGATTACACGCAGGAAAAAACGATTTGGTATTTTATCTCTATTCACTGAATAAAATACTCATTATTCTGGTCTTAATCACTCACATTTTGTAAGATTAGATGCATCTACATTTAATATTTTATATAACAGACGAGAATAAATCGATTGCACATTGCACACAGGGCCGTTCTAAAAATAATATTTTATTTTATACATTGCTTATTTAAAAATTATTTTAACCAGAACGCTTATAATATCAGCTTGAACTCTTGGTTCTTGTGCTGATTTCTGTTTTCATAAAATACCCATTTTTTCAAAATGAAAAAATGCCACGATGTAAACTTTGGGTAGTTAATTCTCTAGCCTTGCTTTCCCAGAAAATAAACGAAATTGGAGAAAATGAAATTACGACGATGACGTTAATTAAGTGTACACAGAAAGTAAGATTAGGTTCCCGTTCTTTGTTCAGACCTGCGGCAATTGGTCGCCTTTGTCTGCGGTGCAAAGCCTGCGCGCCACTGCCCCATCATGACTTTGGGCTCCACAGCGAGAGTATCGACGTGGCAAAGGGATGGCGTCCCGAGCCAAGGAAATCGAGAGCGGAGCAGGGCTCAAAGACACAAAAAGAACACAATAAGAGGGGATGAACACACAGCGGGAAGACACTAGAGGGTGGTGGGGCTGGCTCAACTCTTCGGGAGGGGCGTGGTGGCGGGAAACGAGAACAAGGGACGAAAAACGAGATCAAAAAAAGGGAGTCGGTGATTGTGATGTAGAGAGGAAATGGCAGAAGAGTGAGCTGAGAGGTCTTTGTGAAGCAGAAGATGGATGAATGTGAGGAAATACTGCGAGCCACAGTACCGTCCGGTACAAGCCGTAAGGCCAGCACCCGACCTGAGACGTCTTGGAGGGGTGGCGAACACAATTCACCAGCTGTTCGACTAGCTCAGTATAGACGTCCCAGTGTGGACACAATAAATAAAAAATAGGGGGGGCAGGGTCGTGAAGATCGTTTATGGTTTGGGATGCAAAAATTACAAATAACTCGGGTGAGAATCACTTTTCACTAAATTCAGAATATATTCTAAAAATATTTGCTGCTATGACAAATACATACAATGGCACACAAGAAAAAAAACAAATACAGAATACTCTTGACTGAAAAAAAACACTAATAACACAATACACAATTTCCTACTTTCATCTACAACCCAATTGTTTAAAAACACACTTTCAGAAATTCGAAAGAATCGTTAAAATATTACTTTACAAAAATGTAAAAGAAACACACATTGAAAATCAAAATTAATACTTTTCACTTAACATTACTTTTACAACAAAAAAGAAACTCTTTCTCTCTCTAAAATCTAGAGAATGACTATTATTATAATTATACTCTTACACAAACTCTTAATCACTATATTACAATATTAGATCGTCAAATCCTTTTTGAAAGAAAAGATTGATTCTGTTCTCACGTATTAGAAGTCGGAAACAAATGTACTTTTACTTTTCTTATCTTTTAAGCGTGGTAAATCTGTTACCCTCCCTTTCTTTCTACGTGACAGATACAGAATAAGCTTTCTGATTAAACTGAATCACTCCTATCCCTACAAAACAGTTTATTTGGAACGACCTTACTGTGTTCTCGGCCGCGTAGAGCAGTCCGCTGGGCTTCCTTCTACCCCTTTTCACCGAGCGGCTTCGGCCTTGAAGCGTCGTGGCCTCGGGTTGAGAACGCAGTCGCTCCCCAGAAATCGCCTTCTTCTTCTCGTTCAAGTTTTATATTCTTGAATACTCTCATATGAATTTTACTTTATTTTCGATTACGGTTAATGACCAACTGGATATTCAGAGTGAAAATGAATCCAGAGATCACCCCTTTTCATACGAGCACCAACTTCAAGAGAGTATTTAAATATAAGAAAAGCATGTGAGAGAAAAAAAAAAAACTGGAAAGAGAAATGAATGCAAGCTATTAATTACTGCATCTATTCAAAATTTCTCTCCTAATTCTTCCATTATAAATTCATAACATTTCTATTATCTTCTTCTAAGATTATGTTTAAATCAATTTATAACAGAATAATTACCTCTTCTGGTCTTCTAGAAGATTTTTCTCAAAAAGTTGCAAATCTGAAGTCCGTTGCAATGTCACTTCCTGGCGTACCGTTTTCCATACGTCCGCCCAGTTCAGCTGCTACCTTCAGAAAGAACTTTTTCTTTCATCCGACCTCCGGTCTCGCCCTTGGTCTATGGTGGCGACCTCTCTTGTTCTAAATTCTAATTAGCATTCCAAATATCCATCCGCGTTGGCGCGCGTTCAAAATATTCTTTTCCCTCGCTTCCTTAGGGCGGTATGTGACACGTTTTCGGAATCTAAGAAAACGGGCGGTCACATAACCCCTTCTTTCGGAAAAAAGATTGTATGGGATTTGATGTCATATGCCGTAAAATCTTTTCACTAAAATTTATGCTCTTCTTTTTTCTTGATTCTAGAACGTCGAGCAATCTTGTCCTCTTCCCTCTTGTACTCTTACTCCTTTTCTTCTTCCTCATCTTCCTTCTTCTTTCTCCTCCTTTCCCTCTTGTTTTCTATTTTCTTTTTTCATGATTCTTGTCGGTTACTTTATCTGTTTGTTTCATCATTTTGCCATTTATTTCATTCTTTAAATGGTCGCAAACTGTGGAAATTTTACTTTCCGATTGTATTACCACTTTCATCTAGTGTGCTTTCGCAGCAACGGAAGAAATATTGCAGTGTGCATGGCGAAATTAGGAATAAATCTGGCGTAATAATTGACGCAACCTAACAAACTTTTAAGTTGTTTCGTGTTTTTTGGCGGTGCAATTTTATCTATCTCTCATCTTTTCCATATTCATTTTGACTCCGTTAACTGTCACATCATAACCCAGGAACTTAACTTGTTTAGTGCAGAAATTACTTTCTCCAAATTCAGTTGTAAATTATTTTTAATTAGACGTTTCAACAAAATATCTAGCTTAGTCTGTGTTCTTCAAATGTCTTGAATACACAAGCACGTCTCAAATAGATAAAAAACGCGGACACTCTCTGCAATGATATTGTCTAGACATTGTACAAGAGCAGATGCACTGTTCTTGAGTCCAAATGGCATTCTTTTGAAGACATACGAAATTCCCGGTGAATAAATCCTGTATATTGTCTACATTCAGGTGCTATCGCTATTTGCCAATACGATGCAGTGAAGTCGGTTGAACTCAACCACTTGATGCCGGATAATTGATTAGTTAAATCCTCTACACGCAACGGTCTGTCTCTGTACGGTAAGGTAACTTGATTCAATCGCCTTGCATCTAAACACAACCTTATCTTCCCATTACTCTTTTCTACGAGCACTATCGGATTTAGATAAGAGGTTTTGGACTTCATGATGATATCATCTTTGACCATGGTAGCAATGAGCTTATCCACCTCTTCCTTATGTTTTTCTGGAATGACATATTGGTAACCCGTGAATGGTGTTTTATCTGTTAATTCTATTTCGAATTGAAAATCTTTTACTGGATTCTTGTTTTTGCAAAACACCTTTTGATTCCTAAGTAATACTTCAGTTAACTGTTTTTTCTGATATGCATTGAGATTATCGTTTCTCTGCACACTCGAACGAATTTGTAGGTTCACATCTTCTTCCTCCAAACAATTAGCCTCCCAATAATTCCACGTGAATGAATCGAATTCAAGATCCTGCTGATTATTCGGTTTCAAAGTTAAAGTATTGTTCTCTGTTGATAACAACTCCGTGTTGTTTCATGAAATCGACTCCAGTATGAGTGGATATAAAAGTTCTGACGCTACAAGACACACAACTTGATACTTATTCTTGCCTATCTCTATTTCCAAATAAACTTGTCTTGTTATTGGTTTTGATTTTTTCCGATTCGCACCTATCAGAAAAGATTTCACGAGCGGCAATGTAGGTACCTCCACTCCTTTGTTCTTTAATTCATGCAACAAACTTTCAGCTATGACGGAAGTTGCACAACCTGTGTCTACTAATACCGAAGTATCAACACCCTAACATTTAACTTTAATTCTCGGACACTGCCTCCTGGGTCCGATCTGCATTTGTTCTTCTTCGTTCCACGGTTCATCATCAAATGAGATTAATTCGATTGATAATATCGCCACCTCTTCTTCACTAGATTGTTCTATTTGGTTTGCGGCGGGATGGCGTGTCGAAACAAACCTTTCTAATTTTCCGACTCATGTCCGCGAGATGTACTTGGTCCTGTATTTCTGGGTTGGAAAACTCCTCTATCAATAGAATTTTTTCTATTTCTATCCCTAGACGAGTTCCTATCTTGTCTAGCATAAGTTTGTTTTTCTTGGTAATGTTTCGGTTTGTAAGTTTCTCCTGTTTCTGGTTTGCTTACATTATGTTGTTGCTGCCTGTTATCTTGACCATTTACCGGACAATTAGCATTTGCCCTTGCTTTCTGTAACCTTTCATTATACACGAAAGTGGCATCATACAATCCTAGCTGCGTTATTAATTTTTCAGTGGACATTGGTAAGAGATTCTTAAGCAAATTTTGCGTCGAGGAAGGAAAATGACGTATTAATAAACAGACAATTTCTTCATCCGGTATCGTCGGAGTACATAATTTGAAACAAGCTAATTTCTCCGTTGCATATTCCTGCATGGACATCGTACCCTTCTTCCACGTACCATACATTACGTTAACTTTAAAATTGATTTGGGTTTCGTTATTCCAATATCTCGAATAAAATTTTTCTTTGAGTTCGGCCATAGTTTTGGGAAACTCTCCTAAACTATCTGCCCAGATTCGTGCATTACCCTGCAACATCTGATGCAAAAGAGACACCGAAAAGGAACAACGCAATGAAAAAGGTGAGAGCCCAAGGCGGAAGAGGGAGAAGCGATGAACAATATAGGAGGCCGCGTTTGTGATGGAAGTATACATGGTACCGTGGGTGATATGGATGGTGAACAAAAAGACGTGCAGAAAGACGTGCGAAGAATGGAAGATTTACTGTGTGGATTTTTTTTTGCTTCATTAGTGATTCCGGGCGCGTCAACTACCAAGGCCATTAGTCCCAAGTGTAGTGCGTGGGGTTTTATTTGGGAGGTGGCGGTGATCTTCTGCTGGTGGATGGTGAGATCCCACGCCTACCTACCGCCGTCTAGCGGAGTTTTCCCCAGTCAGGCATCCCCCACCAGTGGGGCACCGCCCCAATCGGAACAAGCTCTACGCTCCCAACCGGCCTCCCGGCATGTGTGATAGTGTGCTGCATGTGTGGTAGTGATGGTAGAAACGTCGGCAACACATCCTTCGGCGCGGCGTCATCCGGACAGCCAAGATGATTCACGTGCGGTGCATGTTAGTGTATATGTAAGAAAGGGATGTGGATAGAACAAAAAAAAGGAAGAAAAGATCGCGCGCGGTTCATGGCCCGTTTGTTAGGATACTGCTCCAGCATTCGGCTTGTGGTGAGTAACCACGGAAAACTACCGATCAAAGGAGCCGGCTGCTATAAATCGCCTCCTCGCTATTGGCAACAATTCAACCTAGCTGACAAGCTAGTGCCGAAAATCCTCCCATCGTCGGACCTCGAGCCCAGGCTCTCCCGGACAGAGGAACTGCAGTGACTTTAGTTGATGCGCTGAAATACCTCTCCCGGTTTTACTGTGCGAAGACGCTAAAGCACGACCGGAGAGGGAGAGACGAGAAGACTGGGGTGGGTGAGTAGGCGGGGCAGAATCCTCCTCCCGTCGTCCAAACACCCCATCCTCTTGTCGCCTTGCGTCGTCACGGAGAGCGGCCTCGCTAATGAAGTCCCGAGTCAGCGAAGTTGCTGCGAAGGCGCTGAAGGGGGACGAAGGGTTTCATTCCGCTAACCTCGCCCCCGCACTCGCCCGAATTAGCTCGCGCGAGGTAAGAACTGTTTACGAGACGCCGGGCGCCGGGAGGGTGCGAACCAACGTGCTTACAGACCAATAGGCCAGTATAAAAATAATTGAAATATTTGGGACTGCAATAAAATCAGATACACCGGCCAGAACAAACCTCCCACGCTTCGAAAATATAATGTTTCGAATTTGGTCGACGTGTGTTTCATCTTGACACTGCCACAAGTCCTTCATAAATATGAATTATATGCTCAAAACAAACAGACATCTCAAACAGGTTTTATTTAATAATGAGGATAAAACTAGCATATATTTATTATATTATTTATTTTGCCTGTTAACTGATAGTTTTGCCCAAAATGACAAGAAATGTGGTTTTTGTTGCTTCTTTTGGTCTCTTCTTTTGCGTTATGGTGTATATCCGAATGACTATATCTCTTGAAATAAAGTTGCTCTATGATTGAAGTAGTCGTTTTAATTTCAAACCTGGTGGACATTTTTGAAGACGGTTTTCCTTGAATATATTGCTTCATTAGAGGTAATACGTCAATAGTATGAATTTTACTTATCACGTGTATCTTCAGTGAATGCAGCTATTAACAGAGTAACGGTGATGACATTGCCGAAAATTAAAAATTATATCTGAGAAGAAGTTAAAAAGGCACTACAGTGGCGTCAAATGAATACTCCAAGATTAATGCCAGTGCATGTGGAAATGCAATTAAGATCAAGTTTGCTTTATGATGATTTTAGGCAATTCTTAATGAAAGAATTACTTAGTTTAATCTCACAACATTCACATTAGTTATCTTCGTAATGTCAGTTTCACGTGTGAACTTTTTCACTGAAGTTTCGAGGACCAGAGTATAAAAATGATGACAATCTCGTGACCTTCAGGACATTGTCCTCATTCACGGTAATAGAGATTAGTACGTGGCGATAATACATTCCAGTAAAGACTTCCGGTCCGTAAACCTGTACAAAGAGTGGAGCATAAAGATAGGAAACGTCAGTAGGATACTGAGGAAGTTAATGACGAAGTCAACGACCTTCATGAAAACAAAAAACCTCGCTTCATAAACGCAGGAATAAAAACAATTCGCTATTTTACAAACTTGTTTCGTTTTGTTTCTTTTCTTTTTTAAAACAATGTCGTTAGAGTACTTAAAAATAATTAACGTCGTTTAAAATGAGAATAAATGTCAGTGTTACTGGAAAAGCCCACTGTTATTTAATTCTGTACAAATATGCAAGTCAAGTATTGCAGCTGAGAAATTATTTCTTTGTGCAATTCTATACGATGCACGACTATGTAACACGATGCAAATCGCATTAAATGGAAAATACTATGAAAAAGACCGAATGGTGAACTACAAAAACTACTAACAAAAGAGGACTACTAAGAGAGGCACGTTTATTAAGGATCATGTCAATTTAATAAAAACAAAACGAAGGCAAGCGTTATTAAGAATAAAACAATATTCCAAAGGACACAAATTAAAATAGTTAAGCATGGTTAGATATAAGAAAAAGAAATACATTAAACAAATTGGACAATCTACGTTGAGCTGTATATGTTAATCCCAACATTCGAAATTCATAAAATGTAATGAACATTAAGAAAAAGACATTCACACTAGATTTCGTCATTCTAAAACACTCAACTCATTTAATTTACATTGGTTATTAGTTATTAGCATTTAGTTGTTATCACTACAGCTATAAATGATTCAAATATTTAATCAAGAGATAAAAATAATCTTCAAGATGTTCTTAAAAATTTCCGCTGTAAAGAATGTAGTTAAATATTAGTGTTTTATGGTACGTAAACACATTAATTTTTTATGCTAAGAAACTGAAGGTATTCACATTAACGGCAAAATTGAAATCATTTTCCGACCTAAATGGTATAACATCATGTGCCCTGATCTTCAACTTCAGAGTTGATATCACCTTTTACATCTCCATGACGCACAAGGTTTCGCATCTAATTAAACACAAAGCACTTTGTTCGCGCGACAGGACGCCTGGGCCTCGACAAATCTTCCTGGCACGTAATGGCGACAAAATGAGGAAACGGACGATTAAGGACGCGGCCTAGCGAACACGAGCCAGGGAGATTTCGACGTCCGGGACGTGGTGCAATTTCATTAAGTCGCTACAGGCATTGTATACCACGTTCGAGATCAAAGGAGATTGTTTTGACGTGTAGTGATGACTACCCACGAAAGGGCAAGGTTTGGGTGGAGCTTGGGAAAAGTTTACAGAAACATTTTAGAAACTCTGAGGAGCATGGGAAAATGACAGAGCAATTTCACGTGTAATTGCTTAGAGAGCACTTGTGAATTTAAACTTTATTCTGCCACACTGATCTCGAAGCTGAGAGAATGATATTAGCGCTATGGAAGAAAAAAAAATTGGTTTAAAAGGAAGTGATCTAGGCCAAAAATATTCGTTAGTCAGAAGATTTTAAGAGCGCAGAGCCATTCATTTCACGCCCGAAGACAAAATGAAATTCCTTAAACCAGATGTCTGATAACTAGGAACGAATTGTCATTTAAATACATATTTTTACAGGAACGAGATACCTAAATTTACTAATATTTTCTAGACTTCACACAACATTCTGAACGATTTGGAACCATTTTTATTTTACATATTTTCTCTATTGTTACATATTTCGTTACATTTTAATACATTTATAAGTCGAAAACGAACATTTCACGTGCGAGTTCGAAATTTGTGTCACTTGGAAACTAACGTTCTTACTGAATGCGAAACCACACAATGCGCTTGTATTAACGGCGGACCTTCGTTATTAATTGTCAAACTCAACCCCTCCCCCCTCTTCTTCTTGGAAACCACGTACTTGGGATCAAGAATGGTCAGATGTATGTGAAGCAGAAAGTACTTCAACCACGTGCTTACTCATGTTTCATAGACCCCATGCGTAACTCGATAAAACAAATATTTTTCAGATCTTTGTCTTATCGCTTTTCTACAGCCGTGCGGGTGTATGATCCTTTTACCGACCGTTTTCTATCAGAGGCTACACGGTACTATTCACTTGAGCGCCGGCTCCTCGTAAACAACATTGCATATACTACAAAAGTATGTATTTCGGATGAAACTAGCTTCTGTATAAATAGAACTTTCTTTCGGCCTCTCTGAATCCATGTTAAGATCTGATCGGCAACGTACTGTGCTCGGAAAACACTTGAAGAATGGAATTTTAAACATTATATATACACACATACTTTTGATATCAGGCAGTATGAATGGAGGGTAGGCCAACCACTACAATCCTAAACCACATGTCGTCCAACCCAGATACGTAGTTCATGTTGAAAAATCTGACAGAAAGAAAATTCCGTTCTTTGAATTGCTTTTGTGTGTGTGTGTGTGTGTGTGTGTGTGTGTGTGTTTCCGGCGCGTCAACGGCTTCGGTCATTGGTCCCGTTAGTGTAGTGCATGTTCTTCTCTCGAGAGATGGCGGTGATCTTCCCCCGCTGGATGGCGAGATCCGGCGCCGACCTACCGTCGGCTAGTGGGGTTTCCCCCTAACCAGGACTCTCCCACCAGCGGGGCACCGCCCCAGCCGGGACAAGCTCTAAGCTCCCGACCGGTCTCCCGGGACATGAGGTAGTGTAGTGCATGTTAGTGTAAGTGTGTGTGTGTAAGGGGAGAGGATAGGATAGGGAAGAGGAAGGACAGATCGCGCGCGGTCCGTGGCCCGTTTGGTAAGGTACTGCTCCGGCATTCGCCTGGTGTTGATCGGAGAAACCACGGAAAACTACCGATCAGAGCAGCCGGCCACTAGAAATCTCCTCCAGACAGCGACTGAATTCGACTTAGCTGAAAAGCTAGTGTCGAAAATCCTGCGGCCGTCAGGACTCGAACCTAGGACCTCCCGGTCAGAGGCGCTGTAGTGACATCAGTTGATGCCCTGAGGTATCCAGTCTTTGAAGCTCCAGTTGCGGACCGGAAACGTTACTGCAATTCTGGTAAATTTCAATCAGTGCTTGATTTTCCATTCAGTCACATGAAATAAGCTGGGACACTCGAACATACAAATGTTGTTAGGAAAATTGTTAGCTACTATTCTGCTAGCAACTACGCTACCCATTTCTCCACTGTAAAGGCGCTGCCGTTTAGGTCGGGCCGTTGTCTGAGGCTTTGGGGGTAGTGGGGGTGTGAGAGGATGAAGGAAGTGGCGCGTGCGGTTCCTGTGCTGTTCTTTAAGGCAGTACTCCAGAATTCACGTACAACTTTTTTTGGAAAGCTCTATAATTTTTCCAGGGACCATATTTGTCCTAATTCGAAAAAATTCGCCACCCTTTGCACCTAAAGTAGTTTTTTTTTCTAGTGGAATGAAATATACGAGTATCGATCAGCTGACGAAGCTATTATTATTATTATTATTATTATTATTATTATTATTATTATTATTATTATTCGTTACTTAAGTAACGGAGAGGTAACATAACAGCTGTGTTCCGCAACCAGGTCATTTCATAGCGTCACACACTGAATCTATCTGACACAGCAAGAATATCGAACGTTGAGATTCCTGCTGCTGCTAATGATATTAATGACGATTATTGTCAACTGATGTGAAAAATAAGCATATAATGGAAAATTTAGGGAAGTGAATAGCAGGGAACGGCGGACGGGCGGACGGGCGGACGGGCGGACGGGCGGACGGGCGGACGGGCGGACGGGCGGACGGGACGGACGGGCGGACGGGCGGACGGGCGGACGGGCGGACGGGCGGACGGGCGGACGGCGACGGGCGGACGGGCGGACGGGGGGACGGGCGGACGGGCGGACGGGCGGACGGGCGGACGGGCGGACGGCGGACGGGCGGACGGGCGGACGGGCGGACGGGCGGACGGCGGACGGGCGGACGGGCGGACGGGCGGACGGGCGGACGGGCGGACGGGCGGACGGGCGGACGGGCGGACGGGCGGACGGGCGGACGGGCGGACGGGCGCACGGGCGGACGGGCGGACGGCGACGGGACGGGCGGACGGGCGGACGGGCGGACGGCGACGGGCGACGGGCGACGGCGACGGGCGACGGCGGACGGGCGACGGGCGGACGGCGGACGGCGGACGGGCGGACGGCGGACGGGCGACGGGCGGACGGGCGGACGGGCGGACGGGCGGACGGGCGGACGGGCGGACGGGCGGACGGGCGGGCGGGCGGGCGGGCGGCTTAGGGGATTTATTTATTAGGAGCAGCGTGGCTCGGAGCGGTTAACGGACCCTCTTTCAGTTTCCGAAACGACTCGATACAATCTCCTGTCAACAGAGAATGTAAATAGCTAACTGTTTGAGTCCTCCTCGCTCGTCTTCAATGCGCAGCCGGCTGCCTTCCTGGAAGAAGCGGTTGAGAGGCCCGCTTTGGATGAATGGACGGAGAGGAGATTGCTGTGACGGTCCTGGAATTTTTGGATCTGTACAGGGAAGTGAGTTTAATGTAAGGGTAGGTTCAATATTGGAGCAGAACTGTCCCGAGAGGGGTGAAGGCAGTTAAACCGAATCCTCCCCCCCCCAACTGCAATAAATTACATTAGATTTTCTGTAGGATTCTAGCTACGAAATGCAATTGCGAAAAAGAAGTGTCTGCGATCCACGTAAAATAAGCTTTGCGAAACATGGTAGCAAAAGTTCTAATATTTCTCGTGCTACTTGGTGCGATGAGATCATTGGATAATGGTAGTGAGTTGCGGAGATTATTCTTTTAAGTTGGTGTACAATCAATAAATTTTGACGCTGTCATGATGTTTATGTATTTTTGATTTTATGAGAACGAAGAAGTGAGATGGAAACAAACGATTCGATATATATGCTAGACTTTTCCTTAAGAAAATAAATTAAAAATTGCAAAGAAAGAAAGTGAAATAATTCCGAAAGAGCAAACGAGAATCAAGGATTTAGAATCAGGGATTGATGTGGTGCTTCATAAAGGACTTAAAATTATTCTCATTTATTTTTTTAAAATAATCGGAAATATCTATTAGTACAGCAATAACAATTTTCAAACATATAATACATAATTTTTTAAGTTTTCTCAGTACGGGATGCAGAAGCAAAACGTCTGATCAAGAAAAACGAACAAATGGTTTTTCAAAAGTTGCACGAATACTGTTCAAGAATATCAAGTAAAATATCTCGTATCACATAAATTGAATACTTTAACAAAAACAGCCCACGAATGCTGCAATAACATAGAGTGTATACATACATTTAACATTTCTTAACATACCTGAAATATAAAAGAGTTGCTGCTACATATCGCAACACGTTTGTAGCAAATATTTAATTGTGGATGCCCCCTTCCTTCGAGCCTCGACGTCAACTGTCTTTAAACAGTGACACACTGATGATCATTCAATCCGTACGCGTTTTATGAAAATAGTTGGAATAACACAATCAATATATATTTGAATTTTTCAGTCATATTCGAAACGCTGATTGCTTTGGAATGTTTTCTCTCGTGCTCCGGGTATGTATGGCAACCGTCGACGCCTTTCACATGGCCAGATGCTGGACAGTCTTCACTTTTTCAGCGCGCGCTGAGAATAAGTAATATAGAAAACAACCAATAGAAACTGTAAATTGTTATTTCATTCATTTTTGTTTGTTTGTGCTCGCATCAACATCTAGATCATTAGCAACCACTATTGGAGTTAACGTTATCGTAACTGTGAAGATGAAACGATATGCTGAAAATAATGGGTGAAAGGACGAACATACAACCATGCCCGAGGCGAGACTCGAACCCGCGACACTTTGCTCCGAAATCGCTACAACAGTACTGCGTTAGCGATGTTGGCCACCGGCACGGCTCTTTCCTTTTTTGTCTATTCAATGTTTTAGCAATTCACTAGCAATAAATAACAGGTTTAGTGGTTACTGATCCACAAGTAAAAATACTGTGATATAAAATTGTAACTTATTGATCAACACATAAAATACGTTCACAGACGAACGTGTTCATCCATAAGGATAAAATATTCCCGAATGATTGATTGATTGATTTTTCGTGTTTCCGGGCGCGTCAACTGCTTCGGTCATTAGTGCCGTTAGTGTAGTGCACGTTTTTTCCTCGGGAGATGGCGGTGATCTTCCCCCGCTGGATGGCGAGATCCGGCGCCGACCTACCGTCGGCTAGCGGGTTTCCCCCTAACCACGACTCTCCCACCAGCGGGCACCGCCCAGTCGGGACACGCTTGCTCCTGACCGGTCTCCGGGACATGGGGGTGTAGTGCAGTTGTTAAGTGTGTGTGTGTGTGTTTAAGAGGAGAGGATAGGCCAAGAAGAGGAGGGACAGATCGCGTGCGGTCCGTGGCCCGTTGGTGGGGAATGCATATATACCACTTAAAAGGAGGCGGAGGCGGTGAAGGCGGCGCAAGGGGCGGGTGGCCAGGGGAAGGGGGGGCGAGGGGCGCAGCGCCAGGTAGTCTCTTTACGAGCGGCGCCGCGGGGTAATGAATTGCGCACGCAGCTCATCCCTCATCGCCCCACCGCGGGAGGAGGCGAAGCTCTGGATCGACAGCTCTGGCACAGCGGGCTTCCGCCGGCCTTCCCCCGGCCGCGTCTTCCACGTTACAACTCTACCCTGATTGATTGATTGTTAGTGATTTCGGCGCGTCAACTAATGAGGTCATTAATCCCTAAGTGTAGTGCATGTTTTATCAGAATGTGACAGTGGTCTTCCCACTGGATAGCGAGATCCGGCGCCGACCTACCGTCGACTTGGGGGAGTTTCCCAACCAGGTACCTCCAACCAACAGGGCACCACCCCAGCCGGAACAAGTTCTAAGTCACCGACCGGTCTCCCGGTATGTGTGGTAGTGTAGTAAATGTTAGTGTGTGTGTGTGTGTGTGTGTGTGTGTAAGGGGTGAGAATAGAACAAGGAACAGGGAGGAAAGATCGCGCGCGGTCCGTGGCCCGTTTGGTAAGGTACTGCCCCGGCATTCGCATAGTATTGATCAGAAATACCACGGAAAACTACCGATCAGAGCAGCCAGCCGCTAGAATTTCCTCCGGACGGCGGCTGAATTCGACCTAGCTGAAACGCTAGAGTCGAAAATCCTGCCGCCGTCGTGGCTCGACCTGGGATTTCCCCGGTCAGATCTATCAAGTTATTAGCAGATTTTCTGGGAGTTATCGAGTTTCACCTGGTCCTCATTTCTACTATATTTATCATCTCTCATTTCACCGTTTTTATCAATTTGGGCTCTTCGGTTTCATTGTCCCTACAGTTGAAGGAACCAAATAAAAAATAAATAAATAAGTAAATAAATAAATAACGTAAAAATAGTATGCTTGCTATTTTATGTTACTGTGGCTATGACTTTGTGACTATCACAGGGTGACTAGGACATACTGTAACCTATCAATAGCTACACGTTATGGCTGACATGTATGTCGTTAAATACCTCACGGTGAACATTTTTAATCGAAAAAATATGGCTTAATGAAATCTTCATAACCTGGAAAAAGAGATGTGTAGTTTAAACAGCGCATCAACATTACAAATTACCAACGTAGAACCTACAATATTCGAATTTTCTAAATACATTTTATAGAGAAAATGACATTAACAATACAAAGATATTTTTTAATATTTTTTTCTTCGTTTCGTCCTATTGCGCAGTTGGTGTGAAAATCATTGAGAATGAACTTTAGTGACCAAATTCTACTTTTTCTGTTAGTGTAAGGTTATTAGTTTGGAAATTAAAAGATGAAATATCATTTAGTTTCTTCTCCATTTTTGTAATAATGAACTTTTTGATTAGATTCTTCGGTTATAATCCAATTCTAGGAAGACTTTTCACACACACACACGCACAGACACACAAATCTTTTGACTGATTCGCTACTTTAAATCGTGTTTTCTCCTTGCATTAGACCCTCATTTAGGGTCTAAATTTGCAATATTTGAAAATAGGAAATTCAAAAGGAATCCAAAGAAGTGAAAATGCGGGCGAAGCCTAAGCTACTTTATCAGTCCTCCAGCACTCGCATCACATGGTCTTCACGATTATGAATGCCTTCGCACGACTCCTCCTCCCAACAATTTCCTTGCACACTGTTGCAAGTGGTTCCTCTATCCACTTCCCTCAAGAGGAAAAAACACTGCAAAAAACAGCGGTTTCAACTGCAGCGGTAGCGGATCTAGATAACGAATTGCGTAATACACACGTGCATGTTACTATGAATATTTCTTCACTTGAAGTATGTTGCTATAGATAATGCCTAGAAAGTAGATGAGGCCTTATGTAAGAAACTAAGAAAACGTTGGTTTATTTTAATGAATGCATCACGTTTATTAATAAATAACCAAATAAATTCTTACAAAACGAAAATACGACCTCAGATTACGAAGGAAAAAATACCTGAAATACACGAATATATTACAATATTTGTATTACTTTTTTAAAAACAAAACCCTATATTCTGATACAGAAGGTCTGCAGGATGTATCAAAAGTAAAAGAAATAAGTGAGAATGAGAACGATAATAATAGATGTAGAGTAGGTAGGCAAGATATTTATGCAAAGTAAAATACACTTTTAGTAATTTGTGCGTTGAGTAGTTTGTTGAACATTTAAGCATATTGCTCAGTGTAAGATAATTAGGAATATTTTATACCAGTACTTGCGATACTACTGATTACATTTATTATTATTACATATTATTTGATAGAATTATATTTATTAAATAGTTTCAATTAAATTTTTATTGATTGAACAAACACAGTGATATACTGGGTGGACCTACCAATCCAAAGAAATGGATTTTTCTGAAACAGCAACATTGAAGAACAACAAGAACTCATTATCTTAGAATCGTTTTATTTTATTCAAAACTGCTTGGAACACTTGCAGCAATGTTCCACATACATAACTTTCTCAAAAGGCAAAAAGGTTTTTAAAAAATTCTGTCAAAAGTTGACTCTAACCGCCACGCCAAAGTCTCCCCATGATTCCTGTATAAAATATAAGTTTGAGGTAGAAATTACTTCAACGAAAGCGTATGCAAGGGGGAAGCCTATCCAGGATGTTGCTAAAGAACAGTATTTTCTTCCTTCATAAAAGCTCGGCATTAAAAACATTTTCAGTCTGTTTAGAAAGAAATGTTTCGCTGTAAAACAAACTTAAAGGAATAAAACTTGCACTTCGTATTTTCTTCCTTCATAAAAGCTCGGCATTAAAAGAACACCTGTATCATTTTTCATACCAGGAAACAAATATACAATCGTTGACAGAAAATCTTGGTCGATAGACAATTTATTGCACTGGTATTATCATCAACCGCGCGCGATCTACCCTTCCTCTTCCTTGTCCTATCCTCTCCTCTTACACTCGCACTTACACTAGCATGCACTACACTATCACATATTCCGGGAGATCGGTCGGGAGCTTAGAGCTAGTCCCGACTGGGGCGGTGCCCCGCTGGTGGAGAGTCCTGGTTGTGGAAACCCACTAGCCGACGGTAGGTCGGCGCCGGATCTGTCCTCCAGCGGGGGAAGATCACCGCCATCTCCCGCGAAAAAAGCATGCACTACACTAACGGGACTAATGACCAAAGCAGTTGACGCGCCCGGAAACACGAAAAAATCAATCAATTGACTGTCCGGGAGATATTTGGCATCTGCGCCTAGAACGCGACGGTTCCCGTAGATACCAACTTAAAATGAACATTGACTTAACAAAATTCTTCGCTCGGAAACAAGAACGCTTATGAACACACGGCGATCACAGCCATTTTCCGCCCCAGATCCGCTCCTCACAGGCAAATGGCCTCACAAAGCACAGCCGTTCCGCTCGGATTCCCGCGCGTCATGCTCCATTTTGCTCCGCAGGAGCTACGAGCCTCTTCATCGCCGCTGACGTTTGAATGATATATCGACGCGCACCGCCGCACTGTGCTACGAGGGAGAGAAAGGAGGGCAAAATAATATATTTATTACTAGGGGGCGCATTTTGATGATCTAAAACACCGCCAAAAATAATCAATAAAAATACTCTTTAAATGTTTTTAAAATTCCCCAAAAGCAAACAAAAATGACGGAAAATTTTATCAAAACCTGTTCAGATGAACAACTGAAGATGCTGGATAGGTTACTGATGTAATAGAGGCTGCTTCTATTCGTTCAAGTGAACTCAGCTTTCAAACTTTTGGTTTGGACTGCTCTTATACAGAAAATCTTGTAAAATCTTATACAGAAAAAATATACTCTTGTACAGAAAGTCTCTGTCTTTAGTTATCCCGAAATTGGCTGAACCGCCAATGACGCTGACAGGCGTCCCAGGAACCTTAAATTAGCCGAATTCAATAAAAAAATGCAAAAAATGACGTATAAAAATGGGTCATTTCCTATGGCCTTAGCATAAAATAAATTTCTATACTAAACGGCATTATTCTAAACTAAAACGAAAAACCATGACATTTCATTAAAATCCGACCCCTATTTATTACTAATTTTCAATAACGCAAAAATTGAAAGAAAAAAAAACTATGCAGCATTCAGTCATACAGATATGTCTACAGTTTTGTTAGATACCCAGGATCTCAGGGAAACAATGAAATCTCGATTTTGACTGAAAATGTAAATAATTGATTATGTTATTTCCCCTATTCTCATAATGCACGTATGGATCGAATTCTCATATTCATTGCGTCACTGTTTATAATAACTGACTCACATGGCATCTTGGATACCAAGCCCGCCATTAAATATCTGGCATTCATCTGTTGCTTGATATGTAAAGTACGTCGTACTGCAATGTACTATAGCATAAAATTTCAGTATTCGTAAAGCCTGTTTTTGTTAAAATATTTTTTAGTGTAATACGAGTGTTCGAGTATTTTTATGGAATTATATTTCTTGATCTTCAGTGTGGGTGCTCCTTTTTCGAAAATTATATTATGGGATTTTGTTCAGCAGAGACAACACATATGAAGATTGGACGCCAGTAGAATCCCCCATCTGGCAATGCTCTTATCGACGTACTCGAGAAAGAGATATCGGAAGACCTAAGAAAAGGTGGCAATAATATTTACATTAATAATAATGACGAAAAGGAAGAAAGAAGGAAGAATATTGTAAAGTCGGAACAGGCTTATGTGCCTACTCCTTGAAGTGAAGAAGAAGAAGAAGAAGAAGAAGAAGAAGAAGAAGAAGAAGAAGAAGGAGGAGGAGGAGGAGGAGGAGGAAGTTTTGTTCAGCAGCATTTTTGCGAATATTCTCCGAGCACTTTTTCTAAATGAGATTGGCTAAACAGTTGGTCGATAGTTGTCGATGTCGGATGTGTTTACGTTATAGTAGGCGTAGCTTTGAAAACGGAGATCAATTAATTGATTGATTAATTGATTGATGTTTCCAGACACCTCAACTGATATAGTCATTAGTCTCTTTGTGTGGAGAATTTTTTAACCCGCGAGTTGGCGGTGATTTCATCCTCCCTGATTGGTGTAATTCAGCGCCGAACTACATGTCGACTTGCGGGATTCCCCTCCAGGAAACTACACCCAGTGGGGCATCGGCTCAGCCCGGACAAGCTTTTGGTTCCGACTGGTCCCGACATATTTTGTAGTGTAATTCCTGTAACTCTGTTTGTGTAGGAATGTAAGGTGAGCGGATAGGACAAGGAATAGAAAGGAAATATCGTGCACTGTCCGTGGCCCGTTTGTTACGGTACTTCTCCGGCATTCGCCTGGTGTTTATTAAAGAAACCACGGAAAACTACGGAGTAGAGCAGCTGGCAGATAGATTCTCCTTATGAGACAGCGGCTGAATACGATCTACTAGCTGTCTAAACGTCTAAAATCCGCGCCATAAGGACTCGAACCCCCCTCCAGGTCAGAATCGCTGCAGTGACAGCAACAATTCCAGCTCAGAGCTAAATTAAGACGGTGCGGAGATGAAGTGGGGCAGCGGCAGCCGATGACTACGGAACAGATGCCAAACAAAATTTTAGTGAATGTCCATTCGAAGGTTTTTTAGGTGTAGTTCAGCTGTAGCCCAAAAAACAGTTGCAAATTTGATTTTATGGAGGGTAGATATTTGTGTACGCTTTTTCCTCAATCCGGTCCACAGTGCGCAAAACTGCGTGGCCGCCACCGCCTCCGGCTCCGGCTAGGAAGCTGTTCTGTTCCTCTTCTCCGAATGGGAACGTCTCGTAAATTATTGTCTTCTGTATAAGAAACGAGTTTGCAACTCCAATGTCTCGATCGGGATTGAGATTCTATCGCTAGCGGGGGTCCTCTGAAAAACAAGCAGCGTTTATGATTGAAACGGTTGTCGTGGGCGTGCTTTGGAGATCGTTGGAGGCTTGTTTCACGCTTCTTTGAGCAGAAGTTGCTGGCGATGTGCTAGAGGGATTATTCACACTGAGAAATAATTATGCCATTACTTAAGAGTCGGCTGTCCTGAAACGAAACTGCTAAATGGCTATCTTATTTCAAAATTTGGAATTGAGAAAACAATATTCAGGATTTAGAACCTATTATATTACCGATTTGCACAGAAATGACTTTACAAG
Source organism: Teleogryllus oceanicus (assembly GCA_964035755.1). Lineage (NCBI taxonomy): Eukaryota > Metazoa > Arthropoda > Insecta > Orthoptera > Gryllidae > Teleogryllus > Teleogryllus oceanicus. The sequence goes on from CAXIVR010000004.1 coordinate 58,791,130, forward strand.
AACAGTATTTGGAATAAAATTCTGGTCTTTTCTTTAATACAATGTAAGACTCAGTGTTATGAAATATCTTTTCCAGTTTGAAAATTATTATTACGTATTGCAGAACATGTGTTCAAAAATGAAAGTGAATTGAAATATAATCCTAATTTCACATCCCGCAAAATAGTGTTTTGGCGGCGATAGATGTCAGCTAGTGCAAGGATGGGGCACGACCGAAATGCTAGTCCCAACCAAAAAATTAGGAAACTAACTAGTACGAAAAAGTTTTGTAACACCACTAATTCTAATTGTCACAGAGTCGTCACTAAGATTAAACAATTTTACAAACGTATTTCCCAACTTAACAAACGTATTTCGAAACTTGGTGGTTTTCTGTTTTATGGATTTTTAGATGTGTGAGCGAGCATTCTGTGAAAGTTTAAGAAAGAGTTATAAAGTAGTAAAATGATATTTTCAGATTAAAAAGTGAAAGTTGTAGAATCTGCGAGTTTGTTGGTAAATAGAGAAACGTTGGTCAATGGATGTGTAATTGCTTAAGCTCACCAGTGAGAATGAAATGTACTTTTGTTATCTTTTAAAAAAAGATTTTTCAAATCAAATCTATAAATCTATATTGGTGAATCGATGACCCAATGAAGTCGATAATCATGGACCTTTTTGGTGAACATGATTTCCATAAATATACTAAAAATTTTTTTTAAAAACCATAAAAAATAGTATTAAAATATTAGTACACTTATGTACACTTATGCGCACGTACATATACGTGAAGTAGGAGTTTGAGTAGTGGATCGTGAAATTTCAATTTGTAACGGAATTGACAGTTTTGTATAGTGAAACGAAAACGTTCTGCAGAAATTCTATTTTAAATATTTCCTGTGACCGTATGTCTAAATTTAATAGATTATGGTACCCTTTAAGTATAGACAGTAAAAGACTTAATATGTTTATTACATTATTGATTTACATTTGACAACATTATAACGAAACGTTTATCTACGTTAGGGATAGCTCAATCGCAGAAGTCCGTCCAATCGAAGTGCAATGAAAGAGCTTCACCATGAAGGAGCCGCCTTTTTAATGATGATATCCTCTGAGCCAGCTACGTTGCTCATAAATACAAGTGCATCATGTAACAAACATATTACGTCTTTGACAGTCTATAAATAAGGAATACAACAACCCATTGGAAATTCTATTTTCTATTAAAGATGTACTCGCACTTTCGCCCCGTGGGCTCCGGCGCGTGCGTGAGCGTGTCCGTGTGCGTGGGTGGGTGGGTCGTGGGTGTGCGTGAGGCGGCAGCTGGGGCGGAAGAGGACGCTGTTTACGCCGGGCATCCTGTTCCGGCAGCGGCGGCGGAGCTGGGATGTTTACGACTGCGTGGGCCTCGCAGCGATCCCCGGCGCGCGCGGGCGCGCGACGCGGAAGTTCAGAGAAGAGCACGGGGGTTGGAGAGAGATGGAAAGGGGCAGAAAGGGTGAGAGAGGAAGGAGAGGGTTGCAGAGAAACTGAGAGAGGACGAGAGATGGACAGGGATAGAGAGAGTTGGAGAGGGAAAGAAAGGGATAGTGGGGAAAAGGGGGAGAGAGGGAGAGGAAAGAAAAGGACAGAGAGGGAAAAGTCGGAGAGGGACGGAGAGGTCAGATAGGGATTGATTGATTGATTGATTGATTGATAGATAGTGCTTCCGGGCGCGTCCACTACTGAGGTTATTAGTTCCGTTAGTGTAGTATATATTTTTTTCGTCGGGAGATGGCGGCGAAATTGCCCCGTGGATGGCGAGATCCGGCGCCGACCTACCGTGTACTAGCGGCATTTTCCCCAACCAAATGTCTCCCACCAGCAGGGAAACCCCAGCCAGGACACGCTCTAAAGCCCCGACGGGTCTCCGGGCATGTGTGGTAGCGTACTGCATGTTAGTGTAAGTGTGTGTGTAAAGGGTGAATACCTGTATAGGATAAGGAAGAGGAAGGAAAGATCGCGCGCGGTCCGTGGCCCGTTTGTTAGGGTACTGCTCCGGGATTCACCTGATGTTGATCGGAGAAACCACGAGATCGGAGAAACCACGATCGGAGAAACTACCGATCAGAGCAAACGAACGCTAGAATTCTCCTCCAGACAGCGGCTGAATTCTGACCTAGCTGAAAAGCTGGAGTCGAAAATCCTGCCGCCGCTGTCGAGAGTCGATAGTGGTGGGGAGGGACGGAGAAGGATCGGGAGGCCGGAGTGGCGAGGAAAAGGCTGGCGTGAGCGGTGAGGAGCGAGGGTGGAGAGCGACGTACAGGGGAAAGCTTTGTATCTGAAACATTTTTTGCTCAATGATGCTCAATGATCTTATTGTATCTGAAACATTTTTTGCTCAATGGGCTACACAACGTCAACCCATTTCTGCATTACTTCCGTTATTGCCCTATCACCAAGCACAGCTGGCGTCCAAGTACCTCAACAGTGGCTGGCGACGTGCTTGAAGAATTATTCACACTGAGAAATAATTACGGCATTACTTAAGAGTCGGCTGTCCTGAAACGAAACCGCTAAATGACTATCTTACTTCAAAATTTAAAATCGAGAAAACAATATTCAGGATTTAGAACCTATTATAATACCTATTTGAGACAGAAATGACATTACAAGGACATACTTAGCTCTACTGGACAATTATGAAAATAATGTGAATTTAGATGGTATTAAGGGTACATTATATCTAAAAAACGATTACATCTCTGAAGCTACAACTTCAAAATAGTTCCTTTGAGACGTGTGAGACTCGGCACACAAAATTTCATCAAACTTTGAGATGGTAGCGTCAGGCACTTCTCCAAAATTAGACTTCACAGAGAAAGACCCTAATTTACAGTATGATACAATACTATAATACACAATAATGCTATTACTCTCTTTACCTTCCTCACGATTATAGTTTTTCAAATGTTGGTCTGCAACACTTGCTGAGGCGCGTCCAATCGAGAGTCTAATGTGATATTGTTATTGTAATTATTGTTATTTAACTGCCAACGGGTCATACTCAATTGCAATTCAAATAAATGTATTATTGTATTGTATTCTATATCAAGGAAGAAGACAGAAGAAATAGTTGTAAAGGTGACTGAAGTTAATGAGAGGTAAGGAGTGGAGGAAACAAGCACTAAAGTGGTGATTTTTAATGGTTGCGAAAGTAATGAATGGTTCCAGGGTTGTGTGGCGGGGCTGGATGTTACAAGGCAATCAAGGCAATGACTGTGAATTTTGGAAGGATGATGGGAGGGACAGGGTTGGTGGTAAGTGGCTTGTTACGTAGATCAACGAGAATGGGACGGTGGTTTAAAAATAGTACTAGTAAAGAAATCAAAATGTTTACATTTATGAACGTGAGTACAATGCGTAAAATATCGATGGATTGAAAGGGAAGGAAATAAAGTCGTTGAAGAGACATTAATATTAAAGTGAAAGAACAGGAACGACCATGTATTTTTATAAATTTATGGAAAAAGTATGGCATTTGAAATTTCTTATTTTGAAGGGGAGATGTTTACACTGAAGAGAAATTACATTATTTTTAATTTTTTTTTTTTTTTTGCCTAATTTGCTTTCTTTCTGAATTCTTTAATTTTTTTTATTTTCTCGTTCTTTTAAATTTATTGAACGCACATGCTTTCATTATCTTCATTTTCTTTTCCCCTGATATATCTCGCCAACATTTTTCAGATGTTCCTAGAAGTTAATAATAATTCTCTTTTGTACTCTTTTCTCATATTTACCTCAACCTTTAGGCGCTTAAATTTCAATGTGGATTGTTATTTTACTCACAAAATACGTTGTATGACATTGGGTAAGCCCTTGAACGCTGTTAAAATTTTCAAATAATGTTAAAACAAAAAAAAATTCACATTTACGTTCACGCAAAGGCATAACGTTATGGATGTACATCAGCCCTCCTCCTCAAATCGCCTGAAAGGAAAATCAGTAACATTCAAAAAAAGAAACCACGAATCAGCGACGGGTAAAATCTTCCCAGCAGCAGAATATCCAACGATCAATCATGCCCTTCGTTGATACAAACATTCAAAAATAGTGAATGGCTCCTTTATTCCCCTTTTTGGAAGCAGAGTAACGACTTTTGAAAACGCCATTCATTCGTATAATGAATAACCAAAGACTGAAAAGAGTGCTAGTCACTTCCATGTAATTATCCTATTTTGGGACTTTCAAAGAACCTGTCGACACATGAAGTATTGACGGGATAAAATGCAAGCAATTTACACAAGTTTCCGGGAGTCATCAGAGTTAGTCTTCACAAGTTTCAAACGTTCTCATTGTGAGGGTCACCTCCGCCCCCTACCTTAAGCATGAAGTTCTTGATGAAAAGACAACTTCGTGGATGACTTGCCTCGCTGTTAAAAACGTGCACATGCGTTCAAGCAAAACAGAAACTTATTGCGAAAAGCAAACCTTACTTGTGAATGCAGTAGTAAAACAGTGGTTGAGAAGTCACGTGTTATGCTGAAAACAAAGTACAATACCGAGGTTCGAAAGCAGAATTTTTCATTCGTTCGGAAAGCGTTATCACAAAGGACTTCATCATGGCAAGCAACAGGATTCGAGCTATTCTACAGGGACATACAATTATTATTGTATTTATTCTTGTAGGGCTGCCGCTTATCATGATCCAAGCTCATCATCCGCTAATTGAGAAAATACATCCACGGTACGATATTCATTCGCTCAATGATGTATGGCGCGTACTCAGTGCTCTAAAGCTTATTATCGTTTTCCCCGCATCGGAACCGTCAATATCTCTCCTCCCAGTCCTTCATAACAAGGGACTAAACACGTTTGCTTTAGTGACACCGTGGGGATTGAAGTCATTCCGTCTCAAAGATAGAGGGTGGTTTGGCATATTGGTAGTCACGAAACACTGCTCCATTAACTCTATTTCTAGTATAATGGAAATGCTGACGCTCAGAAATAGTGGTTGGACACCACGTGCACGATTTCTGCTTCTGAAGGAGCAATCCTACGAAGAGGATCGATGTAACTTGAGAAACATATTCCAACAATTATGGAGTTACGATGTTTTCCGATCTGCGGTTCTTGAATTAGTATTCTTCAAAAGAAACAAAACCAGTCTCTCAAGCAACAACTTGTATTTGTACAAGCCATATGAGGACAAAATTATAAACACATCTAAAGATTGGTCTCAGAAAAAGGAGATTAGACAAAAAAACTTTAAGAATTTCTTCTTGTCATTATTAACAGATATGAAGGGCTATCCAGTGAGGGTTCCTGATTTCCACGACCGGCCGTACTCTTTCAAACGCGGTATGTGGCATGGTAGCCTGTGCTTCTATGGTCCCGATGTATGTTCACGCCAGGTAATATTGCGACATCTTAACGCCACCACAGTGCTCGTGAAAATGACAAAGATGGAATTTGGAGCTGAACTCGCCAACGGAACACTGACCGGACTAAGTGGTGAAGTTGCATCAGGCAGGTGAGTGTTTAATGCATTTGTCAAAAAAGTAATTTATTAAAAGATATTTAAGGGTAGAGATTGCGAGAAATTATATTACAAAGTAACTTACGTTTTAATAGATGTATTTCCAGTTGAGCATGTCGAGCTGCTCTAAGCTTTGCTTTATATTCCTAACACTTATCCAAATATAAATCTGCACTTACTTTCAAAAATGCACGTTATAAGTTGATCATTCCTAGCAGTTAGTTCAACAAATTCAATGCAATAAAATTTATTTAGAAGATAATATTCTGAACTTATTGCTAAAAAGGAAAAAAGCCACATTGTTCTTTCCCGCTTGAAAATAATACATGGTTTTCAATTTAATACTCCAGATATTCCAATAATTTGCAGATAATCCAATTATTTGACCATATGGCTAAACGTAATCTACGAAATAAAAGAGATCGTGCGTATGTCTGTCGCATTTAGAGTAAAAACCTACTCGACTGATTTAGCTGAATTTTTCACTCTTTGCTAGTATTACAACCGGGAGTGTTGAAAAAGTGGTTTAAATGAAATCGGTCTTATGACAACGTTGTTAATGGCGATTTATGAATTTATATGGCTCAAGCGCAGCTGAACAGGTCTAGACAATCCCCGCACCGTCAAGTATTAAGCATCTGTGGCCGCATATTCTACCCCTGCGATTGTCAAATATCGTTCGGAATTATTTCGGAAAAATAAATTAAATATCTCCAAGACAGTGTCATAGCGAGTGCATCTCCAAACTTGAGAGATAACATTTTAAGAATTGGACCATGTCCAAACCAGGACATAGAACAAACCCATATTCCTGAGATCGCCTTTCATCTGTTACAATTGTTGCAGAGCGTGACATAAAACGCGATTAACAATGACGAAGCCAGTAGCGTGCGAAGAATTCAATGGACAAGCATTGACGGGTCCATTAGTCCTCTAGTTAAAATATCATAGAACACAAAGAGATACCAATATTTGCCTCAAATTCATTTATTGTCTCTGATTTGAGACAGAGTGGACATCGCTTTCAACTCGCGCAGCCTTCGGATTACCAAGATGCAACTGCTGGAACCTTCCGTGACCTTCACGTTGGATTCAATCGTGGGCGTTGTGCGACGCGGGGACCTCCTGTCGGCGGTTCACCAGATCATCTCTACTTTCCAGGTAAGATTGCATAGCCTGAACTGAAATATTCGCACGCTATATCTTCAAAACAATTCAAAATCGAAACTGTTCAAAACAACGAATTGTGAATTTCCACATCTGGTTATTTATGTTCTCTTTTCATGAAGGTAGTGATTAATATTGAAGTGTGAGGTTTTTCTCGTGCCACATGGATCTTAACCGACTTTATCAAATAGAGAAAAGCGTAGTGTTCTCAAATACCTTTTTTAGCTGTAATTCATTTGTTTCGGTTGTCCTTAACGGACGGGGGTCTGTTAAATCCTTGACGGACGCCGACCCTTGTGTGTTATTTGTGGGCGGGCGGGCTGCAACCTGATGTAGTGCAGTAAGACGTCAGTTTGATGAAAAAGCTGAGAAAGACCCCTGCAATTTGGAATGCAGGTTGCCCATAGTTGCCATTGTTCGTAGGTTGAGACTCAATAACTACGAATATGGACTTGGTCTCCAAAACTGTAGATAAGTCTACCTCCCTACAGCAACAGTAGCATATCTTACAGTACAGTATTACACCAACAAATGGCAACAGTGTGAATACAATAATGATGCTTTTCAACACAAAATGAAAACATCAAACTCATTTATCTCAATATCTGATTTTTTGAGTTGTGCCACTATTGCAGTCGACGAACATATAAGGCACTATCGTTCAGGCGCGGGTACTCTCTCTCTCTTGTCACTCTACATCCATTCGCCACTTGCCACACTGTTCAAGGGCGGGACAACCGGATTCGCCAGCATGCAGTATTAACGTTCTAAGGCAGTTATGAACCGAATTTCTTGTGACCTGCTAATGCACCCTCCCTTCCCGCCTCGATTTCAATATAACGAACGGACACTTTCCGTACCACCGTGTAAGTCGATAAAACAATACAATATTTGAAAACTAATGGTGCTAAGTACTTTCTCGCGTATTTCACGGAAAATTACGTGAAAATACTCAAATTTTCCGAAAAATTGTATGCGAGCTTATTTAAAAAACTATCTTTACGGAACAGATTTCATTAAGGGAAAAACATCTATCTTCATATTGTAGTTGTAGGAAGACGCCGAGAAAATTTTAAACTTTTGCAATTTTCAAAAAATCAGTGTTTTCAACGCACTTGAATCTTGCCCCTTCCTCTTAAACGTCCTCCACACTATCCAATAAAAACTGTAATCAGAAACGATGGAGACGTTTTTCGGAAAATTCGAAAATGTTCCAGTGGCTTCATGTAATGTTCTCCCCAAAGTTAAAATATCGGTTTCAAATTCAACGGGCTGCGACATCAACTAGATCGATTAGGGAATATCAAGTTTAGAGAAAATCGACTGAACGACTCAGCTGCTCACGTTGTTCACAGACGGACGGACGGACGGACTGACAGACGTTTTGCCGTCATTCGATTTTTCGGGATCAAGGACTCAAAAACATGGATTCTGGCTACACCACATGTTAGAGTTTTTTCTTAATTTAGCATCTGAATTTATCCACTTTTTCGTTGCCCTGTAGGCCCTGTAATAAGAGTTTTACTGCCGAAAATTTCTCGTTTTTTCGCGCAGCATTATAAAACTTTCTCTCTATTCCCTAGCGAGAAAGCAAAAAATTGAAAGGACTCGTGTCACGCCCTGTGTTCTGGCGGCGTGCGCAGGTGCCTGTGTGGATGGCGCTGGCAGTGACGGCCGCTCTGCTGCCGTGGGCGCTGGCAGGGGCAGGGGCGGGGGCGTGGGCGGGGGCAGGCGGCGGAGGGCTGAACGCGGCGGTGGGCGCAGGGTTGCAGGCGCTCTTCCTGCAGGCCACTCGCCGCCCGCAGCACTCGCCCCGCGCGCGCGCCCTGCTGGCCGCCTGGCACCTGTGCGCCATCTGCCTCGTCTGCTTCTTCAACGCAGCCTACGTCCCCAGGCTCATGGTGCGTACCTCGTATCAGCACGCAGTGTTATACAACGATTTTCCTTCCTAAGGATAAGCCAAAGTGTCAGTTCGCGAAAACAAGTGAACATCACATGTACTTCAGAGATGTATCCCTCCGCCGCGACAGCTGTTCAGCCCCTTCGTAAAGTGTTCAGTTATGGCTCCTGAGAAGACATTACTATCCAGAAGCCTAAGAGTTTCGCTGAGGTGTATGCACGTACGCGAGTCTGGGAAATATTTAAATTTAATTACTTATATGGAAAATCTCTTAACATGTTCTCACAATCAATAAAAGATAACTGTCACGAATGTAAATAGAAAGTTGTCAATCACAGCTCGCCACACAACAGCACAAAGGCCGGAACCACGTGCATCGGTACGCATCTCGCATTCAAGTCTCGTTTTTAAAATAAACATAACATTTATCACACAAAAAGTAAATTTAATGTAATGTTTATAGAAAAAGAAAACGTTTACAGAAGAGAACATATCACTGCACTTTCTAATTTCAATTATTTCTCGCGGCACACTATATTTTTGTCGGACGAGGACATCACAAAAGGAAGCGTCGAAGCCATTTACAAGTTAGCCAACTGCAAACGAACAAATGCAGGAAGGGAGTCCATTGGGCTCGAGGGCACGACAACCACAGAACCTCCAGTTATGTTGTCAGCACTAGGTGTCACTTTCGCTCATCCTTAGGAAAATCGCTCTATAGAATATTCGTTGATGAACAGCGGTTTCAAATGGAATAACATTTTTTTAAAAATTTTTGGAAATATCTTTCTTTCCTCGTCCTTTTCTTCCACCACGCATACACTTACACACGCTGTGCTAACACACATGTTGGGAGACCAGTCCGGAGTCTGTCCCAGTTGGGGCAGCGCCCGCTGGTGGAGACACCAGAAGGGGAATCTCGCAAGCCAACATGTAGCTCAACGCTGTATTTTACATTTCTGCGAGAGGAGAAATAATATTCACTACATTTACAGAATTAATGACCTATCAGTTGAAACACAAAATAAACAATGAATCATACATTCCAGGCAAGGCCGAAAAAGCATAAGAGCCCATGATGTTAACAAAGAATGAAGGTTTATTATGGAATAGATAAGGCAGACTAAATTTATGTCCAGTCTGTTTAGCTCCATCAGTCAGGCAATGTGCCGTCAGCCACAGTGTAACTGTGAGCCTGACTCAATATCACCGTCAGAAACAATGTGAAGGCAATGTGCCGTCAGCCACAATGTCACAGTGTGTCTGACGCAATATCGCCGTCAGTAAGTGTGAAAGCAATGTGTGTCAGTCAGCGTCACATTGTGACTGCCGCAAAATCGCCGTCAGCCACAGAGGAAGGTCAAGTACGGGTGCGGTGCCGTAGGTCCCCGAGCGCAGCCCGACGTGAACACCGTGGAGGATTGCGTGAAGGCGGGGCTGCGAGTCCTGGTGGCCAGCTCCGGCCGCACCGACGACTTACCCAGGGCGCTGGCCGGGCGGATGCAGGTGCGTTAACAATTTCGTCACGCTTGCTGCATCTCTTCCGTAGACATTATGATAAGGTAAGGTGGCGGTTTTGTACCAAAACGCCGTTTGTGTGCCATGCAAGATTCGGAACAACTTCCCAGGTCAGATTTTTTAAGAAAATAGTCTTTGAGTACGAATGAAATTTTGACGGACGAGGTGACCATGAAGCTATGTTCGGCAGTTTGAAATGAGTATGCCAAAGATACTTTCGTACGAGTTGCTGCCATGATTATTTTAGAACGAATCGTTTGAAACTATTCTTTCTTGTAGGACTTTTATCCAGCCGGTTACCTTTTATGTCCCGATTCGAAGCATTTTCCACCTTACACTAAAATCACCATCCTTGCGGACTCCTCTGACCTGGGATCAAGAGAATGTGAGGTCCTCCGCGACAATCCATACTTCAGAGACAAGGGACAAACAACTATGCCCAAGTCGGGACTCGAACCCGCGACCCTTCGGATCGAAGCGTTGATTCTATTCACGCTCTTAGACACCTCGGCCACCCAGGCCGGCCATTGAAACTTACAAGTAAATAATATGATATGCATATAATCTAGGGAGCATTCTCAGCATGCGAGTCGGCAGCCTCACTGACTCTTGACGCCCACCAAGTGTTTTGTTTTCTTTGCAGTACTCAGCTGTTTGGCCGTGACGATAAGCGTACGGCAAAATAACACTTTCCAATCAATGAACAGTGAAGGTAAATATGAGTTTCTATGCATGAATACTGAAAAAAAAAGTTTGCATGTTGTGATTAAGGTAAAAGAATTGCAGCAGATATACAAACATTTCGCTGCAGCACACCTTACTATTTCTTTAAGGGTGCGCAACTCATGCGTCCTATGTTCTTAAAATCTGGATTACGTGTTTCTTAAGGGATACTAGTAGTGTTTCATGTACTTAATTTAGACCTTTTGGAAGTTCTTTTGCATTTTTAGGAGAGTGACGCAATTCCTTGTCCTTGTCCTATCCTCACCCCTTACATACTCTTACACTAACATGCACTACACTACCACTCATGCCGCGAGATCGGTCGGGGTCTTAGAACTTGTCCTGGCTACGGCGGTGCCCCGATGTTGGGAGATATCTGGTTGAAAACATTGCTAGCTAACGTATTGGTCGACACCGAATCTCGGCATTCAGCTGCGGGAAGATCACCGCCACCTCCCGCGACAAAGCATGCACTACACTTAACTAATAACCGTAGCAGTTAACGTGCCCGAAAACACTAATCAAACAACTTAAATTACAATGACATATTTTGATTTTCCTCTGGCCGATAAACATGTCCGAGAAGTGTGTCAGCGCTCTTTTGCCCCGACCTCTGGGTGGCCGCCTTTTTTTATTCTTTTTTTTAAATTTTTTATTATTTTTTTATTTTCCCCTCGCCAGTAGCCCTGGTGAAGCGGGAATTTATTCAAGTTACTGGTTACATGTTTACGCTCCAACCTTTCGGTTTGTGGAGCTTAGGGAGGGCTGTATCTTAAAAAAACTAACTATAACTAATCTTAGTCTAACTTAAAACTATACAAAGCCTCTTTGGGCTATTTGTTTTAAATATGCAGGGTTTGTTATGACCGGCTGGTGGCCGGCTGGTGCGCAGGTGGCCCGGGACGACCACTGCCGCGCGCAGGAGCTGCTGGCCGGCGGAGGGCTGGTGGCCACGTTCCCGCTGACGCAGGCGCGCGCCACGGTGCGCCGCACGGCCCTGCGCGCGCCCACCGGCGACGCGGCGCTGCACGTCATGGCCCTTCAGCTCGCGCCTGGTGAGGCCCTCGGGGCGGCGCTGGGTCGGCGGTCGAGGATGGCTACGCTCGCGACTTGAGGTATTGGCGCACCGGCAAAGGTGGCTCAGGGCGTCAGTTGATGTCACAGCAGTAGCTTAGTGCATCAACTGATGTCATTGCAGCGCCTCTGACCGGCCCTAGGTTCCCACTCCCCACGGCGGCAGGATTTTCACACTAGCTTTTCTGCTAGGTCGAATTCAGTCGCTGTCTGGAGGAGAATTCTAGCGGCCGGCTGCTCCGATCGGTAGTTTTCCGTGGTTTCTCCGATTAACACCAGGCGAATGCCGGAGCAGTACCCTACCAAACGGGCCACGGACCGCGCGCGATCTTTCCTTCCTCTTCCTTGTCCTATCCTCTCCCCTTACACACACACACTTACACTAACATGCACTACACTACCACATTCTCCGGGAGACCGGTCGGGAGCTTAGAGCTTGTCCCGACTGGGCCGGGCCCCGCTGGTGGGAGAGTCCTGGTTAGGGGGAAACTCCAGTAGCCGACGGTAGGTTGGCGCCGGATCCAGCGGGGGAAGACCACCGCTATCTCTCGAGAAAAAAACATGCAATACACTAACGGGACTAATGACCAAAGCAGTTGACTCGCCCGGAAACACAAAAAAATCAGTCACCGCAGTGCCTCCGACCAGGAGGTCATAGGGTTCATATCAAAATGGGGGCAGGATTTCTGACACTAGCGAACCAGCTGGGTCGAATTCAGCCGCCGTCGCAGGAGATCTTGAGCGGCCGGCTGCTCTGATTGGTCGATCCCAGCCGCCCTTGCGGAGCTTGCAAGCGCTTCGGGGCGACCTTTATAGAGCGTGTAGGTGTTTGAGCTGCATTTACGGAGCGTGCAGGCGCTGCGGGGTCGCTCTTGTGGGGCGAGCAGGCGCTTCCGAGCCGCCTTCGGGGTACCTGCAGGCACTTGGGGGTTGCCCTTGGGGAGCATGCGGGCACTTGGGGTCCCCTGGGGGGGTGGCGCGGGGGGCGCGCCTTGGGAGTGCAGGCGCTTCCCCCTTGGCCGCCGCTGGGCGCCGTCGACCGCATGCTGCTGAGGCTGCGCGCCGCGGGGCTGCCGCAGCGCTGGATGCAGCACGCAGAGTTCCGCGGGCAGCTGGCCGGGGAGCTGTTGCCGGCCGCCGCCGACCCGCGCCCGCCGCCCCAGCCGCTGGCCCTCCACCACCTCCTGGGCGCCTTCGTCCTCCTCGCCAACGGATACGCCCTCTCCGCCGCCGCCTTCTTCGCGGAGTTGCACGCCGCCCGCTGTTGGCGTGTGGTAGCGCGGGGGTGGACGGCGCTTAAGAGGGACGTAGATCGGGTGTAACAAGATTTCTTCTCAACACTGGAGTGATTCAATGAGTTAGAGAAGAAGGCGGGGTGAGGGGCTGGCAGATGAGAGAATTCATCCCGATTCTTTTCCGATTTCGTATCAAACTCGTCCTCCCTCGCCTTTACTCCTGTCATCCAGGTGAAAATCTTCATCCAAATTGCGTGCGTATTTTTCATTGAATGACTCCCTTTATTATGTACTATTGTAATATAAATTCTAAATGTGGTCAGGCGGAAGAGCAGGCTAAATGGCCTGAGCCTCGCCACCAATAAAGACATTTATTTATTTTATTTATTTATTTATTAGATGGAGAGAGTTGGAGTAATGGGCACAGATGCAAGACTGGGTAGATACAAAGAGAATAGTAGATAGCAATTGAGGATGGAATACTGTGAATCCTGACGCTACAGGGGTGAATACTGACGGTACATAAATTCTCAGAATATAAGGACATGATTCCCTCTTCTTCCTACATCAACACGTTGGTCTGGCTACGAAGTTCTGTGCTTAACGCTCCCGCTGCCCTGGGCAATTTCCTTTCACCGTCTGCAAACCGACTCCGCCTTTATTTCCTATTTGGGTAGAGTAGCGTAGGGGCTCGTTGCTGGCGAGTGTTAGTTCGAGGATGGACGGTCGAAAAGGGGACCATGTACCTTGTAAGTGAATTCATCAATACACTGGTGTAAATGAAGCTAACGTGAGACACGAAGATGTGAAGCTTGATGAAGTAAGTGGTGAAATAACGAAAGGTGGACTGGAAGAATGGAATAGGTAAAAGGAGCGCGGATGACAAAACACTGGGGACAGGCATGAGAGAGGACAGAATTAATGGGTGGGTAATGGAAAGGGTTTACAAAACGAGAAGGCTTATCACGATCAGAAAGTTTGGAATGTTAAAGAATCGTTCAAAAACGTCATAGCGGTTGTATTCACAGCATGTGAAATTACAACGGATGTTAGATTTTTAGTTTGAGATGTCTGCTGTTTTCGTGAATTTTATCAAATAAATTAAGAGTTGTAAATGTAATGATATCAACATAAGCTTAATGTCTACATATTTGCATGACCACAATCTCAAGAAAACAATATAACTTGAATTAATTTAAGTCAAAGGAAACCTGTACACCTTATTCCAATTATATGAATTTAAGTATTGCTGTTAACAATAATTATACTTCCATTAGAGTACACAAGTATTTCATCTATATTTATTTAAGCACCTGTGTTTACAATTTAGGGGCTATTAATATTCACGCGCTTATAATTATTAACTAATGCAGAAGAGATATTGTCTCTCGAAAGTTATTTTAATTTTATTGGAGAAAGTGTAAATGTATCTTAGATAAAGAATATTCAGAATCCTTAAAGCGAATTCAAGGGAATAAAATCACATGTAAAACTGACATGGGTTAATGTGTTTGATAAGAAAACAGCTAATTTTAGATACCTACAACCGAGTTTCAAATTCTTTTTAATTCAGCTTTCCTGTTTCTAATAGCGTTAAGTCAGCGAAATCTGACATTAACATTAGGTTATCACAATTGTCCATCATTATTGATTTATAATATAGGTTTGATTTATTTGAAGACATTTAATTTTCAGGCCAACTCAAGCAGAGAAGCTGAATATGTTTCTTAACTTCATGACCTCAAAGAAATTCAACTTAAAAACGAAGCAATTAGTTATTAACAAATGAAGTATGTTGAATGAATCTCCTGTCTTTGCTTATCTTTTATAGGAAGTACCGGAGCGAAAGAATTCACATTTCCTTCAGAGATACCGTACATGACCAAATTTAGTTTACCCACATCCTGATTTACGTTTATTTATCGAATAGGCAAATCAGGCGCTTTACGACCGCTCGGGCAGGAAATTTGGGGGCCATAAACGTCGAAGGGAATATCGGGCCAGCCGTAGCGTTTTGCCAGACTGAAATGTTTATGTATCATTAGCGGCCGAATTGTTTTTACGACGAGGAAAGACTGAGGAGAGTCGGGTGAGTTGAAAGAATGGAAGGGAAGGAACCCTGCTTGAGAATATCTGAAGGAAAAGAAGAATCCAGCCACAGATAATAGGCGCCCGGCGGGGTGGTGGGGGGATCAGGGGCTATGAAATGCGGTGGTTGGAAGAGATGAACTGCGTATGCTATGGGGAGGGGGGAATGCAGAATGGGGTATGAGGGAAGAAAAATCACGCCTGATATCTTGACAAGAATCGAACGTCGTGAGGCACTTAAATGAGAATGAGTGTAGGTGGGTGGTTCTAATTGAAAAAAGAGTTCGGAAACTTAATGGAACAGGGATGGACCTAGAGAAGGAAGAAGGCGGGCAGAGTGAAGACAACGGGATTATGAGGGACCAGGCAAGACCATTGTATCGGTGGAGTCGAGCGTTTTAGAGACAACAGAATCGTGTTGGTAAAGTAGCGCGGAGCTACGGTGAGTGCGGGTGAGCAAGGATGGGCCAGCCACTCAGAACGGGATGCAGTGGACTGAGCTGGATGGAACCGTGGTAGGCGGGGGTTAGCCTGAAGGTAAACGATGGTGGGCAAGCCATTCAAAGCGGGGTCAAGACAGGGTTGAATGGAGGTGATTGGGTTTGAGCGTCGCTGAGAACAGAAAATAATATAGCTGAACTCGTGAGCAGAGCAGGCGAAGATTTCAGAGGTGGGTGGAGATGAGTGGGGGTCAACGGGATAACTAGGATTAGTGGGGCATAGATAAAGTGAGCGTTTCTGATCGGGAATAAGTGAGACTGAGCGAGACCGAACACAATCTAACAGTGTAGAGAGGCATGCCTAGAAAATGTCCCACAAGGAACGAATACTATGTAAAGAAACTAAACAGGAAGCGGTAATGCAGGAGACAGTGGGTCTTGCTAGACGCGATGGATGCTGTAGGACGAAGAACACCTGCGGACGCCGGGTGCCGTTAAATCTTAATTGGCAGCGTCGGAGGCTGTAACTGCCGTTCATGGACCATCGAGAGCCTTTGACGAGACCCAGGAGAGCAGCGGCATTTATTTATTTATTTATTTATTTATTTATTTATTTATTTATTTATTTATTTATTTATTTATTTATTTATTTATTTATTTATTTATTTATTTATTTATTTATTTATTTATTTATTTATTTATTTATTTTATTTTATATTATTTATTTATTTATTTATTTATTTATTTATTTATTTATTTATTTATTTATTTATTTATTTTACGTCAAAAAACAATTAAAAACTGCGTATGACGTGCTATGGGGAAAACTGAATAGTGTGCACATTTTCAAAATTCTGTGATCCGTACACCAAGTCATATACTTCTTAAAATTTGAAGAATAAAAAAAGAGCTCCCATGTAATAAAATCTATTTTCAATGATAAAAAGGCAATAAAGTTTGGCTCTTATCCATGTTGTCTTTCGGAATAATACTTCCTGCCGCGACAACATGGAAACGATAATTTGAATAATTGTATTTTCCACTGAATTCTAGAAGACGTGCACAAAAAATGAAGTTACATTTATGTCTGGGCATTGCGAGGCCACGCCCAGGTCTTGTTTGCTCTCGCCTCTCAGTTCCGGTGCCACGCACGAGAAGGTACACCATTACACTGGTTTTCAATTACAGAACTTGTGCTATTCTTAGTACTGTGTAATTTAATTGGTTCTATTAAAATTCTTTATTGCTTTTCTAGCTTATTGTGTGATGTGAAGAACCTTATATGGCAAATGTTAGGTTTCAACTAATCAATGAAATTAGTAATTATATGTATGTTTATGTTTACAATATAAGGGTACTGTGGCAGTTCGGGTGTATATGTAACAATGGCATATTACAGTAAAATAAAATATATAATCCATTGTCATTATGCAATATTTCTCCTTCATTTCTATGGTAATTGTCTATTTATACAGCTTACTGTTTCGTAATCAATTAACAATTAAAAATGAAGACACAAATATAAATGGTCGCTGATTAACAAATCTCCGATTCGCAGACGACATTGTCTTATTTCCTACTTCCGCCAAAAACTAGAAAAAATGCTATCAGTCCTCAATAACGCTTGCACGAAAGTAGATTAGCAAATAAAATTTTCCAAAACAAAAGAGATGACCAACGACCAACCGATCACAATAACAATTCAGGGCTCAAGAATATGTATATTTAGGTCAAAAAATCACATTTCCTAACTATTCAGACAAGGAAATTAGAAGAAGAATAAAGATATCATGGAAAATTTTCCAGAATATTACTTTTGTACTTTTGTACAAAAAATATTTGTCTAAAAATCGAATAGCTAATAATGGATTCGTGTGTTTTGCCTGTATTACAATATATATATATATATATATATCTCGAACGTTGTCCTTTACAATAGCACAAAAACATTGTTGCGACGCTGTCAATGAAAAATGGGAAGGAAGATTTTACATGTTTCGCTGAAATATATGATACCCAATATAATATATATATATATATATATATATATATATATATATATAATATATAAGAACAAAAACAAACGTTAAAGATGCAGTTTTTCAAGCTGATAGAAAAAAAAACGAGATGGAGAAGTCACGCCAGACGCAATCAAGATGGGCGTCCTCGACAAACATCTGTGACACGGTATATGGACGTAGGAATTCAGGCAGACCGCAGACCAGATGGAACTTCAGCCTACAGAGGCAGCAGGTCTAGACTGGCACGAGACAGGCGATTAGCGGTAGCTGGAACGGGACGTGAGCAGTGATCCTCATTAACTACATGTACATAAAATTAGCGAAGTGTTTCCTTGTTTATAATCATATGTATATAGAACTACCTGAGAAGTGTTCTTAATTGTTGAATGTTGTATCATTGTATGTTATATCTAATTTATGTTGGTTCGTGCCAGAATTGGGAAAACCAACTTGTTTTAAATTTATTTAATAATAATTATTATTACTCGTATTTTACATAATATTAATTGTTTAGTAATCAACAATAGTAAGTTCTATATTGTGACGGTCTATTAACTCGCGTCCAATGTTGTTGTTTTTTTTATTAGAAAAAGACGCTTGATTTGCAATGCGGAGGCATGGACAAACAAGTGAAGCTGCATTGGTGAAATGTAATAAATCGCAATTATTAACATTATCGGAAAAGAAGATTAAAATAGACAATGGGGACGGCAACAAATACAATTATGGCAATTTTTGACGATAAAAACATGTCACCAAGTTGTTCAGTTGAATAGGAAATATAATTCGTAATGATAAGAAATATTATACATTGTGAGAAGGCCGTCAGATTTATAAAAAGGTGACGATCAGAACTGTACTTATTTATTAAATAAAGGGAAACCAGTATTTTTAAAACGAACCACGAACAATATCATTAATTGGGAACATTTTGTGCAAATTGTGACAATACCGCGAGGTTTATTGAGTGAGAAACATAACAAAAGAAGAAAAACGAAAGAACATTGTAATGAACAAGTGGTCCCTTGTTTTATTTTTAAACAACGTGGTCAAAAGATATAATTTCTTGAGACGCAGTCGAGCCGAGTTACGAGGAGGATCGGTGATTCAGCCGCGGACGATGGAAGTGTGTTGGAATTCGAACGTTGAAATGCAGCGGAAAATGGAGGGTGTTCCTGTTTATAATTAGTGTGGATTAGGATATGGATAGTGGAGATTGACAGGTCGCAGAACTACAGCAAAGGGAAGACTAAACAAACATTTATTATTCTATTATTTCCAGATTATAACAAGGCCAATAATATTATTTTATTTTAAGGTATTGAGAGAACATGGCTATGCATACATTTATTAAGAATTAAATTAATTGTTGTTTTAATAAATTGACAAAACGCACTTGCTTAATGATGAAAATTTCTATTGGTGGAGGCAAAGAAAATTAATTGTAAATATTATTGCTTAGATATTGTAGAAAGGGTTTTACATGTATTTTGTCTGTTGTTATTTGTTAAATCAGTACAAGTAGCGAGAAGATTCTCGCCAACATTTCAGAAAAAAAAGAAAGAAAATTCAGAATAAAGCTATTTGGTTTTAAGGAGAGGAGTGGGTGAAAATTGGCAAAAAAAATTGAAAAATACGATTTTTAATTTTTGATGTGATAATTTTGTTTGGAATGTGTGGTTAATTTTGGTGTTTTTATTTTTTCGTTATCGCGATTTAAATGGCTTCTGCGAGCATTTAAAGATCTCAATGCGTCGATGGCCACGCCCCCTTTTTCAGTTTCCAAACGTTTTCATCTCATAGAAGTTTTGAATGTATTTGCTTTTTGAATTTCCCGGCATTAACTTTATATAGATGTTCTCTGGAACAAATGAGCTACAGAAAAACACAAAATGCCAACGAAAGTTTGCATAGCCTGATTTGGAGTAAGTGCCCCAAAGAAATATTTGTTTCGAAGAAGAAAATAGAAATTGCTGTCACATCAGCAGTTTCTCAATATAATACGGGGTGTGAAGCAAGTGAAAAGATAAGATCAAATATAACTGGCATTAACATGACACCTCAAGGGAAGAAAATAATGGCAATGAGGGATAAACGCCGTCTTCAGAAAAGTGAAGTAGCTGCACAACCAGGTTTTAAAATGTCAAAAAAAGCAACTCAAAATTACAAATACAGTTGTTCTATGTATGGTCTGAAATTTTAAATGTAAGTTGATAAAGTAAAATGCATTTGTATAAAGTTAAATTTTCATTTTCAATTTCCCGCATTTCACTTTCCTGACCTTTTATGGAATTCAAATCCACGTTCTACAATTATTAATATATTTCAATGAAACTTTTAAAACATCTTCAGAAAATGTAGTTTCATAGAACTATGGAAGCTTTTTGTGTTATAATCATTAATTACTGAATTAAAAATTTTTTTATTTATATTCATGAATGTAATTATATATCTTTTATGAGTAATTCATAAAAAATTCAGTGATGAATGTTGCTTCATGTGGAACGTAGAGCATTTTATAAAATAATAAGAAATTTTAAAAAAAATTCAAAAAAGTTTTTTTTCTTCAAAACTAAAAACAGCAGAGTAACAAAACTTTGTAGGGTACATAAGTATAATGTATTACTTCTTCTGGTAAAATTTGAAGTTATTTGAATGTAAGATGTAAATTTTCAAATTTTCACCCACTCCTCCCCTTAATTAGAAAACTTATGAATTATTATTTCCGACAGTATTATCTCAGCATAATACGAATAAATTTGAATTCTTATCTCTTCCCAAAGCAATAATATTATTATTTTCGATTCCCTGTATAGGGTCGATTGGCGTACCCACGACTTCAAAGAAATTTGTTAGAATGTGTTTCGCAACCTACGGGTAAATAATTACCTACGGGTATATTTATTTGCGTAATTTCAGGAAGGTATATTCAGGAGGGGTTGCGGGGATATAACACCATAATATAACGGAATAGGATAATATTTACTCCATCAAAAATACGTTGAATTGAGATGAATTCTTGTATTCTCAGGGCTTAAGACTAGAGTATTATTCGAAATAATAAAACTGACTTTTATCGACTAGAAGACATTACAAAGAATGACAACATATAAATGAAAGAAAAATATTTCATTGCAAATAAAGTTGTATGGATGCCCTTCGAAAAGTCGGAAGTCGGTCCTTCATGCCTTCTTAGACGTAAACGATTACGACAACAATCAGAAAACAAATGAGGCAGTAATTGACCTTAAAACAATAATTCATGCACAAATGACTACCAAACACATTTAGAAGGGTTCTTGCGTAATATAGAGACAATGTCAATAAATGTTACGAGTGAGTATTTCAGCGAACCGTATCGAACACAATATGAAAGAGCTGTGCCTGTCTCACTCACGAAGCAAGCAAGCAAATGGAAGTTACGAGAGTTGAAGGAATTTGTAGCACACACCGTCAGTGTGCAAATATTATACAGGAAACAGCTGCAAATTAATCGCACTCACCTAATACTATTTCTTAAACAATTAATGTAATGTTCGTAGTCGTACTTTCTCGAGGTTAGTTCGAGGCTACACTAACAAGCTTCTGAGGCATGCATATGCCTATTAAACAACAAGAGCATATTGTTCCAAGATACGTGGTTTCTCACGTTGATTGCAAAGAAGTCTTCTCTTTTTCGCGGCCTTCAGAAAGGAGGGAGACATAACATAACCAGGAATGAGAGCACATCCAAGGTCCTCTTGATGACGGCAGAGAGACGTCATTGAATATAGTCAGCATACAGGAAAATATTGGTCATGGTGGATGGGCACGGAATTTGTTACAGTGATTGTAACCAGTGTTCGCGTTGACAACAAAGGGTGGGGCGTGGAAGATGATGGTGATGGTGATGGTGATCGTGATTGTGAAGATGAAGAAAATCATAAAGATCGATTGTGAAAATGTAGTGTAATTATGAATGGAGAGAAGCAGTAGTATCCGTCGATAACTCGTTGTTTAGCGTGCTCGCTTTCCGCGGCGCAATCCGGAGTTCGATTCCCAGCCGAGGCAAATTATACCTGTGCTCTTTCCTTACAAATGACCCAGTATCTATTGCTGTGTGTCGATAAGAAAGCCCACCTTAAGATTATGAAGACCAGTATATACGGTGAAGAGGTATCTTCGTGCTAACCACACGAACTCCTTATCCCATGGTGGAGAGGCTGGGACACTGCTGGACGGCCAAGGCCCGTAGCGGGCCGCTGAATAGGAACAGAGGTGGTAGAAGTAGTTACAAGGTGTGAATAAATAGGATTGACACCGCAGATGTCAAATGGTAAAAGCGTTAAATAACGGGTTGTTATGCAACAATTGCGTGTCTTGCGACCGGTTCGCGACTACGAAATGTACTAGATATTGGATTCAATATCCTAGTACTAATATATAAGTAAATAATTCATTTTATAGTTGTTAAATTGTTTGAAAGTGATTCGTCGCGTTGTTTTAAAGTTCCGTTTTTGTTAGAGGTGGACAAAAATAATTGAAGTGTGTGTTCATTTCGTTTAGGTGAAGGGAGACCACAGTACACAAAATTGACCGTAAAATTGTAATTGCAACTTTTGAAAAGTTACTAGGTGCATTGGAGTATCACATTTAGAGAAATGAATGGAAATAGTGATACATGTGTGTAAGAATTGAGTCAAATAACTTAACAAACAAAGATCTTCTGGTTATATCTTTGCTGACGTAATCCACATCAACATTGACATGTAATTGGAGAGGGATCTTTAAAACCTGGCGGATAGTGCGTAGTTGGAATTGGTACGTCAGAAAAATTTAATGGTATCCTGCAACGATACATATTTAACTGTGTGATGAGATCCTGTAATAATAACAATTGGAACTTTTCTCGTGTAGTGATACCTATTGTAATTGTGTAACGATACTATAATATCTTGTATGTACTTTTCAGTATAATTATTGGTATGTTTCCGTATAATTATGACTTATAATGAATCATTGTATTCATGCATGATAATAGAATGATAAGCTTTCAATGCAGCCATGTCGCAAGCAGGAAGGAGCTGCTTCATGATACAACGGGTAGTAAATTCGTCCGCTTTGACACATGGCCATTCCTCAAATATGGAGTCAAGCGCACTGCGACTCCGGAAGCACATTTAGACCCTTATGGATTTGATGAATGACCTGAAGGTCCAAGAACAAAGAGGCTCAGGGAAAGAAGGATTCAATGGTCAGGCCACCTGCTTTTGTCAGGGGGGGGTACGTGCCTCCCACACGAATGTATCATGTTTCACACTCTCTGTGCTATAAAATATCCCTGTTGTCCCCGCCCCGGTATGTCTCTCCGACATACCGGATCTTTAATTCTTTAGGTTTAGATGGCTCAGAGCATCAACTGATGTCACTGCAGTGCCTACTAAGTCCTAGGGTTCGAGTCTCGACGGCGGCAGGATCTTCGACACTAAATAGGTTTTATAGGTCGAATCAGATTTAGGGTCTAAAACAAGGATGTGGGTTATCTCCCATTTGGTTCAATATCTACCTAGAACAAGCCCTCTATAACTGGTACAGAAAATGTTCTGGCATGGGAATAAAAATCGGAGAGGACACCTTTCACTCCCTTCTATTTGCTGACGACCAGGTAATCTTTTCCCAAGATGAAGAGGATATGGTGTACATGCTAAGAAAGCTAATAGAAGAATATAGTAAATGGGATTAGAAATAAATTTTAATAAAACCGAATGTATGTGCATTGGACAAGGAATAACAGATAAGACGTGAATGGTAACAAAATTAAAAGCTGTAACCCTTAAATATCTTGGATCTTTAATAAACAACTCGGGTACATGTGCTGCAGATATAAACTCGAGAATAATTATGGAGAAGAAAGCAACCAAAGCTTTACACAGCATATTATGGAATAACAATATCTGCCAAGATGTCACAAGGAGGATATTCCATCGTGTAGTAGAAAATATAGTACTATATGGAGTGGAAATATGGTCACAAACACAAAAAATTAAAGAAGATAAGGACAGTGGAAATGGACTACATGAGACGATGCCTACAACTTACTCGCAAGGACAGAGTGCGAAATGAAGAAATATGGAGAAGGATCAATATAATTTGTTCTATTAAGAAGACCTTGGAAAATAGAGCACTACAGTGGTATGGACATGTTCAGAGAATGTCAGAAAACAGATGGCCACACAAGATCTTAAAATGGCAACCACCTGAGAGGCGAAAAAGACGAAGACCAGTTTTAGAATGGAAAAAATACATCCAGGAAGCTATGAACGATAGAGGCCTCGAACCACGAGATTGGGAGAATCGAGAGTTGTGGAGGGTGAAAACCGCAAGCTTTAGGAGCTTGGGGGAAATGCCGAAGAAGAAGAAGAAGAAGAAGAAGAAGAAGAAGAAGAAGAAGGTCGAATCAACTGCTGTCTGGGGGAGGATTCTAGCGACCGGCTGCTCTAATCGGTAGTTTAGCGTGGTTTCTTCGATCAACTCCTGGCGACTGCCGGAGCAGTACCATACTAAACAGGCCACGGACCGCGCACGCGCATCTCCTTCCTTTCCCTTCTCCTATCCTCTCTCCTTACTTTCACACATTTTCCACTACATACCTTCACTACCATACATGCTGGAAGACCAGTCGAGAACTGAGAACTTGTCCTGGCTGGGGCGGTGCCCAGCTGACGGGAGATACCTGGTTGAGGGAAAACCCCGCTAGCCGAGGTGTCGGTTGGCGCCGGATTCCCTCACCGGAGGAAGATCTACGCCACCCCGTTACAAAATAATAAGCCCTACACTTAAGGGAGTATCTTAGCAATTGAAGTGCCTGAAATCACTAATCAACCAATCTTTAATGATCTAACTTAAACTTCGTAACTAGATCTTATTGATTGATTGATTGATTGATTGATACCGACCTATACGTTGGCTAGGGGGGTTTGTTTTGGGGCGGCGGTTTGGCTAGGGGGGTTCGAGTGGGTGCGAGTGGCGAGTGGCGAGTAGCGGCGTCGCGACGCGCGAATGTTGCGTCGGGGGCAGGACGCGTGCGACGGGCGTCCTCGGGCCGCGGCTGTCAGGCCGCGGGAACTGGAGGAACTTTAGAACGTGTACCGGACAATGCGAGCACGCACGCGGCTGCTGTTTGGTCTGTCTGCGCATATGCCTACGCAGCAGTCATTTTTCTCCGCCATCACACCACGTCCACATCATTGGCGTAACTTCGAGTTTGGAACCAAGATTTTCGAGTGTCAGTGAATTTTCACTGTTGTGATTAACGTGATTTAAAAGGGAAACAATGAAGCCGGAATCTGAAGCAATCGTAATAGCTGCCCAATATCAGACGTTGAGAACACTACATTATGATAAAGCGGTTTCTCTCAAGTTTCCACTATCTTAAATGTTGTATTTGTCAGGAACTTAAGAAACCACTGATCATACTGCCTCTGCTTGTCCCATTATAGCGAACTCTGAATACACAGTAAATAAACAGAGGTTGTCTGGTATCAAATCTATATTTCTTCAAAGATCTTTCGATCGCGTAGCGATCATCGTCAGAGCTTGCAGCTGCTGGGCGGAAAACGAAATTCTGCCAAGCCGCTGCAGTTTTCCGCCCAGCAGCTGCAAGCTCTGACGATGATCGCTACGCGATCGAAAAGATCTTTAGAAGAAATATAGATTTGATACCAGACAACCTCTGTTTATTTACTGTGAATTAATAAGATATCTATATCACCAACAGTCTAATTAAAGAACTCTGAATACCTAAAAAGGCATGATAGAATCTGAAGTTACCTCCCTTAGTAGATCTGTAATGCCCTCAAAATTCCAAAAACGCACTCCTAATAGTATGAACACTCACCAAACCCTGTATGGTCTTTTTGGCTGAGTACAAGGTTGCGCGGCCATCAAAGCCAAATTCCTCGTACTATAACGGCAAACAAACCGAATATTGTTGTGGGGGATGTGGAGATAAAATCGTGTCTTCTTGTAAATGTTGCTGAGCCAGGCGATCAAAACATTGTAACTAAAGAGACAACTCACAGTCTAAAAATAATCTAGAAAATCTTATCAAAACTGTGGATGTTGTTCCGAGATATTCCCGAATCATTCAAACGGCCAGAAAGCGCTAGACACCGTTATTGGGCACAGTCTATATTTTTCTCAAAAGTCAGGAACAATCACGAAATCTGCTCTCTAGAAAGCTAGTTTGCAATGAGTAGATTTTAAATTCAAGCGACACTTAACACTTTTATTCGTGTTTTGGAGCAATGATCATGACACTAATATAATGTAATAATCCTCTTCTTTCATTTTTAATTTTCCAAAAACTATTTTCTAATTAGCGTGTAAATTGTCTACTTTCATTATCATGAAAAGGAGACTCTCCCGAAAATTCGATTTTTTCTGATACATGTTTTCTGATACATTATGAAAAACATAACTTGCGATCGTAAATACATTAACGTTGATTGAGCTGAAAAAGTTCAAATGAAGGACAAAGAGTGAAATAATCTCTGTATTATCTTCGAGCTCAAGAACTCATGGTAGCTTTTAGGAAGGAAACCATGCTTGTTTGAACTATTAAAGGATCCAGTATTTAAATAACTCTCATACCACCAATTTCACTGCTGATTACAAAAGGATAATACTTAGGGGTGGAGAGAAACTGAAATGAAGTAGACAGTGGGACTATCTCGAAGTGTTAGACAAGTATTAGATTTTTTAGGTATGGGTATAATATTTAGTGTATGTGTGGGAGCGGTGGGAGACAAGAGAAGTTATCCAATTTCAGAAATTTCAAATCGTTAGACTAATTTAAAGGTTGGTAAATTCTGAAAATTCAACAAAACTCAATGTGTGAGAGAAGGGTCTGCTTCGTGATTTACGAACGTGTTACAAGGAACATCGACATTTAGAGAGATTCGTTCTGGCGCTGGCCACCAGAAAAAAAACTGAGCCTTGGTTCTGTCTGGCACGCAGATTAGATACCTCAACACTTTAAGAGGGAAGCGTTAGTCTTCAGAGCTCCAGTAATTCCTCACACGTGCTAGCAGTCTGATGTAAAGAACAGACAGTAACCATCATCACGCCCGTTGCTCTACTCGAGTAGACATCACATTGTGCGAGTGTTCGGTGAAGTTATTTATTTCTACGTTAGCGTACACGAACTGCCCTCGAGCTGAAAGATCTGGACCACCGACGTCGGCTAGACCACCAGCATCAACAGAGGAGCAGCAGGAAATAAATCCGCAAATGAACCTGCCATTGTATGCATAACACGAGCACATACACTAGTACGAACTGTAATGTTACTATTAATTATATTATTATTATTATTATTATTATTATTATTATTATTATTATTATTAATTACTGTTGATTTGATTTGATTTTTTTCGTGTTTCCGGGCACGTCAACTGCTTTGGACATTAGTCCTGTTAGTGTAGTGCATGTTTTTTCTCGGGATATGCGCGGTGATCTTTCCCGCTGGATGGCGAGATCCGGCGCCGACCTACCGTCGGCTACTGGGGTTTCCCCCTAACCAGGACTCTCCCACCAGCAGGGCACCGCCCCAGCCGGGACAAGCTCTAAGCTCCCGACCGGCTTCCAGGAATATGTGGCAGTGTAAGTGTGTGTGTATGTTAGTGTAAGTTGTGTGTGTGTGTGTGTGTGTGTGTGTGTAAGGGGAGAGGATAGGACAAGGAAGAGAAAGGACAGATCGCGCGCGGTCCGTGCCCGTTTGGTCCTGCTCCGGCATTCGCCTGGTGTACTGCCTGGGTGTGCCGGAGCAGTACTGCCTGGGTACTCCTGCCTGCTCCGGCATTCGCCTGGTGTTGATCGGAGAAACCACGGAAAACTACCGATCAGAGCACCCGGCCGCTAGAATTCTCCTCCAGACAGCGACTGAATTCGACCTAGCTGAAAAGCTAGTGTCGAAAATCCTGCCGCCATCAGGACTGGAACCTAGGACCTCCAGGTCAGAGGCGCTGCAGTGACATCAGTTGATGCACTGAGCTACCGCTCCCGGTTTTATTACTGTTAATATTAAATACTTACGATTAGTAGATACTTACGATTGATAGTCAACAGTCATAATAAAGTTTAAAAAATTTTAAAAAGAGCACTACAACACTAAGAAAATTTTATTTACTCTATCAACTATGTCCTAGAAAATTATCAATTAGGGTTTATCATGCACTTGTTGGTTCTAGGCTCCAATATGGAATTTCATGTTGGGGTGAGGCGTACCGATCAATAATTTCTCCCATTATAAAGTTTCAAAAACGTTTTATGAGAACAATATCATTAAAGCAAAGTATGAACATACACGAACATTTTTTTCCCCAAAATTCTTCCCTTAAGACATATATTTTTAAAGTCTTAAATATTTTTTTCATCAGAAGCACAGCATTCTCAATATTATATGAAAAAAAGATACAACTTGAGAAGGTATGAAACCTCATATGTTCCAAAATCAAATTTAACTGCCCATCAAATATTTTATATAAGTGTAGCACCAAGAATGTTTAATATTGTGAGCAATGAAATGGGTGCTTTTACTACGGTCGGTCTTCTAAAAAAAAAATTTTGACAACTTTTTTTTATGTTAATGAAATATTTTTTTTTTTTTAAAAATTAAAAATATTTGATTACCCTTGAACAGTAATATTATACTTTTTTCTGGTATCAAGTTCATTAGTATTGTATTATATGTTTAGATCTGAATGTTTTTTTGTTATTTTGTTAGTGCACGGAATTATTATGTTTAAAAACTTTGTTTTGTTATTCTTCCATGTTAATTCGAGAGCGAGCTGCTTCTCGCTGCTGACAATTTTGTTTTTGCGTACAAAGATGACGGAGATTCCACACAGTTTGTTTCTAGAGAATCCCTTATTATTTTGTCCATCATGTTTAAATGTAATATTGTAAGTTCTATCTTATTGGCAAAATAAAGCCTTTTTGACTTTTACTGTTACGACACTGGCAGCAGTAGAAGGAAGCGATAGTGTCAGATAGAGGATGATGGAAGAGAGGATGATTGGAGATTGAGGAAGAGATAGTGACACTGGAAGTAGTAGTGGACATTACAAGATGCGGGTGGAAGACGAGACGGAGTAGATTAGTAAATCTACAATGGAGGCGATGGAGGTAATGGGAGCTGGGACGGCGGCGGTGGAGTGACGCCCTAGTATGTGATGGAACCTATTAAAATGGATGTGGAAGTACCGGTAATGGACACGGTGATTGTCATGACGATGCCTTAGGCGTTGACAGTGATATATTCACGTTGACTAGACGATAATGATGTCACTGACTAGGAGGAGGAAGAGGAGGAGGCAGATGGGGAGAATGGGGGGAGGGGGAAGGCCGGGGGGGGGTTTGGGGGGGGGTGGGGGGGGGGGAGAGAGGGGGAGGGTAAGGGGAAATGAAGGAGGAAGAGGAAGAGAATGAGAAAGGGAAGGAGTAAGAGGACTAATGGTGATGGGGAGGAGGAGGAAGGAGGAGGGGATGGCGCTGGAAGGAAAGGAGGAGAAAGAGGAGACGGAGGCGGCGCCAGCAGAGGCGGTGCACGCGGCAGGCAGCGCCTTGGGTGGCCGCGACGCCGCCTCACGCCTCCCGGGCCCATCGACGCCTGTACCGTCGTGGCGGCGGCGGCAGCGGCGGCGGCGCCGGCCCTGATTTACGATCGCCTCGTCTCCCGCCGACGCGGCGGCGACGGCGGCGGCGGCAGATCGCCGGCCTCCGCGCCTCAGAGCGCACAAAAAACCCTCCTCCACTTTGATGGAAAGGCTCGATAATAAGGCCTCCTAATTACCACTCCAGCCGCTATGCATGAGTGCGCGCACCTCAAAAGACCGGACATTATTCCAAGCAGCAGGCCGATATATCTATGGGATATTCGTAATGGGTTCGTTCGCCAATATTATTTGAATAATTTGTTATCATCATAATTCTTAACATCAAGGAGGCACGGCCGGTCTTCGTCATAACAAGGAAATTGTTTTTAATGTTCTTCCGCGGTGCAAGGTAAAAAAAGAAGAAGATACGTTGCTTGTGGTGAACCACAATCTATTTGGTGTCCGGAAGGGAACTTTCAGGCATTAAGACGTACACATTGGAGTATACATGACCTGCAACACCTGCCCAAGAATAGGTGTTTTACAATAATTTATTAATATTCAACGTTATGACTAAGAAAACTGATTTATTGAGACAAATGAAATGCTAAAAACACAGCAATTCCTACAATACTTTCAAGTGATGGAAGGTGGTAGACTTTTATTAGAAATTTCCTCGATAAAGTAAAGGAGAGTTGTGGGTTTACCAGTCTTCCAGCGTCAAGATTGTCGTCTGTACCTCGATCATGTATCCGCGTAAAAAGCACTCGAATATAAGATTTTTTCTCTTTTTCACTGTCTTCTCATTTGATGTTTGAAGCGATAAAAGTAACTTTATACTGACGAAAATGTGGGGGAGCAAATAAAAAATATTCGTAATAAGAATAGTGAGTTTTAAGTGCAACATGAGATAAAGAAACATTAAAGGTTCTTCATATCAAGGAAAAAATAACACAATAGAACAGTACTAATGAAACCAGCTTCAGGTCATTCGTTTCTGATACACACATGGAATTAATTATTTCAGACATTACAGACGTTTATGAGGAAAATAAATGATCTGATATGAGCTTCAATCAACTTTGCGATATAAACTTGGCTATTTGTTACGTTATTTACTAAGATAATAGATTTCGTTATATTCTTGTTTGTTTTGTAGTCGTTGAAAACACTCCAGAGCAAGAACTGCGTGTAAAACATGGTATAATCAGTTGCATAGAAATTTTGGAAAAGAAGTTAAAACGAAGAATGAATTGCCGATTTTAATAACAAAAATCAAAAATCAAGAAATATGACGAAAAGAATTTGGGAATATTTCTAAAAAAGCTGTTTGACAGGGAAACTGTAAAATGACGACAGTTGCTCTTTGACAATCAGAGTTATGATGTACAAATGAGAACATACACCAGGTCGAAAATTATTCTTCGTGATTTGAGAATAATATAATATGTCTATATTAGGTATCTTTTTGTCAGCGTCAAGATTTCGCATGAAGTCATTGGAAAGATTTTACTGGGTTCCTTAAACTCTCATGAAACACCGACTCTCGATGCTTCATTTCGCGCATGCGCCAAACGTGTACAAGGGCAGGTAGAGTGATAAAGGGCAACTAGCGGCAAAGGACAATAAGCAGTAAGAGTGATAATGACAAAAAGATTTGGAACATTCTATAGCTGCGTTGACTACGAAAAAGCGCAGTAGTTGTAACAAATACAGTTACACAAGCAAGTGAGAGGTGTAATGTAGAAAAAATAATTTCAACCAAGCAGGAAATACTTTGAAAATATTTGCATTTCGGGAATAAAAATATCAAAATTAGATATAATATTTTTTTAATAAAACGTAGAGACCTTTGTGTCGCATCTTGTAGTTGTAGTACAGATTATCAATAAAATTGTTATACAGAATTTACAAAACTAACGTAAATTTAATAAAATAAGTTTTTCAGAATTTGGAGTTTTATAAAAGATGATATAAACTAGAACATGTCCTATTTTCATTAACTAATTTTATGCAGCAACTCAACAGTACTCGCGAACGCTGTCAAGAGCAACGCAACTCGTGAGAAAAACGTGAAGCTCACACGCCAACAAATTGCGCCATATTTGCGTCCCGGTGTAGAATACATGAGGTTAGTTTCCTCAACAGAGTATAAGCAAGCGAGAATCGAAATGACAAAAGGTGTTCGTTGTCTTGGTTAAAGGTGGCAAGTTTACAGATGCATAACGGAAGTACCCTCACATGTATATTATCAACGTTCCTTTGTATTAATAGTAATAGAAGACGAGAGGTTGAAACAGTAATGTTAATACGGAGATTTTCCCAAAGATGGGTGATCTAACAATTTTACACAAACTTTCACCCCGTGCAACTCTCTCATTTTATGAAATTATTTACCAAATATTTTATGTATGTTTCATAAGACTAGTTTTATAAAAATCCCACTGTGTACAACAGAGTTTATAATCAGGGGAGAAAAAATTCATCGTAGGTCCCTTCAAATCCCATCTTCAGGGTAGTCACTCTTTGGTTAGCAGTCCTAAAGGCCACGTCTACCCCATGTTTAATTTCGCGCAAGCGTCCAACACGTGTGGATACAACACGGACACAGCCCGTGAGTTTCGGGCATGCGCCCTCAAAAGTAGAGATGGGCGTAACAGCTTTTCTTCAATAACTGTTATCACAAAAACAGTTGACTCGTAATAGCTGTTATTAATAACAGTTGAAAAATAACGAATCCATGACCAGCAACCTAACATGGCCGACTGTTACGAGTTAAAACAGTTGTAGACTCCAGGCCGTGTATTAGGCCGCACTAAATTCGCAATATGGCAGCTTGAAAGATTTCCTGTCGGAATAGCCAACTTATGAAACTATAACTCTGATCAAGTCTCTCGCTTTTGTTTTGTTTGTTGTCTCATTCACAATCCTCGCGCGGTCTCGAGTCTTGTCCACTGTTCAATAATACATGTTTCGTTTTTCGGTAGAATTAAAAAGAGATGTTCATCTATAAACGAATATTAACTCTCTGAATAACTATTAAGTTAATTAAGAATTATCATTATCAACTATTGCGAGCTCAAGAAGTGTTAAAAAGTGTCAAGTGCAAATGAAAAATACAACCTCAAAAGTTATTTGCGGTCATACTTCTATGTTATTAATGCTTTTGAGATGTGTGTCAACAGTTCCTTCACGTTTTGAAGTGGTAGTAATGAGTTTTATTGAACGCAAATAAATACCACAATTATTGAAGTTAATTAACGTGATATACATGGTAGTTTTTAAGTGATCTAATGAATTGTTCCTAACAGTCCAGTTATGTCAATATCAATGCAAATGCATCCATTTAATTTATCTGTTCAATTATTCATTAGCTTTTAAAAGTAAGTTAAAAAAATAATGAAAATCATCATTAGTGTAAGTAAGGCTTCAATAACTTATCCCTTCTTACCAGAGACAGTCCTTGAATACGTGTTATCTTCAAAGGTTCAATATTAAGTATAGACCCTGATGTTGTTGGGCTATCCATTATTTTCCAGTTATAATTAAAATGAATTCAGAAAAAATAATAATAAATATAATATAATTAATTTAAAAAAGAAATACTAAAAGGACACTTAACAACAACAATTAACTTATATTATTACTAAAGAAAACAACTGGAAAATAATAAATAAAACTCAAAAACGCCTAGTACTACTAAATAAATTAATTGAACGATAAAACGCAAAGAACGAAGAGCACCAAAACGCAAAATGCAAACCTTTAGCAACACTCGTAAACTAACACAACTTCACTTGGATGGCTTTGAATGTTGGCGGAATCTACGGAAGTAGTCATTGTTGCATTGCAAACTTAAATTTTTAAAAATGTCCCTACCGCTTGAAGGTAATATATACAGGTTATTTGTGTGACGGTTGGCAACAACTCTTGCCAACATAAAACGAAACGAAACTACCCTAAATCGAGTATAAATGTATGTTCTCATCCGACAGTGACATTTTTCAAAAGTTGTCCCGTTAGTTCGGCTTTTGAGCTGGCCAGCAGTCTAGCGACTGCTAAGAGTTAAACCACACAAAACGAATAACGTTGGTAGCACCGTAAAACTTGTGCAGCTACCTTACGGCGCTTCCTTGTACTACTTTCCCTACCATGTTTAGACAGAGAAGCAGCTGATATGAAAGAGACTGGATGAACCGTCAAGGATGAATAGTAATTCATATAATGACTAGCGAATGTGTATAGAATATAGAATATTACTAAAGGGCAAGTGATTCTGATTGCAAATATTATTTCAAATATACAACTTGTGCATAGTGAAGTGATGAATGCTAAATATAATGAGGAGAAACAATGTTTATGTTTACCTATAGCTAAAGTGTTAATGACTGTCGAATACCCAGTATAATAATGTCAGTTATTTGACCGTAACTCATTTTATTTTTTATCGGGCCTAGGGAAATATTAGTTGATCTCACATAAGCAGCAATGACACAGACATAAGTTAACATATTTAAATGACAAACATCTTGTTGTAGTGTATACAATAAAATATAAAACTATTGTGGCACATGGTGTGTAATAATGACGAATTATGTATTAATTAATCTATAATTTGAACACTTACGAATCATGATTGATTAGCTGCAGTAAGCTGTTATCGTACAAAATGGTTGCCACAAAAGCTTGTAGTTCGGATTAGACCCAATAGGTTGCAGTTCTATGCATTTAAACCGATAACAGCCAATAAAAGGATAAACGAAATAACTGTTATTTCGCGTAACAGTTACGAAACGTTAACGGTTAAGAAATAACAATTTAGCTGTTAAGAGCACATCCCTACTCGAAAGGAAACACTTTTACATAGGAGACACGAATTTCGTTTGATTTCTTCGAAGAGCGGTATGCACCAACTCAATACTCTCTGGTGAACGTTTTGATTGAAAGTGCTGCTATATTGTGAAAAGCTATGCAAGGAAAATTTTAGTACCTTTTTTGACAGAATTAATGCAGCATATATTTCTTATATTATTCCTTTTTAAAAACGCTTTCTTTTAGATTATATGAATTTTACGTTTATTAAACGTTTTAAAAATTTAGTATAACTATTTTATTATTAAGTTGTACTAAAAAAGCGTATTAAACGACATGTAATCGACATCGAGACCACAAAAAGTAGTATATGGATAGACTGGAAATTTTTACAAGCTCTTCTTCAGAATTTTCGCAGTGCCCCTGCAAAGTTTGGTAAAGATTAATACAACGCAAATACTGAAAATAATAATTTAATTAGTATGTTGATAGATGCACCACGATCATTATTTTACGCCTGTCGCTAAGAGCAGACTGGTTCCTAATAAATTCCCCTGGTTCCTAATAAATTAGAGGTCAGTAGTACTGCGTAAGATCACGTAATAAGGTTCTACAATTTTTAAATTCTATACGTTAAACCATTAAATTAACATTTTGTTACAACATTACCTATTTCTTTCATATAGTTAACAGAAAATAAATTAAATACGGTTTCCATGGTAGTTTGCGTAATGCGCCGTAGGTGGAATGTGTGCACTCGTCACAGTCGATGTGAAGTGCATGTATCATTGTATTGTATTTGGTCTGTTCAACCAATTTTGATCATAAGCAGTTCCAATTCTGAACTCTGACCAAGCTGTTTGTTGGAGTTGCAGTTTACATATTAATTAGGTTAGTATTGGCTTAATTTAGATTAATAGTAGTTAATATTAATTAGCTTAATTTACTCTGCATCACTTCAACTAGTGCTGGTTTAATGTTTGTTGATACGCTTTTAAATGAATGGTAATACAGTATTTTCAATTGTGCAAAATCATATTGAAACATAGTTTATCAGAACGTTGAAAATTTCCTTAAAAAATGTATTTTCAGAAATACATTTTACATTTTAAGGTAGACACATTTAAATAATGCTTTTTAAGGAAACATTTTGAGACCCTGAGGAAAGCAGAGCAGATCGAAGTCTAATAGCAATATATTGCAAATTAAAATGAAAGAAAATTACAGTATTTTATTAACATTTGATCGAACTACATTAAAAATAATAATCTTAAGCACTGTGGTTTATATAAAATTGATCATTTTCCTCTTTCATGAAGACTAGATATGAAGAAATTTCGAACCACACCAGGTATTTAGCTAGTTATTTTATATTATTAACAATTTTACAGAAAATTCCGCAGTACCATCGCATTTCACAGGCAAAATAAGAAAGTACGAATTCATTGATCAGCAAGGAGGAATTCAAAGACAAACATTGGGAGGAGAAAATAAAAACGATTTTGTCGAATGTGTCATTACAGATTGAGTAAATATCGCAGGATACCGTCAGCTCAAGTTGTGATACAATTTTATTCGTTTTACTGTTTATCCGAAAATATTATTGTTTTAATTTTCCTGACAAGTTACAATTAATAGTTACAGAAAAATTTTAGGGGGGAAATCTCCCCCTATTTCCTCCCCCCCTCGTGTATCCGCGCCTGCCTTCCAGAAGCATTTTAATTTTAATAATTTTAATCCCATGGTACGCTGAAAGGACGCACTTTGTTGTCGGGGGCTATCAACGTGAACCGCATGCACGCGTATGTAGGGATGGCAAAAAAATGATGTTTTTAAAACATCGACGTTTTCCACCAGAAACAGCGATATATTAACATCGATATTTTACTTTCGATGTTTTCTTCACATCGTTATTTGTTGCGAAATCTGCGATTACTTTTTAAATTTTTTAACTTTTTTAAAATAATGGGGTTTATGCACGTTGTAGAGTAGCAGCAATCCACAGCAAAATCGTTGTTTTGCGTCAGCAGTTTTTTTTATCACGCTGCACATTTCACCTGTGCAATCTGAGGAAATTTTAGGTGGTTTTACTTCGATGGGTAAGAATTTAGACTACTTAAGGCTCAAGTCGAAAAACACTGTATTCTTTATTGTTAATTTTATTCTTTACATGCGATGATAATTTTTATTAACATACTACTAAAATGTTGAGAACCAAACAATAAAATATATCCCTTTTTGTACTGTAATTAAAATGATAAGAAAAATAGCATGTCTATAATTAAATAATCAAATGTTTTGAACATCGTGGTTTCTTTCGTCGATGTTTTCATCGACATCGAAAACCCTTTAATGATGTATCTTAAACTCGATCTATCGAAACATCGATCTATCGAAACATCGATGTATTGATGTTTCGGTAAAATTTGCCATCACTAGACGTACGGCGGCGCGGCGTGGGCGTTCGCCTCGCGGGATGCGGGCAGACGCATCGCTCGACTCCGCCGCCCGAGGGCAGCACCTGCCACTGAACGGACTGGCCCCGAAGTCGCCCCCGCCACCGCCGCCTCATCGCTAATCGCGACGCGTCCATCACGCAGATAAAAACTTTTACAGCGACGCCCGGAGTCGCGCTATCGCCTCGGAACAAGAAGCGGGCGAGCCGGTGGGCAACGATTCCACGAGGCAGGGGGTCCCGCGGAGGAAGCGAGAGGGACGGGTAGAGTGAAAGGGATGGAAGAAAGGCGGAGTGGGTGGGCAACTCTTGGATGGGGCGGGAATGGGGAGAGGAGTATCGGGATGATGCGACACGGTACATTAGGGTGACGACGCAGGTAAAATCGCACATGACGTATCTTGACATGGCGGAGGTAATAAAGTTGGGGAGAGGTAAGGAAAGTCGAGGTCAACCGGGGGCAACGTTAGGCGCAGCCAAGTATGGCGAAACATAGACTAAGGACCGGGAGCGGTAGCTCCCGGTCAACTGATGTCACTGCATCGCCTCTGACCGGGAGGTCCTAGGTTCAAGGCCTGATGGTGGCAGGATTTTCGACACTAGCTTTTCAGCTAGGTCGAATTCAGTCGCTGTCTGGAGAAGAATTCTAGCGGCCGGCTGCTCTGATCGGTAGTTTTCCGTGGATTCAACGATCAACACTAGGCGAATGCCAAAGGAGTACCCTAACAAACAGGCCTCAGACCGCGAGCCATTTTTCCTTTCTCTTCCTTGTCCTATTCTCTCCCCTTACACACACACACACACTAACATGCACAACGCTACCACAT
Organism: Teleogryllus oceanicus; assembly: GCA_964035755.1. NCBI lineage: Eukaryota > Metazoa > Arthropoda > Insecta > Orthoptera > Gryllidae > Teleogryllus > Teleogryllus oceanicus. The sequence goes on from CAXIVR010000004.1 coordinate 58,828,526, forward strand.
ATTCCGGGAGACCGGTCGGGAGCTTAGAGCTTGTCTCGGTTGGGGCGGTACCCCACTGGTGGGAGAGTCCTGGTTAGGGGGAAACTGTTGGCCGACGGTAGGTCGGCGCCGGATCTCGCCATCCAGCGGAAGATCACCGCCATTTACCCATTAAAAAACATGCAGTACACTTTCGGGACGAATGACGTAAGCTGTTGACGCGCCCTGAACCACTAACCAACCAATCAACCACAGACTAAGTTTCTCTTCTTTAGTTCGTTTTCTCTATGGAGGTTAGTTCATTTCTCTGTGGCGAAACTGAGCTTGATGGTGTGAAAATAAATAAGGAAGAACGGGACCGGTAGTGCGACAGGGAGTGATGAGTGTGGAATGAGCAGTTCTGAGTAGAATGGGCGGGTGGCGTTCGCAAAGAGTTTTAAGTGCAACATGAGTCAAAGAAACCAACATCTAATGTCCTTCGTATCAAGGAAAACCAACACAACAGGAATTAAATAAGCTTCAGATAATTCGATGCACACATCGAATGAATTATTTCAGTACATTACAGAAGCATAGAAAGTGACATGATCTGACACGAGTTTCAATGAATTTTGCTATATAAACTTGCCTATTATTTAAGTAAATTTTATTATATCCTTGTGTGTTTTGCAGGCATTGTCAACAAACCAAAGCAACTACTACGCCTAAAACCTGGCTTGATTAGTTACATAGAAATGTAACATTATGCCACGGCATGGGCACAACGGTGGTTCATACATAGAATGAATTAGATGATGCGGATGCCAGAGATGATGCAGAGAAGCAAGCCGAAAGCGATATGACGCGTAATTCAAGGCTTAGCAGTCTTGTCTTGCCAAGGGATAAAGTCGAAAAGCTGCTGCTTCTTCTTCTTCTTCTTCTTCTTCTTCTTCTTCTTCTTCTTCTTCTTCTTCTTCTTCTTCTTCTGCTTCATGGATTTAGGCCTTAAGGCCTGTTTCCACATCAAGAGAGTGAGTCTATCCATCTTGTTAAGGGGCGGCCAACATTTCTTCTTCCTTTAGGATTATATGTGTACATTTTTATGGGAATTCTGTTTGGAGGCATGCGTTGGATATGATCGTGCCAGTTACTCTTAAATGATTGGATTCTGTCCATCAGATTGAATATATTCAGTTCGGTTCTGATGTCATCATTATAATGTCTATCTAAGAAATTGTATCTGAACTACTGAACGTAAGAATTTCATTTCGGCGCTTTCTATTTTTCTTCTATCTGTTCTATTTATTGTCTTGTTTTCGCATGCATAAGTTAGCATGGGTACTGCCATTGCTTTGTAGAAAGTCGAAAGTCGAAAAGTCGCAGTCGAAAAGCTGATCCTCATAATCTCTTTTCGGGATATAATACGACTGGTCCTCGGAAGGGAAGGTATATCGTGGTCAGAAATGGCCGATACGCAAATAAATAATAATAATAATAATAATAATAATAAAGGAAGAATAAAATGAAAATAAAGGAAAGTGTGTTTCGGGGCGCCATGATGCAGTGTAAATAATGTGAGGTGCAACTGAAGGGGCGTGGCGGGGCGGGGCGGTGCGGGGCAGGGAAGAGCGAGTTCCGGTGGTCACGAAACCCGCACTGGCTCGCCCGTTGCGCGCACCCGCACGCCCTTCCTGCAAAGCATAAACTATCCGCGGTGTTAACGCACGCGACCGCGACGGGCGCCTGTTTTTGGGTGGAGCGTCGGCCCTTCCCACCAAAAAAACTGATGCACGCGCTCGTTATTCAAATTAGAAAGTGTCTTATTTATGAAGACTCTTAAGTTACGGGTATCCTTCAGGCAAGTAATTAATAGATTATGAAGAGCTGTTGTTGGTGATAAAAATGTAGGAAAGAATTTCCATTAATCTTACGATAACTTGTGCGTAACTTTCGCAAAAACGTTTATCAGAAGAAGTATGAGGAGTAATAAATTGAGATACTCCGAAGTATGAGAGGAAATACGTGCGGAAAACGTAAGAAGAAAAATTGTTTTGATCTTTTTGTACTATTTTTATGTGTCCAATAATTTCAAATAGAACAACTCTTTTTTCCAAAAAAATATTGAGAAATAACTGTTCCACTTTTACTACTCCTTTAAATTACATAAAAATTCATTGTTCATTAGTGAAATGGAAAACTAATTGGTGCTTTTATTTATTAAATATTTCTTTCCGAAAATAACCATTTATAACCCTTGTTCATCACCCTTTGAAAACTAATTAAACTTAAATGTACGAACTTGTCAGAATTACCGACATAATCCATTTAATATTTTTCTCACACTTTTTTACTCACTGGCCTATTTTGAATTCCTGCGTATCAGTCAGGTGTTCGTTCTACGAAGTAGTGTCATGGTTTCTATGTATCTATAATAAATATGTATCCCGCAACCCGTTCTAAATATGCTTTCCTGAAATTACACAAATAAATAAATCGTACGTAATTATTTACCCATGGGTTGCGAAGCACCATTCTAACAAATTTCTTTGAAGTCGTGGGTTCGCGAATCACCTATACAGGGAATCGAAAATATAATATTACTGTTCTAGAAAGAGGTATGAATTCAAATTTATTCGTATTTTGCTGGGATAATACCGTCGGACTCATAGTTTTCTAATTAAAATCAAATAACTTCATTCTGAATTTTCGTTCCTTTTTTTCTGAAAGTTGGGAGAATCTTCTCGCTACTTGTACTAATTTAACAAATACCAACAGACAAAATACATGTAAAACCCTTTCCACAATATCCTAGCAATAATATTTACAATTACTTTTCTTTGCCTCCACCAATAGAAATTTTCATCATTGAGCAAGTGCATTTTGTCAATTTACTAAAAGAACAATTAATTTAATCCTTTATAAATTTATGCATAGCCATGTTCTTTCAATACCTTAAAATAAAATAACATTCTTGAGCTTGCTATAATCTGGAAATAATAGAGTAATAAATGTTTGTTTACACTTCCCTTTTCTATAGTTCTGCGACCAGTCAATATCCACCATCCATATCCTAATTCACACTAATTGTGAATAGTACCATCTTCAATTTTTCCATCTTCAATTCGAATTCAACACACTTCCATCGTCCGCGGCTTAACCACCGATCCTCCTCGCAACTCGGCTCGACTGCGTCTCAAGAAGTTGTATCTCCTGACCACGTTGTTTTAAAAAAACAAAAACAAGGGACGACTTGTTCATTTCGATGTTCTTTCATTTTTTACTTTGATTTATGTTACTCACTCAATAAACCTCACGGTATTGTCACAATTTGCACAAAATGTTCCCAATTAATGATATTGTCCGTGGTTCGTTTTAAAAGTACTGGTTTCCCTTTATTTAATAAATAAATAAATACAGTTCTGTTCGTGACCTTTTTATAACATCTGACGGTCTTCTAACAATGTATAATATTTCTTATCATTACGAATTCTATTTTCTATTGAACGGAACAACTTGGTGGCATGTTTTTATCGTAAAAAATTGCCAGTATTGTATTTGTTGCCGTCTCCATAGTCTATTTTAATCTTCTTGTCTGATAATGTGAGTAATTGCGATTTATTACATTTCAGCAATGCATCTTCCCTTGTTTGTCCATGCCTCCGCATTGCTAATCTAGCATCTTTTTCTAATAAAACAATATAAACACTATCCAATTATTATGTCATTATCTTTGGCAATCACTACAGAATTTAACTTACAGTTCCTTCGTTCGTCAAGGTCATTCATCAGAAACATAAGGAATACATAAATTATAATGTTTCAAAAAAATGTTAGTCCTCTTATAGACCACCTTCCACCCTAAACTATTTGTTAAACATTTCGAGATGAATTCAATACAAATTTTATGAACACAGTACATTTCATCTAGAAAGAATATAATGTATCTTTAATATTGAAATTTCACTATATTTTAAAATATAGTATGCACATAACAAAAAATGCATTGCAAGATTTGACATTTACGTTTTTCATGATGTAGTAATTTTAAAAAGTTTGAAACCCGCATAAATATATCCTTGGTTTTGATAAGAATCAAATTTCACCCTCACCAAGAATGATTCCTCCTACCCTACCCTACTAATATTTGCCACCAAAGAAATGCTCGCGGGTATATCCGAGTTCAATTTAGTCATATCCTACACATACGTGAAAATATCGCAACTCCCTTTTGTAGTACCGGGTCGTCTTTAAGCGCCTTCGAAGCAGGAAAGAAAATAGTTTTTCAACCTGCACCCCTTAGACTATAGCATATCTGTTGCAATAAATTTCCGTGAAATGCCTTTCGTTAATGTCCATGAAATAATCTCATTCGCAACATGTTCCGAATTGCACAAAAAAATTGTTTAAATTGTATTACGTTCTTCCCCTGTCAAAAGACGAAGAATCCATTCACCAGAAACCTCGGAGAAAAGTGTGGACTTGATATTTATGTGCAATGACAAGACAGAAATTATTGCTCTTTGACTACTGAGAGTCAAAATAATTACAATTATCGCTCAGAAGGCAGTTTCTCAATATTTCACGCGGGCAAAGAGCCATAAATAACGCCGAAATGGATATGGACGTGGCCCCTAGTTTTCAAAAAAAAGAGCAGTGGTGGGCTCTCGTGCGAGATGGGTTCCACAGGGGATGGAACTTCTTTGTTCTGCACAATGGGCACAAGGGCAATTTTCAGTGGGCATTATCATGTTGAATGTTTTCGAATATACAACTAGAATTGGGGCAAAATTAGTGAGATAGTGGGGCGACCGAGATTAGTTGCAAATAATATCTATATGGACTAAAATAGAAGAATAAAACGTAGAAAGTGAGCATAACATAATTAAAACAATTATAACACGTACGTATTGGTAATATACATTTTTAAACAGGTGTACATTCTTGTGTTGCTTTTTCTTATCACGTATGTTTGATAGTGATACTACATCTACAATTTAAATTGATAAGTTTTCGCTACCGGGCGAATCTGGATAATGTCCGATCGCATTATCTAAAATTGGATGAAATTCGAAGAAGCATCAGCGTCCAAGCAGTCTTAGGACACAAGCCGGAAGAAGTTTACATCAGCCAACACGAAGTGATTAGAGAAAAAACCGTACGTTACAGTGACAATGAAAAAGATGATTTATGATAAACGGGTTTAGAATGATGGTGGAAAGTTTATAAGGCTAGTGAGATATAAGATGTGTGGTTTCGAGTTCCATTGTGATTGATTGATTCATTTTTTCGGGTTTCCGGGCGCGTCAACTGCTTTGGTCATTAGTCCCGTTAGTGTAGTGCATGTTCTTTTTTCTCGGGAGCTGGCGGTGATCTTTCCCCGCTGGATGGCCAGATCCGGCGCCGACCTACCGTCGGCTAGTGGAGTTTCCCCCTAACCAGGACTCTCCCACCAGCGGGGCACCACCCCAGCCGGGAGAAGCTCTAAGCTCCCGACCGGCCTCCCGGAATATGTGGTAGTGTAGTGCATGTTAGTGTAAGTGTGTGTGTAAGGGGAGAGGATAGGACTAGGAAGAGGATGACAGATCGCGGTCCGTGGCCCGTTTTGTAGGGTACTGCTCCGGCATTTGCCTGGTGTTGATCGGAGAAACCACGGAAAACTACCGATCAGAGCAGCCGGCCGCTAGAATTCTCCTCCAGACAGCCACTGAATTCGACCTGGCTGGAAAGCTAGTGTCGAAAATCCTGCCGCCGTGGGGAGTGGGAACCTAGGACCTCCCCGTCAGAAGCGCTGCAGTGACATCAGTTGACGCACTGAGCTACCGCTTCCGGTGAGTTCCATTGTGACATTCGTATATTTCTATTTACGCAGTACCATATAATATAGTCTAATATCACTGCATACCTCAGATGACGCATTGCTACGCGTGTCGAGTTGGTGAGGCCTTCGCCTTCGGCCTACGCGATTTGCATCAAACAACCTTGAGTCTGTGCAACGCTTAGTTTCAAAGGCACCTTAGTACCAAAATACTTCCAGCAAACGCACAATACTTCTCACGCTCAACATCTTACCTAACCTTTGCTACCACCATCCTGTGACTAATGGTAGCATTGTTCGGATGAAGTCGTAAATGATCCGTTCATCGACTTTAGTTGTATATGGACTTTCGTTGTATCATGTATATTAAATTAGATAATAATGCTTGGACGATACGGCCAAAACGTACGGAAGGTTGAGACGTTTTTGTATTGACCAAGAAAGGATTTTATTAAGGGCTCGAAGACTTTACAAGAAGCTTTTATTGACGCGTGTCGATAAAATGATTATAGTTTAACATTTCGGTTTGTTCGATATAACATTATTCAAACACTGAATTGTACTGAGAAAAAGAACTAACGTTGATTTCTTCGTGTGCAGCGGTTCCATCTTCGCACTATGTTGATGCAATTGAAATGTTAAATTCGCAATTACAACTTTCCCAGATTTGCCTTACTCGTCTAGATCTTTAATAGTGTCATGAACTATACAGAGAAATATGTAGATCATCACGAAAGAGTGGTGAAATAGTCACGCATGTGTGTTTGTTGTGATAAAATATAAATGCCATTATGATTTCAGTAGTTTTCATTTGAAGAAAAAATGCTGGCAAATATTAGGAAATATTCCAGGAATGCTTAATAATCCACGCATAATCCACTTTATATGTGTGGTCTACACATGACACTAGCTCCGCGTTGTATTTTCTAGATATCGCTTACGTTCATTGTAAGATATATTATTTTTATTGTTCTGTTCCTTGCTGGAGAGTTACTAAGTGACAAGAAATCTGAGCATTCACATGGTGCCTGGTGGTTTTCATGCTGCTAATAAAATGTACACACCTACCTACGACAGACAGGAGTCCACAACTCTTTACTCCGCAGAATCTCAACTTCTGAGAAGTTCGTTGTCAGCAAATCAACAAAAACCAAACGTTGAAAAGTTAATGCACTAGGGGGTAGGGATGCGACATCGACAAGAAAATATTCGTGTTTCGAAACATTGATGTTCAGAATAATGTTAATGTTAATTTAAATTTTCTTTTTACAGACAACCATTAAGGGATATAAAAAATGGATTTTAGTTTTTTTATTATTAAGTAGCTTTAATTATTAAAACAACAATGTTAATAATACATCTCCCAATAACCATCAAGTTTAAAAACGTTTTAAAAGTTCTGAACATGAACGATTTTAAAAGCGCAATCGTAGGATTCCGCAGCCAGTGTCATGTGAAGGCCATCGGGTGTGCGGTGGCGCGGCGTCAAGGACATTGATTCCAGCGTTTTGACCATTATATCGTGGACTTCTTCAGGGCTGGAGTACATTAGGGAATGCCTCTAGTTTTAAAAATAAATAAATAAATAAATAAATAAAAAGAAAGAAAAAGAAAGAAAAAGAAAGAAAAAGAAAGAAAAGAAAGAAAAGAAAGAAAAGAAAAAAGAAAAAAGAAAAAAAGAAAAAAAGAAAGAAAAAGAAAGAAAAAGAAAGAAAAAGAAAGAAAAGTAAAACACAGGCGCAATGGTTACCAATTTTCGTCCGACTTGCTGGAGATGGCGCCCAGTGTGGGGCTGACGGACGCGAGGCGGCGCCGGGCGCGCGCGGAATTACGCTTCTTTTGTGCGCGCTGACGAGGCGAAACGACCCCTAGCGAGCGCCGCGCACCGGGCGCCGGCTCGCGTCATTTGCGCCCCCCGCCCGCCCACGCCCCACCCCCGCCCCGCCCCGCCCCGCCCCCGCCCCGCCCTCGCCTCGCCGTGTCCGTCGCAGCTGTCGGGGGCTGCGTCTACCTGGGCACGCAGCGGGGGTGGTGCACAAGGGCGCCCTCGCCCTCCAAACCTCTCGCTCTCGTGCAACGCGTGGTCGGTCCGGAGATCTTGTAAAATTGTTGGGTTATTGATCGCTTGTCTGATGACATTTCTATTCAGTTGTTTCCATTTACAATATTGAGATGCAAATGTATGTTTTGTGGTCGCACTCACACGCCCGTACTTGAGCAACTTGGTGTAGTTCTTGGAATATGAGTGGTCAATATGTTGTTTGTCTCGGGAAGTTTTCTCCAGTAGTTTATGATTCCTAACCAACAAGTTGAGATTTTAATGCATGTTGGTTGCAGTCTTCCACCCACCCTCTCGCCTTGCCAGGCTAGGAAGGCGGAAGTTGTTCTAGGAAAAGGATTGGTTTATTGATCATTTACCTGTGTAAGTTTTCTTATGGAGATTGTTTTCGAGTCAAAATATTGGAACAGAAATTAATGTTCTGTGAAATGATCAGAGAACGCGGTCAAAGGGTGTGTAGGCTAAATGCAGATCTGAAGTATTCTATGTGATCAATGCATATAAAATGGGGACGTTTTGGCGACGAAATGTAAACAATAAAGCCCGGTAATAATGGGTGGCAAATTTAATTTTGAGATGCTAATAGTTTTTAATGCAGTCGAGCATACTTTACATGAGAACAGCAGTAAATCAGGAAGTAAGTTACAAATATCTTAAACCTCAATTACTAATGATCAAAACAACACTGAACGACTTTCTGGATAGGCTAAATAGAATGAAATTTCCAGTGCGTGTATGAATAATCATACATATATGTATGTCAATGCGCGCAGATTAAGAAATAAATATCCATTCTCGAGAATTCAGATCGTATTTTTAGAAAAAAATCTCTGTTGTGGTATCAGAATTGTGGTAACAGAATTGTGGTATCAGAATGTGTTCTAAAGAGAACCATTGTCCGACTTTGTTGTCTCTAGAGAAATTTGTGGTAAATGTTTGTTGAAACACACAACCTTTACAAAGTTTCGGAATGGAACAGAAACATTGTAAAGAAAGTGCTAACGAGATAAAACAGAGAACACATTCCTTTCATTTCTTTGTGACTGTTAAAAAGTTAATAGAACAAGAATAACAATACAAACTCAGTACAGCAGCCCGCCTGTAAACGACATTTCAATTCGCTTGTAAAACTAACGTAACAAACTTTAACACAATTTCTCGTAATGTTTCACACATTTCAAGGAACCCATTTTTGTTCAGATAATGGAATGGACCATTAAACCTGCTTTTGTCGAAATTGAATGACGCTATGAGAAGTTTGTCGAGGGAAAGTCACGGTTTCCAGAACCAAGGGAACAACCTACCATGGCTTTCCTTAGATCAAGTTCACAGTTAGCCCGAATTCCGTCGCAGTTACAGCAAGACAGTACGTATAGTATATAATGTTTTATTTTTATGACTGAAACTCTTGCAAGCAAACAACGAAAGGAGCAGATTTACCGCAATACATTTTTAAAAATTCTCATTATGGCAAGTAAATTAACTTGATGAAAAAGTTCTAAAACATATTAAATGTAATGAACTGTAAGAATGTGGATATTATCTGTGCTGCCGTAGTTACCTGTCAATTAAATGGCTTGGCTTGTTGCATCTAAAAGTAGTCTCTGAAATTGTGAGACAAGGAATTCATGTTATATTTGGTTGCGGATCACGACGCACTAATATGGTGCTATCTGTGTGGGTAGGCACAATTTCGTGGTTTTAATACAATAGCTGCGGATTGAAATTTACATGTTTCTTTGTCTTGCTGTGCACAACGGCGTGTGACAAATACGACAGAACATAATAAAAGGGAATACCGTACAATCTATGCATATTTTCTTGAGTTCCGGAATACCTACTCTCTCTAAAAAATTGAATTGCCGATCGAAAATAGAAAAGAGCGTTATTGACAACATTTTACAACAAGAAAATGTTCTCACCCGCGCTGCAGAAACTAGCAGCAGATTTGATTGGATCCTACTACCAACGAAATAAACAGACAACTCTCGCTTCTACCTTAAGAAAATGTGTGCTGATAGTAATGTTTATGCTACTTTTTAAAAAAATTACGGATTAAAAAGAGCCATTTGCATCAATTGTATAAAAATAATATTTTTTGATAGTGAAACATCCAGAAGGAAAAAAATTAACAAAACTAAGGAAATGAAATTTGATACCATTTCAGTCAGTAACCAAATCAATTTCAATCCTAATTCTAAGGACTTGATCGTACACGACACGATAACGACTGTACACGATGGTACTTACATTGATTGTAAACTGGTATTACATTTCTGCAGAAGAACCAACGTTCACGCGACAAAAACAAGAATCTCCTCCACCTCCGCCTCATGTTATGCTCTACATACGTTGCAAGACCGGGGCCTCAAAAGAAGCCATTCGTGAAACGACCCTTTCACACAGGAGGCGAAGCGAGGCGAAGCGAGGCGAAGCGAGGCGAAGCGAGGCGAAGCGAGGCGAAGCGAGGCGAAGCAGGCGAAGCGAGGCGAAGCGAGGCGAAGGGAGGCGAAGCGAGGCGAAGCGAGGCGAAGCGAGGCGAAGCGAGGCGAAGCGAGGCGAAGCGAGGCGAAGCGAGGCGAAGCAAGCGAGGCGAAGCGAGGCGAAGCGAGGCGAAGCGAGGCGAAGCGAGGCGAAGCGAGGCGAAGCGAGGCGAAGCGAGGCGAAGCAGGCGAAGCGAAGGAAGCGAAGCGAAGAGGCGAAGCGAGGCGAAGCGAGGCGAAGCGAGGCGAAGCGAGGCGAAGCGAGGCGAAGCGAGGCGAAGCGAGGCGAAGCGAGGCGAAGCGAGGCGAAGCGAGGCGAAGCGAGGCGAAGCGAGGCGAAGCGAGGCGAAGCGAGGCGAAGCGAGGCGAAGCGAGGCGAAGCGAGGAGAAGCGAGGCGAAGCGAGGCGAAGCGAGGCGAAGGACGGCGAAGCGAGGCGAAGCGAGGCGAAGCGAGGCGAAGCGAGGCGAAGCGAGGCGAAGCGAGGCGAAGCGAGGCGAAGCGGCAAGGCGAGCGAGGCGAAGCGAGGCGAAGCGAGGCGAAGCGAGGCGAAGCGAGGCGAAGCGACGGGAGCGTTCCCGCGTTGGCGAGAGGCATCGAATACACATGACGCTGCTGCTCGAGCGTCCATTGTGGTGGCGTGACGTGCGATGTGAATGCGCATCAATGCACAGACACACACACACACACACACACACAACACACGAACCTCGCTCGCGCCGCACTCGGCGACTGAGCGAGAAGAGCTCGCGCCACCCCGGGCACCAACCGACGCGCACTGGCCCGGAAGGGAAGCAGAGACGTGCAAAAGAAACCCACGAAATAAAAAAAAAATGTTCATGACAAGGAAAGGTGACAGTGATAGATAAGAGGAAACGAGAAACCGCTTTTTAGACCTTTAGCGGACTATTCAATACTAGACCAAAAGAGAAACTCTGACATCAAAGACGAATTAAAGATATTCTTCACCTTACTGAAAAAATAGAGGTATTAAGAAAGAGTTGGCATGATTATTTAATGAGAATGCCCGAAGAATGAATTCCAAATATCCTCTAAAACTACTACCCGAACGGGAAAAGGAGTAGAGACAGACCAACAACGCGATGGAAAGACACTCTTAATGACCAAATGAGTCAATAGGTCAATCCATGATGATGGTGATGATTAATAACACTATTTGCCTGCAGTAGCAAAAATGCTGCTACAACTAAACCACACATGGTTTTTCAGAAAGAAACACGCATTCTGCTGAAGTATAAGAAATAAATACTCTGGTATTACTCTGCAATAAATTATTCATAAAAAAAGTATTTTGAATACAGCAATGTTATAGCGTGTTATCTTAAATGCCAAGAATATAAAAAAAAGTTGCTGTTCCATAACGTAACACCTGGGTAGCAAATATTTAATGGCCGTAGGCCTCTGGGAGCAATGCTGTCGCATGACATCAACTGTGTCGGAGACAGTGGAGCAATGAGAATACAGTCGGTGCGCACAGCATGAGAATAAGCGGAATAAGAGACGCAGATATATGCATTTTAAGTTAAAATGCAAACTGTTTTATTGGTATTAAATTTTTTTCAAGTTACTATAGAATAAGTATCTAACGAAACGATAGACATCACTGACAGCCGAAAATTGCAGTTTTTTTCTTTTCAATTTCGGCGTGTACTGGAAATTATTAATACGGATTTCCGTCTAGTGGATGTTCACGGGTCCGCCATCATCGGTAAAAGTTACAAAATTCCTGAGAGCAAGGATTCCTGAATTCACAGGCCTTGCTTCGGAAGAGAAGTAAAGCAGTCCAGCCAAAGTCGTGGATAAACGGCCTGAAAAACTTCAAGGTCAAACGTTATGAGCAAAATTATGAATAAAACATTTCTGCCTAAAGAAATGACCACGTTTTTTGTTAACAGATACCCTGCACCGACTGGTTTCGCCCCTTCTTGATGTGCGATGTGAATGCGCCAGCACGCCTCGTACCGTTTTCGGTCAGAGGGGCAAGAGAAGCTGGTGGATATCCATGCGCTCAAGGCGCGCGAGTTCGAACGGTGCGAAAAGATGTGCGCAATGATTGATTGATTGAATTTTCCGTGTTTCCGGGCGCGTCAACTGCTTTGGTCATTAGTCCTATTAGTGTAGTGCATGTTTTTTCACGGGAGATGGCGGTGATCTTCCCCCGCTGGATGGCGAGATCCGGCGCCGACCTACCGTCGGCTAGTGGGGTTTCCCCCTAACCAGGACTCTCCCACCAGCGGGGCACCGCCCCAGCCGGGACAAGCTCTAAGCTCCCTACCGGTCTCCCGGAATATGTGGTAGTGTAGTGCATGTTAGTGTGTGTGTGTAAGGGGAGAGGATAGGACAAGGAAGATGAAGGAAAGATCGCGCGTGGTCCATGGCCCGTTTGGTAGGGTACTGCTTCGGTATTCGCCTGGTGTTGATCGGAGAAACCACAGAAAACTACCGATCAGAGGAGCCGGCCGCTAGAATTCTCCTCCAGACAGCGACTGAATTCGACCTAGCTGAAAAGCTAGTGTCGAAAATCCTGCCGCCGTGGGGAGTAGGAACCTAGGACCTCCCGGTCAGAGGCGCTGCAGTGGCATCAGTTAATGCACTGAGCTACCGCTCCCGGTATGTGCGCAATGAAAAGTTGACGTTAAATAATAATTATTAATGATACGAGTGGTAAAAGTGGCATTTTCTTTCGCAAGGACAGAAGATTGCCGAAGTCGACAGGCTGTGCAAAATAAAGTCTCTTTTATCGCGTGTATCATACACTACTCGCGTGTTTCTGACTATGTGTCTACTACTCGTGTATTTCTCGTGTGTCGTACTGACTTTCATTTTAACTCAAGTATACAAATCACTTAATGTTACATGAAGTTCAGTATTAGCTGATGCAGTCAGATAAAAGTGTTTTGTTTCCTTTGTTGCATTCGCGGATTTAACAAAATACTTGAGCGTCGTTTAACATTTAGCGCCGGTGTTAAGAATTGAACGTTTAGCACGCTCTGGGAGAACCTCAAAGATCTGCTCTTAATAGTCTCTGAGTAAATAAACTAATTTAGTTGACTAAAAACTGGGATAATATTCAATTCACTTATGAACAAGTTTAGCTTTGAGGTAACGATAGGAAACGAGGGGGTAAAGTAAAATTAAAGAGCGAGTTAAGTATATCTAAAGTTGGAGAGCTCTAAAAAAGGTGAGCTCGTAATGTTTTCATTGTGTGTGTGTGTGTGTGTGTGTGTAAAACCCAATAATAAGCTAAATAATCACAATAAATACCACCTCTTGATTACTAAAATAAATGTTGAAAATAAGCAAGAGACTGAAAAAATGTTAGTTGAACACATACACTGATGCCACTAATGTTAATGTGGTCTGTTGTTAGTTTTATTCATGTATCATAATTTTAAATTTTTGGGTATATAACGATTGCGTAATTTTGCGCGCTGTACATGTGATTTTGGCCCTCTGTTCGGCGCCTCTAGGTAATGATCAAGTCATTGACGCCGTGACTGCGTCAAGTTGCAAGCACGGGTCGTGACGAAGGGCAAAGTCAGGTGAATGCAGCTGCCGGCATGAAGCAGCTATAGAACGGTGAAATAGTGTGAACAATGTAGTCTGATTCTAGTTTTGATGGAGCCGCAGTGATGATGGATGACACGTCAGCGACGGTGGAAGTGTTGATGAAGGACGGGTAAATGGCTAGGAAGAGAGATGACAGCTTTGATACGTTTGCAAGTGCAGTGACTTTATAATGCTAAGAGGCGAAGAGACGTTGCATTAAATATTATGGGCCAGAAATACATATGTGAGATGAACGGTCTGGAGAATGGAACGTAGAAAAGAAGTGTTAAGTGATGATATACATCTTCAGAATAGTAGAGTAGGTAAACAAACTTTCAGGGTAGAGGGACAGGAACGGCATGAACGTCAATGACAGAAGTGGTATTTTAAGAATTGATAACTTTGGAAAGAACGTAATGTTGAGAGATTAAGAAAGACATAGATGGGTTGAAGAAAGAAAAAGAGAGTAATAATGCCAAAATGACAGTTAAGGAATTGGAAGTGACCCCACGAAAATAAATCTTCATTGAAGTTTCCATATTTCGAGATTTCTATGAAGATGATGTGTGCGACTTAACCGGTCGGGTGAACTCTAAAAGATACTGCATTGTAGATTGAGTAGGAGACATTTTCTGGAATTTGATAACTAGTTTCGTTCCTGTTGCCATCTGTCGGACGTGGCCTCCAATGGTATATCCTCTAAAAATAATAATAAAATTAATAATAATAATAATAATAATAAAATAATAATAATAATAGCACTAATAATAACAATAAATTTGGATAACAATTAAGAATGAAGTAGAAATAATTGCTTGAGTCTCAAAAGTCTTGTTTCAGAGTTGCCATCCGTAATTCGAGCGCAAAGTAATTGCTATATGTCATTCAATAGATTCATTAAACAAACACATCACGTTTACGCGCGGACGTTCGTAGGAAGGCCTCATCTCCGGAGATAGCCCATCATCAGAATTCTCGCTAAGCCCCTGGTGTACAAGCAGAATTGCTGAGCGTTGGTCGCGTCCCGGACATGCACCGAAAGGATGCACCAGCCGTCCCGTCACGTCAGCAGTTCTGTTGCACTGAGCGATGGAGCGGGAGGGGAGTGATGGGGGAATGGGGTGAATGGGGGAATGGAGTGAATGGGGTGGAATGGAGGCAGGAAAGTCGGGGCAAGGGATAGGGTTGGTTGGTTGATTGATTGATTGTGATTCCGGGTGGGTCAACTACCGAGGTCAATAGTCCCCTAAATGTAGCGCATGTTTTTCATCAGTAGTGGCGGTGATCTTCCCCACTAGATGGCGAGATCCGGCGCCGATCTACTGCCGATTAGCGGGGTTTTCCCCAATAAGGTATCTCCCACCAGCGGGGCACCGCCCCGGCAGGGACACGTTCTAAGTCCCCGACCGGTGTCCCGGCATGTGTAGTAGTGTGGTGAATGTTAGAGTAATTGTGTCTTTAAGGGGTGAGGATAGGACAAGGAAGAGGAAGGAAAGATGGTGCGTTTGTGAGGGTACGGCTCCGACATTCACCTGCTGTTTATCGGAGAAACCGTTCAGAAATCTGATCGGGAAACTACCGGTCGGAGCAGCCGGCCGCTAGAATTCTCCTCTAGACAGCGAATGAATTCGATCTAGCTCACAAGCTAGTGCCGAAACTCCTGCCGCCATCGGGACTCGAACCTAGAATCTCCCAGTCAGAACAATGCAGTGACATCATTTGATGCATTGAACCTCCGCGAAGGCACGGGGTGGGGAGTTTATGCACGGGCGTGGGGTGAGGGGCGGGGCCAGGCAGGGATTGCCGGGGCAGCGGGGATGAGACGTGCAGTGAGGGGCGGGGGCGAGAGGTGGAGACGCTGCTCGCGGGGGTGGAGGGTGGAGGCGGCGGGCGGTGAGTCAGGTGTGCGGGTCCAACGCCCGCGATAAGGCCTTCGACCCTGGTGGCGTGCGCGTCCCGTAACCGCTCGCTGCTGCCTCTCCCTGCCTCCGGAACGGACGCCAACGCTGCGCGGCGCCCCGCTCGACTACGACCCACTCCGCCCCGCCCGGCCTCGCCACGCCCCGCCACGCCTCGTGAGTTAGGGCATCAACTGCAGCGTCCCAGGTCCTAGTGTTTGAGAGTCGATGGTGGCATTATTCACGCTCTGATCAGTAATTTTCCGTGCATTCTACCATCAAGACCAGCCGAAAGCCGAAGCAGTTCCTAGCGGGCCACGGACTAGGCGCGATCTTTCCTTCGTCTTCCTTGTCTTCCTCACCCCTTACGTTCACACACATACTCTTACATACACTACACTACACTATCACAAATTTCGGGAGCTAAGAGCTTGTGCCAGCTGGGGCAGTGCCAAGCTGATAAGAGACACTTGGTTGGAGAAAACCCTGCAAGCTGACGTAGGCCGATGCCGGATCACGTCAACCAGCGGTGGAATATCACGTCAATTATTGAGGATACTTTAAATGAAGCCCCATCGATTACAACCTCTTCAAAAAATGGCTCCATTTTTTTCCATCGAATAATGTAAAATAAGCTTATAAAAATGGCATGTGTCCAGCTTTCACCATTACCTCTCAATTTTCGAAAATTGGAAAAGTGTATTAATGGAGTGAAATATAATTTTCTAACTGTATGAAAAGAAAAATAAAGGCATTACTAATCCCTTAGAAGGATCACATAATCAATGATGAATTTACGAAATAATTGAAAGACACTCAAATGCGTTTTATAAAAAACAACATTACGATCATTCACCCGATTTGCTTTCTATACATGATTCATATGACCTATAATTGAGTACTTTCTTGAAATTATTGAACACTTTTTTAAATTTTTTATGAGTAACTGTTTAGAAAAAAACTCATTTGAACGCTTTTTGGTTATATTGTTTTTCTGGCGATTACAATGTCATCTAAAACGAAACGAAAGAAACGTTAAATACAAAAGTTACATACTTATCCAGAAGAATCCATAGCTGCAACGAATAAAAAATGGGGATCCCATTTAACTTTTTTATTTTCCCCACCTCCACCCCCAGAAGGTTGGGGTTGGGGGTCACTTTTGGTATCATAGATGGGCCCTACCAATACAACAACTTTCATTACCCACTTTTCTTGATCCGATGCGCACTTTTCGTAAGATTCTCAAAACCAGTTTTAAATAAAACACCCTGTATATGTTAAAATTGTTCATGAAGCTGTTTTGTTTCGAAAAAAAAGATTGATGTGAATTACATTATTTCGTATTGTCATACAGTATTACAAAAAAGGTAAAAGCAATGTTGCACAAGCTAAAATGCTAGTTTGTTTACTATTTACTTACAAGAATTGTTTCTCTGCGAGTCCCATGCAAGCATTGTGTCGCAGCATTCTGCCAGCAACCTCTTATCTCTGTTTCGTGTTTAATTGAGATAATATCTACCATGGGGTTTTCCAGCGTAAATAAATTGCATCGCGCAAACCAAGTACGAGGGCAACGACTGATAAAATTCATTGTTTGCTCCCAACGCCCATCTGAAATTCATATCTCCTTACGAAAGGAGAATCTAGCAGGTTTTAATATTTTTCTTGCAATATCAATAGTTTTAGAAATACGTTAGAATTAGTTTTGTGAGTATATAGGTTAGAAGTAATTTTGTGTATTTACAAAGAGTTAAATTAAAATCAATGTGCATTGTGCATGGAAGTGCGTTTGTAGAGCAGTGTAGTGCAGTGTTGCGTTGTGTGGTGCTGTGAGATATGACCAGTTAGTGTGAGACTGTTACGTTTCATGAACTTTTCTTCTTCTTCTTCTTTATAATAATGATAATAATAATAATAATAATAATAATATTATTATTATTATTATTATTATTATTATTATTATTATTATTATTAGTTGCACCCTTGCGATTACATCGCAAAAACATAAGACCTGTAATAAGTTACAGGAGCCAAATATTACAAATTCTCTATCAGGAAAATCGAAAACTCAAAAATTTTGTTTCATGTCGTTCAGTATGCATTCTAAAAAACTGATAAAATGAATTTTGGGACTACACAATCGCTATTGTATTATACTATATGTCAACAGTGTTAAACATGATGCTGAAAATGTTATTGAATGTGTTTATATTTACCACGATCTGTTGATGTATGTTTTTTTGGTCTATAGTAGGATATCCTCCTTACCATCTTAACTTAAAATCGTCATGCATCACACATTGTCAGTGCGAATTTTCATAACTGAAATGTTTTGTTTTAAGGTACACGTGCCAATTACTGGTCATTGCGATTATATCACTCACTAATCTTTATATTGAAAAACAGTCGAACCTAAAAATTTTGCAATCTTCGCTTTGCAAACTATAATCTCAAGATGCAAGGATATACTTCGACCGTGTCTAACAATGTTCCTCTCGCGAATGTCGAAATGCGGACAGCTTTCGAAAGATAGTTTGTAATTCTCAAAAGCAAGCTACCAACATCAACTCCTATTGTATGTATTCAAGTTGGTCTTTGAAACAACACAAGCAAATTACTGAGATAAGCATTTATTCTAATAGTTTTATTATATTATTAAAATTTAGGGATTGTACTATGAAATCCGTCAGTAAGAGCAAGCGTTTACACATCTAAGGCACATTACCTTTCTATTCAAGAAAAAAATCACGAAATTTTGTTGAGAGGAATGTTCCAATTTCTTTCTAAAGAAAATCCTTAGTGTTTATAATATATTATTAATAATTGATGTAAGGATATTACTTTCATCAAATCCACGATTAATGTTTTTTCTTCTGTTCACAAAAACTCTGGTTCTCCTTGGTTAATTTCCTTTTGTTGGCCACTCTCTGCTCTTTTCTTCTGGTTCAGAGTCAATATATCTGCTTGCTAATGCCACGTGGTTGAGGCTGCTCCGAGTGTGTGAACGGGACTGCAACGGGGCTCGAACTCAGGACATTCATCCGCGAAGCGCGAGTCAAGAGAGCGTTCACCTCGCGGTGGACGTGGAGCGGAAAACGACTTCAAGCCGCAGCAGCGTGGTGGAGGGGTGGGGGTATTACAAGGAGGGGGCTGACATTACGAGGAAGAGAGCAGTTCACTTCTATTTGCGTATGTTGATGTGCTTATAACTTCTCCTTCTCAGTAAATCTGTCCGAGGACATGTCACAGCTGGATCTCCGTCCACTTCTATTTTGTGCGTTCTGAATATCCTCTCCGAAATGTTGAACATGTGCGAAACATTTCATTTCTTCTTCATTATAATTATTCTATTCATTTTTTATTATTATTATTATTATTATTATTATTATTACTATTATTATTATTACTATTATTATTATTATTATTATTATTATTGTTTTTTATTATTTTTCTACCTCTTCTTGCTTATGGTTTTCGCGCTTGAATAATTTTTGGAGATAATTCCTTCTTAATATATTGTCTGACCAATGTTTTCTTTTCCGCTTTACGTTCAATTTTTTATTCTTACGTTCTCTTAAGGGTCTCTGTACGTAACTATATCTACTGACTGTATACTTACCGATACTTGACAATTCAAAATATTTAAATTCTTTTAAAATAAAAACATTAGCAAAAAATGTAAACAAATTATAGATATTTAACTTATAAAACTTTCTTATTCTTTGAACAAGAAAACCAAAACAAAAAAATCAACTAAACGACCAAAAGATGAATTAAACTCACAAAATAATTAACCGTTCTTTGAAACTTCCACCTATAGTTCTAAGTGTTCATCAAATATTCACGGCAATATCTGTTTCCAGTCTTAAATTCATATTAATTTATTGAATCCTCTGTCTTTCTCTTTCTCTCTTTCAATTCCATTTACAATTTTAAGTTCCTCTCAACACTCATTCTCTCTTATTGACAATGGCTGTTCATGAGCTCACGTGTACTCTCGAAGACGTTTAGACCAATTCTCCAGTTACGTTTATTGATTCCCTTTACTGAGCTCACTATTTCCATCATCATGGCATCCAATGTCTTCTCCATAATTTCTTTCTAGCAGGCTTTGGTCACATCTGACTATGTATGTCTTGTCAAATCCACTTGTTTACAATATGAAAAGTATAGTAAATCAAAGTTAAAGACAAAAACCTACTGTTTAATATCTCAGCAAATGTATGTGACATTGAGAATAAATCCGTATTGATAATCTCTCAATCACGCTCAAGATTCCTCACTAGATGCGACCATGTAGACTCAATACTCAGCAAATTAGCTTCTGAATGTGACTTCCTATTCACGGGAGCATCTTTACGAAAGGAGTTAAATGATGCTAATTTCCTTTCGTCTGGCAAACCTATTCCAATGTATCATAAGTGCCAATTGGCGTGCTTCTCAACGTACCTTCGGGTTGTTTACATCAAATTAGAAGTTACTTATTGAGAGGGTGAGTTAATATTTACTGAATAGAAAGGCATTTGAAAGAGGTATACCGTAAACTTTTCAAAATACAGCATAAAGGCGACAAACGGTAATGTGTCTTGTTGTACAAACTTCACAGGTAAGCAAGAATAATTGAGAATGGAACACTTACCGTTCTCATTTAATCTTTTACATTTCACAAAATCCATCGCTATTGTTGACCCTCAAATGTCAATAATTATTTTCAGGGGATAGAATAGAAATAATGAGAAAACTAAAGATGGAAAAGAGAATAGGGGGAAATCAACAGAACTGATCATACTACTAATTAATGTAAAAAGAGAGGAAAATGTTAGGAAGACAACGGATATGGAGTGGTTCATGAAGTGGGAGATTCAGGTTCATTTGCTTTTCTAGAACAATGAATGACAGACGTCAGGGCGTTTTCATTTGACGAATCGTTTTCGAAGATATGATTTATATGAGTTGCGACTTTGGAGACATGTTTTTATGCAGCAAAACTATAATTAATTGAACATGTGGATACCAATTACGATGGAAGAGGGCAAAAATTAATTACATTTTGTTGCGTAATTATCGAAAAAATAATATGAAAAAAGAGAAAAAGGAGCAAAGTAAGAAAAATATTCGTAAAAGCAATAATTATGGAGAAAATAATGAAATAATGAGTGTTCCGTTATACGTGTTTCAAAGATAAAAGGAAATATCATGAGTTGTCACACGGATTCTATCTTGCAAAGGAGATGAGCCATAAAGAATTAAAAAGGAAAAGTTAGAGCTCAACTTGTAAGATTAATGAACGAGCGAGAAGTAAGGATTATTAGCATAAACCTGCATTGAATTTCCTAGTAGATAGCTAGCCACAAAGGATGTATTTCCTACTAAACTTTTCCAACAGTGCTTCAACGAACTCACAACTCTAGAAGTTGGCAACTGAATTGTAGTGAGTGGTCACATTTCTTGTTAAAATTTACTTGAGTTTTAACTTTGGTTAGCGTCCTACATGAGCAACCGTATTAAATGTAACTAGAACAAAAAAATACCTCAATATTCTGTATACGTACTTGGATAGTCGGCATGTGTCCGTGTCTGTGTACCATATGTCCAGTATCTGAATGTCTGTGTGCCAGTAACTCACGGTTAGATCTCTCAAGTCCAATTTTCTCGCGCTATTGAGATGTTATTCCGTTTGCTGGTGGTGTACGGACCATATTGTTTCCGGATCATTTGAGAATATTTTTCTCAGAGAATTCTTGAAGAAAGAAAAAAAAGAGTTGGAGCGAGATAACGACACGTAAAGAGGAAATGCTCGTTCGATTCCTATCGTCAAGACGAATCGACTGACACTACTTTTAGTCGAATCCTACAAGAACATTCTACAAGAACTTTAGAAAGAAAAGGCTTTTAGGAATTTTCAAGGCACCCAAAGGTAAAATGCTGTTCATTCTTGGTATCGTAGGCTTCCGCGGCCAGAGTCATGATCTGGGCTGTCCGGGTGACGCCGTGTCGAAGGTTGTGCCGACGCGACGAATATCGCGGTCCTCTTCAGGTAGAAGCAGTACAGCCCTGAAGAGGACCGCGATATGTCGGTCGAAACGTCGGCACCCCAGCCTTCGACGCGGCGGCACCCGGACAGCCCAGATCATCACTGTTAATTCTTGTATGTAAATTAATTAAATAAATATTTTCGACTTAGTATGAGTACTTACGACTTGATTAAGAAGATCGATATAAATCTAATTTTGAAATAAAACATTTTCAATAAAGTAGTTCTATCAATACTTTTATACAGCTTTCTATGCCCGAAAATGGTCACGCCAGGAATTTTTTAGGGGCTTTTTTTTAAAACAGACTTTTGACGGCCCTATGATATTACAGGGGAATTTAATATACATAAAATACATGTTCAATTATACTTTAAACATACAGGCACTTCGTCGTTCTTATGAGGTATAATGGTGTTTATTATAGATTGAGGACCACGAAATGAATATCTGGAATCTAGATATTCTAGTCCTATGTAACCTTCATGAAAGCTAACTTTGCCAAAATTAGTACATTTCCAAATTAGCTTCCTTTTTTAAGATAAAATTTGAGAAGAGAAAACCTCCTTGCCGGCATGTTTTACGATGGAGATTGCTGCCTTACCAATGGGCAGCCTGAATGTGTCTAAACATACCCTACGTATGCCTCCTTTAAAACACATCACTAAAAACTTAATTCCGTACGAGCCTGGTAACTATGTTATGTTTATATTTTTTTTAAATTACGAACTTGCATGACAAATGAAACTTAAATGAGCTAGAATTCAGCAAGAGCTCCGAGAAACGTATTGTCTGAACATTAACACTCCATTTACATACATTATTTACATACAAAGGGAAAGTATTCTGCCTTTGTTAAAAGACATATATTTCTTTTCGGACAAAAGAACTTTCAGGATTGTCAATGACACATGCTCACAGTTTTTAGGTCTCATTTTAACTTTGGGTCATACAGCGACCACTGTGATTGTTTCACTGTGATTGGTAACAGCAGAGGGAACACGTAAAGACAACACAAGCACACACGAACATCCACGCGCAAGGCGGGATTCGAACCCGCTACCCTTTGAACCAATGCAGCTACGGACCTTCAGTCTCAGCGACCTCGGCTATCCAGGCCGGCACTGACTGTTCTTGTTTTGGGGCATTCTTTGACTAAGTGTTATTCACAAAACATATCAACAATTTGAACACTGAATAAGTTATGAAATTGAAATTGAATTTTATGAAAGTGAATACAATGAAACCTGCTCAAAAGGCCACCTCGTTTCAACGGCCATGTCCTCTAACACTGTACTACACGGCCCGGTTGATTTTTACTTCCTCGGTACAGAGTGAAGATAAAGTTATGTAATACTGCGCGAAAAAACTGAGAATTTTCCGCAGAAAATCTCCTATTAGGGCCTTAGTAAAGAAAAAGTGAATAAATCCAGTTGCCAAATGTAGTAAAAAATCCTGTAACACGTGGTGTAGCCATGTTTTGTGGGTCCTTGATACCGAAATATCGATTGATGGTAAAACGTCCGTCCGTCCATCCGTCCGTCCGTCCGTCCTTCCATCTGCGAACAACGCTAGCGGCTAAACTATTCAACTGATTTGCTCCAAAACTGTTATTCGGTAACGATCTGGCTGATGTCGCTTCCTTGAATTAGAAACCGATATTTTAATTTGGGGGGTTACGTAAGTGATGCCTCTAAGGACTTTTCAATTTAAAAAAATAGCCCGATTGTTTTTGATTAAATTTGGTTGTTGGATAGTGGGAAGGATAGTTAAGAGAATAGTGCAAATCTCATGTTCGTTGAAAACCCCGATTTTTCGAAAATTGCAAAACTTTACATTTGTTTCTCTTCCTACAACTAAAATATTAAAGATAGAGTTTTTCTCTTAATGATATCTGTTCCTTAAAGATATATTCAGAAATAAGTTCCTGTACAATTTTTCGAAAATTTGAGCGCTTTTCGTGTCATTTTGCGAGAAAGTACGGTCGAGAAAATACGTGCTGTGTTAGCACCACTACATTCCATACATTCCACCATACATTCCCCCTTTCCAGCAGCCACCTAGCTAAGTGGCCAGCGGCCAGACACATTTAATATATTCACTTTATTTATTTACAATACAGTTCAAAATCGGGGTGACTGCTTAATAAAGTGAATATATCGGTCACCCGTACACGGCAGGATACTAACAATCTGATGAAATTTACCAAGCAATTCGAATAGAAAAGAGCCAAGCTCAAAAGCAATCTAACGGTGCCTATTTTAGGAAAATTAAAAAAAAGAGGATATTGACCTAACATAAGTATCCAATGTACGCTTTTAAAGTCAAATATATGCCAAAGCCACAAATATGCTACAATATGCACAACAAGATTTGGCATATTGATTTCAAACAACAAAAAATGAATAGGTGACTTTTAGTACGTGACTATATTTAAGGAAAAAATATGCAAATGTGCAAAATGCACATGATTTTAATGAAATACGAAAGATAAGAAACAACCAGCCTCTCGCACGTCCAGATCTGAATCGCGTCGTGATTCGCGAAGCTGCGAGCTGACTGAGCACGAGTTCTATTCATCTCGCTGGGCTAACCGGCGAGGCATTGTTCTGATAAAAAATACCTGAACAATTGTTTATGAACCTGTGATTTCTGAACATAATGACTAGTTCTTCCTCCATTCAATGGACATCCAGATGCATTCTTTTCAACGAAGTTTAAAATTTCATATATAAACCACAAAAATCAATTTATGTTACCTCCTCCTCAGGAAACAAAACCAGTTGAGACGAGGATAACAACGGCAGATCCCAACCGATCTCGCATTTTTAGTTATATAGAACTCAAATTAGAAATATCCTCCCATATACTTGTCATTTACAAAATATCAAATAAAGTGTGTCAAGGCAAACCCCTCAAATTCCAGCTTCAAAAGTTTCTCCGGAATGAAAATGAACGCGAACGAAAAGAGGAAAAGTCTTTTTACTCAAAATGAACTTCGATTGGAATCTGCCGTTATTATTCTGAGAGCCTCAATTATTAGCAAATTTTGGTGTTCAAATCACGAACAATTTCATTATCATGTACAAATCGGAATTTTAGAGAATTTGAACTTCCCTTTTCCTAGCCAGATTCGACGAATCGAAACCCCACTCGTTCCACGACGTAACGACCGGAACAGCCGAAGGCCGGAAGCTGAACCGCCGCCCGCTCGTTGCCATGCCGGTCACGGACGGCCACTTCCGAGCGGGCGGGCGAGTAGACGCCGACGCCGTATCAGAGGTCGTTCACCCGTCCCGTGGCGGCGCCCGCGATGTCCTCGCCTCGGGTCTTCCTCTTTGATCCCGCTCCCGCCGCTACTTCACGACAGTCCGGCTCGACGTTTCGTTGAGCTTGGACAGGGGTGAAATATTTCTGTAATGTTATACTGTTAAGAGATCGAATTGACGAATGAAACAGGATTTTAAAGGCATGCGTCCGTTATGAATTAAACAGTCCGCCGTCAGTTAAAAAACAATCGAAACAAATCGTAGGTAAAGATGGCGCTGAGTACTTCTACGCCAAGAAATGGTATTTCTTGTTTATATAATTTTATTCTTGTAGGAAGATGGTAGTACGAAAAGTATTAACGAAACGAGGCCGATAATACTGCTCATTCTTCAAATGAAAAAAAAGAATAAATATTGGTAAAAATGTTGGGGAAGATGATTTCTTGCACCACTATTTCACTGGCAAAAATATCAATAATCTAGAGCAATGTAGTCGGTTTATTGCATTGCTCTAGAACAGGATTTCTCAAAAAGCGACCCGGTAAGAATTTCTGTTGACAGGCCATGCCTGAAATTTTGATTTCAGCTTCGGAGAACTGAACCGGAAATGCACTTTATCTTCCTATTTTATCTGTTTATTGTATTAGAATTTCATGGTGGTAAGAGCAATTAAGTGGCAATTAATTCAGATAATCAATATTCTACTAGTATTCAAGTTCCCTCCTGCTTACTTCTCATTACAACAACATGATTAATTGCCACATGGAAAAATAATTGTGGTAAGTAAACTGTTTCGTTGGTGACTAGTAGCTGATAAATAATAGTCATACAACTGGCATCATTTTCACCAACTTTTTTTCGATTTGAAGGACGGGCTGCTTTCGAAGGCTTAAATAAGGCAGTCATGAATGTTGCTCACCATTTCAATGGTAATGAAAATATTAAAAATGCGAAGTAAATTCTTTGCGCAAGTGAATCGTGTAGTGTCCTCAGATGCATCACAAATGTTTTACTTAGTTTGGACCAGAAGTATTCGGCCGCAAATGTGCAGCTCTCGAATGTATGAAAAATGGAGGCCCTGTAGAAGCATCAATAGGCTCTTCTGAAACGGACACATGAATATGAACATTTTCTTCATTCAATTAGAACACCTCCTTCTTCGTCGTATGGCGTCAGCTATGTAGTAAAAAGTGGCGCACGAGTATGAGAATTCAGTCCTTACGCCTAGTATGAGAACAGATGGGATACCACAATAAAATATTTTCATTTTCCAGTCAAAATCGAAACTAAATCACGTTCTGTTTTTTTTTAATCTTCCCGGTTATCTAACGATACCAGTGATACCTCTCATATGGCCAGAGGCTGCTTATTATTTCGTCGGGTATGCTCTTATTTGAAATTATTAATGAAGATGTTTTGTGCCTTTCCAGAACTCTATGCATAACTCCTAATTATAACAAAATATTTTTTTTATAAATAGGGGTTTTTGGCCGTCGTCAGGAGCAATCAAAACAAATGTTTGCACCAGAAGATGGCGTATGACTGCATAAAGGAAAGGGCTCAAAGGAATGTTTTTTTTTCAGTGGTATTAAAAAAATATTTAACGTCATATATCCGATAAAACAATGGCCACATGACGTTATTTTCCATTGCAACACCGCAATAAAAAAAAACGTGTAATACTTTAAGCCAATGTCAACCTAATTGAACTTCCAAGAAGCACTGTCAAGGAAATAAGCAGGGCAACACTTCTTGCATCTCAAATGATTGAATTCGTTAGAATCGCACTTGAAGCAAACAATGAACGTCATAAATGTTCTGTGAAGTGAAGTCTGTTAGGAAGAATGGGAATTACTATGCAAGCAAGTGATCATCATACGCAGAAACATTATTACAAATCTATTAAAAATGGAAGGACAGTTCTGTTTGCCGATGACACGAATGTTCTTTGCAAAAAAGAAACAATAAATAGTACAATTTCAGAAGTTTCAAATTGGTTTTGTAATAAATTAATAGTTAACGAAGGAAAAACTGTCTCAATGCAACTTTGCGTGTCAAATCGGCAATCATATGCTCCATTGAAAATGAACAATATGCAATTAGCTGATGTTAAGGTAACAAAATTTCTAGATCTCTCAATTCAATCAAACCTCAAATGGAATGTACATATAACAGAATTAAACACTAAATTAAGCTAATTATGTTATGTTCAGAATTCTTTCTAATTCTGTCAGCCTTCATGCAGGTCGTTGCGTGTATTTTGCAAATGTACATTCCCGCCTGAGACATGGCATAATATTCTGGAGAAGCTCATCCTTTAGTTTCCAGATATTTAGATTGCAAAAGAAACTTATCCGAATACTGAAAATATCCCATCCACGTGATCCGTGCAAGCCTCTTTTCATTGAGCTTGGAATCTTACCATTGTCTTGCCTATTTACTTATGAGTCTGTAGTTTTTGTCAAAACTGACTTACTAAACGGTGGGAACTTATTTTCATGTAATACTGATAATTATAGTTACAACACTCTACGTAGAAATCATGTTCATCAAGTGTCAGTATCAACAGCTAACTACAAGAAATCAACATACAATACATGTACGTTACTTTACAACGCATTGCCAGATGAAATTAAACAATTAAAATTGGTACACAAATTTAAGTTAAAGGTAAAATATTTTCTGCTGCAAAACTGTTTCTATACAGTTAGAGACTATACTGATGGTCAAAAAGAAAAATAATGTTTACTTTAACAAAACCAAGATATAGTATAATGAATTAGTTTACATTTGCACTGTATAATTTTTAAAAAATACTCAATATGCCTGTAACAAATAATGTAATTCAGCGTCCGGGTCAATGACCCCCATCTCGATCGGGTTTTTGTCCAGTTTCCCTGATCCATTGAGCAAATGCTGAGATGGCCCCTTGATTTGCTTCTCGACGTAAATATAGCTTCACTATGCGCACGTTTTGTTGAACTTTCCTTTTGCTTGTAATGGTAGTAGAGCTTAGGGTGAGTTTCTATTTGTTAACAGTACAGAAAAATCAAATCTGTTCGTTCCTTTACCGTTAAAAATAAGTTTTGTATAATTTAGCAACGAAAATATCTAGTTTTTGAAATGTTAATCTCTAGCTTTTTAAAATTTATTATTATTATTATTATTATTATTATTATTATTATTATTATTATTATTCATCTTTCAACTATTAATAGTGAAATTGTTGGGAAGGGATTCTGAAACTCAAGAAAGCGTGCGCAGATGATTTTCTCCTCCATACGTCACATACAGTTTTTGACTAAATAAATAAATAAAACCAATACTGGTATATAACATACCTAAGATTTTTTCGAGTTTATGATTTAGGTATTCATAATTGTGTTCATTAAGATTTTTATGCTCTGTGAGAACAAAGTCTTTGGGCGTCTTCATGTTATTTCACTTGCAGGGTCTTAGGGTTTGTCTTAGGTTCAAATTCACAAATTTCATATCAAAACATGGACATTAATTGTATGAATTCGTACAATACATTCTTCAGAAGATCAAATGAAAGTGCTCTTTTTCCATGAATTGTGAATTATCACGAATAATGTTCAATAATTGTTATTATCAATATCCCATTCTGAAATTACAAATCACTTCTAATAATACCTTTCATCAGGCAAAAACAAGATATTCCGAATTGTAAAAGTATAAATTGTGCTTAATTATGTAGCCACAAATAATACTCATTCCCAACCAAAATCAAGTAACAGCAGTTTCATCATGTAGTATGAGTACAGGAGTTTTGTGGAAAAATAAGGGCTGGGCTTGTTTACAAGTTGTTTCACGGCAACCTTTGGAAGGACAAGAAGCCGGAGCTGTTTACAAGCCGAGGTAGGGCAGCATTCGGGTTCCGGAAAGGACGAGAAACACAAACACGGGTGGGGGGGTGAGGGCAGGCGAGGACAGACGGCTCGCGTCCGACGGGCAACGGACGTCCGCAAACAAACAAGGCGAAACGAGCGAACTCCGCGCTGCACCCATTGCACCCGCCCTTCCGCAGACGGGCGTGCCCGCCGTCCCCAACGCTCGGAATGGAAATGAGACTGCGACAGTCGCAGGCCGACTCTGGGGTTAATCGTTCTAATTGTGAATGCGAAGAAACGAAATCTTACACTGCGCATGCGCGGTTTGATTGACGGCTGTATCTCGCCTCCTCATCAGAAACATCGACCGCTGGAGAATTTCCCCACAGAAGTTTGACATGATATCCTCACGTCTCCGGGATCGGTGGCAGATGCTTTTGGCGCAGGATCGTATCACTCGCGTAGATTTTGATTGATTGATTTCTTCGTGTTTCCGGGCGCGTCAACTGCTTTGGTCATTAGTCCTGTTAGTGTAGTGCATGTTTTCCCCGGGAGATGGCGGTGATCTACCCCCGCTGGATGGCGAGATCCGGCGCCGACCTACTGTCGGCTAGTGGGGTTTCCCCCTAACCAGGACTCTCCCACCAGCGGGGCACCGTCCCAGCCAGGACAAGCTCTAAGCTCCCGACCGGTCTTCCGGAATATGTGGTAGTGTAGTGCATGTTAGTGCACGTGTGTGTGTAAGGGCAGAGGATAGGACAAGGAAGAGGAAGGACAGATGGCGCGCGGTCCGTGGCCCGTTTGGTATGGTACTGCTCCGGCATTCGCCTGGTGTTGATCGGAGAAACCACGGAAAACTACCGATCAGAGCAGCCGGCCGCTTGAATTCTCCTCCAGACAGCGACTGAATTCGACCTAGCTGAAAAGCTAGTGTCGAAAATCCTGCCGCCGCCAGACTCTAACCTAGGACCTCCCGGTCAGAGGCGCTGCAGTGACATCAATTGATGCACTGAGCTACCGCTCCCGGTACTCGCGTAGTGCAGCCCATGCAAAACGTTAAGTTGATCGTTCCGTAGACCCAAGATGCCACGTGAGATGATCTTTCCACCTTCAGAAAACTCGGAATGATGAACGTTTCCATTCGCGCGAAAAGCAAGAGCCGTCCTCGATGACGTTTGTACGCCGTGCATTGTATTGGACAATTCAATGTTTTTTTCCTAATATGTCCATGATAATTATGATCGACATGAGTTGCCAAACCTGCCACTAGTTAGACTATGATGTTAGATGATGTTAGAAGTGAACATCAGGGGTCACTGATGATGACAGTGGATGACTGAGGAAGAGATGATGACTCATATGTGTCGTAGACGTGATATGAGAACCCAACTACAACCTCACAATCACATAATGAAAAGACTCAAATCTTTTAGGTGGAAATCAAATCCACTACTTTCGGCTCCACATACACGGACGCTGCTCCAAAACCCTGTGCGATAAAGACAGAAAAGATTAAGGATTGTGCATCCATTAAAATTGGCTTTCATATAATTGAAATACAAACTTTATGGGTTCCAATTAAGATACAGGTTACTGATTGTTTGGTTTTCAATGTATCAATCACTATATCCCATTACTCAAGTATTAAAAATTACGTCCATGTTTACTGTTCATGTTTCGCTGACGCTACATGTGAACAGTAAAAGCGAACGTATTAGGGCTCAGCAATACTAAAGATAATATCAAAATTATTCCTGCCTTTAATCGTAGATTACAAAGGCGTTGTATGGAGGAGAAGCTAGCGGCCGACTGCTCTGATCGGTAGTTTTCCGTGGTTTCTCCGATCAACAGCAGGCGAATGCCGGAGCAGTACCCTACCAAACGGGCCACGGACCGCGCGCGATATTTCCTTCCTCTTCCTTGTCCTATCCTCTCCCCTTACACACACACACACACACACACACACATACACACACACTAACATGCACTACACTACCACATATTCCGGGAGACTGGTCGGGAGGTTAGAGCTTGTCCCGGCTGGGGCGGTGCTCCGCTGGTGGGAGAGTCCTGGTTAGGGGGAAACCCCACTAGCCGACGGTAGGTCGGCGCCGGATCTCGCCATCCAGCGGAGGAAGACAACCGCCATATCCCGAGAAAAAACATGCACTACACTAACGGGACTAATGACAGAAGCAGTTGACGCGCCCAGAAAAACGAAAAAAACAAACCAAACCAAACAAAGCCGTTGTCTGTCAGACGACGTAACTGGTGCCAAAAGCTTCCCCCATCCCTTTTCCCCTCACTCCCGTTTCTGAAACTCTAGGTACCGTCGTTGTGTGACTAGCCAGTGGAATACACATAACCATGTGCGCGTGCCTATTTCCGGTGTATGCCAGTTCCGGTGTAGGTCAACATGCGTTATCCAGTAGACTAAACCTTTGTAATTGCGTCAGTTTTTTGTCGCTATATTGCTTAATATACTGACTAATGAAAACTAAATCTGTGTTTTGTAGCATTTAAGTTTTGTTCTGAACATTTAGCAATCGTAAGGACGACGGCGAATATAACAAAGGTTTCATGACGAGGTTCTACTGCGGACGCTTCTCTAAAGCCATGTGAGGACAACACCAAGCAAGGGTGTGCTGTGAGAGTCAAGTTATTTAGGTGTATCACTAAAAACCTTTAAAACATATTTTGTACATCATACATTCTTTTTTCATATTTCATATTTTCATATTTCTACATCATACATGTTCGATCCTTAAATTTAGTGTTTCATTGTAAAAATGAGTTTTTCTTTATTTTTACTCAAAGTTGTGTGTCAGACTATTCCTTTGTAAAAACGCTTGGTACAGGTTGTCTTTGTAATCTAGGGTAAATAACGTGAAAGAGCTATTTTCTCACTGTTTAAAGAAAGATTTGCACGTGCACTTTTCCAGAAAAACAGTTTATCTAGCCCTTTTTATAAGCAAATTAACGAATAACGATCTCAATGAACTGTTAACGAAATTGTTCGCAGTACGAGGAGTAAAGACACTGGTAAATCGGAATGAGGCATTCAGAAGATAAGAGAGTATATATGAGAGACGGTACGAGGGCATTCAGAAGCTAAGACTATTGTTGAGAAAAAATAAGGGCATGAACCTGCAAGTTAATTGCGTGGTGCGAGTTGTTCGAGATGACATACCTAGTGATGTATTGTCATTAACACCGTGGGAAAATGGAACTATAATTCTTGTGGCAAAAAGCAGAAGCAAAAGAAGAATGAGTTGGGTAAAAACAGACACAGTCCGGAGATCCTTTTGATTCGAAAAAATTCGTAATTCACTCAAGGACAATAAAATAATTAACGAACAGCATCAAAGAGGTACGATTTATACCAAAAAGGAATCAAAACGACTGCATTATGATGATCCTATTTTCTAAGGTTCTCCCCATCAAAATCACGCGCCCATCACGCGCACACAAATTAATGATTAATTTAGTATACAAACAGTTAAATATTCATTTATGATTTAATAATTATTCCCGAGGAACCAGAATATCGTTCCGTCGGAAAAGAAGCCCTGATTATACGTATTTATATGGAGAGTTCTTACCACGATATTCTTTTAATAAATACAGGATACTTTAGTATTAATTTTATCTGTATATATCAATGGATAAATATTTGATTAATTAACATTTTTTATTACAAATATGGAATATTTCTATAAAAACATTCAAAAGTTCGCCTAATGAAATTTTACATCTGCTGAAATTTGTCCGCCCCCAAAAATTGCGCGCTCCAGATTGCAGCCTGTTTGATAATCAGGCTGAATAGGGTGAAAGTATTGTATATTTATTAAATCATTATTGTGGTGAGAACTATTTATATGTATACGTATAATCAGGGCATCATTTCTGGCAGAACGGTATTCTGGTAACCCGGGAATGATTATTAAATCATAAATAAATATTTAACTGTTTTTATTAAATTCCCGTTCCTGAATAGGCATCTCCGCGTGGCCGTGGAGTATCCGCTGCGCTTGGGACCGCAGAGAGCGCGCAGGTCGCCCGGCTCGTGGCGCACGCAGCACCTGTCCCGCCAGCGGCGCAGCTGGACGCTGCTCTCCATTAATTGGCGACGCCCGCGATCACTCGCCACCGCCCGACGCCACCGAACCCATTCCGGCCACGCTACTCCACGCGCGCGGCGGAGAGCGTCACACCGCCTCGCCCCGCCTCGTCCCACCCGACCCCCTCTCCCTCCTCATTCTTGTCGCCCCCTCCTCGCCCCGCCAGTTCCGCTTCTTCTCGACTCCCCTCTCCACTCTACGTCCTACAGTGTTTCTGACCGAGAGGTCCTAGGTTGGAGTCCTGACGGTAGCAGGATTTCCGACACTAGCTTTTCAGCTAGGTCGAATTCAGTCGCTGTCTGGAGGAGAATTCTAGCGGCCGGCTGCTCTGATCCATAGTTTTCCGTGGTTTCGCCGATCAACACCAGATAAATGTCGGAGTAGTACCCTAACGAAAGGACCACGGACCGCGCGCGATCTTTCCTTCCTCTTTCTTGTCCTAACCTCACCCTTTCTTATGCATACACATACCGGCACATACAAGCACCATACTATCACATACCGGGAGACTGGTCGGGAGCTTAGAGCTTGTCCCGGCTGGGGCGGTGCCCCGCTGGTGGGAGATACCTGGTTAGGGAAAACCCTGCTAGCCGACGGTAGGTCGGCGCCGGATTCCGTCACCCAGTAGGGAAAGACCATTGCCACCTCCCGATGAAAAAAGACATGAATTACACGTACGTGACTGATGGCCTTAGCAATTGACGCTGTCGGAATTACTCACAATCAATCAATCAATCAATCAAATCTTGTCCCCCTCCTCTCCCCCCCTCTCCTCTCCCCCTTCCTTCCCCCCCCACCAACATCCTCTCCCCTCCCCTCTCTCCTCTCCTCTCCCCCTCGCCACGTCTCTCTGCCCTCCCAAACCCACCCTCTCCTCTCCGCCTGCTCCCCTTCACTCACTCCCGTTCCGGCTTGCAGGCTGCATCGCACCTTTTCCGCCTATACATCCACCTCCTTTTCTCCTCAGTACTCTTCCCAAATGTGCTCCTCTGTATGTGCTGAACACCCCTTCCCCGGCTCGAGCTATGTGCCTCATTCTTTCTCATTCATCCCCATCTCGCTGCTATTACATGCAATTTCGCATTGCTCGGTTTTTCGCGTCCTACCCAACCCAGGTCGCCCAGACTGTCCTTCCACTCTGTACTACCCTGCGTCTCATCGTCCAACTCCAGACCTCACTCTTCTAGTTCCTTCTCTTTCTCTCCTTCGGCGAACAAAAAACATACTTCCTTCCCCTCTGTACCGCCTTGCGTCTCATCGTACAACTCCAGACCTCCCTCTTCTAGTTCCTTCTCTTTCTCTCTTACTCTTCTCCAGCAAACAAAATACTCCGTATTCTCTCTCCGCTTAGCAATGCAGATCGTAACTTAATAAGCAGCTCGAGTGTGCCTGTTTTGGAGACGGTCGATAAAACGTATCGTTTGTCTAATTAATTACTGCGATGCGGGAATGCGAATTAGGGCACGACATTGTAGAGCAAATAAAAAGAGGGATATTTTCCACTCGACCGCTGTCTAAAGTAGCTTTCGAAGAACTGGTTTCGAATTACAAGATATAATACACGAATGGAGTCGAGAAGATATTCTATTCGAGGCGATACAAGACAAGGGTTTGGCAAGAGAAATGTGTTGGAGTCAACCTGAACATGGCGGCGTGTCAAAATAATAGATGTGAGCAACTTGATTACGTAGAAGGAACGGCATTAATTTTCTGATCAATGATTCAACAAAAGATGATTCTTTCAGCACTTTAAATTAGTTGTAAACAAAAGGATTTTTACCGATTAATTATCTTGCTTTGTATTTTGTTTCCTATGAATTAACGTGTTTTTTGAACTTTTCCGTTCGTTGTTCCGTTTTGTAATTTCTAAATCATCTTAACACTCTTTGATATCAAACATTCTGTGATATTTCCTTTCTTTCATGTTCATTTTACACATTCGTCTTTCAAGGCTAGTGAATGGTAGAACTTTGGCTATAGAATATGTATATCAGTATTTGTGATTATCCGGGAGATTCTGCGCGACACTGAATTTATTCATGTCTTGAATCCTCTTCTAACACGTCCCTTCTGCTGCTCTGATTCCTTTTGTTAAGGAAGGGAGAATCATACCTCGAAGTTGATGAGAAATTTAGAGAACTACCAGAGGGGAGTTTCGTTGGATTTAACAGAAATTTGAAATTTTAATTTTGCTTTTTTCCATTTTGTTTTTTCAGCGATGCGCTCTGCTTCTGTGTCGTATGACTCATCATTTGTGTGATATTGTTTAGAAGTGAGATATCTCAAGACACACACACACACACACACACAAATAAAACATTCTCTGATATTTGCTTCCGGGTAACTACAGGTATGGCGGCATACAAGTCACATTGTCGAGCTCTTTACTTGAACAGTAAACTTAATTACTCCCAGTTTCATCTTACTTCTCTAACCATTTATTACTCTTAAACGCATAGCTGCGGAATCTAATTATTATTTGGCCCTGCTTTCATATATTCCCCGTTCTTTTTTTTTCCTAGCCACGAAAAGCTAACTTCCCTTTCCCGCACAAACCTAATTTGAGTGTTCTATAATGAATGTTACATTCTTGTACATTTCATGAAATACAGATTATTACTACAAAATTACTAACTAAATACCTCCTGATTTATGAACATTTTCCATGTATGACCCGACACTATATTTCGGTTGAGAATTGTTTTCTTCCTCGCCCTGCGGTTATTATTTGATAAAGCATGATTCGACGAAGACTATCATTTAGAAAATGCCGATGCGTAAAGATGTATGAAAAGAAAGTTGAAAAG
The DNA here is from genome assembly GCA_964035755.1 of Teleogryllus oceanicus. Lineage (NCBI taxonomy): Eukaryota > Metazoa > Arthropoda > Insecta > Orthoptera > Gryllidae > Teleogryllus > Teleogryllus oceanicus. Next base: position 58,864,391 of record CAXIVR010000004.1, read on the forward strand.
GAAAGGTTTTACGTAATTTCTAATCATCAGAGTTGCTTAGTTTATCACTGTAATAATATTTCCCCAATTTAAATTTTAGAATTTACAAGGATCACCAGGCGAATTTCTCTTCGGAAGCAATCTTCCTCTCTCCCTCCCTCCCTCCCTCCCGAAAAACTTGGCGTGCGGTGACTGTTCCGTCCAATCGGAGCGTGCAAAAACGGATTGCCGCCGCTGATGAAGTCGTCGCGATCAACTTCCGGGGCCTGCCCGAGATGACGTCACAGCTCAGCAGGTCTAATGCGATTAAATAAATAAGCGCTGGGCGGAGGGAGCGCGCCTCGGAACCGGAGTAATTAGAAGCGGCAGCCGTGTAATTAGCAATGCAGTAATTAATGTTGGAGGCAGGAATACAATTAAGGACGTGACCGCCGCTCGGCCGCCCGCCCGCGTAGTGCCGCTCGTGACTGCCCGCCGCCCGCGCCCCGCCCCGCCCCGCCCCGAGCCGACGCCCGCGCGTGCCACGAGGAAGGAAAACTGACGGCGCGGAGAAGAAAATGTGGTTGATCCCGGGTTTAGGGTGGCACGGTTCCTTTGGTTCCTTTTATGATTCATTATTTCTCGCGATTTCTATGTTTATAGTTGCGCGGTTCACTATAACAACTGAATTATTTATGTTCAATGTTAAATGAGAAGAAGTTACCTGATAATTTGTTGGCGTGGAATTGTGTGTATTTTCGCATTTCAAGTCTTCTTCAAATAGGTTTGTGTGCCTACTGAGATGGACGGTATGAATTTTCTTAAAAGTGAGTGTTCCTTTAAAATAAATTCTCTTAAAAGTGAGGAGGTATATAATACAGCGTGAGCGCCGGAGCGACAGCGGAGGCGCGAACCAGGTCTCGAGAGCGAGGGCCGGAAGGTCCTCGCGAACGTAGCACGTTGGATCCGTCGGGTAGCGACGTGTGGTAGCACGTCGCGGACCACTTGGTGAAAACAATGCGTTGGTTAAAGAATTGTGTAGGTTATAAAATTAAACTTGCAGCGTGAAAAATACGAATACTCAGTTCACTTAATGAGAGTACGTAGCTACGGAGATTAATACGTACTGGGGGCTTTGGAGCAGTGAGGTAGCTACTCTCCCGAGCTACCTTTATTTTAAATAATTATATTTATTGCAGTAACATCATGAACTTAACTACACGCGACTACTACGTATAAACAAGAATTCAGTTCATGAAGTCGACTCTCTTCTAATGAACCGAATCAGTGAATCAAAGGAACCGTGCTACCCTAAACTTGAGATTTACCGAAAATGTTTGCACGAAGTGAAACGAATAATAACAATTTTAGCATGGAGTAAGTAACGTATGGAGCAATTACGGGACAACTTACCCAACGAATTTTGAGCCACAGACTCTGACACACAGAGACATTTTCTGATATATTGACATTTTGAATAGGAATTAAAATGTCGTTAATCCAAGATGTTCCAAGGGCAATTTAAATATATATTGTTATTCTTAAATATTATAATTTTATTTTTGATTATTTAACTCTGTTGTTGCCATCAATTTTCCAGTACCATTCAACATCCTCAAATTTAGAAATGTCTCATGGAACATATTACCAGTATCTTTAATAGTTTCCAGCGAGGAAAAAAGTCTACTAATTTTCAAAATATATAAATGTATCTTAGACACAGGAAAGGGAGAAGTTCTATAACACGGACATGTATAATTATGGACTGATGTTCGTGGTTTTGAAGGGTGCTACTGTGTGTAACCGATGAGGATTTAATAAATTGGGACGAGCGTTGGAGTTTGGCAACATGAGCTCAATGTGCTCAGTCACACATTTACAGAAGTTAAGGGTGTTCCAATATGGTCCTTTGTGGATGCAACAGTAGTGTGTGACGAAATCAGTATTACTTCTGGAAATAAATTTCACTCTGCTCAGTATGAGAAGTGCGCTTTAATACGCAATGGTTTTGAATAAGGAAAGAAAACTTTACAATACTTACACAGAATCTTACAGAGACGAATGAAGGATCATTTTCCAGTGTGACAAATTTATACCAAATGCGGAAAAAATGAAAGTTTGGCACCGTCCGTCCAACGCGCGTCCCTTATGAAGTCCCATATGCATATGTATGGCCACATCCCATAAACGAACGAGTTTTACTGTTGTTAAAAATACGTTTTCAAATTTTATTTTCTTATTTTATAAATTAGCAACTTAGAGTTTATCTTTACAAATAGTTTTCTAACAATAATCCTCTGCACGTAACATATGCTTAAGGAGGTCCCAAAGAAGCGGTTTTTACTTTCTCGCTACCGAGTAGAGAGTAAAGTTATGTAATGTGTGCGAAAAAACAGCGAATTTTCGGTAAAAAAATCTCTTATTATCTATATATTTCCTGGTAACGGAAAAGTGGATGAATCCAGTTGCTAAATTTAGAAAAAAATCCTCGAATATGTGGTGTAGCCAGAATTCATGTTTTGTGGATTCTTGATACCAAAATCGAATGAAGGCAAAACGTCTGCCCGTCCGTCCGTCCGTCTGCGAACAACGATTTTCTCCAAAACTGATATTGCCCAAAATGAATCTGGCTAGTATCGCGGTTCCTTGAAATCGATATTTTAATGTATTAAATATCGTGTTCTTTACATAAAGCAGGGGGTTCTTTACATTTTCAAAAATTTAAAAAAAAATGCTACATAATTTTTATTAAATTTTGTTGCTGGATAGTGAACGTCTAGGAGAATTATGGAGGTTTCATGTTTGTTGAAAACACTGATTTTCCGAAAATTGCAAATATTCAACATTTTTTCGGTGTCTTCTGACAACTAAAATTTTGAAGATAAAGATTTTTACCCTTCATAGATAGATTTTGAAATAAGGTCACGTACAATTTTTCGAAAATTTGAGATCTTTTCGCGTAATTTTGCGTGAAAAATTTTTTCGAGGAAGTACGTGTTGGTTTAGCATCACTTGTTTCCATTGCAACGTGGGTGTTATGTTAGCGAATAACAGTAACAAAGTGATATGAAGTTGCGTTTCGGTTATTAAATTTATAGAAATAATTACTTTACTTGTTTCGACAGAAATGCATTTGTTGAAATTCTTCACAATAGGAAATCTTTCTAAAATTCTGAAATATTTCATCATCTTCTGACGATCAAGCTCTAGTATTTCGTTTTACTTTCCCCCATACGTACGTGTATAGCTTAATACAGTATTTGAGTAACTCCCGAGAGTGCGGATGTTCGTAAGCGCGGTTCCGTCACTCACGGCTAGACATTTTCCGCGCACCAATCGATATATACATATGAGGTATCATTCGACGCGTCTCGGTCTCCTGATGGGGATCTGGTAACTTGTTTTCAGATTAGGCCTTCCCCTTAGCCCTGAGGATTCAAAGAAATTTCCAAAAACGTGCTTTTGCGTGTTTTAGCGCTGAGATCTTAGCGGGTAGATGGAGAATTAAACCAATACCATCTAAATTAGATCTATGTGTGTGGCGTTGATGAAAGTACCCCGTGGTTATTTTCAATCCAACGCACCATAATTTGGTTCCACGAGGTTGGCACCCTGATTGTTTACAAACGAGCCATACGAAATGAAAATGCGCGGCAGAATTTGTAGATTTGAAGATTGCAAGGGTATTTTTTATAATAAATTTGCAAATTGACTTGGAACATTGAATTTGAAGAATATGAACTAAATGAGAAGAAAACCTGATATGTAAGTGCAATGCTAGAGAAAATATATTTCCTAAGAGTGCAGAGATCGATTTTCAATTTAATGTGATTCAAAACATATTCACCTTATTCATATAAACATACAAAACATGAATTAATGCTTATATGCTTATATATATTCGCCTTCAGAACACAAATCAGATCGAGTTTATGGAGTTTCAAAATCTTAAAAAATTAGGAGACAAAAATATGAATGTGTTAAATAACTCAGAGGAATCCAATGTAGTTGTAGAAGCTTTTGAGTCAGAATTAAGTCAGTTCGAAGAAATTGAGAATGATCTTCTAATAGGAATAGAAAATAACGCAGAAGAACAGATTACAGGTGATCATTTATACTTGTTCATATTAGAAAATAAAACATAGCTGTGCTAAATTCTAACTATTCGCATAATTCATACCTGCAAGAATTATAATTTTAAAATTTTAACAGCCATTATAATTTTGAAATTGCAATATTACCAGTTCATATCCCGTATGGAAGTCATATACAAGGCCATTCGGTGTTGGGAATTTTGGAACAGAAGTATAACATTAACTGCTGCTAAGATTCATTGATAAGTCCAATACCAGATACGGAAAGAACATATTCGAACAAGCCTAGGCATGAAATAAATGAAGTATTAAATAAATTTTCAACACATGAAAATACTTTTAAAATTTTAACTACGACGCACTAAATTGTTAACAATTTAGTGCGTTGGTCACATTCAATGGTACATAAATGCGTAAAGTTTTGTAATGCTGCTGTCGAAAACGGCAAACAAATCTCGTTTTCTGGTTTCCTGATATTGTCAAGACGATTTTTCTTGCTCATGTATGTAGTAAATTATTTTCTCCAAAACGTAGCCGACCAGGATCTATATTTTGGGGTTCCTTAATACCGAAAAGCGTTTTTTTAAACGTTCGCTCTGTTGTCTGTCTGAACGTCTCACAGCCCAACGATTTTGAATATAATTTTTTGAATTTTGAAGGTACTTTACATGAAGTCCCTGGAACAAGAATATGTGGAAAACCGACAAGCTAGTGCAGCCAAAGGAGATTAGGAAATTAACTAGTGCGAGGAAGTCTATGCCATTTTGTATCACCACTAGTTTCTACTAAATTATTGTGGGAATTTTGATGCGGTGTTGACGTTATTACATGAAGAAATGAAGGAAGTCTTCTCCGTCAACATAATATCTTCTAGTAAATTAGCCGAAGAGAAAATTTATAAGCTGTAGAAAGTAAGTAGAATGAGTAACGATCTAATTGAAATAAAGAATATATTTTTCCAGAAATTCTATTTTGCGGACGGGTTTTCTTCAATATACAACATTGTTCTTAGATTACAGAACATGGAATCTGGACAGTTTGTCGAACAGCAGCTTACTGTGTGCATCATACATCAGGGATTCCCGGGATTCCGAAAAAATCGCAGCCCTCATTTACCTCATTTGCAAACCTAGACCAAGTTCTTTATTAATGCTTTCATGTATGGACGTGATTACGTGGTTCGAATATACAGTTCAAAGACTCATGGCCCTCTTATCATTCTGAGCTAGAATCTATGTTGCCCCCTTCACATTAAAAAAAATAGAGATACTCGTAAGATTGTGAAACCACAATAAATAAACGCAAATGAGCACACCACATCCACATCCATTCTTATCTCAAATTTCCTGCCTTGAAAGATACACAACTTGTCTTCTCTTCATTGTTTATCTCCTGCAAGGACACATTTTCGCATGTAGAGGGAAAAACCTAAGATCAGGAATGAATAAGAACAAGTTACGACGCACAAAAGTTAATTTTGGTTTTGCAATTTATGCAGGAATTACGTTCGGTGGTTACGGTTACTTTTAAGTAGAAGTATATACAGGAAAACATGAAAATTAAATATCATTCCTTATTGCATTGTTTATTTTCGAGGAACAAGAACCTGGATTTTATATTTGCTATGAACATTTTTGTGAAAGTTTTGTAGTATAATACAGTAGTAAGTGTAGAATGCAAAATTTCTTTTTACTTAAACTGTAAATCAGATACGAGAGAAAAATCCGGACTTGAGAACCTGATGATTTAGCTAGTGATGCTAGCTAGTGATGCTAATGATTTAGCTGATGACATAGCTACCTTGAAGCCAAAATGCTAAAGCATAAGCGATGACAAACTACTGACTGCTAGCTACAACATAAAGCAAAAAGTAACTTCTGAGTTGGTCCGCAGTCTCACACCTTTTGGCTTTAACACGGCCCTAGCCTACAAAACTAATACGGAAATTTGTGGGAAGTAAATCGCTTTCTCAATAGCATTACCTATCAAAATACCTCACCCCAATTTCAATATTCATTTTTTCGTACATACAATTATGATGCATGGATTCCACCATGTTTGCAAGTTAGCACTACCGTCAGGAAATGACAAAATGTGAAGCAGAACATTTTTCTAATTTGGAAAGGATTTCAACATTGCTGTGCAATACAATACGAGAAGATAGATTTTATTAGCTCTTGCAATGCAGTGCTATCCATTCAGCATGACTTCGTCAACCACATAGCGCATTTCACTGAAAGAGCCGATACGTAATTAATACCGAGGAAGGGAAACCTTAACGATTTTCTTTCCAAGTAGGTATTCCCTATTTATAACATGCAATTAAAAATTTATATAATGATAACTAATGTTGTGGAAAAGAGTATGTTTCGCTGAAAACCAACGCGCAAAATATACTTACACTGATTTGTTTAAACACGTAAACTTTGATAACAGTTTCATTGTATGAGTGGCTGCCTCATTGACAATATTCTGTGAACCACCGACTTCTGAGGGCACGAGGCGTCATTGAAATCCAGTACTGCGCAGTATTTCCATCGATCCCTCGTTAGAATCCATATTGTCACTGGCGTTAACATTCCAATTTTTGACGAAACTAAAGAACTGGTCAAGCGCACACGCCGGTATATTGGTATGTGCTGAAGGGATACGACGTTTCCATGCGTTTGATCAACACCACCTAAACATGCAAGTATTCTTGGCTGTCCGGAATGAGCCGCGTCTCAGTCGATGGAGCTGACGTTTCGGCCATCTTGTTGTGGTCTACTTTAGAGCTATACTGCTGACCACAACAAGATGACCGAAGCGTCAGTTCCATCGATTGAGGCACGGCTCATCCCGTACAGCCAAGATTACAACGACGCCGGCCGCGGAAGCCTACGAATAGACATACAAGGCCTGCGCACTGGAGTTTTTCAAAGCCAATATGGCGACTAGTGAAGGTCGACTTGTTCGAATTGAGGATATTCAGTTATGTACGTTGAGAAGCACGTGTAGCTTTCGAGTTGTGTCTGTGGATGTGGTCTGTTGTTGAAATAATGAGAATCATAGTGAATTAGGGCAGTGTCCCCAGGTGAGGGAATATGGTAAAAAGTGAAATGTAAAAGCTACTAAGTTCCTTGTTTACTTCCAGCTTTGTGAATTGCATTTGCGAACGTGGGAAACAGACAAATTCAGTGTTCTATTGGGATAATAGACTAAAACTGAGTCTTCCTTTGAAACGTACACGACTGTCTCGTGGAAATACGCCTTCTTTGTTGTCTAATTGTCCTGCTCACTTGAATCGCCCAAGCACTTCCTACAGAGAAAGACTTCAAGAAAAGAAATTGAGATTAGAAAACGAATATAAATTTGCTGATATTGAAAAAAATGCAAAAACAATATTTAAGGTTAAAAGAAGTATCTTTCGGTACTTTTGATAAGTACTTTTGATTTTCTCCTGGCAACCTCTTTTATTCTTATTTGATAATATATTATATATTTTCGTCTGGTAATCACAATTTTACTTAGCATTTTAGTTTGTATGGCCTTCTTAGGAGGCCATCTTGAATGACTGCTCAGGCCTTATATGTCTAGATGGTGTTGGTTGGATGCATTGCCACACACATGAAGTGTTTATATTGTAATATAGTGGGCTAGGAAAGTCTCTCCACTCTGAATCGAGTGATAGCCTATTAAAAATAGCAATAATGTTAGTAGCAAACAGATCACTGACAAAAAAGTGATGGGCGCCTCCAGCATCAGTAATGATTGTGATGAGTGCGGTAGACACGTTTACACGCTGCTACTAACACGCTTTTCGTTGCAAGCACTCTCACACGATGCCTCTGCGGAGAGACTTTTCTGGCGCTCTGTATAACATTTAATAGTCAAGAAAACCAATTTTATAAGAATTTTATTCAGTGCCGTACGTAAAGTGGCATCTTGTTCGACGCTCGGACAAATACTTAAGTGTTTGAAATTATTACATTCATATGTAGGGATATTGCACTCTTAGCACCCTCTTAGCACATTGAACCAGGTTACAATATGATTAACAAAGAAATAAACTTTTGTAATCGACTTCATCCTCAATTTCGCTTTCAGGCACCTTGCATATTACAAATATTACACATCAGTTCCTAACACAATGCAAATTGGCTCCTCTGAAGGATTGGGTTATCTGTCGCCGTTAAACCTAATCAGCCTGAATTATTTTGCAAAAAATTGTCATTACAGCACTTTATAAATTTTAAAAGAACATTTAAAAAAACTCTCAAAATTTTGAAATGCACATGGTGGCACCTTTTAGGATGAAATGGAAAACAACATGACGTTCTATTGGGTTTCTGCAAGTTTTTAAGGTGAAGTTTGAACTATTCCGCTTCGTTCAGCGTGCCCATAGGGGCATTGATATTGCCAATACCAACACGCGCAAGCAAGGCACGCTCTGGCGATGCGGTGAGGCCGAACAGGAGAGTGCGCGGGCGCCCGCGAAAGAAGCGCGGACCATCTGGCCCTGAAGACCCAGCGCCTAATGAACTCGCAGTGCTCGTAATTGGGCTCGTTAGTTCGGGCAGCGCGCGAACGATTTATGGCCCCGCCCTCTCGCCGCCCACGCACACTGGCGGAATCGCACCTCAAGGTGGACATACACGAGTCAGCGCGGATCGCACCGCTCTTTACCGTGTTTGGCATCCAGCGGCGGCGGTTCCTACTGCAGTGTTCAAGGAATCGCTCGCAGCATCCCACAATCATACAATATTTTCGAAATGGAACAGGTAGCTGTGATGACAACTTTACAACTGGTCTGAATCTAGCTTACAAGTCGCGCACTCTGGTGTATAGACCGCTTCAGGGAGTGAAGGACAACATTCTTCGTGTTCTTCTTCTTCTTCTTCTTCTTCTTCTTCTTCTTCTACTCCTTCTTCTTCTTCTCTCTTCTTCTTCTACTCTTCTTCTTCTCTACTCCTTCTTCTTCTTCTTCTTCTTCTCTACTACTCCTTCTTCTACTTCTAATACTCCTTCTTCTACTTCTACTACCCCTTCTTCTTCTTCTTATTCTACTCCTTCTTCTTTCTCTTCTTCTCCACCCATAGAGACTTACAGACAGATCTCTTCAGGAATATTATTACTTGTAGCAATTTTCAGAACGTGCTAGCAATTTCTATGTTCAGATATTCGAGGTCGAGGAGGGTGGGTCGTGTGAGAATGAGGATGGGATCTGTGAGGCGTCTTCATTAACACTAGTTATCATCAACACATTATTATTATTATTATTATTATTATTATTATTATTATTATTATTATTATTTTTATTTTAGAGACTTTCACGTTAATTGAACCGGCCGCTTCGTCCCTTGGGCCCACTGCGTGGCGATGCAGCGTCCGCTGCGCCGCTCGTAATGGGCGGTGCGGCTTTTATGAGGGAGCGGCGCCGCTCTGCACCTCGCCCCGCCTCCGCCTGGCGCTGACGTGCGAGGAGATGATCGCGCCCGAGATAGTGCGCCTTTGGAAACAGGCCTCACAAAGCAGACGCCCTCCAGGCTGTTTAAGGGGCGCAATGGGGCCCGAGGCTTGGGAAAGGATCAATTATTGTTTCTTTTGCGGGGTCTCGCAGCCATCGTCGCAGCTCGCTCTCGTCTGTTGGACATTTTCTAAATCGAGGAGAATGGGACATGGCATGCGAGGGTAAGGATGAGCTTTGTGAGAGAATGGGCCTTGAGATCATGGGCCATGAGAGCATGCGACGTGAGGGAATGGCATGAAGAATGGGCCATAGAGGATGCATGAAGTGGGCAAAAGGATGACATAGAGGATGAGCCATGGGGGTGGGCCATGAAGTTGCCATGGGGTCCTAGAGGAGGGCGTAAAAGGATGGACTATGAGAGGATGAGCCATGAGGGGTGGACCATGAAAGGATGGGCCATGCGAGGATGGGCCATGAAAGGTTGGGCCATGATGGACCATAAGAGGATGGGCAATGTGAGGTTGGCCATGTGAAGTTGCACCATGGGTGGGTCATGCGATGGGTGAAATTGGTTAATGATAGGAATGTGATTACTGAATGAGATGAGGTAATTTTTTGCAGTGGTTTGAAAATATTAAAGATATGACAAGTAGGTCTTAATCATTTTGTAATGCCTCTGGATAATTCCGTTTTTCCATGAATCTCAAAATTTAAAGTAAAAACTCGTCCATTTCGTACACCACTTTTCTATTGTAGATAATACGTGTAATGCAAGTTCCAAAAAAATATCAGGTCTCTATCTCTCATCACCGTAAAAATAAACATTTTTAATGCCTGCAAAATGTTCAAGCGCGGACGTGTAGGGTTACTCAATGAATTATTTCTTTATTCTTTGATCCAGTTTGAGAATAAATCGCCTCCCTTGGAACATGAATAAGTAAGGATGGAAATTGTCCGGAGAGCGAAACACCCGCTTTCGGTCAAGAATTGACGTGCGTATATCCAAAGCGACGTGTCTATTTCCATTTGTTTTCTAATATAATATATCAATATTTTCTTAACCCTCCTGTACCGTTCAAATCTATATGACACGAAATGAAATTGGTTTTGCTATCACAGGTATGATTCACTAGTCAGCATTCTGATACATAGTGACTATGTTATGTATCTAAGCATCTTTAAATGCATGTAAGTGATTTTTGTCTATTTGACTTAGGTTCCTAAAAGAAATCAATTGTTGGATAAGCAATGTTTGGATATATGCGACGCGATTCGATCTATGCGACCGGAGTAGATTCTAGTGTAGTTCGCTCAAATGACTGTATTACCAACGATTATTTCTGTCCGTCTTCGAATTGGGAACAGTTCTAAAAATAAAAATAAAAATTCCGGAGCCAAATGGACAAATTAATCCAGAACATGCACAACAAATAAGCAATAGAAAACTTCAAAATACTTGTTTTTTCACCATTTCTTTTCGGCATGAGGACCATGCCCCCCGAAAAGGCCTAGTTTTCGGTTACTTTCTTTATTTGGCAAAATTGATTTAAATATTTTTGTTCAAATTATGTAATTGTTTAAGCAACAATAATGTGTAGTATCATATACACAGTACATAAGTAATATTCAATATAATAACAAATATGTTTATTATTTAACAAACCGCGGGCGGTAGCTCAGTGCATCATTTGAAGTCACTGCAGCGCCTCTGACCCGGAGGTCCTAGGTTCGAGACCTGATGGCGGCAGGATTTTCGACACTAGCTTTTCAGCTAGGTCGAATTCAGTCGCTGTCTGGAGGAGAATTCTAGCGGCCGGCTGCTCTGATCGGTAGTTTTCCGTGATTTCTCCGATCTACACCAGGCGAATGCCGGAGCAGTACCCTACCGAACGGGCCACGGACCGCGCGCGATCTGTCCTTCCTCTTCCTTGTCCTATCCTCTCCCCTTACACACACACACTTACACTAACATGCACTACACTACCACATATTCCGGGAGACCGGTCGGAAGCTTAGAGCTTGTTCCGGTTGGGGCGGTGAACCGCTGGTGGGAGTGTCCTGGTTAGGGGAAAACACAACTAGCCGACGGCAGGTCGGCGCCGGATCTCGCCATCCAGCGGGGGAAGAACACCGCCATTTCCCGAGAAAAAACATGCATTACACTAACGGCAAAAATGACCAAAGCAGTTGACGCGCCGGAAACACGAAAAAATCAATCAATCAATTATTTAACAAAGCTTCGAGTAAAATGCTGACTGCTGAAATACATTCCCTTCCTGAAAAATTATATTCCGAGGAGATACGTCACGTTGGAATGAAGATCCTCAATGCGTACCGAGCTGCCATGACAGCTCTAAGTGATGCGCCCTGTCCTGGCAACCCAGGCGGACATCGCCATGCGGAGGTGCCCTGCATGGAGCTGCCAAAAGCGGACGCAGCGCCCATGAAAGCAGAAATAGCCAGCTATCGCCTGCAGCTGACGAAGGATAGAATTACTCGCATCCGTTAAGAATGACTGCATTAAGATGAACGGGGACGTATATTTTGAAAGAGAAAAAGAAGGCGCAGAGAAAAGGAAACAAGAGAACAGGAGGAGAGAAAGTGCATGCAACATGCATAAACTAAATGCATTTGAAAGTACTAAATCTATTTTTTTAAAACAACCTAAAGAATGACCAAAATGAAATGAAAATTAGGAACAGAAAATGACCATAAAGTATAAGACGAAGATGCCGAAAAGGGAATGATGCCACAAGGTGATGACAAAACAATTCGAAATAAATACACAGAAATGAGAATCGAGAAAATACAATGGTGATACATAGAAACCTGTATCGGAAGCCAAAAACATGACGTACACCTTCAACTCGAATAACGTACTTTAAAAAGAAACTATAAATGCCTGAAGAAAATGTTTTATTTTTATAATTTAAAAATTTATTTAAAAAAATGACGGAAGAAGAAACTAGTACCAAAAGGCATGGCGAGAAGGAAACCAGAAAGAAGACAGCCCGGCCTGTCTCAAGCCACAAAGTATGCACAGTAAAAAGGGATTTTTTAAACGTAAAGAAACGTGGCCAAAAGAATCAAAGAAAGACCAAAGAGGAGAAATAAATGCGCGGAAGCCCCGGTGGCAAAGCCCCAGACGACAAAGGTGGCTGGGATCCGCAGCCGCAGCAGCCGTGCCCGCGAAAGTTGTCGGCAGCAGCGGGGGAGGGGGAGGGGGAGGGTGCGGGAGCCTTTGAGAGCAGAGCGCAGCGAAGCCGCCGCAAACACGCCGCGGGACGTTATCGAACCCAGGCCTCCCTGCGGCCAGCGGGCTCAGGGGCGGAGGAAACGAATGGCCGGGACAGAGAAGGGCGGGAGTGAAGGGATGTTGGTGAAGGAATGGAAGGGGTGGGAGAGAGTGGGACAAACGAAGCCAGACCGTGCTGTCGCGGTGGCGGGGAGACGGACCCGGCGCTGCGACCTGGGAGCGGATGGTGGGGTGAGGAGACGGGTTTGTGATGTGCAGCGAGGAGTAGGAACGGTAGTGCACAACGGGGATGAAGAGGAGAAAATATTTGATTTGATTTTTTCGTGTTTCCGGGCGCGTCAACTGCTTCGTCATTAGTCCCGTTAGTGTAGTGAATGTTTTTCTCGGGAGATGGCCGTGATCTTCCCCTGCTGGATGGCGAGATCCGGCACCAACCTACCGTCGGCTTGTGGGGTATCCCCCTAACGAGGACTATCCCACCAGCGGGGCACCGCCCCAGCCGGGACAAGCTCTAAGCGCCCGACAGGTCTCCTGGAATATATGACAGTGTAGTGCATGTTAGTGTAAGTGTGTGTGTGTGATGGGAGAGGATAGGACAAGGAAGAGGAAGGACAGATCGCGCGCGGTCCGTGATCCGTTTGGTAGGGTACTGCTCCGGCATTCGCATGGTGTTGATGGGAGAAACCACGAAAAACTACGGATCAGAGCAGCCGGCCGCTAGAATTCTCCTCCAGACAGCGACTGAATTCGACCTAGCTGGAAAGCTAGTGTCGAAAATCCCGCCGCCGTCGGGACTCGAACCTAGGACCTCCCGGTCAGAGGCGCTGCAAGGACATCAGTTGATGCACTGAGCTACCGCTACCGGTAGGGGGAAAAGAGATGAGCGATACCGATAGACTGGGGGTGGTATGCGCGGAGTGAGGTGAAATAGAGGGGAATGGCATTTGAGCAAGCGGGGGCGGCAAGTATTGTACGTGGTGAAAAAGCACGGAGAGGGAAAACGAAGTCAGTGGAGAAGTAGTAAACGGGGGTTAGGTTGTAGGGAGGGGAATGGAGGATTGGTAAGCACGGGGGAAAGGCGAGAGACGGGGGCGAGAGATGGGATGGGGAGGGAGATGTGTGTCTAGTGGGAGCAGGGAGGGGGCAGAGGAAGGGAAAGGTATGGGAATGGAGAACAATGGGCGGTAGGAGCGCAACTGTCGAGGTACAGTCGGTAACAGTCTTGTTTGTACAATCCATAATTTGCTCGAAAAACATTAATTTTAAGTAGAAAATTGATCTAACCAAAAATATTCAAGAAATTGAATAATTCCAGTTAATAAAATGTAACTTTGAACCTAGACGAAATGGTCTTGAATTTGAAATTCAGCAGCACATTCAGTGGCTCGAGAACTACCCACCAGGAAGGTTCCCGACTAAATGTGCTGGTGAATTTCAAATTCAAGGTCATTTCGTCTAGATGTACAAAGTTACATTTTATTTAACTGAAATTATTCAATTATCTTGTAATATGTTTTGCGTTAATATCAATTTTCTATTTAAAATTAATATTTTTTCGAGCAAATTATGGACTGTACAAACATGACTGTTACCAACTGTATATACGTATCTCAGAATAGATATTTTATATTAAAATAGATATTATATACCGTAGGCATATTATTGCATATAGGGTTCCAATACTACTTTCTGATAATTACCAAGTGGTGGGACATTTCAGATAACGAAGAATCTGATTTGCTTCAATTCTTAGGCAAATCATGAACTGGTAAGTTCTCAGACGGAAAGCGATTTCGCGTACCTGCCAAATACGAGTGCAAGACAAATTGCTTTTCATAGAGGTACATGAGAAATTTCCCGCCACATGTTGATTGGCAAATCATTATGTTATCATCACTGACATCTCCGCTCCACCCAAAAGCCCTAAAAGTTTGTAACTTGAAGTACGGGGCGAAGAAGCGAATCTTGCGGAATAGAGAAGAACAAGAAGATAGACAGATTGAGAAAGAGAGAGGGAGAGAGAGGGGGAGAGGGAGGGAGAGAGAAGCGAAGGAGACGGGAAGCGCGGCGCGGGGAAGGGGCGGGATGAGAAGGGAGCGAAAGGCGCGGGGGAAGGATGCAGAGTGGGTCTAGATGAGGAGGGAGCAGGGAGGGGAGTGGGGAAGGGGAAGACAGGGGAATGGGGTACAGGGAGGAGGAGCGAGACAGTCGAGGATACAGGGTCTCAGAATAGATATCTAAATATCTGTTGCATAAGAGACAAATATTACTTTTTGACAATTACCATGTGTGAGACATTTCTAAAGCGAAGATACCCTTGATTCTCATTCGCTCCGATTAGTAGACAACTTATCATTCACTGGTGTTTGACAGGTTCATTTTCTGGAGAAAAGTGATTTCGTGTACCTGCCAAACACCAGTGCAGAACAAGTTACCTTCCAAACATGGACAAATGTCACCATGTAACTTTATTGTACGGGACACATGTTTAGCAAACGGTTATCATCTTCGACACCCCGCTCTCCGACAAACACGAGAAGTTTGTAACGTTTATTCCGAGACAACCTATACAGTGAGGCGGGGCAGACCGGCGGGCTGGGTCGGGTAGAGGCGCTAGGGAGCGGGGCGGGTTATATTGCGTGGCGGGGTCGTGAGGGGCAGGCGGCGTGGTCGCTGGGGAGGGGGTGAGTGGAAAGGAGTGGAGAGGAGAGGCGGGGTAGACGGCCGGGCGGCCGTGGCTGCGATCGATGATAACGAGGGGTCAAGGCCAACGCCGCGCAGCGCCGCGCCGCGCCGATTGAAGCGTCCGCCGGAGGGAAAGCAAACGACTATAGACAGCAGCGATGGATTGACAGCGCAGCCACAACCCACAGAGGGCTCAGGGCTTGCCTGCGAACCAGCAGGAAATGAAATACTCGTTGCCTCTGCGAAACATTTTCAATTTTTGATTTAACTTCCAAACATCGCTAGAAGAACAGTTCTTTTAACAACCACGTTATATCGCTATCTACGGAAATTGTACAGAAAATACAACCCGCCTGATGAAATATATTTATAGGGAAAACGACAACATTATTTCTCAAAACGGTATTTCAGTAGAACTGTTTAGATTACGCTATTAATAAACGGAATCTTGCGCTATTAATAAAGAAATATGGCAGAGATTTCATGGTGTTAATTGAAGTATTTCCTCAGTTGAGGAAAGTGAGGCATACAGGAGTAAACTGTAAACCAGCAGGAAATGAAATACTCGTTTCCACGGTGAAACGACCCTTTTCAATTTTTCGTTTAACTTCCAAACATCACTATAAGAACATTTCTCTTAACAACCACGTTATATGGCTATCTACGGAAATTGTACAAAAATATAATCCGCCTGATGAAATATATTTCGAGGGAAAACGACTACATTATTTCTCAAAACAGTATTTCAGTAGAATTGTTTAATTCCGCTTTTAATAAAGGAATCTGCCGCTATTAATATAGAAAGACGCCAGAGATTTTCCTAGTATGTTGATTAAAGTATTTCCTCGGCTTCTTCACAGTGAGGCATCGAATTCTAAAGAAATGTTTAGGTTTATATCTCATATTTTTGCACGACCGAGCTAAAAAAAAGAGTTTTTGTTGATAGGAAATGCAAATGAATGCGCGGATGCTGTTGGTAACCGAATTCAGAACCTTTTAAAGTCAAACAATTTCCTCACGCCTTACCTGCACTTAATATTCATTCCTTTTAGAAGCAAGACGAGAATAATGCTCTCGTTTTATTGTTATTTACTTAATGTTTTTGCTGGCGAAGTTTTAAAATACTTTGCAAGAGAACGTCACATAGCGTGGTTTAGAAAATAAGATTTTCGGTCATTTTGGGTGCGACGAATTTTAAAATATACTTATTCATTCCACTGTTTCGATTTACATATTTAATAAATATTTACATACTACTGGTATAATCACTCACATAATTTATTTCCGGAAAAGCATTCGACGACGCAGAATATTGTCATATGGTATCATTTAATGTTCACTTCACGATTTATGCAATTGAAATGCATTAAAAGATGATGATACTGATAAGGTACTGCTACAGTTATTTTGTTTGTCTGGAACATTTATTTCTATAATTTATTTGTTTTAATACCCATTATATTCATTTGTTATAGTGAGGTGTGCTGCCTATAGTCCATTTCAGTACAAATGGTTGGCGACCTTTAAAATTTATGATGTAAATCAAGATAAATTATTCAAAATAATTACATTCAAATAAAGTTTATATTATGAACATTTCCTTTCATGTAATTACAATTCCTATTCTGAAGGAAAGTGGCCAGCACTTGGTTTTCTGGGTTCAGAACTTTGATATCTCGTTCACTTTGCTGCAGGGTGGGGCGGAATCTAAAGCTCCGCTATGTTAAAGTTTATGTCCCATTTTGGTATTTTCACGCGCTGTAGCTTGAGACTTTAATTTATTCGTAATTTAAATTTATATCAAAGTGTTTATAACTTTTATTTAATAGTAGCTATGACAAAGCCCCCCCCCCAAAAAAAAGAAATGTGAACTCCAGTTTTTTTTCTTTTCCGCTCCGGCTCTCCGTACAGTTCCGTACAGCTCCGGCATTCGCCTGGTGTTGCTCGGAGAAACCACGGAAAACTACCGATCAGAGCAGTCGGCCTCTAGAATTATCCTCCAGACAGCGACTGAATTCGACCTAGTTGAAGAGCTAGTGTCGAAAATCCTGCCGCCGCCAGGAGTCGAACCTAGGACCACCCGGTCAGAGGCGCTGCAGTGACATCAGTTGATGCACTGAGCTACCGCTCCCGGTTTTTAGCATCATAAGGATGTATCGCTTTTAACTATTTGATGGTTTACTCATTATACTTTTATTGTTAACAGGAAATGATCTCTTTCGTATGATATTAAAATAACTTATTTTGTTTTTCACTTGTATTTTAATTATCATTCTTAAAATTGTTCTATTTGTCTGGACATAAACATAATTAAGGCCTTTTTTTTTTTTTCAATGAGCTATTAGTTGGGAAGGAATGAGAGCTATTAAATTTACAGTCCATTAGGAAACTAATCACGTATTTTGGTTTGGTTTCTATGTTATTGGTAGGCGCAATAGGCAATAAAATGAGAACACAACTAAGAAATTAAATGAGAGTAAATAACATTTCCAAACATCTCTAAAAAATGCGTTGAGCTGATATTGCGATGAAAATCGGATTAAAATCTTGTATTAAGGGGCAAATGTTGAGAGCAGCTAGAAAATGTGGAGTGCATTTGGATTGGGCTGCAGTGAATAAAATTAATTTTGAGAGTAATAAATTACTCTTCTTAATTTCATTACAACATTTCCTGACAACACGTTTGGTTTATTTGCGTTCTTCTTAGCTATCCGACAAATGCATTTCAGAAGCTGTTACATTCTCTCAACGATCGTGATTCCTAAAAAAGATGGTCGTTGGTCGACATGCTGATGATGACTAATCGGAGGGCGATTCAACCAACTAGGCTCTCCCTGCTAGGAACAGACTCACCGGTCCCCAAGTCTCATAAGGAAGTCAACTGCCGTCAGCACCGCAAGTCATTGTCTACTTCTGAAAAAGATGCAGTCAGTAGCACAACATTTCATCGAAAACATTTTAAATTCTCTGTTCTTGCTGTTTGAGTTCGTGACTTTGAATGTGAAATGTTCTTCAACATTGTTTTCAAATGGCAGCCTAAGATGGGCTTAGATGTCTTGAAGTATTCATATAATGGCTACTTTATTCTCATTTAAATTATCCTATTTTTACTACAATAAAAGGTACTCAAATCATATAAACTTTCCCAAATACATATCATTTCAGTTCGTGCATATTGTTTGTATAACGCGATATATAACGCGATAATATAACAGGAATATTAAAAAGATAACAGTTTTTTCTTTTACTTTGACTTACTTACTGGGCAGTAAGAAAAAGTTTAATTCTCGATGGGAAATTCGATGTTTTGGGATTGCGTCAGTGACAGAATCGGGGAGAGGAGCGTCAAGAACATACCCAAAATTCTTGTTTAAATGATCGGTAATATTTTGCAACGTGATGTACACGCATATTCAAATTAAGTGAATGCTTCTAAGTTCACTAGACATTTTTAACAATAGCACCATTGGGAAAAGGGACCTAAAGGCAAAGGAGTAGGATGAGAAAAAATATTATTGAACACATTCAACGTAAGAAAGAATAGCTAACATCAGAGTTAATTCTTCACAAGTTAATAGGATATATTCTATACCCTACAATCTTCTATACATAAGCTGAGAAAATTTGTGAACGCTTTCAGTATAAAAAGTTTTTACTACTCTATTTCATATTTTCTGGAATGCTTCTTCTGTCTGAAATTCGAAACTATTCCGAACGAGCCCCTGTAAAAGCGATAGGTAATATTGTAAATGGGTAACATTCACAGACGCTGTAAGAATTTCACTGCCGCGACATAATACCGCGAGTAACACGTCACTACATCGTTTGGCCATCATAAGAAACATCCATAAATAACAGTCACTCGTCCATTCCTGTGCCTAGTGCTTAAGTTGGTACAGTGATCGTTGTTTTGGGGTCGCGAAATGGCCGCCTAGGACCACGCGGACATATTGTATAATATTATTACAATAAACAACGACCGGACCGTTACCGTACTTACTTCCACCCATGAAATCTTCAAGTCTGCCTCAAACAGCGGCTCCAGCGGCAGAGACCACGGTAGTCTCTGTTTCTTTTTCTGTTACAGATTATCCTCCAGACTTCAGCCAACAGCGTTCAACGAGGAAAACTGCATCCATGTACATCAAAAATGTTGTATTCATATTATCATATGTTCCCCTCCCCACCTTTCTCAGTTTTCCTAATTCATTCTAACTCCCTCTATTTTCCTCCTGTCTTTACACATTTCCTTGAATCTTCCTATTTTCTTCTCTTTCACTTGTATTACGTATTACTTGTATTACGTATTACTTAGCCGCCATCCTGATTGAGGTTTTTCTGGGTTTACTCAATCGCTTAAGGCATATGCCGGTATGGTCCCTAGTTTTGCATCCCAGATATAAATGTAAAATATGCCCCCCTTTTTCTTTATATTTGTTCACAATTGACACATTCGGGTGTTTGAGAATTTCTGCCCTTTTTTCGAAAGTAAAACTATTGACTTACCACGGCTCTCTTGTAAATAAGAAACATGGGATCTCTTTAACATGTTAGTTTTAGAATCCAGAAAATTGACAATGAAAATACATTCACAATTTATGTTTCATAGTTATGTGTAGCACACTTCCACTAATACGATCGCTGCTAACAATCGTTAGAATATGCAACGCAATACAATCTTTACAATTTCGTAAGTAACGTGAAATGTCAGGTATCACTATTTCCGCCCGAACGCCCCAATTGTAATTATGTAAATGAAATATTTAAGTGGTTAGGCGGAAGAGCAGGCCTCACGGCCTGAACCTCGCCAGTAATAAAGACATTGTTATTATTATGAGTATTAAAGACAGTAATAGACATTGTTATTATTTTGAGTATTATTATTATTATTATTATTATTATTATTATTATTATTATTATTATTGTTATAGCCTCGAGCACACGTGTTGATATCATGGCTACACGCAATATTCACGCACACGTCAGTTCAAGTAAGACAAAGTTCGTAGAGGTGTGCCGCCTTTGACTAACGCATTGTCTCAGTGCGTTTTTCTGGAACTATTCTACAGCCTTCCAGACAAAGAACACTTTTGTGTTTTCTGTTAATTACGTTAATTGAATGAGATAGGATTAATATTTCGTCAACAGAGAATTCTTTCTTTTGAATGATTTCGTTTGCAGAAATGTCAATAAAACATCTCGCAGCGTTTTCTCGGGAACCCACAGCACACCCATATCTCCCTCAGCGGAACATTGTCCCAGTTTCTGACATCTGATAGTGTATGCATGTACATGTAAGCCTGTGTACATATATATATATATAAATATATATATATATATATATATATATATATATATATATATATATATATGTAAGGGGGGGAGGATGGAACAAAATTTAAAAAGGAAGTTCGCGCGCATTTCTTGCCCGTTTGTTAGCTTCTGCTTCGCCATTAGCCTCGTATTAGATAGATAGATAGATAGATAGATATATATATTTATTAAAGTTGGCTTTGAGCTAATGCTCTGTGGCAAACATTATTACAACTAGATATACGACATTACAAAACTATTACGAATATTTACAAATATAATTACAATTTGAATTAGAGATTGATATTCTAGTTATAATTAATTTTGAGTTATGTGTAAGTTGACTTATAGCTTTTCTAACACTTCACTCCACTTCAGTTCACTTCATTTCACTGCGCTGCACTACACTGCACTCCCCTCCCCTTCCATGCCCCCACCACACTACACTTCACTTCACTGTATAAAGGACATGACCATATTATTATTATTATTATTATTATTATTATTATTATTATTATTATTATTATTAATAATAATAATAATAATAATAACGATTATAATGTTGATAAGAGAAAACACAAAACATTCCCAGTCAGATCAACCAGCTGCTGGAATTTTACACCAAAAAGTGACCCAGGAATGTAGTGTCCTTCCCCCTTCCCCGCACCGCGCAATCCTCCATTCCGTCCCTCTCTACACCGACCCTCGATTACTCCCTCCCTCTCTCTCACACACTCTCTCTCTCTCTTTCTCTCTCTCTCCCTCTCCCTCTCTCTCTCACGGGTAGGGTTTGAACCATAGGACCTGCCCGCAATCGAAGCTGGAGAGGTAACTTTTTGTACTGAGGCAGCATGACGAAAAGTCAATGTTTTTGAGACGGCATTCAATGTATCCGTCTCCCTCCTCTGTGACGTCAGCGGTGAGCAGATGTTCCTCTCGCGAAGTCTACCTGCGGCTAAACCGCTGTCAATCACCTGCGAAGAAGGGAGCGCCCACCCATCCAAGGAAACAATAAAGAGGGCGTGCGGCTGCTATTTGGTTACGGGAGCAACACTCTTCTGAGTGCGCGCTCTGCTACTTCCTGACACACCATTCACGAAATATGAACAATGCAAATATTGTCTTCGAGAAACACTGAAAATTTAATTTTAGCTATTTAAAATTGTAGCGTCATGTCGCTAAAACAGTGTGGGCACGTGGTGCGTGGTGGGTACCGGATGAGTAGACAAAGGCAGAAGCTATGACGCACGGAGTTTTTCTGACAGAGTGTGCGCATTGCTAGGGCGGAGGCAATGGAGGCGGCGGGCAGCGTCGCGAGGGCTATTTAAGGGCCGTGAGAACAATAGCTCTTCCTTCTTGGTCCTAACAGCAGCGGCAGCGTAGGTCGTCCGTGAGAGGTGCGAACGTGCACGCGGCGCAAGAAGCCGGCAGTTATTGTCGTGACTAGTGAGACATGTAGTCGGTCTCAGGGCAGGCGATACTACGCACAGCGAAACATTAGCTAGTATGTTGCGGTGTGGTAGCCGTTGTAAATATCTCTCCTAGCAGTGGGGTCTATTTAGTTAGTTAATTGTATACAGTGCATTGGTTATTTGTGACTACGGTCTAAATTGTGAATAAACCTGCTGTTATTACAACCCACTCTCGTCTGTGTACTGATTACACCCGTATGACGCCACAAAATCAAAAATAATTCAGCTTGTGATATTGGAGTTAGTAACATTTAAGTTCGCTTTAGTTCCGGTCTTAGTAAGAAGGAATCAGCGACTGATTGTGAGTGACAAGTAAGGAAATCAAATTTCTTAGATTTTAAGGTTGAACATGTTCCCTGCAAAATGGTTGTTTCAGTGATGTAAATATATTTCTACGTGTTGTAATGCGATGAACATTATAATAATTAAGTCATTCTGTAAATTTGGATTTGATTTCTTAATTGCCTTGTATCTCACACTCATCTCAAAATGCCAAGCCTTTTGTAGGAAGTCAACTAGTTATAAAGATTTGCAATATGGATTGTTGGAGTCTTTCTTTGAAGATTAAGAGAACGGATGAGTTTGGATGTTCAAATAATATATCCCCGAGCTCAACCCATCGCAGATTGTAGTGGGTAACCTAAAAAAATGTATGTAACAGTAATACTAATAACGCTTAGTATGCATTGCTCTCAGCACTGTTCTTTCAAACGAAGGAATGAGACCACATTGTGCACTCAAGAGAGCAACGGTTCGCGCACGTGTTCTCTCAAGCTGGCCAACACCTGCGAACAGAGCAAAGTTGCATTGCGCTTACAGCGTATGTTCGAGCTACTTGGCGAAATTTGTCACTGATTGGTTCAGTTTCCGGGTGGTACTTCCTCATCACCACCCTGATATCGCTAGCAGCATCTAATAAAAAGAGCGTGCTCTATATTCGGAACACAGATTCATTCACTCACGAGTATTTGCCGCTACGAGATATTTGCTTCTACGAGTAGACTGTCAAATAACTGGAATCATGACTTACCATAAAGATAGTAGTGAGATTTAGATGGCAATTAAAAAACTGAAAATACACCATCATTCATTCTCTCAGCTGATGTTCCTCTTAACATTTGTTACTTCTCTCCCTACATTTAATTCCGAGTGTCGTCACCAAGCCTTTGCAGTTTCCAGGAAACTCAAACAAGCGCTGTACGAGGAGAGCAGCTTCATTTACTTCTCATGTGGAGTCTCCTTGACTCTCCAGCCTCATCTCTAATTGGGCAAGCTCTACCTACGCGCGGTGCGTAGTTCGGCGCGCACCCTGGCGAATCTGTAATTCCGCGCGGCGGATGCGGTGGCAGGCCTGCGTCTCATTACGGGCACCGCTAGGACTCCCCTCCCCGCCCCCCCGCCCCCCTCCAGCCCCCCGTACCCCTCCGCCCCCTCCCGCCCACCGCTCCACCTGTTCCGCTTCAATCCGCGCCGCCTCCGCCCCATGCGTTCCCCCGCTTCCATCCTATCCGCTCAGCCCAGCCGCCTCACCTCTGCCCCGCATCAGATCGTCCGTCTTTCCGCTTCGCCTTCCTTCCCTGCACCATCTCGCTCTGCCCTACCGGGTGCGTTGAGCTCAGAGCAAGTACCGCTGTCCCTACTCTGATCCAGAGATGTTGGGGTTCGAGTCTAGATTCAGTCGCAGATTTTCGACACTGGATATGTACATCATAGCTAGATGGAATTCAGATGCTGTACGGAGGAGAATTCTAGCGGCCGGCTGCTCTAATCGGTAATTTCCATGGTATCATATGAATGCCGGAGCAGTATCCCAACAAGTAGACCACGCGCGATCTTTCCTTCCTGTTTATTGCCCTATCCTCTGGCCTAACACACACATACACTAACACTTTCATGCGCTACACTACCACATTTCGTATGAACAGTGGGAAGCTTAGAGCTTGCCCCGGAGGGGCGATGCCCGCCTGTACATGGAATTACCCCGTAACGTGTAGATCGGTGCTGGTTCTCATCGTTAAGCGGGTGGAACACCGCCCTTCCACACATAAAAATCACCACACAAATTGAACCATTGACCGTAGCAGTTGGCGGGTCGGGAAACGATCAATCAACCGACCAATAAATCAACCAACCAATAAACGAACCAAACAGCCAACCAACCAACCATCCAACTAAACAGCGAACCTACTAATCAACCAAGCAAAAAAACAGCCAACAACAATCAAAGAGCCAACAAGCCAACTAAACAGCCAACCTACTAATCAACTAAAGAGCCAACTACCAAACAAACAAACCAACCAAAAAGCTAACGAACCAACCAAAAAGCCAACCAACCAATGAACAGGCAACCTACTAATCAAACAACCAAATAGCCACCCAAACAGCTTACCAACCAACCACCCAAACAGCCAGCCAATTAACCAATCACCCTGCCCTCCCACGTGTCTCGCCCCCGGCCCCCGGCCCGCTGCCCATCGCCTCTTCGCCCGGCCCGCTCCTCCGGCGGCTGGCTCTGCGGTTGCGGTCGGTCGCTCGCTGGCATCGCGGGGCCGCGCGCCTCGTCTTATTACGCCCAAATTACAGGAGGCCGCGGACCGACCGGAGCGCCGCGCGCGCCTTGCTTTAATGAGGTAATTCGTCGAGTGGGCTTATCGACGTCTGATTACCAGTGTGTCCTTCGTAATTGCGGTGGTCGGTAGCACTAGCGGCCTGGAGACGAATTAAACGCGGCGCAAATGGAATATCAAACGGTGACCCCCTGAGAGGACGGTCCTGCTACAGAAAGAGGCATTGAGGTTTGACGGATCGCCCACGTCGCCTGGAGAGCTGTGATGTGTTATGTACAGGAAGGAGAAAATATTTGGTTTATCGGTGGCCGGTTTCGATGCGGTTAGAATTCGGGTCAGTGCTAGTTACGGGACTTTCAGTAGATGAGTCGTCTGTACGGTGTTATATGGAGCACGCACTAGTTCCAATTTTCATGAAGCGTAACCGTTCAGCGGTTGTGAACATCCTTGTTTGTTGTTGTTGTTTTTTTGTTATTTTATGACTGAAAATGCTACAGTAGTTATTTTCGCTCGGAACAGGTTTTACCTTGAGAAATGTTCCCAATAGATATTGCAGAATATTCCTGATAAACTAAGGTATATAATTGATATAGTTTTCTAAACAACTTTCGGATATAACATTTCGGATAATGTTTAAACATTTAATGTGTTGAAATATCACTTCTTTTCGATTTGATAATCCCATTATCTTTTTGTTTGCGTATATCAAGTGGAATGTCTGTGATCCTTCCTCAGTTCACGTAATCCGGCACGTTAGCAAACCAAATTACAACTCACATGTGATCTTTATTTGAGACAGTACGTAATACTGTGTTTAAGGTCTATAAACGAAATTAATATTCAACCTCCTCCTTTCCTGAAGTCAGTGCTCCTGAAATAAGTGTAACCCACTATTGCATTGCAGGTTACTGACACTTCGAATTCTTTCAGACCGTACTACTTACGTGTAATAACCCAAAATGTTGTAAGTAAAAAAGAAAATGTATTGCATAAAAATGAAAATTGTACATGATTGATTAAACACAGCAACATTAGAATGTTGTCAGTAGCTTAACGCAACATACTACTACAGAGAAACAAAAATGTAGATGAAGCAATTTAGAGTTAAAAATAAGCAAACTTCCAAGACAATCTGTAGGCGCCCTCCAGCATCAGCTTGTGGTTTTGCAATTCTTTAACAATTGTTACAACCTAACACCATCGAGTCGTTTCCAAACATGTAAAGTTAGCTCAATACAAATTAAATTCATACGACAGAGCGGCTAGCTCTGAATGACAAATTGTTGCAATTGACCAATATAACAGCTGAACGTTCTAGGAAAGAAAATAACTTTCTTTTTATTATTATCTTTGATATTACTTGCAAGGATATCAACTAGGATATCCTTGCAAGTAATATCCTAGTGCTAACTATCATAGGATTTACTACTGATTATTAAAAATGGCTTGTAGGCAAGTGATTCACGCGAAGAAATAAAAATATTGCACAATAAGTATTTCAAATATAGTAAAGGTCATCCTTCGCGTTATGCTGAGTACGTCCGTATATTGAACTCCTCATCAAAGACAATAACAAGCAACAAATATTAGTAAAAAATAGACGCCATTTTGTTGCGACGGTATCGCAGAAACCTGGAGAGTCCACATACGCGGTACCGATAGCTGTTGGATGAATTCCGCATAAGGCATGAATATCATCATTATTTTGTGGTGGTATGATTGGTTTCTCATACCCCACATACCCCATTCGAGCCACCATCCAATCCACAATCACGTAAATTATTTCTATATTTAACACCATTTTTTTCTTAAAGAATACACACTCTACATGGAAGTAATAAAGATACCAGTGGAATTTTTTTCAATTATAACACGCTAACTACATTCAAACATTTTTCTTATATTTAAATGAACAGAAAGACTACGTGAATTACACACACGTATTTTAACGTTGGATTTGATAACGGCTACGCGCCGGGGCGGAGTGTCTGGCTGACTGGCGTGTGCACACGCGCACGCACGTTAACAAGGGGTTAGTATTTCAGTACAATCCATCAATTATGATCACTCCAATCATAATTTTATTTTTATTTTATTTTTTACGTCAAAAACGGTTAAAAACTGTGTGTGACGTGCTACGGGGAGAAGTGAATTCTGTGCACGTTTTCATAATTCCATAACTTTACCATAGAAAGCAATGACAAACCACTAGCGACTGCTTCCCCAAGAAAAGTATGCCATATTAATTCTTCTCACTTTTCTTCACTATTGTTCCTAGCAAAGCATACCATATCCTAGCATTCATCCCATTACAAACGTTAGAATCAATTTACATTATTTTACCGATTTCTTCTTCTTCTTCTTCTTCTTCTTCTTCTTCTTCTTCTTCTTATCTTCAAGTATTTAGGCATGATGCCTGTAACGCCGCTTAGTACTGGTCCTTCCAACGCATTCTTGGTCGTCCTATGTTTCTCTTTCCTCTTGGTTGATAATTTGCCTTTTGTTTAGGAATGCGGTCGTTGTTTATCCGCAACAGATGTTCTTGCCAAGAGAGTCTGTAGTTAGTGACTTTCTCTATGAGACATTCTACATTTAGCTCATTTCGGATTTTTGTGTTCCTTTGTCTATCTAGGAGACTATATCCCGCTACCGCTCTGAGAAATCTCATTTCTGCTGCTTGCAGTCTTGAGATATCTTGTTTTGTCATTGTCCACACTTCGCTCCCATATAAGCAAGTTGGTATTGACATAACTTTATAAAATTTGATGAGAGTGTCTCTTCTCACTTTTGAACTGAGTGTTCGACTTTTTCCGATTTCAGGAACAAATGTAAAGTGAAGTTTGAACTTGTCAGTGCGATCCCGTGGGGTAACAGGCAAACCGCTGGCCTTCCACTGCAGTCATCGGAGTTCTATTTCCAGTCGATCCATATGGAATTTGTGGTAGACGATGCAGGATGATTTCTCAGGATTATCCCGTTTCTCCTCCCTCTTTTTGCATTATCAATACCCACATAATCAATTTACCTCATTGACCCCAAGGTCAAATACTCTAGTTCAGGAGATTTCACACTTTTTTCGTCCGCGGATTCCTTGAACTAAACGAAACATCCCGCGGCTCCCCTGATAACAGTAAGTTTCAAATATAAAGATTAATATAGGCCTACTAAATAATCAACACAAATGAATAAGCGATATAAGAGGTATTGGAAAATGATTTGTGAGGATGAATGAATCCACAATTAGAAAGTAAAATAAATCATATATATTACATATATTATAGTACAAATTACGTAAATGACACAAAGATAAAAGTAAATCAAATCTACAAATAATTTTTAATAAATCACCACGATCGGCCCCTATCGTAAGGCCGCGACGCTCCTGGCAACTGTGATGCACAGTTTGAAAAGCCTAGCTCTAGTTAATGTTGCATTGTGTGATTGTAATTAATTGTGATAGTGGTGATTCCAATCCGATGTATTTCCCAAAAAGTCCTGCCTATTCCTGGAGACCTTTATCCGGGAACGGTCATGGCATTCCAGTGAGGAAAGGATTTTAACTCTTGGATATCCCCTACAGGTTACTTATCACGGTTACAAACAGCTTAACCCTTAATGAGATTGAGGCTGCTTCGCAAAGTCGTGCTTTCCGAATACTGACGTCCTCCCAGACCATAGTCATTTGGTGTTACGCGAAACCTACCATTCCCCCGCTTTGGTAACCCATCAAATTACTGTTAATAGATATACTTACTGCGAAATAATTATAATTGGCGATGTCTTCAAGGGAGCTTTACGCTCAACAAAGCACCACAGCCCGTTACCACCATTTCCACCTCTAACATCACAGCCACTTTAGCTCAGTAACCACAGTGCTCCTAGCTCCATCCCCGCCACTACCCCTCGCTGTGTCCCCCAGTACCCCTTGCTCTGCCCCCGTCACTCCCAGGGTACTATTCGTTGCCGACTTGCCCCCGACATTATCCCTCCTTTGTCCCCGCACCTATCACTGGATTTCCCCCGCCCATACCTCTCGCTGTGACTACCTCTCGCTGTGACTACCTCTCGCTGTGACTACCTCTCGCTGTGACTACCTCTCGCTCTGTCTACCTCTCGCTGTGACCTACCACTACGCCTGACTCCCCGCCCAACCCCATTACTATTCCGGTCTCGGCCCCACTACAACCTTGCCATTACCTTGGACTGTCCACGACACTTTCCGCCCCATCGTCCCTGCCCGTGCCTTCGTCATCGCAATTGTTCTTGCTTCCACCAGCATCACTGCTACCGCCACTACTTCTCCTCTCCCTCTGGATCCGTCCCTTCCATTACCCTACCTTACCCACTCCCGCCATTACCCCAACCCTACCCAGTGGCAGATCCATGGGAGGGGACATGGGGGGCATTGCTCCCCTCCCCTAAAAAAGACCTAGAGTTATATTCTATTACCATCTTTTACTTGGCAAAATTGATTTAAATATTTATGTTAGAATTATGTAATTATTTAAAAAATATTGTAGAGTATCATATATACACCACAAAAGTAATATACAATGTAACAACAAATGTTTATTATTTAACAAAAATCTATAATGGCCGCCTCCGAAATGATTGGGTGGATCCGCCCCTGGCCCTACCGGTTGTGATCCCGCGACAGCATCACACTATCCGCTCCTCCACCCTGTACCGCCTCCGCCTCCACCTCGTGACCCCAATCCCATTTCAGACGGAGGCTGCGAGCCTGCCCGCAATTTCCTCCCGTCCGTTCGGCCGAGCGACGTACGCGCCAATTCGGGGAGCGGGAGCGTCGTTAGAGCTTATCATCATAATCATCTCTAATAAACAACTTCTAATTATGTGACACCGCGAAGGCTCCTTCGATTTTATCGCCCAAGTGGCGGCTCGTTTCGGGGCGGTGGGGAGCGGCGGCCGCGAGACAAAGCGCAGGTGGTCGCAGGGGGCGACGGCGACGTGTGGGCGGTCGTCGCCCGGGGCGGGGAACGCGCTCCGTCCACACCCGCCCGTGGCGCCACCTGGCGCGGCCAACGCGGAAGTGGCATTGCGGTTTTATCAGAATTCCTACTTTCCAATGGGCGCAGTTCATCGCTTAACATCATTTTATTGCTAAGCTCATAGTTGCTGGAATGCAAAACATGGGGTGCGTAATATTGTCAGAGTTGTAATTGAATAAATAGCAGTTGACACGAGGATTGGGCATTGTTTTACTGATTGATTGCGGGCGCGGCAACTGCTTTGGTCATTATTCCTGGAAGTGTAGTGCATGTTTTTGCACGGGAGATGGCAGTGATCTTTCCCCGCTGGATGGCGAGATCCGGCGCCGACCTACCGTCGGCTAGTGGGGTTTCCCCCAACCAGGACTCTCCCACCAGCGGGGCACCGCCCCAGCCGGGACAAGCTCTAAGCTCCCGACCGGTCTCCCAAAATAAATGGTAGTGTAGTGCATGTTAGTGTAAGTGTGTGTGTAAGAGGAGAGGACAGGACAAGGAAGAGGAAGGACAGATCGCGCGCGGTCCGTGGCCCGTTCGGTAGGGTGCTGCTCCGGCATTCGCCTGATGTTGATAGCAGAAACCACGGAAAACTACCGATCAGAGCAGTTCAGTAACTGTCCGTTCGAAATGGGCTTATAGTCGAAAGTGCAATAGAATTGCCGAAAACTTTTCAGAACACAAAAGAGGCGAAAATGTGGGTAAAATTATTCCACCATTTTACATCAAATTTCATTTTTCTTCATTCAACATTTATATATTTTTCTATAGCATTCTTATCCAAACATTTTCTCTAACAATTTCTTAAACGTGAACGTATACGTACAAATTCCGATCCCCATAGCACCGATCGTAATTTCGAGATGCGACTCTAAGCTGAAAAAGTCGATAGTTTGATGACTACCTGAAGTGCAGTGCATCGGCTTCTCCCTGACAGTTTGTTGCGCAGATAGTCATCATCCAGATGGCGGCGTTCTGAAAGCAGAAGCGAACATGGGCATTAAGTCGCGAGACTGGTCGTTTTCTCATTCACCATTCACTATTTCACCAGCAGGCGTTGTTTCCTGGGTCGAGACTTTCATGCAGACAGGAAACGCCTCTTTCATATATTCTGGAAAGTTCTAAGCTACGGAGTTTTTATTACTTTCGGAGACTTTTATTTCCAAGTTTCCACGTGATGTGCATGGACAAATACACACAGCACACAAGGCTTTGGACGTATCTCAAAGATTTTATTCCGTTTTGTCGTCTCTGGCTGCTGGGAATGGCTTTCCAAATAAATAATGTACACAACTTGTTTGTTCTTAGAGGGAACAGAAAATTAAGGAAGCGAGTGTCGGGAAAGTAAATAACTAACACAGTTAATGGCAATTAAATGTATATTTTAACAGTCTTAATCATTTGTACATAGCATTACATAGCATTTCTTTCTCATTTTAATGTGACGTCACCGTCTGCCAGACTCTCCCTTTCTTTACTTCCGCAGAGGAAGTCAATAGATAAAATATTACTACAGTATTTGTAATATATAAGAAAATATTTAATTCGAATTAGATTGTTAGGGAATATACTGCCCTTTTCTTACTGTAATGAATATCAGAATTTAAATACTTACTCATTTCGGCAAAAACATGTGCTATACATGTGCATTACAAATACAAAAGTCAGCGTAGTGTTAATTTAATGGATTTATTGTACAGTACCATGTGTACGTACATACTCGGTGTTATCAATTTTATAAGAAGATTGCTGTTGTAACCTCCTATTAACCATCAACAAATTATATATTAAGTACACAAGTGGTGAAGGACGAATGGACATTTTAAGATCTTACTGACAATGTGTATTTACCGTTGCATATAGTTCGATAAACATTAATCCTGGTTAAGTATTAGACAGTGCCGAAATTTATCATACAAGTGTCAAAGATTTTATGGAACATGGTACTAAAATTTAGCTTACTATATATGATTGTTCTTTTGTATTTTATATTATTTTGAAGCACAAAATGCGCACATACAGACAAAAGTTGAGAATGTTCCTGCACTACCTCAATTGAATAAATAGCAAAACATAAAATGTATTCAATCAATAAGATACAGTTTTCTTGTGGATAAAGACTTCGTAAATAGAGGAATCATGATCGAACGTAGTATATAAGACGTTTAAATAATCAATCGTACATAGATATACATATTAGCAAACACACGAATAAAACTGAAAAAGGAAGATTTATTCACATAGTAAAATATTTTCATTAACAGAACAAATTTCCTACATTTCATGAAAATGCACCCAGGTTTAAAAAGTAGAGAAAATAATGGAAAGTATACAGAAAATTGAAGAAACTATTTACACCGTCTAGTTTTACAATATGCTCGTAAGTTTAATTTTTAAACGGAGATAAACATCTGAGAACTTATAACAGAGGTTATTTTATGCACGTGATATAGGTAAGCAATAGCATTGGCTAGAATTTTCTTATGAAAGTTCCAGACTTTTTAACATTATAAATAAAAATACATTCTTTATAACAACTGTTATCCACAATAAAGGAATATTAATATCCAGGTTCAATACTAGTATTTTATAAGACTTGTAATAAACGATCGGAAATGAGTGTGAGCAATCAGCAAAGATAATATCATTGTCACCATTTTCGAGAAAATTTCACGTAGTGAATTTTTAATACAATCATGTGTGTAGAATCTTAATTCTTCTTCGTCCATACAACCATTTTTTCTGCGCATGGCTGTGTTAAAAAGGCTACCTTTTAAAACAAGGATAATGTTTATGAACGTACTCTATATTTTATGTCTTGAAAATAAGTCATTGTAGCATCGTGAAAAATCACATAAACACCCTGACAAATAAAACGTTATATTTCTTATAGGAAGCAATTCATTTCCTCTCACCAGTAAACAGCCTATTTCACACAAATCGACGCACAGCGTTGCGCTTTTACCACTTCTCTCCGCGGAACTGTGGGCTTACGTTGCAAGCGTCTTGTCATTTAACTCCCTCAAATCCTAGTTGGAGTTTGGTCTATTATACCCACAAAACGAATAGATCTTTATTCATTCGAAATGACATGTGGCTTTAGGTTTTTTTCATAAATCCCGGGAATATTCGCTCGGAACATCCCCCACTGTCATATAGACAGAGACCATCGGAGTGCCCGCGCTACAGCCCGTAATCCGGTTCGTTGGGTGACCGAGCGACCATCATGCCTCGCACATGTAGATTCCTCGCCTTGCCACCTTGATCGATATTCCCCAGTTCGTCCAGATCGCCGAATTTGTCTACCTTCATTAGGCCTGCCTTCTCGTCTGTAAAGTCTATCACAACCCTCCCCAATGAGCCAACTTTCATCCCACCTGTATCGCTCATCCCCACTCCGTCCAACTCGTCCACACCGTGCACGCCGTCCACCCACCTCCGCCCTCACGCCCGCCGCGCGTCGCGACATTCATTTGTCGGCGCTCGCCCAAGCTGCTGGCCCCTCCCCTGCTCCGCCGCTGCCGCCGGGCGTCCAGCTCTGGCTGATTTCCGGGATCTCCAAAGAAGTTTCCCCCGCTGGGTCCGTCCGCCCCCGTCGCCTGCGGAGCCTCCAGCATCCTGGCAGGCGATCACCTCGTTGGACACCAGCTCCTGGATCTTGAGGCGCACCAGCATTTGGCGGGACAGCGGTAGGGTGCGTACGGCAGGCGCCAGACTCAGCAAGAAATGTTCGGTGTCGTCGTAGGTGACAGCGCCTGGGGGGAGGGACGACTCATCCAAAAGAAGATTCCTACGATCCAGGTCGAGAAAGTCTCGATCGAGCCCTTCGGATCGTCGGCGCTTGCACGGGGCCCGGGGGCTGGTGTTGGGCTCTGTCTTGATGGTGGCGCCGCCTCCGGCCTCGGACGCTAGTGTGTCGTCCCCGCCGCTGAGAGCGTTGGTGTCGTCGTCGCCCGCAGATTCGTCGCCCACGCCGACCGCGCCGCCGCCGTCGCGGTAGCGCGGCTGCAGCATCTGCTCCTTAAGGAAGACCAGCGGCCAAAACCACACCCACGAGGAGCGGTAGCGCCCGCTCTTGCCCTGGCGACTCTTGAGGCAGCGCTTCAGCTCGCACCGGAAGTGGTCGCGCAGGTGCTTCCATTTCGATTTGGCCAGGTCACCTGCGGCAGAGAACGCGGCATGTTACCTGCAATGCACAACATTTCATCACTGAAAAAGAGATTAAAATAAATTCGCTTAAAAGTAAGGAAGGTTCATAAAAAACACGAGAGCGTCGGAGCGATAGCGGAGGCCAGAACTAGGTCGCACGAGCGACGGCCTGAAGGTCCTCGCGAACGCAGCACTTTTGGATTCGTCGGATACAGATGCGCGTTAGTGCATCACGGATCACATGCTATCAAAAAAAATTGATTATAAAATTGCTTTGTCGATAAAATTAAATTTCTAGAGAAAAATACGAATAATCATTTTTCTGGTTCAAATGAAACATTTAAATCACTGAATCAAATGAAGGGTGGCAACCATAAACTTCCGATTTACCAATATATTTCACGGTAAAAGTCGTTGCAATCAACGTGCTCCAGGAAAATCTCTCCGCACTGAGTTGAGTCGGGGCCTCCTGTTAAAAGTTACTTCCATGTTGGTATCAAACAGATAACTTGGAAAGAAGTGAAGGGGACAAGACTTTCAACATCCGTTATGATTGTGGGGAGTACACAATTTACGTTTTATTTTGACAGAAGCTGAAGCTCATGCTACCAATATGAGATTCACCAGCAGAGCAGAGAGATATTTCCTGACGCACTGTATTGTTTTCTAAGACCATAGTAGCGGGCCGTAGAAGCCATTTTAAACAAACAACGGTATATTAGGTGAAAGTTAAATGTAGGATAACTAAAGTAAACAGAGATCTGATTTCGGGTAAAGAAAAACAAGAAACTTCAATTTGGGTTTTGCTTATTCCTCTAAAACCCCCTGCATATCATATGCATAGACTGCGTGTACGTACGGAATCTACAGTTCTTCGAAGTTACCTTTAAAGTAATCCGCAACACGTCAGGGATGTGGAAAGCGAACTTACAATCCCTCTGCTCATCAAGCGTGAGCTATTTTAGTGATCTCAATCTCTTTGATGATACAACAAATCTATTAACAACCCGATTCAATCATCTGAACAACATAGTATATATAAATGTTTAAGCAAATGTGCATGTGATTTACCAGTTATTATGCATTTATTCATAACACTAACGAACGAATGCTGACTTAAAATAAAAGAAACGTCTTTTTGTGAACAGTATTGAAATGTTTCTCAAACAATTATAATAATTCTTTTAAAAATTGGTAAATGGGACAAAATTCTAAATACGTGTTTAATAACTATGCATTTTGTAAGTATAATGTCAGTTTAGAGGCTGGAAACAAAAAAATGATCCCGCTCGGGGAAACGTGACTGAACAAATAAGTAGAAAAAGAAGAGAGAGATGTAAGATATAATATGGTTAGACGCAAGGACAGGACCTGTCAGAGAGACATATTGTCAGATTAGATATGCACCGAGGTAAACAGGAAGCCAAGAATTGCAGTCAGCGAAAATCATACGAACTCAGGGAAGCAAGATATTACGAATGCTGCTAAGCAGGAAATCTCACAGTCAAATAAATATGAGACATCACGACAAGTAAATAGGAGACGTGCGAACAAGTCTCGATATTTTTTAAGTGAGAACTCTACTTTCCCAGCAAACTGATACGAGAATCACATTTTTTTCATCCCCTGAATACATACAATAATGTTGTGTGAAGAAACCTGACCTTCAAATCCTGAATCCGTGTTTAGAATCCGGCATTTTAACAAGCACGCGGTATCAGACAGTTTGCGTAACCATTGAAAAAGGCGGCGAGCTTTATGAATGCCACCCAGACCATGTTTATTCGTTGCGCTTCTTCTAAACGAGAGCAAACTAAATGCAAGGTGCTTCCGGGACTGTCGCATGTAGAGTCACGAACTTTCTCGCCTGA
The DNA here is from genome assembly GCA_964035755.1 of Teleogryllus oceanicus. Classification (NCBI taxonomy): domain Eukaryota; kingdom Metazoa; phylum Arthropoda; class Insecta; order Orthoptera; family Gryllidae; genus Teleogryllus; species Teleogryllus oceanicus. The sequence continues at coordinate 58,900,211 of CAXIVR010000004.1, forward strand.
GATTTGTATTTTAATCAAACTGGCGCTAAGGTCATGTGATTTAGTGCTTTGTAACTATCCACACGAAATGTTTGAAGAAAAAAAGTAGCGCCGTTTCTTAAAAAAATATTGTTTACGTAATAGATATAAAATTGTCATGAACTGATTCAAACCCGCAAACGACAGCTATTTTTAAGGAAACATATACATGGAAATATTTTATTCTCCTCTACTATTAGGGTCTCTGAGACCTGAAATAAATTACTTTTGGTATTTAAATATATCCGGTATCTATTTAAGAAATTTTATACCGTCGTCACAGTTTGTATAAAATTGTTACATATGCATCGCTTGGGTCTATGTTTTAGTCGAATGTCACAAATCAATCAAATTAGTATGTACGGTATGAATATTTGAATTGTTATAATGGAACTTTATGTTTTGATAACAAATTTACACAGGGAATCCACTCCTTGATCCTGGAAAGATGAAAGAACCATATGAAGGTTCGAGAGTTTAGTCTCGTCTAATAGTTATGAGAATTTCGCACGCAATGATTTCTTCACGTTGCTAAATTTGGAACAGTTCTAAAAATAAAAATAATATGAGCACAAATCACCAAAACAAGCCTGTGATTCTACGTCAAATGACTAATAGAGCAATTCAGAGCACATCACTTCTCCCCACATTCTTTGATTGTTAAGCATATTCCAGGAATGAAAAAAACAACCTTTTATCTCTGCGTTTCATTGAAACAAAATAATTAGTAAAATTGCCACAAAAACTGACGTCATAGTAGACTACAATAAAATAAAAGGTGCTGATAGATCATTCATATAAACTGACAAGTACTACAGGAAACCAAGTTGCCGACCGCTGATTCCCTGTTAGAAAACGTTCGGAATTTGCACATTCAAGCTTTCACGTTATGGACATTAACAAATTCAGTTTAAATTGCTAAAATAAATTAACAAAACGATTTTGGTGGTCTTGGGTAAATCTACCATTACTGAACGTGTGGTATCTAGGAAGCATGAGACGAACTGACAGGTAACAATGCTGACAATGGAAATTTCAGCAATCGTTTCAGGATCTACTTAGCCAAATGTGAGAGTTGTTACCTTTGCCCTTAAGATGACATTTAATTTATATTTTAAGTTGTAGTTCTAACGAAACTTACTTTGCAAAACTGAAGCAATTTATTTCCATCTATACTATAATAAATCATTCAAGTAATAGTATAAGTATAGTGGCCTGCCAGCCAGCCAGCCTGACTGTCTCGCACACTATCTCTACCTGCCTGCCTGTCTATCTGTCTCTCTGTCTCTCCGCATGTCTGTCTGTCTGCATGTCTGTCTGCTGTCTGCTGCTGTCTGTGTCTGTTTGCATGTCTGTCTGTCTGTTTGATGTCTGTCTGCTGGTCTGTCTGTCTGTCTGCATGTCTGTCTGTCTGTTTGCATGTCTGTCGGTCTGTTTGCATGTCTGTCTGTCTGTTTGCATGTCTGTCTGCCTGCATGTCAGAAGTTAATGCTGCTCCCTTGCGGATGCTGGGGAATATGGAAAAAGTGCAGCTGACGAACAAAATGCTACCAAACGTGGAAGAGTTATTGTTCGAGTATAAATAACTACTATGTTAATTCAACGATACTGAGGAAAGTTCAAGAATAGAACTCAAAAAATAAGCACTCATGGATGAGGTCAGTCCTAAATCCGAGCATCTTCCGCGAATCCCCAAGCTGGACACGGAGGCGGTGCCAACCCCTCCCGTGCTTTCCCTGAATGCTCGCAGGCGCGCGGCGGCGCCGCTTCAGTTGGCAAGCGTGCTCGCGCGCGGACGCAGGCAGGCGGCATGCCCGGCGGTGGCGGCGGCGAGGCGGCCGGCCGCGCGCACTCACACGAGATGCCGCACGCGTCCGCCACCTCCTTCCAGAGGCCGGCGACGACGTCGCGGTTGCTGTGGGCGGGGCTGGAGCGATCCCAGAGCGGCGGGCGCGCATACACCTCGTTGATCAGCACCTCGGGGTCCATGGCGGAGGGCGCGGGCCGGCGTCGGCGGCGCGGCGTCAGGCGGGCGAGCGGAGCGGCGCGGCGCGGCGTGGCGCGGTGTAGGCCGGGTGGCGGCGGTGCCAGCCGGCGCGAGCCGCCGCGGCATCGAGCGGGCCCGAGCGCGCCGAGCGCCCGCCTCTCCCGCCGCGCCCCGCGCCAACCGCACCCCGCGCCCACCCGCGCCGGCCCGCCGCACCCGCGCGGCTCGGCACGGCTCGGCGCGGCTCGGCCGGCCCCGCGCGGCCTCGCCTCGCTTCGACTCGCTTGGCTTCGCCCGGCCCGGCTCGGCTCGGCCCGGCGCGGCGCCGCCCGCGGGGCCCTCGCCACGCGCGCGCGGCCCCGCGTCGCCCGCCCCCCCGCGCCCCGCGCAAGCCCCTACCCCACCCCTCTTCTCTCAGCCGCGCGCCGCGTCGCCCCATACCCTCCCGCCTCGCCTCGCCTCGAACCGAGCCGCGCTGGGCTGGGCTGGGCTGGGCTGGGCTGGGCTGGGTTTGGGTTGGGTTGGCCCCATACCCCCCCGTCCCCCCCCGAACTCGAAGCGCCCGCGCCGCCCCCCCCCTCGCTGCATGCCACGCCCCGCACCGCCCACCTCAAACTGTGCTCACGGCGCCCCGCCCCCCCCCCCCCCCCCCGCAGCCCGCACCACCCGCACCGCGAGACCCTGCCACTCTCCCCCCGCACCGCACCCCCCACCCCGCATCGCGCAGCATGACGCTTTCTACATCCTCGCACTCTCCCGCGCCGATCCGCACAGCTTCTGCTCCTCCCCGTCTCGCCTCGTAGCGTCATACTCCTCGTACGTGAATGAAAGAGGGAATGGTGGTGAGGAGCGGAAAAGGGGAGGAAGATAGAAATACAATGAGATAATCTATGTAAAAAATCTGCCCGTCATTACCACAGCTCGGCTGTTTTCCACGTCCTTGAACTATCCTGCTCCTTATTTTCTTAGCGCTTTTCCCGTTCTCCGAAACCCAGCACTAAGCGTATCACCACTGGTCCCCACCCACTCAGAATTATTCAGTATCAAACTTCATCCTCCAACATACCCTCCATCCAAAACTTGCTTTACTTGCCCCACTGACAGTTCCTCACATCATCTACACACCCACTCCGTCACCGTCTCTCTTACCCTCACACTTCTCACCACCTCATCGAGCCTGAACTCAAGCCGCCCCCTCCCCCCCTCAGCGTTGCAACACCATAGCCTCGTGCCTGCCCCGCCGAGTTGCCATTTTCTCTGCAGTGACTGACCGCGAGCTCCTAGGATACGAAACCTGACTGTGGCAGACTTTCGACACTAGCTAGAAGCTGGATCTAGTTCAACCGCTGACTTGAGATGAATTCCAGGGCCTGTTGTTCTAATCAGTATTTTTTCCGTAGTTTCTCCAATCAATACCAGGAGAATGCCGGAGTAGTATCCTAAGAAACGGGCCACAGACTGCCCGCAATCTTTTCTTTCTCCTTACAGTCCTATTCTCTTTTCCCACTTACACGCACTACGTTACCACATTTGTCGGGAGACTATAGAGGAGCTTAGAGTTTGTAGCTGCAGGGGTGGTACTCCGTTGAGGAGAGTTACCTGAGGGATATTCCTCACAAGCCGACGTGTACGTCGGCGCCGGATCTCACCATCCAGCAGGGAGACAAGCACCTATACATCCCAGGATAAAACATTCACAATACTAACGAGAATAATAACTAGGAAGTGGCAAAAATTGTCAATAAAATGCTCTTAGAATGCTTTAAAAATGCCCTAAAACCCAAGGAAAATGACGTGAAAAATCTTATCATAACCAGTTCGGATGAACAACTCAAGCTGCTGGATGTAATCGAGGTTTCTTCCATTCGTCCGAGTGAACTTCACTTGTAAACTTTTGGTTTGGATAGTTCTTTACCAGGAATCTCTGTCTTTAGAGTTATCCTGAAATCGGCCAAGCCGGCAATGGCGCTGATATACGTCACAAGAAACTCATCACAACGGATGCCAAAACAATTTCTGAGCGAACAAAGTGAAGAGTCTACGGAGTAATTCTGTGAAGAACATTTGTTGCATCTTGTAAATATTATTTGAAGCAAGTACCATAAAAAATGACATTAAAATCGATAAAATCCCAAAAAATGCATCAAAAATTACGTAAAAAGGTAAAAAATGACTTATTAGTCGCAATCGACAAAAAATGCAAAATAATGACGTCTAAAAATGGGTCAATTCCTTTTGTCATAACATAAAATGAATTTCCATACTAAACAGCATTGTTCTAAAGTGAGAAGAAAAAAAATGACATTTCATTGAAATCCGCTCCTACTAATAACCATAGCAGCTGACGTGTTTGGAATCATCAACCACGCAATTAATCAATGGAAAGTGCCCCGCCCAGTGACGCACGCCCCCTCCCACTGGCGGCGCGAGGAGCGGCGCTGCGTGGCGGGGCGGGGCGCGGCGAAGCAGCTCCACAGGCAACCAGAAGCGGCGCGGGCCAGAAGAGGAGGGGTAATCAAGAGAAAGATGGAGACGCAGAGAAGGAACGGAACTGAGATATCAGGAGGCAAGATGGGAGAGAGAGAGAAAACGGAGATCATACAGATGGTCAGAGAAGAACTGAAGGAGATGGAAGATGAGAGAAAGAAACGGAAGAAAGAGGAAGAAGGGAGATAGATGGAAGAAAACAAAGAAACAGAGAGAGAGGGAAGGGGAGAGAAGAGAGGAAAGGGAAAAAAAAGACAGAAAAAGAATGTGAATGCAACAGAAGGAGTTGAGAGGAAGGGAGGCGTATCTAAGTGAGTGAAAGAGTGAGTGATAGAAGAGGGAAGAGAGGTGTGAAAAAAAAAAGTGGTCACGGAGGGGAAAAATGGAGAGAAAAAAATAACAGAACGAGACAGGAGAAAAGGAAAAAGACAAAACGGGTGCTATATTTAAGAATGGGAATGTAAAACGAAAAGCATTTCGATGGCAGAATAAAAAGACGAGAAACGTTAGTCCCGTTTCGAATGAAGAAGTGCATGTACACTGGACGAAATGGAGTAATGGAGTAAAGTGTGATGAAAGCAAAGAGTAACGATGAAGATGGGAAGCGAGATAGGAGTGAGATGAAAGACTCGAGAGACGACGATGCGACGTGAGAGGATAAAGTTGAACAGTTTGCGTCGGAGAATGTGGAAGAATCGATTGTGGAGTTCGAGAACAATTGAGAACATAATTGTTATTTGGCGTAATGCACTGTATTATGAATGGTTTTCACATTTACTTAAAAAATAAACTTGGGAAGAAAGGATGTTCTGGAATTTATGATTCGCAAACACACGTTGCCTACTGCCATATCATAACTAAACATCATCCGATTGATAGGATTAGTGATTGTAGGCACGTGAACGGCTAATGTCATTCGTCCCGTAAGTGCACTAAATGATTCTTATTAATAGAGGAGTCATTAATCTATCCCCGCTGGATGGCGAGATCCGGAACCGGCCTACGTCGGCATACGGGATCAACATCATCCAAAGGATAATTAAATTTATATTAATTTATTGTAAAAACAGTACTATCGGGGTGTACAATTACTATTACTTTGCAATAACAACAGTGTAAAGTATGAAACTACTTTATAAAGAGGGAATATAATTTGTATTCGAATTTCATTCAGAGAAAAAAGACAAAAATATATTTAACCGCGTAATATTTTGAGGCAATTTGGGCTATCAGAGAGGCGACCTGGATAGCCAAGGTGGCATGAACCGACTGGAGCGTTTGCCGACTCAGAACCTCGGTCTGAAGGATCGCGAATTCAAGTATCACCGTGGGCATGTTTGTTGATGTAGTTGAGGTAAGTTGATGTAGAAATTATGTCTCTATCAAAACTGCGAAAAACGTACTTACAATTTGCCGTAAACTCTATAGAAATCGTAACTAAGGTATGGGGTTCGTAAGGAGGTGACTGTAAGATTCAGTTACTCAAGCCCATCTGACAATAAGGGCTCTTCACCATACCCTATAAACATTCTCATACAGCATACTATGTTCGTTTACATGTCTTTAGAATATCGTTTTATTCGAGAGGTCTTTCAAACATGTATAGACACATTCTTTATTCACAACTGGCGCAGAGTAGAAATTCAATGCAAAGGAAAATTCTTTTATTACTTTTTTCGAGTGTTTTAGAGATTAAGCGATTCTGTAGAAAAACTGTCATGGAAATCTAGTTCACTCCTACTAAAATGTTGAAATTTAATAATTCGCAATGAAGCACAACGCATTTAATCACCACATAAAAAAGGCGATTGAGAATAATAGTTTTCAAAATACGCAGAATTTTTGAGATTTTTTTTTCATTTTCAAACGAAACTTAATGTAATACTACATGACATTTTTCGTAGAAATCTTGAAACATAAAAAAAATCGAATCCCCATGCAAACCCTCTGGAATGAACATTTTGCCAGAAATGAAACGAAATTGTCAACTCTTTCAATTTCAATGATTTTTGTGCTCACAACGTTCCCCTGTTCGTGTGGCTCCATGTAGGCCATATGTATTTCCTACTACCGCATTCCCTTTTATATTTTTAAAACATATATCCCAGCGATCCAGGAGTACAGTTCGGGAGCGCCAATGGCAGAGCTACGTATTCAACCTATTTATTCAATTCTATTCGAGTTATTCAGTCTATTAAAAATTCCTGCCTTTGATGTGGGGATCTTTGTGCGTAGCCTGGGTCCGCCGCGAACGTTCCATTCAACGAGGTTTGCATGTCTCTTGATCTCGCGCATGCGTATGGAAATGCCGCTCTTGTGCAATGCAGGTATTCCATACCCGAAGCTCCGCAAAGCAGGATATTGCTACTGCACAAAAAATGCAGATTCAACGAGAGATCAGAGTCGACCTCACCAGCCGCACGGCGTCATTAAAAGCAGCTCTATCGGGCTCTGCCTACTGAATCGAATGGAAAGGTTTCTGGAATGGCTGAATGATATTGAAGTAATGAGGACCATACATTGTTCAGATACAGAAGATTAGAACTGGATACACAAGATTAGTAATGCCAATGAAAATGATGGATTCGTTTTACAAAAGCAGCAGATGCTGTACAGTAAAACAGACCACAAATACACATCGCAATAAGAATATTTTAAGAAATCAGAAAATGTTTTTGTAATATATAAACGAATTTAAACTAGTTGAAACTTGCATACCGAACCTTTCCTCCTCTTAGTGCTATAAAATGTATAATTTGGATTTTGTAATGAGTACTAAACATGCTGCTTGTGACAACGCTTCACTGTAGCGGAAAGTGGACTGAATATATTGCCTTTCCGCGTTCTCCGGCGAGAACAGATAGGGATGTCAACACATAAAATTATTGTTTAGGATACAGCCACCAGTATTTTATGTGCCAGTTTTATGCCAACAATAGTTCATGTTCCATTCATTAAAAGACTATTGTCACGATAATTTCCAGACCCCCGTGTAGCTCATAAATTTAATAATGGTTTGGGAACATATCATGATTTCCGGCTAAATTACTGACTACTCATTTTCTTTTTAAACTGTGAATGATATCATTTGAATATCGAGAATTGTAGTATAAATTGCATTAAGAAGTAAATATCTACATTTAATTCAGGAGGTGAAGCACAGATTCCATAAATATTTAAACTTTTGCAATTTTCAACGTTTCAGAAGAATTAATGCAAATCGGAACAACATAATTTATAAATGTGATTTTCTCTCCTAAAAAATATTAAAGAAAAGTTACCTCTAATATAAACTTTAAATGTTGATGTGTCTTTCCGTCTATATTATTATATTATGCTTGGTCCCTTTGTTTTTTGAGCAGACCTTGAACAGCTAATGCGATGAATTATTACACACTTTCCATTATTATTCTCTTGCGACAGTTTCGAGGATATTTTTTTTTCTTCATCTTCAGGCTTAAGCATTATGTAAATTAGACGACCTATAGCAGCATATGAGACGTGCACAGATACATCACGTTGTCGTTCTTGATGTAGTTTCAAGGTACTGTAACGAACCACGTTGTGCAGTCACCACCACACCGCCGACGTCATCGTGGCGGTCACCGACCCTTGTACTCTCAACAAGCAGCAAGAGCACGAGCGAGTGCTACCACGTATCTGGGCAATCTCATTTCTACAACTTCATAACAAAAATATGATATTCTAATAAGAAACTTTTATTAAGATAACTCAATATCCTCATAGAGCTTATCTCTTGATAAATTTTTTATTATCATTAAATTAATATTAAAATTATTATTTTTAATTTTTTTACGTCATGAACATGTTATACAAGCAATAGGTAGGGGGGATAAACCACTATTAAGAAATGGTAGTCTATTGGTGGAATAATTAAAACAAAATATATAAGATAACTAATATTCATTATGGTGGGTACCTCCTCCATGGGAAGCGAGTTAGAACCACTAGGAGGAAGAGAGGCCAGCGAGTAGTTTGGTGAGGCTCCCACAAGATGCAATAGCTGGTATGAGTTTGAGGCGGTAAATGGAGGTGAGAGGGACATCGCCCTGAGCGCAAGCCATGTGCAAAGCAAGAGCGGAGCGTGCAACGAACGTGAGATCACCTCACTCGAATAATAATCACCTTACAGTGTGGAAGAATAGTGGAAGAAGCGTGACTATAGTGCTGGTATAGCCATGGTGAAGCGAAGAATGAATGTCGACTCCATGGGAGAGGGAATGGGATTGAAGCAGGTCAGAAATGCGGGAGAATAGGTTTAGTACGCTGGGAAGCAAATGAGTGACGGAGTGGATGGGTGAGTAAAAAGGAAGTGAGCCAGTGTGTGTTATTAATTAGCTAAGAGAATATTGTGGTGAGGTAAGAGATTGAATGGGTAAGAGGCTGAATGGGTAAGAGATTAGCGTTGAAGTGGATAAAGTGGGTGAAATATTAACTAGAAAATAAGATTGAGAGGGTGAAACATTGAGTGGTGGTGGTTCCTGATGACTACGGAGGCGGACAAGAATTTGGAGGCGTATGTGAGGCGGAGATACGATTCTGGAATTTTGAGCGTGACGATGTGGATCAGAAGCCAAGGAAATTGGAGAATGAATAAGCGAACTAGCAAAAGCTGGATGGGCGAACGCAAACGCCTACGATCTGATAGCGCGTGTTTTTAAAACATCGATGTTTTCCACCACAAACATCGATATATTCACATCGATATTTTGCTTCCGATGCTTTCTTCACATCCATATTTTGTTGCAAAAACATCGATGTATTTTAAAAAAATAATAAATGAGGTTAGGCACGTTGTAGAGTAGCAGCAATCCTCAGCAATATCTTTGTTTTGCGTCATGCACTTTATATATATATATATATATATATATATATATATATATATATATATATATAAGCAGCCAAATTCTGGATGAAACGAAGAACTTTGACTTACAAGCACTTGGAAATGCACTTAGGCATGATGTCTGAATGTATCCATTTGTTCTCACCATTTGTTTGTGAACATAACAGTCCGAAACCAATTTACTCACTGCTTTAAAAAATCGCGATTCTGAAACTTTTCGTGCGGGCGAATGGCCATTCGGAGTCATCTCTACCGCCTTAGCACCACTCTCCGTCACCTCAAGCGGATGGAAGATGGGCTGGTGCCAGCTTCAGAAATTCCACGTTTGGACAGAACTATCTCACATACTCTCTTCTACATATCATAAGACAACGACTCGAGATTTGCGATTCCGCATCTCTCTCATTATCAATACAATCCCGTCAATTACTCGGCATGGGGAAGCAATCAAGCTATCATTTTTTTTTTAATTTCCCTTCCACAGATCAGCTATCAGAGAATTTTAAAAGGTGAATGGTGTTTTTAATTTTGTAAGTTGAATACATTGAGCCAGTGTTTTACGGCTTAAGTAGTTTTTTTTAATACTATATAGAGAATACTTGTGTAATGCTGTGAAAATCAATTTCGAGATCCCGGCAATACACGTTTTGGTGTCCACTGATACAGAAAAAGTGTTGTTTTAAAAGTTCAGAGCGTCTATCCATATGTGTAAAAGTTTATCCAAAACGAACTTTTGTAGAATGTTTGCAGATTGAATATCCCTGGCCGATACGAACTGACTTAAATCACTGCGAGTTTTAAAAGAAATGTTTAAATAATGAGGGTACTTTACATGAAGCTCTGAGACATTTTCTAATTTTTTTTCAAAAAGAGGATGGGACAAAATCGAAAAGATAGCTCGGACTATGGAAACTTAACTAGTACGAGAAAGTGTGTGGTATTCTGTAGCATCACTAAAAAAGACGAAATATACCTGAATGAAAATTCAGGTATATTTCGTCTTTTTTACATTATATGCATAACAGTGATAGCCACAATTTGAAGCTAGAAAGGTGCCACAATGGACAAACTCCACCTCCAACCACATACAGCTTAGAGGAAAAAGAAAGAAATTCCTGTTGTGTACCGCCTTCGCGAGTCCGGGCAACAACCAGATACAGCATTAACCAAAATTTCAAATACCCCACGCTCCGGAAGTACCTTTTTGGAGAGAATGTTGAAATATTTCGTTGCAGACGTTGATTTGATTGAGCGCTGTCCCTACCCTTCTACATCTCTGACGTTTGTATCAGACGTTCACGGAGTGTGGTAGTGACGTTCACGGAGATAGTGACGTCAGATAGTGACGTTCACGGAGAGTGGGAGACGTAGCTCTGCTGGTGGATTCTGAGGCGAGAAACGCTCTCGCGCACAGCCTTTTTTTTATTAACACAATGAAAATTTACAATGTTTCAATTCAAATAATAAGTAAATATGATAATTCAAAAATAAATTATTAATGAAACAATGAATTACAGAAAAGTCACCATTGGTACTTTCCAGGATCAATATACAGACTATAACATAAAAGAGAAAAAAAAATAGAAAAATAAGAACACAAAACGGAGAATTATTTTTGTTTTGTGTATGTCAATGTCAAATACTAAAGCGGTAAGGAAGTTGCAAAGAGGAGGTTCTATTCAGGCGAGATTTTAGACAATAGCGCACAGCCTTGTATTGCGTAGTACGAAGACTTGTTGAGGAAGCAAGGAGGGGACAATCGGCACTTCATTATTCCATTGTATAGCTATATATTGTCTGAAATACGTTGAAACACCACACATTGCGAGTTATATGAACAATATTCGTAGAGCGGAGGTTTAATTAAGTTACGCGAACGCCGAATACGTTGTGCATCGACCTGCGATTCGACCGGATAAATTGGTCCAATCAAATGTTGAAATCATCCAGAGCAAATACCAAGATGGCTCCTTATTTTGCTTCTGGTCATATACGTATCTCCTAGTTGTTGTATTTTTCATTCGTAGTTTTGATACATTGGTTGGATTTGTAGATTGCAGTGTCGTTTGTAATATTTACTTTTCAGACGTGGTTTGTAGCAGGTGTGTCTGACGTGTATGTATTAAAAAATATTCGGGAATATAAGGAGCCTTCTATTTGGTCCGAAAATATTTTACGGGGGTTTGAATTGATTTTATACCCCCATTAGAAATGTTCTTTCTATTTTAAAAAATTGGTTAAGGTTGACCAGGAAATATGTTCTTTCTACAGTGTGTGTTAATTAGGAGGCTTTGATGCCACACTGTCATTAGCTTATGATAGTCTAAAAAAGTTACTATTGTGTGTTTTTTGTCATGGAATGTTCAATGTAGGTATATTTTCTGAGTAGCTGATGTGATGTGGCTTCGTTAACCGAATTTCAAAACTGATGTTTACGTATGGTTCGCATTTAATAAATAATTTAGACTTTTCAGTATTAATTTCTTTAAGATTTTTGGAAGAGTTTGTAATAAGCTGTCAGTAGGTCTGCATTTTTCTGGTCTGTTGTGATTTTTGTTTAGGTTTGGAACTGGAATAATTTTTTTAGTTTTTATAAAGTATCGGGTAGAAATCGGTTCTTAATATTGAGTCGAACATTTATTTATGTAGGCTATTGGAGGTGTGGGTAGGTTTCTTAGAATTTTATTGATAATATTGTCTTATCCCGGAGAGTGTTTATTATATTTTTTCAGTTCGTTAGAAAGAGTAATGAATTGAAAAACCATTTAACGCCTTCAAGGCGTGATAAGGCTGGCTTAAAACAGCCTGTGGGGTTGTATAGAGAGCCCTCTTCTTGATTCGAAGGTGGTGCAAAAGAGAAGAACACACCAGAGCACTAAGAACAATGAAGCCAGAAGACAATAACAAAGGCAACTCTACGCTTTGCGAGGAGAAACAAGACAAAAGAAATTTGAAGAAATCCTCTGCCTTTGTTTCTCGTTTGAAGCTGCTTTCCTCTCTACTTCCGATTCTTTTTCCAATTCCGCCAAGCCCTTCGTCGACGACCTTTAATACCATTTCGCGAAAAGGACAGCCCGAGTTTCAGTTTCGTAATTGTGAGTAGGCACCTAGTAACATTACGAAGGACAGGTAAGAACCAACTGAAACATGGAAATAAATAAGGCGCCATAATGCGAGATAAAATATTTAAATTATTTCCTTTCGAATATTTAGATTTAAAGTTTACGATTGCTGGATTTGAAGAGCTATCAAATAATGAGTGTAATTGAAACTTGGATTGGAATAATAATGAAAGAAATATTGGGAATACAAGTCCCAATGATATTGTTGAGAATTTAATAGAATGCTCCTTATTATATTAAATTTGAAATGTTGGAATTAAAAACAATTAAATATATTGCCTTTAACTTTTTAAGAAAATTAGATGTAGTAGTAGACATTCAAATCAATTAATGAAATGTAATGTGAAATGTTCACCGAAGAGGATATGGAAAGGATAAGAAGGAAGACACAAAATAAAACGAAAAATATTGTTACGATTTCGCGAAGGATATCCTGACAAGGACGTCCCAAGATTCGAGCCCTATTGGTTGATTTGGGTTTGAATATTAAGACGGCAGACGTACAAACTACAGTTACAGCGAGGCAGACTTACAGACAGGCAGCGTACAGCAAGGCAGGATGACAGCTTGGCGGACAGGCGGGCAGGCGGGCAGGCGGGCAGGCGGACAGGCCGTCGGGTGGACAGGCGGTCGGGCGGACAGGCGAACAGACAGGGGACAGGCGGACAGGAAGACAGGCGGACAGAAAGACAGGCGGACAGGAAGACAAGCGGACAGGAAGACAAGCGGACAGGAAGACAAGCGGACAGGAAGACAAGCGGACAGGAAGACAAGCGGACAGGAAGACAAGCGGACAGGAAGACAAGCGGACAGGAAGACAAGCGGACAGGAAGACAAACGGACAGGAAGACAAGCGGACAGGAAGACAAGCGGACAGGAAGACAAGCGGACAGGAAGACAAGCGGACAGGAAACAAGCGGACAGGAAGACAAGCGGACAGGAAGACAAGCAGACAGGAAGACAAGCAGACAGAAAGACAGGCGGACAGGGGAATACTTCATGCCCGCTCCGCTACCAAATCAACACCTTTTTTATTAATTCGATTTATTAAAGTTAAGAAATTGAAAATGCAATAAATAAATGGTATAAGGATGAAATAAGAAAAATAACTCGTTATAAACATTAGTTTGATGAATTGATGTGACATTACAAGTTGGAAGGTCCCCTTGAATTAACAATTCCTATCAGTTACTTATTCACTGTTATGTATCATCTTTTTTAGAGGGCTTATACTTCTGGAATAGTAGTACTACTAGTAGTAATAGATGAGCAGTCCCTGGCCATATTAATGTGACCTCTGAATATTTTCTAGTTCTACATTTCGCCGTTCTGTAATTTCCTGAGAATGTTTCTAATGATGTCATAGAAACGAACTTTTTGAGAAGCATAACGTTGTGCAAGGAGTTTAAGTTCCATAAATGCTTTGATTTCACTTTTTTCTTTGGGGAGAGTTTGTTTGGCCTTCTCACCAGAACAAAAACAAACATTGGTAAAGCTTAAGTTACACAAAAAGTTAAGATTAAGTAAATCAAAAACTAAAAAAATTGAGAAAATCTAATATGAAAGAACATATAATAGATAAACTTACCGAAATAACTCACTTCTTGCAAATAAAACAATTATTACTTCAGAAAAATATGCAGACTTTCTCTCACAAATCCAGTGTAGTCTTTTACCGGACCAATGTTCCTATACAAAAAGAATTGGTTGTACATATTGTTCAAAAAACACCTGTCCGTAGCTTTGACATTTTTTCAAGTATATCCGCAATAACTTCACAATATTTTTACATTGTGTATGAACAGATCAGGCCGTCAGACCAAGTAGTTAGATTATGAAATGTCTTCGAGACAGAGGCCCTCGGGTTTGGAAGTTGCACTCAGGCCAAACACATCTACTTAACGTCCTAGACGCGTAAATAACTATTATATAAGAGAAAGTAAAGATGTAATTAAATAGTTTATGGCAATGGTGACGGGGAGATGTTGACAAGAGAATCGGTGGATTTGATTTTTTCGTGTTTCCGGGCGCGTCAACTGCTTCGGTCATTAGTCCCGTTAGTGTGGTGCATGTTTGTTTCACGGTAGATGGCGGTGATCTTCCCCCACTGGATGGCGAGATCCGGCGCCGACCTACCGTCGGCTAGTGGGGTTTCCCCCTAACCAGGACTCTCCCATCAGCGGGGCACCGCCCCAGTGGGGACAAGCTCCCAAGCTCCCGACCGGCCTCCCGGAATACATGGCAGTGTAGTGCATGTTAGTGTAAGTGTGTGTGTGTAAGGGGAGAGGATAGGACAAGGAAGAGAAAGGACATCGCGCGCGGTCCGTGGCCCGTTTGGTAGGGTACTGCTCCGGCATTCGCCTGGTGTATGATCGGAGAAACCACGGAAAACTACCGATCAGAGCAACCGGCCGCTAGAATTCTCCTCCGGGCAGCGACTGAATTCGATCTAGCTGAAAAGCTAGTGTGAAAAATCCTGCCGCCATCAGTACTCGAACCTAGGACCTCCCGGTCAGAGGCGCTGCAGTGACATCAGTTGATGCACTGAGCTACTGAGCTCCCGGTGAGAATCGGTGGAACCTCACCTGACGTGTGCCACTTGGAATACCACTTAACTTACTGAATTTTATACAACAAAACAAAAAAAAATAGTGATTTCTCGGGGCGATGGGGTGCTTTGTTTTAGCATTTCGTTCTTTGGCACTATGGTGCAATTGCAACAAAACGCAATTGAAAGGTCGAGTGCAACGATGTTAGGGAAGATGAGTTTACTCGCTCGGAAGGAATTTCTCGCAACAGAACGCTCGGCCTCTTGCACACTCTAGTGTCCCCTTCCCCTCCCTTCCCCACCCCTCCCCTGTCCGGCCAATCTCCCACCTCCCTCCTCTCACGCGACCTCTGTGACGGCGCTCGGAAGTTTCCGCGGGCTTTAAAGGCGACGATTCTACATTGGCAGCGGCTCCCAGACCTCCCTTGAGGGGCTTAATACTTCACGAATCCATATTTCCTAGGTTTCGACAAAGTGCAGAATTGATGTCGAAAGTGACTTTCGTCATACACAATATAATGTGCACTGGGATTAAAGAAATGTTAGTTTAAAATAGTCGTTTATGGAATTAGTTTATAATGTTGAGAATTTTTGCATGAGTACATTTTTTGAAAATGAGCGACGTTAAGGACCGGCTTTTCAAATTTGTACGAATGCAATAAATCAATAGTATAAACGAGTTGCATACGCTATTTTTTTGTATAAGAGGATTTTCAATTTATAGGATAAGCAAATTAATTTTTTGTAAACAACCCTATTGTGTCGTCACGGGCTTTTGACCTCTGTGCGAATAAACGCTGGTCGAATGTTCCGTTTACCGCTACTTCCCCGATTCTCTGGCTGCGATTGGCTGCATGTATGAGGATGCCAAAATGGCAATTATGTTATAATCTGTGCCGTAAGAAACCCTTTTATGGTTGATTTCTTATAACGAAAAAGGTCGTCATAATGCTAGATGCCAAAAATACATTTTTGTCATGATACAATCGAGACCGAATCGTGCTAACACTTCACGTGCGATCTTGAATTCTCTTTTATCCTTCGAAACTGCCGATATAATTATATCTCATATGGTATAAAGATAGAGAATATAAAATAAAATAAGATTTACAGATAGTTGAAATCAGTATTTGTATGAACAGTTTCCTTGTGAATAAAACAGAGAATTCATGTGTCCAAAGTTCAAGTGTTTAAAGAAAACAGAAAATTTAAATATTTCAAATGTTTAAAGAAAATAAAGTTTAATTTATTTCACATTTTGCGTCCTCATCTACGACCGAATACAACGGTTTACTATTGCTTTAAGTTTGGCATATCTGGCACTAGATTTAAGCGTTTCGCGTAGTATATAAAATGTCCCCAAATAATATTTAAGAAAATCTCTGGAATACAATGTATCGTATCTAGCCATTGTATGTTTTAGACGACAGCCTAGTAGTAAACAAACGGAGCAATTTTAAGCAATTAAATTGAAAATATATATTGTTTTTTGGCAGGGGCGGATTTATATACGTCGCCGCCCTAGGCTCTATTAATATCGCCGCCCATTGAAAATTTATATTATTTATAAAAAAGAGATTAATGTAATACTGATACCTTCATATTGATTGGGAATAAATATTTCAACATTTTCTTTGCATATTAAAAAATATCCAAGGTGACTAATTCTGTGGCTAATGCCATTTCTTTTGACGCAAAAACTAATACTGAAACTGATTTCTCACTCTTTCGTAAATGGGAGATGACTAAGAAAGAAAAAGACAGAATATGGATTAATTTAAGTTTTTGTTTCAAAGAAACATGACATTAAAATTCAAAATATAATTGTGGGAAAATTTGTCCCCTCCCCCCTCACAACGTGCCGCCCTGGACTCTAGTCCGTTCAGCCCATATGTAAATCCGCCCCTGCTTTTAGGAAGTTTCGCCACTGCGTTGGTTTCTGGTCTGATATTGTTATGTAACATCGAACGTTCTTGTAATTGAACAAATTGCAAATAAACATAGAAATCCTAGTGGAATTTAATAAATGCAATTCCTATTTCGTAGATAAAAATGGATAAACGGAGATAAATGTTCGACACATAACCTCGATAAGAAATCATCGCATTTTCCCTTACTTTTTACTCCCTGACTTTTTACTTTCTCGTATACTCATGTAATGCTGCGCGTAAAAACGGCGAATTTTCGGTAGAAAAAGAATCATTGCCGGGCCCTGATAACGAGAATGTAGATAAATTATTTTGCTAAATTAAGAGAAAAAGCCCCTAATACGTGGTGTAGCCAGAAACTGAGTTTTGTGAGTCCTTGATGTCAAAAATCCGATTAAAATCAAATCGTTCGTCCGTCCGTCCGTCAGTCAGTGCACACTACTAGCGCCTAAACCATGCGTAGGATATTTTCCAAATTGAAGAAATCTAAGAAGCCCCTGTCTATCTGGCTCTAGTTGAAGCTTTCTTTTGAAAGTTTGAAAAGCATTCTTTAAAAATTAGGGGTACTTTACTTGAAGCCCCACCCCTGCACATCTTCAAAATTATCTCAAAAACTGCTCCAAATTATTTCTTTACATTTTGATAGGGGTAGTGCTAAATGTACCCTATACGATGACATAAACGCCATATTACTCTATTCTTTTGTTGATTTCTTTTTGAAAATTACAAATATGTATTTTATGTGACTTGTCTCTCACGTTGTTAATATTTATATTAGCGTTAATTTGTTCACATTGTTTTATTAACTATACATGTCTTTAAATAATGTCATTTAAAGTTTCTCGAAAATTTAAGTCTTCTGTGAAAATTTGCTCAAAATTTCCGTCGATTTGGGTACATTATTACATTTGTGAGTGGAAGTGCTTCCAATGATTACAAATAAGATTTTCGAAAATTTCAATAGATTTCTGTGGAAAAGTGTTCAAATTTCGCTGGTTAATCGCCTAGTTTCTTAAAAATTACTTCAAATTTTTCAAAGAAAATGTCTATTTATGACTAATCTTACCTCTTCTTAAATATTCTTGAAGAAATATTTCGGATCTACTATTAGGAACCCGAAAAGTAGAGAAAATGTAAAAAAAAATGTACCTTGGGTGACGATAAATGGTGGCAGGCAAGAGGATGTGGCAAGATCGGAAACGCAGTCCACACCTAAGAAATTAGGAAAGACTACTACGAGAAAGTCTGTGCAATTCTCCAGCACCACTAGTTCAAGTTACGGACCGGTTCATTGAACGGCTCTGTGAATGCGGCACTCAGGCAAGAACAAGTGCTTTTGGAAAAGAACGTGCAAGGAAGTTTTTCTGTAATTTAATCATTCAATAACGAAAGGTACTACAATTAAATATTTTTAAATGAATACAAAATGTTGTATTTGTTGAAAATAACTTTAACTCAACAGCAGAGGGAAAACCACTTCACGTGAAACCACGGATTTGTCTACTCGCAAAAGCACCATAATATATGTTTATCCTCCCACGTCTTGTCGTATTGCTAAAATCTAGTTCTAAACCCACATAACGTACACGAACGTATACTATGACTATAAATTTCATTGCGACCGCTTGAACATCCACTGCGGAATTAATCTTTAAAACGCCTTGTAAAACCTATGCAAAATAGTTTTCTTGGAGAACAAACTAACAATTATTTAGAATATTAATAAATATTGATTCTAAAAGGTCTATTGATCACAGGTGTTTTCCTCGTAATTTTGAGACTATTCCTTTGTGTTGCGGAAAAGAAAACAGAAACAGCTCTAGTATAATGTAGAAATATGTTTGACACGGTAGAGTCAGGATATCTCCTGGTCCTGCATTACACTACATCCAATTCAACATAACAGAAACTGTCTCGTTTTCCTCCCTCTGCATTCATGCCCAAGCTTTTTCCTTTGGACCTCCTAAAAAGGCCGCCGACCCTTGTTGTAATCCCTTGTCCTTCCGGGCCCCCAGGGCGCTGTGGTGAGCGGGAAGGGGAGGCGGGGCGTTCCGGGGGGGGGAGCAAAACGCTTCCGCGTGTGGAAATTGAGGCCACATGCGACGGCGCGAGGCGGCTCCGAGGGGCCACGGGGCTGGGTGGAGTGGAGACGAGCGACCCAAGGCCGGACGGGATGAGGCCAGGACGAGTTGGGGCGTGGCGGCGGGCGCGGGGGCGAGCATGTGGGGTGGGAGGTAGGGGGAGGGAAGGGGTGGAGCGAGTGGGTGGGAAAGGGCAAGGCGGAGAGAGGGCCAGACGCGAGCTGCCAGCAAAGGCGGCCGAGAGGAAGGAGAGAGGGTGGTAGGAGAGAATTTAGGCAAGACGGGGCGGGACAGGGGGTCGGAGGACGGGCCGCTGTGGCGGGGGGAAGGCGGAAGATGTGGGCGTTGGGGGCGGCAAGAGTGAGTGAGCGGGCTCGCGGGAAGGGGAACACTGGAGCGGGGCGGGGACAACAGTCGTCTCCTTAAGCCATCTCAATGTGATTTTAAGCTCAAGTCACTTATCCTGAACTTCCGTGCGAAGAATGAATGTTCTAAGCGAATAAGATTGTATAAATATAACCGAAAATATAAATATTTTAGTGGCATTCTGATTCATGTAGATTAGAAAAGTGTCTTCCTTAAATTTCTAAAAGAAAAAATAGGGTATTAGAAAAACTGTAATTATTCATTTAAGGATAAAAAACTGAGTCTCCGTATCCGATAAAGTGCCAATTACTTCACACACACACACACACGCGCGCGCGCGCACACAAACACGCCCTATCCACTGCTATGGTACACAGACATAGCTGTCACATCAGGCTATGACATCGCTTAGTTCCTCGATCATCGTTTCGCCATGGGCGAACGCACGTCTACGTTGAGAAATCGCTGATTCGAACGCACCAATCGTACAGCAACGGCGAGACAGGACCCTAAACAAAGCGTAGAGTAAGAAATTAATGCCTTGCATTGCCAGAATCGTTTCTTGAGATCATCTTCAGTTCAAACATCACACATCACACACTTCCACGTGTCAGAAGCATACACTCTCCAGGAAAAATATTTTACTAACTAGAGTACAAACGCCTGAACCTCTGGCCAGGGCGGACGGTACGCCCTGACAGATAGTTTGGTAACTTTTCTGCGTTATTGCAGTGGCGACTCGTGAGCACATGTTCAGGGTAGGCAAAGCAGATTACTGAATTTTAGCAAAACTGTTTCTATACAATTAGAGTCTATACTGATCGTCAAAAAGGAAAATAATGTTTACTTTAACAAAAACAAGATATAGTATAATGAATTAGTTTACATTTGCATTGTATAATTAAAAAAAACTCAATATCCCAGTAACAAATAATGTACTTCCGGGTCAATGACCCCCATCTCGATAGGGTTTTTGTCCGGTTTCCCTGATCCATTGAGCAAATGATGATATGGCCCCTTGATTTGCTTCTGGACGTAAATGTAGCTTCACTATGTGCACGTTTTGTTGAACTTTCCTTTTGCTTGTAGTGGTAGTAGAGCTTAGGGTGAGTTTCTATTTTGTTAACAATACAGAAAAATCAAATCTGTTAGTTCCTTTACCGTTAAAAATAAGTTTTCCATAATTTGGCAACGAAAATATCTAGTTTTTGAAATGTCAATCCCTCGCTTTTTTAAGTTTATTATTATTATTATTATTATTATTATTATTATTATTATTATTATTATTATTATTATTATTATTATTATTTTTTTTTTCATCTTTCAACTATTGATAGTTAAATTGTTGGGAAGGGACTCTGAAACTCAAGAAAGCGTGCGCAGATGATTCCCCCCATTCGTCACATACAGTTTTTGACTGTTTTTTGACTAAATAAATTAGTAAATGAACAGCGGTGGATCCCGAGAAGGCCATACTCCACCACAATCCATTTATTTTTATACTTTTATTCAATTTATTGAAAACAATGGTCTCAATGATATCATTATATTCCGAAGTATTATTTCTATGAAGCACGCGTATACATGATTACAAGATATTCCGATTCTAAAAAATTGTTGCGAGTGTTTGTGTTGCTCTGACAATAATTCAGAATTAATTTTTTCGGGTGTTTAAAATTCACTGAATTACGTATGTGATCTTTTGACATTTCATGTTTTTGATAAATTTGTCATGTCTAAATATCTATCACTGTATCAAGTAGTCTTCACAATTGACAATAAAAACCACAGTAAAGCTTAGCTTTAAGTTCACTACCTGTTAGTAATTTGTTAGAAGCATATCAAGAAGGATTGAATTTTCTGTATTTTTCTCGCAAGCACGATGTACAAGCGTACTCAACATAGGAGTTGGTCGATCATCGCTCAAAATTTGTCTTTCTTGTTCATCATTAAGACGAGAAAACGGTGTACGTAGTAGTTTATGCATCGTATCTGTCACCATATTAACGAAAAATGAGATTTAAATATAAAAAACCAAGTAACATTAAAAATCAGAAACATACTCATTTAAAATAAAAATAAATAAATACTTTCTAAATAATAATCACTTTTTTCGCTTGTTAACTCGTCAACGAAACAGCTCACACACGCTCTACGCGGCTTGCAAGCTGGTGGAATGGAGTCTTCCGTGTGCATAGGCAGCACGAGAATTCGCTGGCTTACGCACAGCGCACATACAAGTACGTCAAGTATGGTCAGAGCATGCTACTGTTCTACACTCACGACAGGGCCTTTTCTCAGAATACGATACGAAGCGTGGCATGCTCACCCTGAGGGTAAGGATAAGCTTACCCTGAAAGGTGTAATCTCATAGCGCTTGGGCTGTTAGAAAACGCTTCAAATGGAAATTTTGCTCGCGCCACGATAATGAAATGTCCATTATACATTTCCAGATGAATAATATTGACATCATTGTAAGAGTCATTCAATGTCTTCAATATTATGAAATGAATTACACTAGAACATATTCATCAGGGTAGGGCGATTAAACCAATATGGCGTACGTTAGATTGATTCATTGACTGATTTTTTCGTGTTTCCAGGCACGTCAACTGCTTCGGTCATTAGTCCCGTTAGTGTAATGCATGTTTTTTCTCGAGAGATGGCGGTGATTTTATCCCGCTGGATGACGAGATCCGGCGCCGACCTACCGTCGGCTAGTGGGGTTTCCCCCTAACCAGGACTCTGCCGCCAGCGGGACAGCGCGCCAGCCCCGACAAGCTCTAACCTCTCGACCGGTCTCCCGGAATATGTGGTAGTGTAGTGAATGTTACTGTAAGTGCAGAGGATAGGACAAGGAAGAGGAAGGACAGATTGCGCGCGGTCCGTGGCCCGTTTGTTAGGGTACAGCTCCGGCATTCGCCTGATATTGATCGGAGAAACCACGGAAAACTACCGATCAGAGCAGGCGGCCGCTAGAATTCTCCTCCAGACAGCGACTGAAATCGACCTAGCTGAAAAGCTAGTGTCGAAAATATTCCGCCGTCAGGACTCGAACCTGGACCTTCCCGGTCAGAGGTCCTGCAGTGACATCGGTTGATGCACTGAGCTACCGCTCCCGGTCCGCTTAAGGAAATTCTTCCCAACAGTGTTAGTGTGTAGCGGACTATTTAATACTCACTCGCATAGATATTCAAAAGAATTCACAGACACACACGCATAGACGTTCATATCTTGTACAAAATAGCGCTTTACGCCATTATTAATATAATTAGCAACATCTCTCTAATACCGCAGATGCAATGCTACGAAACGTTATTAGTCCCGTTAGTGTAGTGCA
Organism: Teleogryllus oceanicus; assembly: GCA_964035755.1. NCBI lineage: Eukaryota > Metazoa > Arthropoda > Insecta > Orthoptera > Gryllidae > Teleogryllus > Teleogryllus oceanicus. Next base: position 58,922,955 of record CAXIVR010000004.1, read on the forward strand.
TGTTTTTTTTCTCGGGAGACGACAGTGATCTTCCCCCGCTGGATTGCCAGATCCGGTGCAAAACAGCTACGACGCTACGCGGCCTTGCACGGACAGCTGAAGAGCATTTGCGTAAAGACGGCTCCACACACATTCGGCATTCACCGAGCTGCGGGTAGTTGCTCGAACAATCTCGAGCAGCGACGTGTTCGGCGAATGTTTGCTCCTTGATGTGTCCAAGAGACCGACACCGGTGGGTAGGGCGAACACCACTACTTGGGATTCGCCGACGGTTGCTTGCTGTTCGCCGAATAACGAATGTGAGGAGCACCTTAAGAAGTCGACGTCCTCGCTTATCTTGCCTACGTGCGTTCAATTGATTCGCGATCGCCTCACTGTGTAAGGATGGAGCGCCAGCGGCGGCGGCGGCTGCGCGAGCAACGGCAGCTCTAAATCCGCAAATCTGGGCGGCGCATCTCGCGTATGGGTGAGCTGGCGAGCGGGCGGGCGGGCGGGCGAGCGGCGAGTTGAACGACCTTGCGGACGCTCTCAGGGCTTCGCGCGAGCGAACTCACGCCCGCCCACCCACCCACCCGCCCGCTCGCCCCCTTGTCTTCCCGCTCGCCCCCTTGCCCACCCGCCCTTGCCCACCCGCCCGCGCGCCCCCTTGTCCACCCGCCCGCTCGCCCCCTTGTCCGCCCGCCCGCCCCACCCGCCCGCTCGCCCCCTTGCCCACCCGCCCGCTCGCCCCCTTTTCCGCCCGCCCATGCCCACCCGCCCGCTCGCCCCTTGTCCGCCCGCCCGCTCGCCCCCATGCCCTCCCGCCCGCTCGCCCTTGTCCGCCCGCCCGCTCGCCCCTTGTCCGCCCGCCCGCCCGCCCGCTCGCCCGCCCGCTCGCCCCTTGCCCGCCCGCCTCGCCCGCCCGCCCGCCCGCTCGCCCCCTTGCCCACCCGCCCGCCCGCTCACCCCCTTGCCCGCCCGCCCGCCCGCTCGCCCCCTTGCCCACCCGCCCGCCCGCTCACCCCTTGCCCGCCCGCCCGCCCGCTCGCCCCTTGCCCACCCGCCCGCGCGCCCCCTTGCCCGTCCGCGCAGAGCAGTGGGCTGAGTCAGAACCAAAGGTGACCGAATCTGCATTGTTAATTCCCTATGAGCGAAAAATTATAAGAAAACTGTCCAGTTTAGGTCTTTAAGGAGGTGACTACTGTCTATGGTTTTGTTACATATTCAGGAACTCGAAAAAAAATGGATTTTGACTGTAAAATGGGAATTGTTATTTTTTTATACTGCCTGTTCTTGTACTGCGCGAATAGATTCAAATATCACACACAGCGCGTCTCTGGTTGTGACGCAGCTGACAACACGCGACTTCAAGGCTTCAAAAGGTAGCCCACCACTGAACACCGACATTTTTTATTTTTTTGGTGTGTAAAGAAATATTGTATAGGGTATCCGAAAATACTATATCATGTGTTTAGACTAGTCGTAGTGTGTTTTTATTAAAATATTTAATTTGGTGCACTGTTTTATTTTATTTGTTGTTCTTGAGCAGAGTGCGTGCTTCTTTGAGGAAAACCATTTTGTGTGGTTTTGTTCGGCAGGCATTTTTTGCAGGCCCCTAATATATGCTAAAATTGCGCCACATGTTGAAAGATTGAGTTCTATATGCTACGTGTAGTGTACTCGGTGTAGAAAGGCCGAGTGCTTCCTGCGAGATGCGGCTTGTATGGTATGCGGTGAGATGCGGTTTGTGTGGCCTGTATGGTATTGGAATTTTTCTAAAAACGCTAACCAGGAGGCGTGCAAATAAGAGAGTTTTGTGTATTCGGAGCCATGTTTATTCTGTGGCGAGTCGAACTCCAATAACATAATTAAAAATTATATATTTTTCCCCATGTATAAAAGAGTAACATCTTGTTATAACAGTAACAACATTGTTGTTTGACCGTGCCACTGAAAAAATAGTTTTGAAAGAAACCAGAAACCTACAATGAGTTAACGAAGATTCCCGAGCGCACAATTGATCATGGTGGCTACTAGTCACGACTGGACTGCAGGCGCCGTTTCCCACGCTTTTTAAATCAGGGCCTTTGCACACCCAGCCACTGCTGTCGCGCCGATCGGCCACAAACTCCAAGAGTGGCCGGCACTCACTACTTATGGCCGCCACTATACCGGCAGCGTGTAAGCGACTCTGACAGTTCTCTCGCCCCGTGCTGTGGTACGTCATGTGACCTGCTCTGAAGCAATCAGCTTGCGAGGATTTGTTTACAACCGGTAGCGGTAACTCAGTGCATCTCCCGAGAAAAAACATGCACTACACTAACGGGACTAATAACCAAAGCAGATGACGCGCCCGGAAACACGAAAAAATCAATCAATCAATTTGTTTACACAGTCAGGGTTGTCGTTTATCTGACTCACACGTAGTCGCCCGAGAAGCGCGCAGATCCCAGTCACCGGCAATTTGTGTGTGATTTCCGAGAATGAGAGTTTCGTCGTTTCAAGATATTGATCAGAGACTGAGAGTTTCGTAAGGGCTACGCCCCATACATCCCAAAAAGTGTGTAAAATAACTATTTTAAAGAACCAGGATCGCATTCTCATCGAATTATTACACGTCGGTGATCGCCAAAATTTTTCGAAAATTAAGATTATAAGTTACGAAACGCGACGTCCATAATATTTTTCACACCTAAAGATGAAAATGATCTCAGTCGCGCACTTCCAACACTGAACTAACTGAAGTAGGCGCACCAGACTGTAAAAACATCAGACTACGTCTTAACCGGACTGTAAAAACATCAAACCACCTCCAGTCGACAGCACTTAGTTTTTATGTAGGAAAAAATTCTGATTTTTTTATAATACTTTTTTCATTAAAAATGTAATAACATAGAAGAAATTTGATAGATTAAAAAATATTTTGTGAAAATAGCAAAATATGTAAAATATGTTATATAGTACTAAATATGTGAAAATATGTACCGAAAAAAGTGGATATTGTGTTCGGATTGCGAGATTCGTCAAGATTTCTATTTTGAGAACGGGAAGTAGAAAGGCAAAAAATATGCAATTACATAAAAATTCCGGTCTCTAATTATGATCTCTCGACAATGTGGGTAGAGTATCGGCTGTATTGCTGATAGGCCCAATAGGGAACGAAGGCACCCGGAGCTGACGCGTCGAGTTTTCAACGCGGATTGAGAGACGATGAAGTCGGTTGTGGCGAAGGTCATGACCATGATATCAAGACGTGAAGTCGTAGGCTTCCGCGGCCAGTCATGTAAATGATCCTGGCTGTCCAGGTGACGCCGCGTCGAAGGCTGTGTTGCCGACGTTTCGACCATCTTGTCGTGGTCTTCCTCACAACCCTGAGCACAACAGCCCTGAGGAAGACCACGACAAGATGGTTGAAACGTCGGCAACACAGCCTTCGACGCGGCGTCACCTGGACAGCCAAGATCATTTACATGATATCAAGACGTGCCATCGCCTGTCCTTAAGTGTTAAGTTTTTGAGATTTTATTTATCTCTCATGTAGGTGGTGGCATTGGCTTGGCAACAGCCGCATCGAAGTCAGAGTCGCTTATACGCTGCCGGAACTGTAGTGGCTCTGCCCATACGCGCACTAAGCACAATCACCTGTTTCTCGGCCTACTGCGTCATCGCAATAGGTACGTGTGTTTTGAGACATCGTTTTGAAACATGGAGACATTCGATACGGAAGCTTTTTATGTCCGATATCGAAGAACATTCTGCTATCTAGGACTTGCGCTTAGATGTACGTAGATGTACACATGTGATAGGGGTAAGAAGACTGAACAATTGGATGAACTATGCCACAAATTCATCCAAAACTTTCCAAAAAGCATACAGGAAATAATAATGCAGTCATGTTCTTACAATTTTATTTCCAAAAAGAAAAGTTACATTCTGGTATGTTGGTAAAGCGCCCTCCGCACTAAGGAAGTTATTCTTTAATAGATTTCCTATAGAAAAAGATGGGAGTGCAGATATTTCAAAGTACTTGAAATCAAGTTCTGATTCAGCCAATGTATAATGAGAGTATACTTTACTTTTTTCCAACAAAAAGTTTTCTAAAATTCAACAGTCATTTACAATGATTTCTGCGAAATTACTAGACACGTTTAAAAAGCGGCGCAGGGCTCTCCCCTTATTTGTTAAGAGCCAAGAGAGACACTCTATACGATGCCTCACGCGCGACAATTGTTAGTAGATAATTTTATTGTTATAATTGAGATATTTTTCTGAATAGGGTGTCAATACACGCTCTAAAAATCAAATGATTCATCTCCAACAAAACTGTAGTTAACAGAAAGAGATGTGCTCGAAATGGGCTTTAGTCCTGGATTGTGAAATGTCTGATTTTCCCATTCTCTTCAATAATTCCGATTCTTTACAAATAAAGGGATCTGAAGCTTTACCAGAAGAACCCACATCAATGAATGTGAAGAAATAATTTGCGTCACATATAGCTAGTAATACTACGGAAATATACTATATGTAGTTGTATTCTGTGATCCAGCCCTCGCGGATTAGCTCGTTGGTCAGCATGCTCGCTCGCTTTCCCTGACACGACCCCGGGTTCGATTTCCAGTCGGGCATGATTATAATGTGCGTTTTCCTTGTAATGTCCCAGTATATGTCGCTCTGACGAAGAGAAGACTCACTTATCAGGTTAAGAAGACCCGAATACAACGTGGGAATGTCTTAATGCTAACCACGCGTATCGTCTTAACCCATGGCCGCGAGGCTGGGACGCTGCTGGAAGGCCATGACCCGTACGCGGGCTGTCGCGCCAAGTGCAGACAGTCAATACTGTGATAAACTATCTTCAGTTCTTATTACCCCAACATGTTTTCCAACAATTACATCAACACAATTTGGAAAATTTATATTGATCTTCAAATCCCTTGCCTGCACCTTTCACGTACTTGTATTCTCAATTGGCTCTAGTAAGTAGCTGTCTTTCAGTTTATGGTACTACATTAGTAGACATGCTTATTTACTAATTTTATGGTTGTCGCGAATCAATTCGATAAGTGAATTCGAAGTCAATAAACGAACATCCAAGTATTCAAAGACTATCATTTGCTCACGGAAAATTATACCATTTCTCTCTAAAGAACTCGTGTCCTAATAATTCACTTGCATAATATATGTTCATTTAGTCACTAGTAATTTAAAAGATTTTTAATGAATAAGTATCGTAATAATCTTAATACAATACTGCATTGGACAATACTTAATAAATATCGATGCTTTTTGTCAGTTTGATAACGAATCGAACGTTGGATATAGATGCTACGATGCACATGGAACTCCCTAGCGGACACTCAATGGACCCCAATTACCATTTCTCAGACTATTCATCCTAAGAAATGTGACTGACAGTTGTCAATAGTTATAAATTTATTTTGCACCTAATATTTCATTCTGATGCTTCTGTTTTAGCTTTATATCTAGAGTTCAATACATAAAAGTATCTAATGTTATTTATAATTAATATAGACTTTCGTGATTGCAAATTATATTGCGCTTTCTCACTGCTACATTCACTACACTTCGGCTCCTGGTGTCCCTGTCGCAGCACTCTATTCACGCCGATGACGTCACTATCCATTTTATACGTATGCATACGAGTGATGGAGGTTTTCTTCTTTACCGGTAGAGATATCTTCATCTTCGCCATTGCAGTAACTTCGTATCACCTGGGTTTCCCCTTCATCTTCAGTCGAAAACTAGGCTTAACAGCGGGCCTAGGGGTGGCATTATTGTTAGAACACTCGTTCTACTGATTTTGATGGAGAAAATTATCACAATTTTGTGAAGTTACCCTTCAGATAGTCAAAGCTTATAAATAACCATTATTGACCTGTGAATGTTCCCTTCATAAATTACTGTTAGATCTGTCTGTTTAAAGCTGTCTTACGTCGTGCTCTTTCTGGGTGCGATTTGTGCCCACTGTGCGTCGCAGCTTCCGCCGCCGGCGAACGCAATCCGCGCGGTGAACGACACGACCTCTACGCCGAGCGTCCACCCCGCTCCCAATACCCCGCCCACGCCCATACCCTCACCCCGCCCCTGCCCTCACCAAGCCCTCGCCCATGCCCCCCCGCCTTCACGCCCCCGCCCTCGCCCCGCCCACGATCTTGCCCAGGTCCCCCCGCCCTCACCACGCCCCACTCTCGATCCGCGCCCATACCCTCACCCCCTGCCCTCGTCATACCCTTGCCATGTTCCCCCGCCCTCCCACGTCCTTGCTAATCTCCCCCACCCCCCCGCTCCCCCCTCCCCGCCCACGCCCTTGCCCCACCCAGGCATACGCTCCCGCGTATGTCCCCGCACACGCTGTAACGTTTCATATAGACTTACATGTATACCACACATGTTCTTTAATGTTTCTAAACAAATAATGAACAGCGGTTCCTGATATGTTAGTGTTACATTAGTAATGTTGAAGTTGATTAAGAAGTTGATAACAACGAAAGGCATAGAAATCGGTGAATGAGAGAGAATTGTAATAAAGTCTTTAAAAAGAATCTACGAGATGTGTTTAAAAGAATCTAAGGAATTATGAATTAAATGGAATGCACTGATGTCACAACGTATAAAATAGGAGGTAGCGACGAGAGGTTACAACGCCCACTCCTCCATCCACACCCACGCCAACTCTTCACGCTGTAACGTCGTGAGTAGGGATCTACACTACAAAGAAACAGACACGAGTGGGTATTTACAATTTATTTACAATAAATTATGTACACTATTTACAGACCTCACTCTAAGGTGTTTGTCGGAGCTACCTGCAGCAGCCCCCCTCTCCCAACACGCGCCTTGCGACCGCGCCTGCGATTAGCCAACTCGGCCGAGTCGCAACTTGGCACCTGGTGTGCCTCAGCAGACAATCTGCCCCGAAGTATCGAGCATACTTCACAATGCTGGAGACTCGAACACCTACACGTGCCTAGCACTTCCGCGCCAGACTTGGCCGGACAAGTTTTGCGGTGTTTTGCCGCGAGGAAACCAGAAATGTTACCCAACCCAGGGCTTCTGCGACAGCCCTTTTATATGCTCGAGTCACATGACTTCCTGCATCATCTTTCCCCCACGCACTCGTCTTGAGGCGCCTGCTTTTTCCGTTGAAATTTGCACCCGACACCTCCAAGCCCTCTCCCCTTTTGGACTTTCCCTGTAGGGTTGGCCTTTGTTCGGAAGCCTATTTTTGGCTCCCTCATTCCCATACCTTGCAACTTGTCTCTCTGGAGCAGGGAGTCAAGTCTATGACGCTACAACGCCCACACACACGTCATGCGGCGCTTCCTACTTCTATTTTCATTGCCTTCCGCGCACGGGAGATTGACGTTTGCCAACTGCGGAAACAGCTTAAGATTTTCTGTGATGTGCGTGGTTCACAGACACGTGAAAATTTGATTCATTACTGATTTGTTTCGTTATTTATTACTTTTGCTTTCTGCATTCCTCTTTGTCTTTATAACTCTTACCATCTCTGTACTCCATCCTCCCTTTGTATCAGTGTATCTCCATTTTACGTCGCGATGTGCCGGGTTTATTATGGTAAAATTAGAATTACTAAAATAAAAACGCGTTATTCCGTTAACTTGTATATTAATATATGCTGATAAATAATTTCGTAATAAATAATTTCATAAATAAATTCCAGGTCAACTTTTCATTATTTTCTTTCCTTCTTTCCTTACTGTTTTCCGCTCTTTTTCTCCTTGTTCCTAATTACTTCATTTTTCAACTTGTTTGTTCTTTCTATCATAATTCCTTCTCGTATTTTATTGTTTTCCTGAGATAATTAAATTAAGTTGGCGGGTAATTTGGCAAACCGAAACCTTGGGGTGAATGAGGTAGCTTCTGCAAAGATTTCGCCAACCGTCCGGCCACGCCTCCAGCTCCGCTCGCTTCTTCTCTTCCCAGCTGATTTGTCAGCGGCCTCCTGCCCTGCGCTCCTTGCTCGTGATTTCAGCTCTTTTTAGTTTTCTTCCTGCTCCTCGAGAACTCCGAGTTCGCAGTTTGCACGCTGCTGTAATGAATAACTTGTTTTGTTGACGTAGTTACAGTCGTTGGTGTGAAGTTTTTATAGAGTACTATAACTGTTTATACTAGTATCTAGTCCGGCTTTGCATTTCTGCTTTGTACATTGTCTCGTCCTGGTTTCTTTGAATTCTCTGGTGTCTAATTAATATTGTCTATCTCATTAATTATTTTTTAATCACTGTGTATCACAAGGTGTAATCACTATTTGGGTGTACTGGGTTGGTTTGGTACAACGTTCGAAAATGGTGGCCAACTATCAAAAGTCTTTTTATCTAATACATATCGTTAGAAAAGGAAATGCGAACTTTTCTTATTTATGTTTCCCGCAACTGCTGGTTAATTCTGTTGGCGAGTTGTAGATGTTTTGTTAACATGAAATTTTCTACGGAACTGTAATTCTTAACGCTTGCACAATTTTTGGCTTTTAAACTTAACAAAACTATTCACAATATTTAAACTTTTTAAAACAATCATGAAGAATAAAGAAATTAGTCGACATGGGTAGGTTATTTTCTGTAATTTCTAAACTTTGCCCATAGACTTACTTTTCTTTAACGAACACGACTTTTTCGTTATTTCTCTTACACTACTTTCTGTTATATTTCAGATCATTAATTTTAAGATCATGAAAATATGGTTGAAACGTTTACTATTAATGACAGGTGTAACCCGTCAGCTTGAATTTTGTTTGATCAATCATTGTTGATTGAATTTGATTTGACGATCTAAAAAAATGATCTAATCATATTAGATAGTACAAAAGCGAAATAAAGTACATTTGAAAAATTATTCTGATAAAAATCAAAGCATCTTCTTTTGATTTCTATCTCAACTACACAAGGCGTTTTTACATTTTGTGTTTGTAATGTATTTAGTGTTTGGCAGCCCTAAGAGAGAGCCCGAATACTACTCGCGCACGTTTTCTTGAGACCCAGACCGGGAGCGGTAGCTCAGTGCATCAGCTGATGTCACTGCAGCGCCTCTGACAGGAAATGTCCTAGGTTTGAGTCCTGACGGCGGCAGGATTTTCGACACTAGCTTTTCAGCTAGCTCGAATACAGTCGCTGTCTGGAGGAGAATTCTAGCGACCAGCTGCTCTGATCGGTAATTTTCCGTGATTTCTCCGATCGACAACCGGAGAATAGAGAAATTCGCCGGTGTAGTACCCCAACAAACGGGCCACAGACCGCGCATGATCTGTCCTTCCTCTTCCTTGTCCTATCCTCTCCCCTTACACACACACACACGCACACACGAACATGCACTACACTACCATACATTCCGGGAGACCGGTCGGTAGCTTAGAGCTTGTACCGGCTGGGGCGGTGCCCCGTTGGTGGGAGAGTCCTGGTTAGGGGGAAATTCCCCAAGCCGACGGTAGGTCGGCGCCGGATCTCACCATCCAGAGGAGGAAAATCACCATCTCCCGAGAAAAACATGCACTATACTAACGGGACTAATGACGCGATCGGAAACACGAAAAAATCAATCAATTGAGCCCCGGGATCCTAACCCCACTCCTCTACATAAATTAGTTGAATTAAGAAAAAATCATAGCAACGAGCTTTATAGACAAAATTTGATAATCAGAAATATTCCCTGCCGTGATAGGAAAACTATTTTGCATCGAAAACGAGCAACCAATTTGATACAGTCCTTTTGTCAAAATAACCAAACTTCACTCCTCTCGCAATCAGCTAAACGAGGTCTCAAGGAAACGTGCGCAGATAATAGCAAGTGGACGCTGGAATCGGACGGGAGAGTCTTTGAAAACAAGATGCCGTTCGTGGTGGTTGTACGGTCACGGCCGCAGCCTCCGCCGAGCACGGACGATCATGCGTATCGAAGCGCGGGCGCTGATGTTGGCTGAGTTCACAAGCAACGGAAAACACTTAGGGCGTAACAAATAACCTTCTTGTTTCGAGGATTCTCCAGGAATTTCTGTTCTTTTGGGCAGCCCCGTCATTGTGTATATTTACATTCATTCACGACAGTTATATGCCAAAGCTTGTTTTTTATTGAATCGTTTTTATATGGGGTAATCAAGTCTGAAAGATTTAAATCCTTCCAGTGTTTGGAGTATAATTATTTGCAAAAGTGGTGTATTTCTGTATTTTATGTGTTTTAAAGTCATCAACTACTTTATATTGAACATAAAATTGACTTTTATAAACCAAGTTACAGAAGAAGTTACAATAAATAGGTTTAGCTGTCCTTTTAAAAATTGTGCAATGCTCCCAATTTTGGTTTTCCCTTTGCCTCTATAATTTTCAGGAAAATTTATTTTTCGCGAACTTTCGTGGAAAATATAGTAAATTGAATGCATATAGTAAACTGCATGCTTGCAAAATCCCTAATCAAAATTAACGACTCTTCAGTAGTATTGTATTGAAAAATTCCTTCTTTTCTGCCGTTTATCAAAACAACTAAGTTAATTTCACTACTTTCTTCTGGAGCGAGAACAAATTAAATTCATTTGCAGAGAACAAAAGGGAATCAAAGAAACGCTTGCAATCCAATACAAGTGCCACATGACCTTTAGATATTAGATGACGGGCGTCAGAGGACGTCTTGTTGGTGTCTCAGACTCATTAATCTTGTAGATGCCTCATTTTCTCAAGCCATTGTTCATACCTGCGCGACCTCCGTGAAGGGGAAGACAAGTCCACGAAGGAGCACTCAAAGGAAACCGCCTCTTCATGAAATTTTAATACGCCCCTGACTTCGAGATTTACACTGGGGTTGCACAATGCAGAAACGCACACGCAACAGCTCATAAAAAGTGAAGTAAACACCCGAGTGTGTTTACACAAGCGCACCGTCGCCTTTGCCTTCAAAGAACGCCCATTAGACATCCTGCAAGTTCTCCGCTAAGCCGCCCCTTCCGTTCGGTTCTTTCAAACATCAAACATCACATAAATTATAATTTTTGGCTTTTCTGAAAATAGAGCTAGCGGGATATGTATTCCGGAGGGGCCAGTTCTAAAAGTAGCCGCTCTGACGGTGGCGTTGCTGTTGGCGGTGGACTGTGATGAGGTGGGGGTTGAGGCAGTGGCGGGGAGAGCGAGTACGGGGGGTGAGGATGGAGTGGCGAGGATGAAGGGCAGGGCAAGGGGGCAGATGATGGCGGAGACGAGGGCGGAGACGAGGGCGGAGACGAGGGCGGAGACGAGGGCGGAGACGAGGGCGGAGACGAGGGCGGAGGCGAGGCCGGAGACGAGGGCGGAGACGAGGGCGGAGACGAGGGCGGAGACGAGGGCGGAGACGAGGCGGAGACGAGGGCGGAGACGAGGCGGAGACGAGGGCGGAGACGAGGGCGGAGACGAGGGCGGAGACGAGGGCGAGACGAGGCGGAGACGAGGCGGAGACGAGGCGGAGGGCGCATGAGTTTGCGGGGGTGTTGTTGGAAGCAGTAGCGATGACGTTGGAGCGCATGAGTTTGCGGGGGTGTTGTTGGAAGCAGTAGCGATGACGTTGGAGGGGGTAGGAGTGACGCCTTTCCAATGCACGTATGGGGAAGCAGAGAACTGAAGTGTTCGCCACTTTTCTGGGGATGATGCTTCTTTACTACTCTGGCTCTTCACATAACCGAAAATAGACGATGCGGTGAAACGTGGAAGGTTGTCAGTGTCAGCCCGGCAGGCGACGAAAGCATGGCGGACTAAACCCATTGGTCTCTTCGTGTCTTCCGGGAAATTGAGCACTTCATGGTTGAATTTCAGAATAAAGGTTGAAACGAAGCGTTAGAATGGAGGATAAGTATCAATTACATTCCTGACCTTCCTACTTGGTAAGATTTTCAAATGATATTTTATTTTAATATAATATCATTTGAACGTGTATTTTTGTAACGAAGGTGCGTCAGTATGGCGACAAGCCGATAATTTAATTCGCTAATTTTAATTGACTATTCTACTAGAGCTTAACCAATAGAGCTTACCTTTACGTACAAAATGCCCCAATCAAGTCCGGGTATCTCAAAAAGTTGATCACTTTTTCTGTATGATTTTTTTTACCGCTTTCCCTGTTGGCTAATCATAAACTGTGACTCATCTATCTTATCAGATGGTATACATCGATTGCTATGTTGATGTCCAATAAACAACAAATGTATGATACCTCTTTGATTTGAACGTATTTTCAATATGTGGCGCATTTTGGATTTCAGTTGAACATAATTTCTTTCGTGGAATAGTCCTATTAAATACCACTCGTGCTTTGGAAATTCTCAGATAAATACCCTCCTCGCTTTGCGAATTGGGGATTTATTGACAATTTCCAACGCAGCAACTAATAAACTTCTGTCATTAGGTAGGTGGTAATATAGTTAGTGTCAAGCTGGTGTAAATGCAGCTGAAAATTATGTCTTCGTTTATAACGTGTGCTATTATTAGGTTGGGAGCGCTCGCTGCTGCACAATCGTACAGTTTATTTTTGTAAAAAAGAAGTTCGTATTTATGCATTTAAACAACATCGAATAGTATTGATACTGATGAATATGAAATATCCTTGTTTCAAAAATCTATTAAAACAATAATATTCGATATATGGAAACAATTTCGAAGTGTTCGATTCCAGAATATGCCGTAAGGAATATTTGCATATAACGATTACACGTGCAAGGTAGACACAGATTCTCAAATTTGTCTCGCCGTCATCTCGTCATGTAATTCCAGGTTGAATGTATATATCATGTGAAAGAATAAATAGAAGAAGAAGAAGAAGAAGAAGAAAAAGAAAGAGGATGTAGAAAACGAATATTATATTCGAGATAGAAAACAAATTTCATTGTCTTCTTAAATAAAGGAAATTTCATCCTCGAAGTAATTGGTGGAGGGAGCTCAGAGGACACACCACATTTCTGCTGAGTCTGAAGCGTTGCGAGTTCGAATCCCTCCTTTGGCTTGTTATGGCATGTCTCTTGCCTTTCCTGTGTTTGTTGTTGCAAAGCTCTTCCTAGAATTGGGTATTGACTGTAAACAGCTTCGTCTGGGAAAAGCCTTGACAAGAAAATGTAGTGAGTGCACTCTATGGATTTTTCTTAGAAACAACTGCGATGAAATTATAACAAATGTTCACTATTCAGCCGTAATTTATCATTCTCTTTAATATGGCCTATTTATAGTAATAACAGATTATTCGGCTGCATTCTAGTCGTTCTCCGTTTTCGGGTTTCCGTTTCGATGCTGCATGCGTTTATGCATTCGTTCAGAACTGGTCATTTTTTGCTTATTGGACTCCTTTCAACGGGAAATTTCCTAACACTAGTGTTTTCTAAAACATTGAGCATATTTTCGTGTCATACCAGATGTCGCAGTGAATTATTTTAAGTCTTTGAACTGAATTTTAATCCTCTATTTTATACCGGTCATTGTCTTCAATGTTTACTTTAGTTCTCGGGTAAACTTCTTCGCGAACTCGTTACGAGGCCTGCAGAATCAATGTTCTCATAGGTGTGCGTATCTTTAAATGGATGGGGGGTAACTGCATTTCCGCACACCTTTTTATTTACATACCGAATATTTTTCTAGAAAATAAATAAAACATAATAGATGAGAACGCAATTATAACTTTAATGAGATAATGAATAAATTTATTTCATGATGAAACGTTTCCAGTTGGTTTGCAAAGTCTTTTCCCCATATGTATCAAATCTCCAAATTTTAAACGTTAAAAAGGAGGGACATTGGACATATTTACGGAAATAAATAATTTCTTACGTAAGATTACGGGGAAGCATTCGAAATTTTCAAGAGAGGCCAAAAAAAGGCCCCGCCCCACCCTGTGTGCACGCCTATGAATGTTCTAACACAATGTTTTCCTATGCTCCACTAACGTTTGCATGAATACACTTGAAGACTATTGCGCCATGCCTCTACAAACGTCTACACACACAGCGTCTACATGCATAGCGTAGTGCTGCATGCATACATGTAGACGTATATATTGATTGATTGGATTGATTGATTTTTTGTTTCCGGGCGCGTCAACTGCTTTGGTCATTAGTCCCGTCAGTGTAGTGCATGATTTTTGTCGGGAGATGGCGGTGATTTTCCCCTCGCTGGATGGCGAGATCCGGCACCGACCTACCGTCGGCTAGTGGGGTTTCCCCCTAACCAGGACTCTCCCACCAGCGGGGCACCGCCCCAGTCGGAACATTCTCTAAGCTCCCGACCGGTCTCCCGGAATATGTGGTAGTGTAGTAAATGTTAGTGTAAGTGAGAGTGTAAGGGGCCCTTTTGGTAGGGTACTACTCCGGCATTCGCCTGGTGTTGATCGGAGAATAGATGCAAATACATGCATACAGGCATAGCGTACTACCCACAGGGGAAGTACAACCTGCGCGGAAAAACACGTACAACCGCTACCTATGCTTTGTAGACAACCGAATTCTTTGTGGGCTCGTAGATATAAAAGCGATTCAAATCTTAACGGATGTTGTTACACGAATATGTACGACTGGTCCTCACAGTAACGAGTGAACTGACGTTCTCACTTACACTCATTTACACACACACACACATAATATTTTCGATAACGTCGTTCTTTGTTACACGAATATGTACGACTGGTCCTCACAGTAACGAGTGAACTGACGTTCTCACTTACACTCATTTACACACACACACACATAATATTTTCGCTAACGTCGTTCTTTGTTACACGAATATGTACGATTGATCCCCACAGTAACGAGTGAACTGACGTTCTTACTTACACTCATTTACACACACACACACACACATAATATTTTCGCTAACGTCGTTCTTTGCGCTTTTCTTCGCTGCTTCGCGCTTCGGGGCCGCCGCGAGCGATGTCGAGAGCTCCGCACAACGGGAACACAGGCGGCACAGTTACTCTGGTAGCGACGGGGCGAGCGGCCTGGCACCGTCGCACGGTGGTTTGAAAGGCGAAAAAAGCGGACAAAAATCAAGTTTTCAAAATTGTCTGATTTGCTTCATTCAAGCACATATGAACAGAAAAATGTGCAATGCTTAATGTATTGTACTATATTTTGATATTTTCTTGTCCATTATTGTGTACAACGCGCGCAAAAATGAGAAATTTATAAGAACCCGGACAGTCATAAATTCATCCCATTTTGGAATGCACATTACTCGGTTATTATTAAAGTTTTGAAATTCGTTTTTTTCCTAGTCACTCTTCAATACTTTATAAGTACATTTCTTACAAAAACCATATTTTTCACATTAACATTAGTCGTAAATAAATTATTGAAATCATGCCTGCTAGAAGCAACATTACATTTGCGTTTCTTGACTTACAAAAAAATGTACGCGTATGTATGTCATGAAACTTGCAGTAATAATACAAGAAACATCAGGGAACACGTTTGTGAAGGTTTTATCTGCAACTATTTGCAACTCTCGAAACGAGAAGAAAGAGAACGTTCTTCTGCGCGGCCGCGCGACGCGTCGGTTCCACGTTGCGACCGTGGGAAGGGAGGCGATCATACGGGTTGGCGTGACGATACAGACCGCAAGCAGAGGCAACATTAATACTAGGGCACGGTAGTCTAGCATTTAAAAGTGTGAAATATGTATGTAATAATGAGATTTAAAACGGGTATATTTATGCAATAACAATGCAGAAAATGTGTACTACACAAAACCTCATCAAAATGACGACATTATCGTAATTTGTTTTTTTCAGCCGTTATATTTATCACTAATGATCTAAGTTGAATATATTCTACCAAAATAATGCAAATTAAGACAAATCTCACCTGACTTGTGGAGTGGAATTTTTGCTGAATATTATTATTATTATTATTATTATTATTATTATTATTATAATGTTGTTACTAGTAAAAAGCAGTAACTACATCAATAAAGTATTTAATAATTGCATTTTTAGACATTTTCCTGTAAAAATAGGAAAAACGATATTCTCTAAATATTATGCAATTAAAAATATTCCCATAATATGCGAAAAAATGCACTATAAAATTTGCATTTCTCACAGGAGAATTATTGTTCGGTGGGCATATTACAATTAGCATGATTTAAATATAATAAAAAAAGTTGTTACCACATAACTATCATAACCCTAATTGATACATATTCTGCATTTCAAAGCCACATCTTGATTACTGGAAGGGGGATGCGGTCCAGGGGATGCGGTTGATAGTGACAATTTTTGTTTAGTGTGTCATGAAGACAGATGCGATCTACTCAGATTGAGGGACGATAGAATCTGACAATGTATCTGAATTCTATAAACAGCGTACCAGAAATCAACATTTGGCCGGGAAATAAAGCATATGAAATATGACCAAGGAACCTTTTTATTTGACGGTGATTTTATCAACAGGCAGTGTGTAATGGTTCATCACGTTTATGTAATTCACGAAATAATCATGGCGCAAAGGTTTCATTTCTATGAGCGAGCATATTACGCAAGAATGGTAGCAAAATATTGTCTTACCCTCGTAAGATTCTAGTTTGATGATGTGATTTCAGTAATCCCCATTATCTACTAGTGACCGAAAAAATTGAGGAGAAAGAGAATGAGGGTTGGAAAATTATTGAAGTGGAACAAATGTGAGATGTGATGACATAGCTGAAGAGAGAAGAGGTAGAAAATCTATTGATGATTGAGAATTCTGTAGCGCTCTGGAACGGTACCCCTTTAGAAACAGTAAAAACTCATTGTTTTTGGATAATTCGTTGATTGTCGAATGGTGGAGTGGGCTAGAATCTTAGGAACACTAAGGTCGGTGCGGATATCTGCAATGATTCGAATGGATGACATTCATGTTGGTTAATGCAATGTTTTAGAATCAGTTTTGTGATACGAAGATGGAGGAAAGTATTTAACAGAAGAAGAAAATTACACGAGTTCGTGACTAGTATTGTGCAAGACTCATTAGATCATGCATTTTATTGCAAACAGAATGTGTCACCCACTTGCAAAATTTCGAAAAGAATTCAATACCCAAACTCAATCAATATGACTATTAAAAGTAAAATATAAAGAAGTAGGGTATGTGTGTTTGCTTAGAAGCAAGGGTGAAAGGGAGCAAGAAGCGGAGGAGGGGAAGAAGCGGAGGGAGTTGAAGAAGAGCAGAAAGAGGAAGAAAATGAAAAAGGAGAGAAAGAAAAAAGAAGATTCAAAAAGAGAAACAGGGGACACAAAATAATAGAGAAGAAAAGAAAAGAGAAGAAAAATTGGAGAAAAAGAAAAGAAACAGGAGAAACGAGCAGAAAGCAAATTAATAGCCGAAGATAAAATTAATTAATAATGTACTTTCGTTTAACATTTGGTTTAATTCCCTAGCCCAGATTTACTCGTGTTTTGATTCGGAGTTTTAGTGAACACGTGCGCGCGCAATTGGCAACCCTAACTCCAGAAGCGACACTGCGCATGCTCACCTTCGCACCGGAATCGTTCGCCCAAACCAATCGTGTAAAGCGGGGTCTTACGATTTAAAAAAACACGTTCGCCCAAACGAATCGTGTAAAGCGAGGTCTTACGATTTAGAAACACGTTCGCCCAAACGAATCGTGTAAATCGGGGTCTTGCGATTTAGAAACACCATAGCCCACAAGTTCGTTGAACTCGTCTCGCGAATCCGTGCTACGAGTCCGGAGTCGTCGGATTGAGATCAGTTGAAACGAAGCCGATGACCTTTCGCGCGCGACACGCCTCGGTCAAGCACGAGGCTCGGGGCGGGGCGGGACGGGGCGGGACGGGGCGGGAAGAGAAGCGGCTGTTTAATGTCGCTTCCCAGAAGATAATCGCGAGCGCACGCAGGCGCGCGGCGCGGCGGGAGGTCGCGGAGCGGGCCGTGCGCCGCAGGCACGCGCGTGCAGCGGAGGCACGCGCTCGGATACCAGCCGAGCACACGCGCACGCATTGGGGAAAAAACGGTTCGGGGAGGTTACGAGTCGAGCCAGAATCCTACCATTTCAACGTCCTAGGGATCAGGCGTCTTGTTTCTTCTTCGTATGACGCTTCTGCCCGGCTAGTCTGACTCTGGAATCTTTCAAGGAATGCGAGTAAATGAGTTTTAATGTACTCATCATCATCCGTTGATTGATTGATTTGCGATTTCCGGCGCGTTAACGGCTAAGCTCATTATAGCGTTAGTGTAGTGCATGTTCTTTCCTCGGGAAGTGGCGATGATCCGTAAAGTGGCGCTACTATCGGCTAGCAAGGTTTCCCCAACCAGGTATTTTCACCAGCGGGGTACTGCCCCATCCGGAAACTTTAAACTCCCGTTGGGACTCTCGACATGTGTGGTATTGTAGTGCATGTTAGTGTAAGTGTGTGTAAAGTATGAGATGAGAACAGGACAAGGAAGAGGAAAGGAAGATAGCGTGCGGTCGGCGACCCGTTTGTTTAGGTACTGTTCGGTGCTCGCCTGGTGTTGAACGGAGAAACCACAAAAAACTACAGATCAGAGGAGCCGGCAGCTAGAATTCTCTTGCACAGCCACAGAACTCGACCTAGAGCTCTAGCAAGCTGCTCTACCTAGCTGCGACCGACCGTCCAGACTCGAAGCTACTTTCCAGTGGCGAATTCTCCGATACACAGCGTATACTGCCGTATACACCACGTACACCGCGGATACCTACTCGTAGTAATACAAAGTGTATAAAAAATATTTCACAAGTTCGATAATCCTCTAAAAAGTTATTGAAATTTTGATACCTTTAAAACAGATGCGAGGAAATAACTGTTTTGCTACTGAGAGGGAGTCAGTCTTCCGCATTCGCAAGCGCTATGAAGTGTGGTAAGGAAAAGTTTGAAACTGTTTTTAATGCTGTTCAGAGAATTCGCTAGCGCTGGCGAAGGCACCGCATGTCAGCCGCGATAACCTAGGGCTCCTCATATTTCAAGGGCAGGGAGAGGGGAGGATGCGCGTCTGGACGGTCGGTAGACACCACGAAATATTGCGGTGAAAGACCTTCTCTGGTCGTTCGTAAGTTACATTTCTCTTTTTCATTTCTCTCAAGTTTTTGTGAAAATGGAGTGTGTTAATGATCCAGAAGTTAGTGGTGTGTGTAATTGTCTTATAGAAACATAATTAAGGACGGAATTCCATAATACTGGGATTTCAGAAGAACTGAAAATAAAAGACAACGGTAGAGGTAACTTCCATAAAGTGCATTATACATGAAATAATGTTGAGGATTCGCCACTGGCACTTTCAATTACTTTCTCTTCATTACAGTTCACAACGCTACTTTGATCACATGCTATATTCTTGCATTATTATTAGTTTATTGATTTTTTATTTCTCTCCAGTTTAAGCTCTGCTCGTACTAACCAGTGCTGTTTTCCCACTCCCCAATTTCAGTTTCTCTAATGGTCCGAACCTTTCCTAGAAATGTTCCTAATTCTTAAGAACGCGTTAGAACGCGGTAGAACGTATATAGCATGTGGTTAGAACGCATATAGCATTAGTTAGAACGCGGTAGAATATAGATATTGTAATGGCATAAAGGCCTTCGGCCTAGCCACTTAGCATCACGTTCTCTAATTTGTATGTACTAATTACCTATTAAATAAATAAAAAATAAAATATTCTTGCATTATTACTCTCAACCAGCCTCTCGTATGTGTTCCACACAAGACACTCCGAACAGCGAAGACTCACCGCATATTGCACTATATACATTTCTATTTTTCTTTCTCACCAGTTCACTTCATATTTCTTCAAAATTAATTCTTATGAATAAAATACGTTTGCATTCATTATGTCAAACAGTCCACCGTTATCTTATACCAACAGCGACGTTGGGCTGCAAGAAGAAGACGGCAAAAACTGGAAAACATCTCTTATGCAACGAATAAAAGTAAGAAAATACAATTATTTTCTGTTAAATCTTACTGAATTGTAGTGTATTGTTATGAATTAATATGAAACGATAAAAAGAAGTTCCCGCTGCTGGTCACGAGCCATAATCTTTCTGAGCTCCAAACAAATTGCTCAACGATCATGGTTCTGACACCACTCTGTGACAATAGCCTTTTTATTAAGAGACGAAAGGAAATATTCTAGTACTTCAGTCATAACTGTACACTTTTCTTATAAATATTTATTTGTGGTTGTTTCTGGTTCTTCAATATTTTCGATTAGTTTAAAAAATATCAAGTGTTTATTTGCTACGTATTACTACAGAAAAGATAATTTTACGAATTGCTTGCAGATGCAGTTTTCATGTCTGCATTGCTACCTAAATACTACATTTTGGCAATGACTTTAAACTTTTAACTAAAGTATTTAAAATGTCCGGGATATAAGACGTATCAACCACAATAGTAGGCTATATAAATTTACTTTGCAGAAAATTCAACCATACACGTATTTTGGGAATTTTTTTCCATCAACAGTGGATCCAAGTAGCAGTACTAGCAGGAGCCATTTTGGGCAGGCTTGCCTTCATACATCGTGCTTACCACAAAATGGCGCCATGCTAGGACTGCTCACCATGGTTAATTTATGTGTTTAATCCATGCTACTTATAGCCGCAGATGATGAAAAAAAAGTCCAATATACGCGTATGGTTAAATTTTCTGCCAAGTAAATTTATATAGTCTACTATTGTGGTCGACATCTCTTATATCTTGGATATTTTTATCATGGATTATCACAAGAGCTCCACTGCCACTACAGAGTTTAAAATATTTAACTTCGATGCTATTCATTGACGATTACAATGCGCCGAAACGTGTTTTCCGGTCAATTCCCAATTGGGTCAGACTGATGCAGACCAAAAGACGAAGGAAATCAATCGTTCACTGTATTGGAATACCTTTAGCCTTCTTATCATGGCGTCGCGAGTGGCAGACACGCGCCCGCTTGTCCTGGAAAAACAAGGCGCCCGACGCAACGTCGACGTCGTCGTGTGTCACGTGGCACGGCGCCAATGGAGGGGCGCGTGGCGCCAGGCCTGTTTCCCGCACCAGTCGCGCTTTATGTGGGTTGTCATAAATTTGTCTTATTCCCTGATAGCTCTGTCGTCATGTTGCGAGCTAAAAGAGACACTGACATGGATTTGCTTTCAGTTCCTTTATACTTTGCAATAAAGTTTATTTAGGTGTCCGTTAGATCTTATTATATTTTAAGAATCGAGGTTATAAAAATGTAATTCTGTGTAGTAAACTCTTTGAAGTGTAGAAAATCGTTACATCAAAGTAGTGTAATTTAAATTGTAAATGTTAACTACTCAGTTCTAAAAATATAATTGAAATTTGTCAGAAGTTAATTTTAAAATTCGTTTGTACGTCTTGCTTTAGTTTACTTTTATTATTAGACTTTTCCCACATTCAACTTCAAAAAGATGTGAGGTTATAATTACTAAGTAATTCACAAAATAAAAGTACTGACAACGTTTACAATCCTTTTTTATTGGGTATAAAAGTAATACAGGAAAGTGATTGGATTTTTCTCTAGCAAACGAAATTGTTATCCTACTTCATTTCCAACCACAGAACTGCAAGGACGCCGATCTGAATTATTTATGTAACGAAGAAACAAGTACATATCTGATAATTCTGGCGATTTTCATAAAGTATTAACGTCACCTCATTTTCGTACACGCAGGAGGGGAAATATGCCTTACTGCAATTCATTCAACACTCCGCAGAGGTTTAATGATCTAGATGAAGGGTTTTTCCAAAATATATTCTTGAACTATTTTGTCGTCAATAGATCAAGTCATTGGATTCGTATAAATATCAACATAAATATTTCAGCATTTCCTTGACTCTTGTTCTGTTCACTTTTATGAATAACCTGTTTTTTAAAATCTATGAATGTTCATCAAAATCCAACGAACACACTGCATAATGTAGGGCGTAGTTTTAATCAGTTTGTAATTATTTTTCTAGCCGAACGTTAAGGAAATTTCCCGAATAATGATCCCATTTGGCGAATTAATCTCTCGCGTCTGTAGTGAACAAAACTATTTCAATGCTTCAAGTTCATATCACCTTACAAAATGCTAATTTCGGTCCCTAGAACCTGGCCCAAATCCACGAATTAAACGAATAGACCGTATATCAGAAAAGCTCTACTTTATTTTACTCAATCTTCCTAATCAGAATGTTTTTCAACGAAGTAGCCACTGACCCTCTTGCAAGAAGGCCCTGTTTCAGATTCCCTTGCTTCCCTCACTTCCCCACGCAATTTACACTATTTTACACTTTCGTAGTACAAATATTTCCAAATAACTCCAAAAAATATTTGAGAACATAGTAGAAAAAAATGTTTACGAAGACATGCCAGAAAAACAGTTTACGAGGACACAGCAATAAGCACTACATTGTTTCTGTTCCTGTACAATGGCTTGCAAGTGCCTCTGATCGGGAAGTCGTACGGTTCGAGTCCCAACGGTGGTATGATTTTCGGCACTAACTAGTTAGGTAAGTCGAGTTCAGCCGTTTTATGGAGGAGAATTCTAGCGACCGGTCTCTCTTTCCCCGTCTTTGTCCTTTCCCCACCCCTTACTTACTCACCCTTACACTTTCATGCACTACAACACCAAACACGTGAGACCAGTCGGAAGCTTAGAACTTGTCCCTGTAGGAGCGGTACCCCGCCGATGGGAGATATCTGATTAGGGAAAACCGTTATAGCCGACGACGTATAGATCGTCGTAGGCAGAATCTCGCCATCGAGTGGGGGAATATCTACCTTCCTAGAATAAAATCACTACAGTTACGAGATTAATGAACTTAACTCTTGATGCACCGGAAAATTGAATCAATCCGTTTCTGTGATGGTTATGCAAAGTTTTTACTCCCACAGCATCTGATACAACAAAAAAATAAACATTTTGGAAGGGGCTGTATCCTTGAGTAATAAAACAATTTATTTCGAAAGTTATGTTGGAACCTCTTTTCTTCACCTGACAATTTTGGAAAATTATTATACGACATTTGGAAAAGGGTGTCACCAAGCCACAATGGTTCATCACAAAATGAATTTTTGTATTTCTTTCTTTATTGTTTGTATAATGAAAGTATGGTTTTATTCTCATTGTGGTATGTTTCATTTATTTAGCAATAAAATATATCAGATGAAAATGAAAAATGTAATGGAAAACGGGACCCAGAAATGTAGTTAGCCTCTCCTCTTGTTTAACGCTGTGCTCGCCTATGAGAGCGGATCCATGTTATCTCCGTGGCGCGCCCGGAACCCGGAGCTGCCACCGGAACCGCGATCTCGCGGCAGGTCCGGCTCGGTGCGTCCGGGATGGCTCTCCTCCAGCGTGGAGTTTACAAATCGCACCGCCAAGCGCCCTGCGCCGCGCCGCACCGCGCCGGAGATGGCCGCCGGCGGCGGACGGGTCATCGACTGGGGGTCGATAGCGGGACATTACCTCGGGAGCGGTATCAGTTCATAAAACGCCAGGTCGTCGACCTCCCCGCAATGACGCCAGGTTTTATGCCGCTCCGCGCGGCGCCAGCGATGCAGGAGTCGAACATTTCCTAATGTGTCGTTAACTTTCATAATCAACGCTACGACTGATCGATAGGGAAATGAGCAAGCAAAACGGAAGAGATGAAAAGAAAAAAAATGGAACGGAAAGATGCGATCATGAAAATCACGTTTTATTTGCAGTAAAAACAAGATGTATGAGAACGGGAAAGATAAAAACGAGAATTGTCATGGAGCAGGTGTGGATAAAGAACATTGCGCACAACAGGACTTAATAGTGAAATGTGATTTCTCATTGTTTCAGGCGATGTCTAGTGACTTTGAATTGGCAGAAAATTGGATGAGAAAATGGCACACTGGGAATAAAGTTATTATGCAAAAAAGCATTGTAAACAGTGCAAATTCCTCTCCGGCTGTTTATTACAGTGAAATTGATTGTTTGATCTAATACACTTGCAAGACTTGTATTTATTTTTTGTGATCATGGATTGTTGTTTTTCAATATGCAAGTTTAAAAGCTTTACGTCACATCTTCGCAACCAAGCATAATTCCTTATATCTCGTTTTTTTCTCGACCTTTTTCTGAATTGTGTAATAAATAATAGAAGTGGAATAACAGTAATTAACGAAACGACAGTATAAAGAGGGGGAAATTGCATTATTGGTATTTTCAAGAAAACGAGCAAGATAGACGATTTTTACATACCAGGAGTGCAATTATACTGTCAGTGCAATTATACCATGAGTGCTATTATACCATGAGTGCTATTATATCATGAGTGCAAATGAATACAATTAAACCATGAATGCAATTATACCCCCTTATACATATGTTACGTTCATTTTTTTTACGTTTCCATTTACAAATAATTCAAATTTTAAGAAATTCAAGATCATCTTTCACCCAAACTTGCATTTCATTACGTAGTATTGCTTCTGAAAAAGATCTATTTTGTGGCTTTGCATTGTTTTTGTTTCCACGAAATATTTGCAAATGGAAGGTACTGAACATATTGAGGATAAAATATTAGAAGAAGCTGACAAAGTCATGAAAATATTACTTCATACGAAAAGTAAAGGCAGGTATGACCCAGAATACAACTATAAATATTGGAAAAAACTAGTCACTTCTGACAAGTTTTGCTGAAGCATACGTTTTAGATCTGGTATGCACAACTGATATTTTTTAAACGTAAAAGCAATGTTGACACGTAAAACATTAATTTATTTACGTTAAATATTTTGTTGTTCCATACATAAGTCAGCTAACTTAACTAACGTTTACTTTCCCAATTTAGTTTTATTCAGTCGTTGTTTAAATGTAATTGTTATAGGTACGTAATATGTGATGCACATTTTTGTTCATGTTTCATGGCCGACTGCAAATACCTTTTTATGTCTGTGATGTTTCTTAATTAAACGATTTCTCTCCTTTTCGAATTCTGAATGGTAGATGTGAATTTTTAATTGCACGATGAAATTTTACCTGCACGCATGCTATTAACCTAGACGATTTGTCACGGAATTAATGAGCATTTCAGTTAACTTAACTACAAAATGTTATAATTAGTAATATTATCGATTCCATGTTATTATAAAAACCCCAAAGAAAATTACATAACAAGTCATTATTATATATTATTACATTATTTAAGTATTTATTAACTTATTTAAGAACATTATTGACAACCTTGTCTTGCAAAACCAATCTGACATATAACTGTAGCAACTCATTCCTAAATCTAAATTAAACCTTCAATTTGACACACAACAGGGACTTGGAAGAAATGCGTAGTTGAAATCAAGAGCTATTCCAACAATTCAGAAGTGTAAAATGGCAGAAAGAATATAACTTCAAATACCTTTTCTGAGTCCAATTTGTCCATTCTCAAGCGTTTTGCATTCGGTAAAACGATAACACATGCTTCATTTGCGAATAGTCTGTATATTTTCAGTGTGCTTCCTCCTGCTCATCTTATATTAACAACTGCCAGAACATCAAAGCCGCACTTGCAGCTGCTGCATCCATTTCCCCGCGCTCCTCTGCCGGCCTTTGATTGTCCGGGCGGCGCGGAGCCTTGCTAGACGCAGACGCCGCCACCCATTATGCTTCGCGGACAGCAGGCCAAGCGGAGCACCCCAGCCGCGGCACGTGCGCTGAGCAGGGCTGTCCCAACACTACAGCCATAGTCCTTATTCTATGCTACAGCTGTGGAGATCGATGGTGTGGGCAAGGATGACTTGGAGAAGGGCGATGCGATGTATACAAGGACGATTGGTTTGGTTTGTTTTTTTCGTGTTTCCGGGCGCGTCAACTGCTTTGGTCATTAGTCCCGTTAGTGTAGTGCATGTTTGTTTCTCGGGAGATGGCGGTGGTCTTCCCCAGCTGGATGGTGAGAACCGGCGCCGACCTACCGTCGATTAGTGGGGTTTTCCCCTAACCAGGACTCTCCCACCAGCGGGGCACCGCTCCAGCCGGGACAAGCTCTAAGCTCCCGACAGATCTCCCTGAATACGTGGTAGTGAAGTGCATGTTAGTGTAAGTGTGTGTGTGTAAGGGGAGAGGGTAGGACAGGGAAGAGAAAGGACAGATCGCGCGCGGTCCGTAGCCCGTTTCGTAGGGTACTGCTCCGACATTAGCCTGGTGTTGATCGGAGAAACCACGAAAACTACCGATCAGAGCAGCCGGCCGCTAGAATTCTCCTCCAAGCAGCGACTGAATTCGACGTAGCTGAAAAGCTAGTGTCGAAAACCCTGCCGCCATCAGGACTCGAACCTAGGACCTCCAGATCAGAGGCGCTGCACTGGCATCAGTTGATGCACTGAGCTACCGCTCCCGGTCTGCAAGGACTATGTCTAGAAGAACGATGTCGAGAAGGGTAATGTCTAAAAAGACGATGACGAGAAATACGATGTCTAGAATGACGATATTCAGAAAGGCGATATCGAAATAATAACGACAATGCAGAGAACGACGACGCACAGAACGACAACGCACAGAACGACGATGCACAGAACGACGGCGCAGAGAAAGGCGATGCAGAGAACGCCGATGTAGGGAAGGACGAGTCAGGGGAAGATGATGCCTCTAGGATTGACGAATGAGTTGAACGAATTCGTGTAATATCAAATGAACATTTCTCCTTATTTTCTAGAAGTCGATAAATATTTTCAAAATTAGTCAGAAACCCCGCAACGATTCTCGAATAACAATTTCATCCGAGTATTAAAGTTTAACTTTAATTAGTATCAAAACAACGACTTTTGGCTCATGTAAACAAACAGATAACATTGCAATTACGATTTAACACGGTAATCATTAAATACGACTTGCTGATAATAGCACTTCCTTCGTTCCACCCAAACAGAAAGACCCGTCCCTATTCATAACCGCAATTGCGCAACTGCTTTCTACGCTGACCTCGTTGTGGTGTAGTGGTTTTATGAGGCCAATTTTGTTGAGAGAGGGAATCCCTGAAAGTATAACACCGAAGGAACTACAACCAACTAAATGCCAAGTATTTTCTGGTACGGCGTACACTCGGGTCAGTCAAGTCAGCGATTAGTTTGACATTCATTTCTGTCAAATCGTATCGGGGGACATTGGCGGCATACACTTCACCACCAACGAAAAACGTTGCTCTATTTCGAGTTTAATTAAAAGTATAAAAATGTGAACAGCGCGGTTTCTTAGATTTTCGGTAAATGTGAGATGCCGTTTACGTGTGATACGCATGGCTTCTCTTTCACAGAAAACATATT
Source organism: Teleogryllus oceanicus (assembly GCA_964035755.1). Taxonomy (NCBI): domain Eukaryota; kingdom Metazoa; phylum Arthropoda; class Insecta; order Orthoptera; family Gryllidae; genus Teleogryllus; species Teleogryllus oceanicus. The sequence continues at coordinate 58,950,199 of CAXIVR010000004.1, forward strand.
AAAATCTCAAATACTCCGAAGAAACAAAATCGTCGTATACGCTATCCCCAAACCTCGAACTGTGCTCACTGAACTGAGACTTTCTTTGGCGACGCTGAACTGTTTTAAAACAATTGAAAAGTATTGTTCACTGGTCAAAACAGGTAGCTATGAATATAGAGAGATGGCATGACATCCCAAACTTGAAGCCGCCTCTGCCGTATTGGTGAGACCAGAAAGCTTGTAGCACAGACAAACTGCGTGAGTGCTCTTGGCTTGTAGTTGTACTCGTGTTGAGTTATGTCGGTTTACATCATTTTAAATATTTAAACACCTTGTTTAGAATAGTTAGCTTTTTGTTACAGTTTGTTATAGTTACTTATGTGGTTAACGGCTGTACAAACCGTACGGGGAAATCGAAATTGCTTTTCACATGTAAGTAGTTACTTCATGTAATTTGGAACATTTAGTTATTTTGTAAGTTATTCGTTAATTTTCGTGAATTATTTCTTAAATATTTCGTACATATCCCAAGCGGAGACCATTGTGGATTAGAGCTGTTCGAAGAGACAATTGGCAGGTTAGGTTCGGCTCATTGCCAAGAACTAGAGTTTGATAGAACTTCTTTATTGTGTGTAGTTTGCAGAAATTCGCAGTTCCATCAAATTTTCCAACAAGCAGCTAATGACGTATTGTTAGACCTGTAGTGACAGAAGGTATTGGTATAACTGACTTTTTTTGACCCACCAATATGGCGGACTGACTTTACTTGCTGAACACGGAAGAGGTTGGTAAGGATACCTCAATGTATTCATTCATTCCTTGGGCCAAAACGAGAATACTGTAGTTGGGGTCTGACAAATATATTTTGAATCGTTTCTGTGTGTTGAACCTACCACTTTGAAAAGCTATTCGAATGTGGATTAATATGCAATACATACTTGAATATTAGCGGACTTCCTTATTTCTGCGTGCGTGATGTCATGTACATGTACAGATGTGATGTCCAAGTACACAGAGCTGAAAGTTACGGGTTCGAATGTCCATGTAACAACGTGGTTACTGATTTGTTCGCCAATCATACCAGCTCGTGGCTCATCTAGCACCATCCCAATCATAATTGTTCGTTCAATTATCATCATTAATCTTTCACGATTACCCAACATAATCGCCCTCTGGGGAGAAATGGCGTCAACCACTGTGCTCACCAGATCATGAAAGGCGAGGACAAAAAGGTTAAATATTCTCTCTTTCCTACAGACAGAAATATGATCGGCACTCGCATTTTATTGCTGATACCTAGTACATAATTAGGAAAGGACTGATCGTCTGAGTTCAGCTCGGAGCCAGTATTACCGCTGTCTCTGAAGCGACTCTGTCCAGGATGTCCTAGGATTCGAGACCCAATTGACTGATTGATTGATTGTTAGTATTTCCGGGCGTGTCAACTACTTAGGTCATTAGTCCTGTATGTGAAATGCATGTTTTATCAACGGGAGGTTACGGTGATCTTCTCCCACTCGATGGAGAGATCCTGCGCCGACCTACCGTCGACTAGCGAGGTTTTCCCCAACCAGGTATCTCTCACCAGCGGGGCACTGCCCCAGCCGGGCCAATTCTAAGTCCCCGACACATCTCCTGGCATGTGTCGTAATGTAATGCATGTTAGTGTGTGTGTAAAGTATGGGATGAGGACAGGACAAGGAAGAGGAAGGAAACATCGGGCGGTCTGTGAGCCGTTTGTTAGGGTACTGCTCCGGCATTCGCCTGGTGTTGATCGGAGAAACCACGGAAAACTACCGATCAGAGCAGCCGGCCGCTAGAATTCTCCTCCAGACGGTGACTGAATTCGACCTAGCTGAAAAGCTAGTGTCGAAAATCTTGCCGCCGTCTGAACCCCCACCGAGGACCTCTCGGTCAGAGGCACTGCGGTGACATCAGTTGATGCACAGAGCCACTGCTCCCGGTCGAGACAGAATGGTGGCGTATTTTCAACACTAAATAAATAGCTAGATCGGAATTCGTCCGCTGTCTGGACGTGAATTCTAGCAACCGGTTGCGCGATTGTAATTTTGTTGTGGTTTCTCCGATCAATTCCAAGCGAATGTCGGAGCTGTATATTAACAAGCGAACGGACCATGCGCAATCATTCCACCCTGTTGCTTATCATACAGCACAAAGACAACTAGTCCAACTTTTCAGAATTTCTTTTATTGGCGGGGAGGGTTGTGAGCTACTCAATGCATCATTTAATGCAGAGAGAAAACTTAGTGGCACAAGAGCAGAGGCTTAGCAACGCCTTCAATTCTTCGTTTACTGGAGGCAGGGAACTAGTCCGCGACGAGATTCTTTTGTGCAGTAATATTCAATGACAATATTGTTCGTTTTCTTGTTAGAGGTCATTCGCTCTTTCCGAATGATGGGAATTTCAGGATGATTTGGATGCTACTGCGAAAGGAAGAAAGATATTATACAGCGAGTGAACTTGTTAACCTAACGAAACATTCCTTCAAAAAGGTTTCCATGTTTCAGATGAAGGCGAATGATTTCGTTGGTTACAGTTCATGGCGGTCTAAATTCTACAAGAAAATTTGTCTGAGCGATATTTCCTTTGGTAAAAGTGTTCCTAGACACCTAAAACCATCTTTGACTCTTTCAAAATGTCGTAAATTGATGTTCTCGGCTGAAACACTGTGTTCCATGCAACTTGCATATTGGTGGCTTGATGCTGGGCAATTTTAGGATGAGAAATTCAGTGAATCCTTTACATCTGCCTTCAATGAAGGTCTATATATCTGAACTGCCTATAAAAAAATGGTTGACACCAAGCAAACATTGGGATACATCCCTTAAGATAAGATGGATTTTTAACATTCAATCACATTATGGCCCTTAAGAATGACATCTCGTGAAGATTACTGAGCATACAGACAATCCAAAATGTAAAATGTTTTTCTAAGATGTTTAACAAATAATATTTATTAAAAAAATAATTTTTAAGTAAAATAGTATTTTTATAAGTAATTTAACCCATTTGGAAATTCTTTTACTGTAAGAAGGAAACATGTCCGAATCCAAAAATAAATCCCCTTTCCTTAACCTTCGGTCATAAAATTTTTTATTCAAAGGATTCAATAAGTATATTTATAATTAGATAACAAAACAATTGTAAGCAGAAAAATTGCATAAAACTGATTTTATTAAGTTTTTTGTGTCTCCTGTAGAATTGGGAAATGTCGACTGGTTGCCTTTTTGCAGTTAGCGATTCACGTACTATTCTACCTTTACACACACCCTACACTTATATTCACAACACTAGTAGACATGTTAAGAGACCTGTCGGAACCCCAAAGCTTGTCCCGACTGGGGCGGGGCCTCGCTGGGGAAGATTCGAAGTGGGGAATAATCCCAGCACGTCTACGTGTAGGTCGGCGCCGAATCTCACCATGCACCAGGGAAGAACCGCTCTCTCCCGCAATAAAAAATTCACTACACTAATGGAACCAATGGACGTAGAAATTAATATTCCCGGAAACATCGTCAATCAATTAATCGGAATGGACTGAAAATTGAAGCGTGCGGCTGCATGACGGGACAAGCAACACTAAATAGTGGAAGTAGTGAAAGTACTAAATAGTGGAAGAGGTGAAAACATTACATACTATCATGCTTGGATCTATTTAATCATTTAGTGTGCTGTTGTTCCTCTCAACTTTGCACGACCAGGCATATTTCAGCAAACAAAACAAAAACCAACAACAAAATTACTTCAACAGAAACACAGAAAAATATGTGAATACACACGAAATCGTTTTTCAAAAATAACACACAAAAAACGAACTAAACATAGATTTTTTTGGGAAAAATTATTTTTCATAAACAAATCCAAGTTCTTTATAAACGTTTTCGAAGTGGTAGACATGGGAGAAAAATTAACACTAAAAGAACATAGTTTACACGTGTTCCGTTGTTCCACTCGAGACAAAACACGAATTGTTCAATTAAATCGATCTTCCTGAGATATCTAGTTACTGCTTCAGACAGGGGAAGACAAAATCTGATTATTCAAATGAAAATCAGTTTTGCGCAAGTTGAAGCTTGCCATTTCGTTATACGCTCTCTTCAGTTCTTGTGTGGAGCACATCCGTCACAGCTGTGTGGTGTTCCCTGCCACTGGAAACGAGGCTTGCGACCCAGCAATGCTCGCGCGCGCAAGTGTGGCATTTGGCAGCGGCGCTCGCGGAGATAAGCGTTTTTGAGCACTTCCACCTCCCATCCGGCAGGGATTGCCTGTAACCCCGATATTTCCCAGCGCGGGCGAATTCAGGTTGGCCCGGAAAGACATTCTCTCCACTTTGGTGAGGGTGGTGGCGACGACAGTGGAGTCAGTGGTGGCAATTACTGTGGCAGTAGAAATTGTGGTATCGATGGTGACGGCGCGGCGGGGGCTTGGAAAAGGCGAGGGTGGTCCAGACGGTGGAGGCGGTGTCGGTATTGTTATCGGTAGCGACGGCAATGACGTGGCATTGGAGACGGCGGGGCAGAGGGGCAGAGTGGCAGTGGGGAGAGTGCAGAGTGGCAGAGTGGCAGAGGATGGCAGAGTGGCAGAGTGGCAGAGTGGCAGAGTGGCAGAGTGGCAGAGTGGCAGAGTGGCAGAGTGGCAGAGTGGCAGAGTGGCAGAGTGGCAGAGGGGCAGAGGGGCAGAGTGTCAGAGTGTCAGAGGGTCAGAGTGTCAGAGTGTCAGAGTGTCAGAGTGTCAGAGTGTCAGAGTGTCAGAGTGTCAGAGTGTCAGAGTGTCAGAGGGGCAGAGGGGCAGAGGCGGTGACGGTGGCGGGGCGGGACGGTGACGGTGGCGGAGCGGTGGCGGTGGCGGTGACGGGAGTGACGGTGGCGGTGACGGTGACGGTGGCGGTGACGGTGACGGTGACGGTGGCGGTGACGGTGGCGGTGGCGGTGGGGTGGTGACGGTGGCGGTGTGAGGGGTGTGGCGGTGACGGTGGCGGTGACGGTGGCGGTGACGGTGGCGGTGACGGTGGCGGTGACGGTGGCGGTGACGGTGGCGGTGACGGTGGCGGTGACGGTTGGGAGCGGCGGTGTGGTGGTGTGGGGTGTGGCGGTGTGATGGTGTGGTGGTGTGGGGTGTGGCGGTGTGATGGTGTGGTGGTGTGGGGGTGTGGCGGGTGGCGTGGTGGTGTCGGGGGCAGCACATGGCGCTGCGCCGGCGAATACGGACGCCCCAGATTTGCGCGCTCGAGTCTGGCGGTTTTCCGTTCGGGTCCGATTCAGGTGACCCGGTTACGTCCTCGATGACCCTTCCCGCGCTTGGGAGCCTTAAGCTCGTGCTCGCGCGGGTGAACGCACAGTCATGAAGAAGCTGCGGGTGGGGGAGAGCAGGAGGATAGAAAGAGAATATAGAATGAACAGAAACAGAAGATGAGCGAGATGATTTCGGAGATGTCCGTTTTGCTGAAGCAAATTGTCGGCAACTGGAGTTCTGGGGCAAAACCACCCAACATGCTCTGACTAAAATTTTTAAATCATTTGTTGATGGTTTGCCTCCAGTATTTCCGTCTTCTAGTTTCTACGAGAAAATTTTTTTAGGAAGTCTTTAACTATTTCCATTAGAGGTCCTCTTGAATGAACTCTTCTTTGATGACCTCAAAATTCTCGTCCTGTGAGATTCATGTTTCTGGCCCACCTGGCATGCAGAACTTCATCTGGGTTACGATATATCCACGTTTCCAAAATGATTAAGATTATGAGAATCTAGTCGGTAAATACAGTTATTTTTATCTCATTTTTTAAATTTTGAACATCCTACTTAGGGTTTGTTGGAGGTTATGTGCCCCACATTTTTTGCCTTTTTCGACATTTATTACCAATCTTCGGACTCTCTATACTAGTCATGAGTCTACAGGAGTTCTTACCATCGTAATTTTCATATTTTTTATCCGATAACTTTGATCTCTATCAATATGAGACTGAACTAAGAAATTATTTCAAGTAGACTGTTAGAGAGGAGCGACTCACTGGAGACCATTCGGGATCTTAGATCTCATTGCGGTCGGTACGGTTTTCCTCTGGAGGAGATCCCTGGATGGTTATGCCCGCAAGTCCGCGTGAGTTTAAATAATCTGTCATTTAAAGAAATATTTGTTTTCTAACTGCTTTGATGACTTTTGTAATGATGTTGAACTGCCGTTTTGTGGAATTTTTGGCAACGAAATATTGTCTATTAATGATGCAATGTCTAACGAGCAAATCTGGAATTTTATTTTTTTAGAACGCTGTGCAGCCTTTGTGACCTCCTGGCATAGCCGGAGCGCCATTTGTACCAGCTGATATAATATTTAAAAAGTTCTGTCTTCAAATTCTGTTCCAGAATATTAAAAATAGTTTCTCCTCTTGTATCTGTCGCTAAATTTCTAGCAGCTAATATTTATTGACACCTTTTTTCATTTTTAATAAACGCCTCGTATGAGAACAGCAGTGTTTCATCAGTTGGTAAAGTGGACTTAATCAATTGAATTCAGTATTGTGTGGTCTTCAGATGATTGCACAACAGCTCTTCAATGTTTTCTGTCATTCCATACATTCGTCTTTGAACACTATCGTTCAAAGTGATTTTTCGAATAATATCTGATTTATGAAGCACAGTAGTGCATGTTCTATTTCGAAAGTTGTTGGTGTTTCTCCTCCGCTGGAATGCGAGATCCGGCGCCGACACTCCGTTCGAGGTGGGGGGGGGCGACAACTTTCGGGATATACATACATACACACATTTATTTGAACTGCAATTTGGCACTACACTACACTACACTGTTTTTGCTTTGAATTACAATGACCAGCACTTCACAGCACTTCAGCGCACTTCACAGCACTTCAGCGCACTTACTCATTTAATGTCTATTACCCTCATATTGTTCTAACTTATTTCTAAAGCTTCGGACACTTAGAGGAAAAGCTTTGAAAATTGCTGCGGGTAAACTGCTCCAATCTTTAATTGTTCTGTTACAAAAGGAAAATTTTCCAAGATCTGAATTTTGTTTCCTTGTTCGAATTTTGTGAGTGTGATCGCTTCGGCCGAAATAATTTGCTTTTTCTAGTCTAACCTAAATTTCCTTCCAAGCTGGTTGACCTACGTACGATTTATAAACAGCGCAAAGCCTCACCCTTGTTCTTCTCGTTTCTAGAGGTTCCCATGGCGTTTTTATTGCGTTAGTTCTATAGGTAAACTTATTCGCTTCCCTCTGTATTCTATCTAGATTTTTCCGGTGCGAGTCTCTGTATGGATCCCAACATGCCACTCCGTATTCCATGAGAGGGCGATATGTAACATACACATCTGCGGAATGACCGTAGCAGTTAAGGCGCCAGAATCAGTGAATCAGCCAAATCGCAACAGCGAAATTGTTGAAGATCACCATTATATTTTGGACACTGAAGTTTAGCGGATATCATTGTGTGTGAAACCTATAAATGCGTTGGAGGGCGCGGGCGATCCGAGAGAGACGCTCACGGCGCATTCATCTGGAGAGGCAGAATCCGGAGCAGGAAGGGGGCCGGAAGTGAGCGGAAATGGGCGCCGCCGCCCTAATGACGCACGATAACGAGAGAGTTCTCACGCCCCTCACTCCAGTGCAGGGAGCCTCAGACACCGCTACTTACTGCACCGGCTGTTCCCCGCCCCGCCCCCTCCGGCAGGGTATTTATTTCTTAACACTCCGTCACCCGCACCGTTGGATATACTCTCTTCATAGAGTTTCTTTTCTAATAAAAAAAAGGAATGTTAGCTTTCCACGAATAAAAACAACGCTGCTATTCCTCTAACGGTCTCTGAGAAGGGTATAAATAAACTTTTTATCTCTGTTATGCAGTGTGTTGCCACACCCTGTAAAATAAGTGAAATCGTCGTGCCTGTTTGAAAGAATCCAACATGCGAGTACTTGCATATGAAACGGCGTTGAATCCTTGATCAAACGATATTTTTACTGTAATAAGAGAGAGTTTAATATTTCATATGATGTGTTATGCGTTTGTCTTGGTACTGTGCAAATATCGTAAATATTACAAGATGTAGAAAACTACAAAATGCAGTCATTGGACGTAGCTAAACATGCGAGTACTCGTGCTATGAATGGTGCGTGTAACGGAAATATAATAGGAGCTTCAAATACGGTTTGTAATTGTTTATTGTTTTTTCCATAGTGCATTCAATTATAATATAATAACAGGTAAATTAGAAAAGTGTATTAATTATAATAATAAAAACGAAAACTTCATATTCGGCACGTTCGACGGAGTCCAACGCGCGAGTGCTCGTGTTACGAATAGCCGCGCGATTGACGGAATGCGAAATAAGTGCTTGGCAATATTACAATGATCACTTACACACAATTTCAGCTAGTATTTCTGTAACGCACAATATCAGGAGCTGGTCGTTTGACTTTCATAGGAATATACAATGGTAAAATATAATAGCCCTTAAAATTCTTGTTCCGCATTTTTAAGTATCAAGGAAAAATATTTTGGCCATTTATGAAACGAACAGTTTCTTGAAAGAACTATATCAGTTAATGTTGAATTTATTTATACTTCTACAAAGCGACGTTTCGAGGTTCAATTTGCCTGGCAATTGGAATGGTAGCTGGGTCTTTTGTTTTCATATAACCTGTGGAGACTGCCAAACAAATTTTCTTTTGGTTTGAATTTCCAATTTTGTATAATATATAATAAGGTGAGTTTCAGATCTTTTTGTGTTCGGTACCCTCTTATGTGTTTAAAAAAAACGTATAGTACTTAAAACAATTTGTTTCTAGCCTGATGATGAGGAAAATCGAAATGTCGCTTTTTAGAAATGTCAATAAATGTGACATTAACTCCAACAGTTCTTTCAAATTCTTGTCATAAATGGCCTGTTCGTCTGATTAATGGCCAAAATAATTTTTCTTCAGAAAAGACGAAACACATCAAATTCCATAAAAATTTAACATTATTTAGAAGCAATTTTTCACTCAAAATTTCAGTCACATTCTATACTTACTGTTATTATAAACTTGCTATATGTACTTGTGTACAATATGTTACATCTATATATACTGTTATACTAAAAAATAATTACGGTTTTGAACCATTACGAAAAAATATTTCATTCTTAAACTACTGGGGCAATACTTTTAAGTGTAATACTACATTTGTATAAGTAAGATATAATGTGATCTTCCCCTGCTGGATGGAGAGATCCTGCGCCGACCTACTGTCGGCTAGCCTGGTTTCCCCTAACCATGTATCTCCCATCAGCGGGGCACCGTCCTAGCCGGAACCAGCTCTAAGCTCCCGACCGGTTATCCGGCATGTGTGGTAGTGTAGTGCATGTTAGTGTAAGTGTGTGTGTAAGGGGAGAGGATAGGACAAGGAAGAGGAGAGAAAGATCGCGCGCGGTCCGTGGCCCGTTTGGTAGGGAACTGCTCCGGCATTCGCCTGGTGGTGATCGGAGAAACCATGGAAAACTACCGATCAGAGCAGCCGGCCACTAGAATTCTCCTCCAGACAGCGACTGAATTCGACCTAGCTGACAAGTTAGTGTCAAAAATCTTGCCACTGTCGGCACTCGAACCTAGAACCTCCCGATCAGAGGCACGGTAGTGACATCAGTTGTGACAATAAGCCACCTCTCCCGGTTTATTCTGTGTCCTGAAGGTATTTTTACCCATCAATGACCCGGCGTTCGGAGTATTAAAGGTGTGGCCACATTTCAACATTGATAAAAATTGATCGTTTTCTGCGCACGATTATGATCTTTCTCTTCTTACAGTCGTAAAGATAAGAAATTAAAAAGAATTGGTTCTAGATTATCAATTTCCAAATAATTTTGAATTTTTGTTGTTTCGCAACTAATCTGACGAAGTATTTTCGAGTCAAATCAGATCTGCAGAAATCAGTTAACAGAGTTTCATGTTCAATAAGTGAACACAAATGAGCTTAAATCTTCCTCGGAAACAATATTGTATTTATTCAAGTTAAAGAATATACATTTTTTCAATTTTATTACTAATTTCTGTACAATATCACTCTATAATTATTTTTACGTTCTAATTAAATAAAGCAAATTATTCATTGTAAGTGAAGTCAAACTTGCCCTTTGGGAGTCTAAAGAAATCCCCTCTTCTTTAACGTTTGGAAGTTGACGCATCCGTATCAAAAAAGATTTACGAAATCTCAGACGGGTACGAAACCGACACGAAATATTCATGGAAAAGGAAATTTGATTCAGTTTATGGTCAAGGAAACACAATATACGAAAAAGGCCTTGATTAAAATATTAATAATGAGTTTCATTTACAGGAGGCGAGTTGGAAAAAATATACGTTACTCATACGTTATATACATTTCTCACGAGAAATGTTATGAACTTGTGGAGCAAAAAAGGAGGGAGGTCGAAAATAATCAGTTTTCTCCCCCCCCCCAAAAAAAACACATGCTGTAACGTGAGTTATTACAGTCTTTTGTTCATTTATGAAGCCTTGAGCATGCCCATGACAATATACTGAAATTTTACTGAAAAATTTGCCTTGAGGGAAATGTGGAAGCTCCCACTTGAAAGTAATTGCACAATTTTACTACAACAATTAATTTCACCATAACCAATTTCACAGACCGTACTGACACGTTGACAATGAGTTAAATTATAGTTAACAATGAACAAACGTTTTTCAAGGAATACATATCTAGCTTTCTTTGATATTTAGTTGCATTATTGTCTGTCTTAGAATTTGTTATCATCCTATACTCCTGTATACTGGATAGAACGTTCAGAATAGTCGTTATTATGTCTTATGGCTGAGTCTGCTACAGATGTTTGGAGCAGTTATAAAGTTAGTCACACCAGCCACAGAACTCCCACTATTCGTAAATGTCAATATTGCGATTTTGTCGAAGTGTCTCATCTTATTGCTCCAAACCCTACATTAATGTGAAATATATACATAGTAACAAGATTAGCCGCACTTTCACCAGAATCGAATTCTCAATATTGCTTGCCTTATTACTATTCCAAGACTTTCAATTAACGAATGATTTGACGGATAGGTGATAATGAATACATAAACTAAGGATACTGAAGCAATGATGGAATTACATAGTACCAGAGGAGAACGGGACAATCTGGAGAAAACATGACCCGGACTCGCTTTGTTCACCACAACTTCCATCAAGTTCACCCGAGAAATGAACCGTGGTTCCAGCGCTGGATATCAGGCGGTCTGGTCGCTTCACCACGGATCCGCCCGTAGGTCCAGTCGGCTCCGATTACCATTCATAGATCCCTCGCACTGTTACGCAAGGCGAACGACCACTGCCAAACGCGCGGCGCTACGCCATCCGTGCTCGAGCGAGCGAGCGCAGCGGGCTGTTCCAGAAGCGCGCGTCACGTGACCGTCTTCCTGCGCGCGCTGGCAGTCAGAGGCGAGTTGGATTTGTGTGGTCGTTGCCCCTGCGCTCTCGTAACACACTTGACATTTCACGCGTCGCCCTGCCCCTGTCAGTGGCTCTCCACGCGAGCATCCACGCCGCTCCGCGCCGCCGCCGCCGCCGCGGACAACAATGGAATTATTAGAGGCGGATTTTAATGAAATGCCGTTTATTTTATTTTCACTTTAGAACAATGTCGTTTAGTATAGAAGTTCATTTTATGTTATGACGAAAGAAAATGATCCATCTTTATACGTCATTTGTTTTTGTACGTCTTTTTTTGTTTCATACGTCTTTGTACGTCATTTTTGTTTTTGCATTTTTCGTCAAATTCGATTAATAATTCTTTTTTTTTCTACGTCATTTTTAATGCATTATTCGCTGATTTAATCGATTTTAATAGCATTTTAATAGTACTTGCTTCAAATAATATTTACGACATGCAACAAACGTTCTCCACAGATTTTTTTGAGTGGCCTCTTCGATTTCTTTGCTTAGAAATTGTAATGTCAGCCGTTGGAAGTATTATGTATTCTTAGGTTTCTGTGATGCCTATCGACGCCATTGTCAGTTCGGCCGATTTCGCGATAAATGTCAGAAATTTCTTGGTAAAGAACAGTCCAAACCAAAAGTTTGTCAGCTAAGTTCACTTGAACAAAAGGAAGAAGCTTCGATTACATCTGTAACGTATCCAAATTCTTTTGTTGTTCATCTGAAGTGTTTTTCTTCGCTTTAGGGAATTTTTGAAACATTTGAAAAGCATTGTATTGATCATTTTTGGAAATGTTTAGTTCATCAAATCCGCCCCCTAGTAATTATGCATGCACTTGCCTGCTGTACATGGCAATGCCGGCAGATGGAGAATTCTTCCCACTAATGAGGAAATGCACTACATGCGAGACGAAAATGCGGAAAAGGAAAACCGAAGAGAAGTGTTTAATGAACAACACAATCTTAGCAATTCCTCTGGATTATGTAGACATCGAAAAACAGTCACGTTTTTGATATTCATACTTAATGTTTTTGGGGTTAAGTATAAAAGTAATCATTTTAATAGTACTGTTAATAATAATAATAATAATAATAATAATAATAATAATAATAACAATGGGATGTTCATGTGGATGTTTTCACTTCTTAGTTGACGAGTGGCAGCATTTCAATAAAATGAAAGTATTTATTCTGGCTCTTAAAGATAATACTGGCTATTCATCGCGGGAGATGGTGACGGTGTTCTTCCCCTGCTGGATGTTGAGATCTGGTGTCGAACTACACGTAGATTTGTCCGGGATTTACTCCTCTAAGTATCTCCCCCAGCGTTCACCAGCAGGATTACCGGGAGCGGTAGCGCAGTGCATCAACTGATGTCACAGCAGCGCCTCTGACCGCGAGGTCCTAGGTTCGAGTCCTGATGGCGGCAGGATTTTCGACACTAGCTTTTCAGCTAGGTCGAATTCAGTCGCTGTCTGTAGGAGAATTCTAGCGGCCGCCTGCTCTGATTGGTAGTTCTCCGTGGTTTCTCCGATCAACGCCAGGCGAATGCCGGAGCAGTACCCTACCAAACGGTCCACGCACCGCGCGCGATCTTTTCTTCCTCTTCCTTGTCCTCTCCTCTTCCCTTACACACACACACACAACCACACACACACTTACACTAACATGCACTACACTACCACATATTCCGGGAGACCGGCGGGAGCTTAGAGCTTGTCCCGGCTGGGGCGGTGCCCTGCTGGTGGGAGAGTCCTGGTTAGGGGGAAACCCCACTAGCCGACGGTAAGTCGGTGCCGGATCACGTCATCCGGCGGGGGAAGATCACCGCCATCTCCCGAGAAACAAACATGCACCACACTAACAGGACTAATGACCGAAGTAGTTGACGCGCCCGGAAACACGAAAAAAATCAATCAATCAACCGGCAGGATTAATCACTAAAACCTTATTTTTTTAATTTTTGAACGTTAATTTACTAGATAAATCTAGTATGTAGATTTTACTTTTCCCAATTATGAGAGGCATCGCCTCCAAATCACTGACAATAACAAAGTGTAAGCTACAGAGTAAGCTACAGCAAAGCTACAATGTGTAAATTTTATTATTACAATCTTTTCTATACTAAGAGAACTTGGTGATATAGCAATTCATTATTCAGTATTAAATAATGATTATTATTGTGTTAAAGGTTGTAAGTATGGATTTTAGGAATTACGCACGCTACCTCAAGAAGCTTAAGTAAGTGTAACTTGTCTTTTACAAGTAAGTGCAACGTACTTTGTTGTGTCATGCAATGCATTGCAATTATTCTTGTTACAAGGAAGTCATAATTTTGTTTCATTTTGTAATTATAAGATTTATTTCAGACTTGCCTGCTTTCCTGGCAGTCAAAGCACAGTGGTGTTTATATCTATTCTTTACTTAATTATTCTGAGTTTCGAAGTTTAAACAAAGGTTTAACTTTAAACACATGTTATGTCCACTACGCAAACCTACCTTCTATCTTAAATATTACGATTTTGCATTTGCCTATATACCCAGTTTTACGACTTTCGAACTTCTCATCTGGTGAAACCATAAAGTAAGACAATAATAATAATAATAATAATAATAATAATAATAATAATAATAATAATAACCCCATAACGTAGTAGCCAAATTTTACATTAATCATTGGTTGATAAATAACAACATCTTACTGAATGACACCATGTTTCAAGTATTAACCTGTAAATGTGCTGGAGAACGAAGAGTGGCGTTGGGACAAAGCAATTCTAGAAGATCGGACAATGGTGCATAACAGTAGGTCGGGTTGCATAGAACAAGTGCGAAAGAAATATCGTATTGATAGATATTTCAATCAAAAATACTAGCAACGTACGAAGTGAAAAAATCAGTTAGTTACTACACAGAATTTTGAACCCGTCACGAAACAATAGTACATTGCAATGGACATCGTACCAGGAATTCTTCATGCACCGGAGTCAAGTTCAATGTGGGGCCTCAAACCAACTGGGTGTAAAAGCAATCGAATTACGACGGAAGCTGTAGTGACACCAGTGGTAGGCATAATGCAGAATTCATGAAAGAGACCCAAATTAGAAAAAAATATTAAAGTGCACGTAAGGGAAATGAAATAGTAGAGGAATAATTTCAGAGAAAAGCTAATATTTTTAAATAACGGAGAAGCAGTAACAAAGAGAAAGAACGGAAAACCACTGGAAATAAAATGAGAGAAGGTTATTGAGACAAGGAATTGCATTACTAAAGAATTAAGACAAAGTACAAAGAAATATGCAGTGTCTCTAGGAATATTAGATTTGTATAAGCAAATTTCATGATGCTATTATGGGATTCATGATGCGGATATTCATGATGCGATGAATTGGAACCAAGAACCTTAATATCCACGTTATCGTGTATCAGTCGCCTGTCTCAGTGGAAGAATGAGTTTTTCTGTAACATCATTAGATTAAGAAATTTCTAATGGAATATATCAAATCAAGGTGGCTTTAGATAGATGTAAACTTCCGTTTCCTTTCAAACGCAAAGGTTAAGAGTGACTTACTTGAGAGTTCCCACTTGTAAATAAAAAGGAAGTTTCTAGCTGTTCAAAGGGAAGCTTAACTTGGGTGAGTTTTTGAAGTTTCCTTGGCACGTAAATTATCGACATATAGTAGAGAAAGATGGACAAAGGGATTGTCTGTCTCTGAGACTTACATTACCCATTCGCATCTATATATGGTCATGCGCGTTCGTGATATGCGTTCTATGTCGAGCAGATAAGGAGGGCAAAGATTCTTTCATGAAAAACCTATATTGCTTTGTTTTGTTTCTTTGTTAACGGATACAATACATACAGATTCTTAAGATACCTCCCGGGTTCGAAGAAATTTAAGTCTAGTATTCACACTATTCTGGAGGGTTATTTTACATTCAAATGCGCCGGTGAATCTCGAAGTTCATCGACGGACAAAGCTCTAGTTCCGGCTGCCGGCACTACTTCCGGGTCCCATTCAACTGTCAGTCACACGCCCGCCGCGGTTCGCGCTTCGCATTCCAGAGCGACCTTCGACACATCGAGGACCCAACACAATGCGAGTGCAAGGGCTGACCCTAAGGTCTTAACTCACCCGCACGTCGCAGACCGCATGGGAATTAACTACTTTTTAACTAGGCAGCGACGTATGAAAGTTTATGGGAAACCGCTCATTCGTAATTTAACATGCTCATCAATTCCCGAGAATATGCGCATGCAGAGGTGCAAATTCTAACGACGGATGTCATACACAATATTCATGAACATTTCTCATAAGTGTTATAACTGTCCTCATTATAAATTTTCATATTAAAATTATTTTTTCAAACTGCGAAATTCACCCCCTATCTTTCTTAAACTTTTATTCCATAGATTTTCTCAAACGATTTTACATAATTTGAATTAAAAGTAATATTTGTTTTTAATTGCCCTCAACGTAATATTCTGAATTATTTCATCAGCAATACATTTCTGATTACGTTAACAATAATCTAGTCTCAGGACATGCAAATTTAATGAGACACAAACGTTAAACTCCACTCTCCAAAACCTAGTCATTTGACTTCTCGGCATTTAGCTTCATGTTAATAATAAACTAGTGGTTCAATATAATGGCAAATATTTCTCGAACAAGTCAGTTTCTTAATATGTTTTGTGACGGCTAATTTTTCGGTTTTAATCCACTAACTTCCGAGCTGCTACCTTCAGTACCTAAAGGCATCCCCCATCACATTTTCTTAATTTTTCGATACCCTAATCGTTGAATTCAAATACGAGTTCTCTGCTGCTTCAAATACTGAATTCTCGAACTCAGTCCGTCATTGCTAACGGCAGAGTTGACCTGCACATAAACTGTACTCAGTATATTCTGTACTATATTATTTCAGTATTCCTGATGGCTGTTTTTTGTCAAAACAACAATTTATTATTGTATGGTATTTTATTAGTTGTTTATGAGCACTGTGCATTCTACTTTTCGGAAAACCATTTTGTATGCTTTTCTTCAGAAGAATTATTACTGCTGCAGGCCACTAGTTACTTGGTATATTGTCTGTTTTCACCCATCAAATTCAAGTAAAATGCTGCACAAATGAAAACAAAAAATGAAGTTTTCGTGTTTCTGCACTGGGACAATACATCATATTTCCTACAGAGTGTAAAACGCAGCTTCACACCGACAAATTCGAGCTTGCGATCATACCACAACTATACGTTTCCAACTGATATAATAAATAAAATAGCAGTACCCGCCATAAAATAAGACGTTTGCGTCCAACAAATTTTGTCCAGATAGCGCGAGTACAAAAGGCAGCGCTATAATTCCCACTCGCACATCGCATTAGCCCGAGTGCAGGTTCGCTCCGTGAAGTATCCTCGGCGTTATCTGGACCCATTCCTTCTCCACACCCCTGGCGAAGCTCCTCCCCTCCCCCTCCCCGTCGCCGATGGAAGCGTTTTGACTGCGCGGCTCTGCAATTACAGGCTGCAGCGATAAACGCAGGGATTAATGGGAACGCAAAACATCGAGACCGTAAACAGCACACGCCATGCCACGCCGCTGCACGGGGAGTGGTCGTAAACCTCGCGTATGCAGACGGCGTTCGTCAACGAGACCTCGAGAAGCGAGAGGCAAATATGGGAAGCGGAGCTGCCAACGTGCGACTCCGAATAAATACACGGGAGTCGTATCAAGAAATATTTGAGTTATTTTCGATTTCTAGCAAATATGAAGTTTTATTGATATTTACAGAATTTCAAAACCATTTTAATGCTCCTCTGAAAATGAGGAGAGGAAAATGGAAGCAGTGCTGCCAACATGCAGACATTAGAAAAAATTACGCAGGGATTGTTTTAAAATAATTTCCTTTTTTTTTTGGGTGTTTTTCTCGGGCGCTTGCGGAGTTCCTTCCTTGCTGGATTGATTGATTGATTGATTGATTTTTTCGTGTTTCCGGGCGCGTCAACTGCTTTAGTCATTAGCCCCGTTAGTGTAGTGCATGTTTTTCTCGGGAGATGGCGGTGATCTTCCCACGCTGGATGGCGAGATCCGGCGCCGACCTACCGTCGGCTAGCGGGGTTTGCCCCTAACCAGGACTCTCCCACCAGCGGAGCACCGCCCAAGCCGGGACAAGCTCTAAGCTCCCGACCGGTGTCCCGGAGTATGTGGTAGTGTAATGCATGTTAGTGTAAGTGTGTAAGGGGAGAGGATAGGACAAGGAAGAGGAAGGACAGATCGCGCGCGGTCCGTAGCCCGTTTGTTAGGGTACTGATCCGGCATTCGCCTGGCGCTGATAGGAGAAACCACGGAAAACTACCGATCAGAGCAGCCGGCCTTTAGAATTCTTCTCCAGACAGCGATTGAAATCGACCTAGCTGAAAAGCTAGTGTCGAAAATCCTGCCGCCGTGAGGACTCGAACGTAGGACCTCCCGGTCAGAGGCGCTGCAGTGACACACTTGCTTGAAGAACTTGATTTTCAGCACCGATGTACATGGTGACTTGTGGGTTTCCTACCTCCAAGTATCTCCCCTAGTGGTGCCCCGCTTCTGTAGCCACAAGATCTGAGCTCCCTACATGGGTGCAAGTTTAGTGTGTGTGTGTGTGTGTATGTGTGTAAGGGAACTGTGAGGACAATGATGAAATAAACATCACGCGCGGTCTTTCGGAAAGATCGCCCGTTTGTTAGGGTACGGCTCCGGTATTTGTCCGATACTGATCAGAAAGAACCCGGAAAACCACCACTCGAAGCAGCCGATCGATAGATTTCTTCTCCAATCAGTGGATGCGTTCGACCCAGCTGTGTAGCTAGTGTCAAAAACTCGCCACCATCGGGAATCTAACTCTAGGATCTCTTAGTCGACGATGTTGTAGAGGCAACAAATTTACTGCTGAATTATCTCAGCCCGTAAGAAATACATTCACATTTTCAATTACCAATATATATAGCCTTCTTTAGTATTTGATGGGTTACAAGGACGTTTTGCACAAATTTCCCGACCGCTTCAAGAATTGTAGTTACAGCTTTCAACGTGAGTTTCCTTTCACATTCAAATCTTTGCATCATTCAACTCATGTTGAAGATCAAATAAGCAAATTTAGTGTGGAACTATTTTAAGCTGTATAAAGTTCCTTAAAAAACTCTATGACACTCACTAAGAGCAACTAAGTTTTTATGTAAGTTCTGATTTCTGTTATTGGTACACAGTTGGATTTAAACGAGACAGGGTTACTAAGACTTTATACAAAGAGTGAGCACTGAACGACCACTGAGCTAGACTCCAGAAATTAGGTCGAATTCAGTCGCTGTCTGGAGGAGAATTCCAGTAACTGGAACTTTTCCTTGGTTTCACCTACCAATACCAAGCGAAAGATACATTAGTATACTAACCAACGGGTCACAGACCGCGCGCGATCTTCCCTTCCTTATCCCTGGCCCCTCATTACACAAACATACAATTACAATTACAACTACAGTATCATACATGCCAGGAAACCAGTTAGAAACTTGGAGTATATACAGATTGAGGAAATGTCTTGTCGGCGGAGATACCCGGAGGAAGGAAACTGCTGATAACCAATGTGTAGGTCGGTGCCGGACCATATCAATTGACATGTTCAAG
This sequence comes from Teleogryllus oceanicus, assembly GCA_964035755.1. NCBI lineage: Eukaryota > Metazoa > Arthropoda > Insecta > Orthoptera > Gryllidae > Teleogryllus > Teleogryllus oceanicus. The sequence continues at coordinate 58,969,299 of CAXIVR010000004.1, forward strand.
AAAACAAAATAAATAATCAATCAATAATATGAATAAATTTTTATGAGACTACGCGAAGTAAGAGTTAACGATTTTCACTTCGATTTCCGTCGACTTGTGCATTTTTTGCTGATCCAAGGCTAATGCTATCCAATGTCTCTCTTTAGAGTGCATTGGTAAACTCTGCGTACGCAGACATCGTTCGTCAACTACACCCACGAGAGTAATGAGGGAAATATGTGGAGGAGTGCTGCCAACATGCGCCTAAGTAAATAGGGAATTAATTGTTGTAGAAATTCATTTTTATTTCCTAACAAATATAAAATTTATTGCATAGTTCAGTTTGAAAAATACGTAATTTAATCTTAATCAACTATTCGGCGGATGCAGGAGAATGTTGTGCTCCATGCGCATTATAGATTTCTTCTTTTTCTCAAAATATTTGAATCAATCAAAAAATTGTGGTGGTCTGAGAATCAAAAAATATTTAATTAACATGTTGTTAGTTACGTTCACACCTTTGTATAAATTAATGATCCAGTATCTTAAATTTTAGATGATATAGTATCTTAAATTTTATTGCCTTGTGTTCATCATACAACCTCGTTGTGATCATCATACAACCTTGGAGCGTCTGGGCGAAAAACAGAATTTTGTTTGGTTGGAATTCGCTTAGCAAGTCATATGCAATCCTCATCACGCTTACAAAAAGAAAGGGGCAAGCGACAGTAAACAACCAAGGAGTCATTGTACGAAGCAGAGCAGCTCTACGAGTAAACACTCCTCTCCGAAACTGAACGCGGAAGAAGAAGCTGCTTTGAAGTGACACCAAATGAAGTCCGGAGCAAAAACCTGGAATCCCACGCAGCCGGAAACGCCCTCGGTTGGCAACCCTGCGAGGAAGCGGGCGTGCCGCGAGCACGCGCGGGCCGCTGCTGCAACGGCGGGAGACGGGTGGGGGGGAGGGGGGGGGGGCGAGGGGCGGCGGCCCTGCGTATCTGGGCGACCGATCGACGTCGGAGGCGGCGGAGGGGGCGGAGGGGGGGAGGGGGAGGAGGGAGCGGAGGGGAGGAGGGGGCGGAGGGGGCGGAGGGGGCGGAGGAGCGGCGGGGGCGGCGGCGGAGGAGGAGGAGGCAGCGGGGACGTGACGGCCAGGAGGCGAGTCCCGGGAGATGTGACCTGCGGTAGGAGGAGTCTGAAACAAACAGAGATGGTGGGTGGGAGAAAGAGCCAGTTCCAGATGAATCTACCACCGACAGACAATAAAATCGTTTGAGAAGGACTGAGTGGGTATGCGAAGAGAATACATGAGCTACCTAACTGATCAAGCGTCAAACTGAATGCACGTTCGATGATGGGTTGTCAGGACGTTCTTGTTGCACAATATATGTGGATGACATTTTGGGCCTTTATGGCGGTGGACCCTGAAGTATGGTATATGGTTGATTATTATGAAATTATCACATTCAAATGGGCCATTGACAATTTTCTAAATAAATTTCATAAACATTCTAATATTTTTCATTGGCAAAACCCTGATGAATAAGGACATAATATTTCATATTGAACATTATTCCCATTACCAGCCTATCCAGATATATTGGGAGTGACAAGGTCTTTCGTTCATACCCATTCCACGTAGTCCAGAAGTCTCTGGATGAGACGTGATGGGCAGCTCGAACATGGAACAAAGGGAACCACGGGCGTGGATCTTGCAGTCGCTGAGACAACCAAGCAGACAAGGGACAGAGGCTCGGAGGCGGTGCCCGCGGCTGCCTTCCACCTGCCACCACCGTCATCAGCAGCCACCGCCACTGCTACCACCAGCGCCACCGTCGCAGCTGCCTCCACTTCCATCACCCTGCCTCCGCCGCCGCCGTCGCTGCCTCCGCCACCGCCTCCGCCGCCGCCACTGCCTCTGACACCCGCCGCCGCAGCCACTGCCTCCGCCACCGCCGCCACCGCCAACGCCTCCGACCCCCGCCGCTGCAGCCACTGCCTCCGCCACCGCCACCGTGGTCGCCGCCGCCGCCGCCGCCGCCGTCGCCGCCACCGCCACCGCCACCGCCACGGCAGCCACTCACCGCCGCACCGCCGCCGCCACCGCCTCCGCCTCCGCCTCCGCCTCCGCCTCCGCCTCCGCCTCCGCCTCCGCCTCCGCCTCCGCCTCCGCCGCCCGCGTCCACGCCCGCGCCCGCGCGCGCTGGGGCGTCGGGTCGTTGACCTGTGCGAGCGAGACGGAGCTCGCGCCGCGTGGAGGGGCGCGCTTTCTCTCCTCGGTTGGCTTCCTTAAAGGGGTCAACCACTCAGCGCCGGGCACACAACCTGCCGGCAACCACTCCAGGCGCGCCGCCCGCGCCCGCCGGCCAATCGCCGCGCGGCGCCACGCGTTCGAAAAAAAGCCAGCCGCAAGAATAAAAATAAAGTAATACATGCGATGACGGGCGGGGGCGGGCTCACAAAAAAAAGGGGCCGGGCCGGGGGGGGGGGGGCACAGAGGCGAAACCGAAAAAAAAAAGGGAAAGGGTCGCGGAGGCTGGGGAGACGAGAGCGGACGCGGCACGTGGGCGGGTCGTGATGGGTCGGTGATACGGTTGGTGATGGATGCTTAAAGAACGCTGCGACGGGAGGTTGCGTTTACGAGCTGCTGCGAGAGTGTGAGCATGTGAGATGATTGATGGTGTGGTGAGCGAGCAAGTGGGGAAATGGGTGAAAAGGGGAGATGGGTGAACGGGGTTGTTATAAGTGGGAGGTAGGCAAGGGGTCGTATATAATATGTTAATATAATAAATATAATAATAAATATGTTAATATAATAAATATAATAATAAATATGTTAATATAATAAATATAATAATAAAATAAATATAATATGTTATTGGAAGACACGGACGATGGGAGTAAGAAGAAAAGACGTGTTAAATGGTTTGGGGGAGCCAGTAGCGAAAGAACGTATGAGCAAGCAAACGATTAAAAACTACAGAAATGTTGGGCATCCAAACGCACGCGCGCGAGTGTGTGTTGGGGACTTTATATGAGGTAGTATATATGTAGCCGTCAGTTCGATTATAGATGCAGGTGGGTGTGAGAGAAAGCGATCAATTGAACGGGCCTGCGAAAGAACGAACAGAGCGGCGAACGAGGTGGTGATAGAAGATAGGGTGGCTGAAGAAGAAGCAGGGCCCCACATAGCCAGTGTTTTTTTTAACACACATTTATTCATTTTGGAAGATTTACATCGTTCAGTACAATTACTTTACAGATGTACTTTTTCAGACTTATTTTAGTTATAATATCCAAGCTAACTTAGTCTATACATTGAAGAGGATACTCTAGGGGAGAACCTCGGTGTTAAGAATCGTGGTTGGCTAAAATTTTGAGTTATGCTTCAAAAAGGAATCTATTTTTTTTTCGAGTGTGGGTTGGAATTTTGGGTAGTTTGTAATGGGATGCTGCTGGTATGTCTGTTAGGTTTTGGTAGAAGTTGTGTGATATTTGCGCTATTTGGTCATTATTGTATTGATGTTTAATTCTGAATGAAGTTGTTTATTACTTATGAACCACGGGGGAATTGTGATTAATCTTAAAAATTTATTTTGCATTACTTGAATTTTATTGACATTTGTGGGGACTGCGTTTGCCCATATGGGGCATGCATAAAGCAATATGGTCTGATTATTGTTTTGTATAGTGTTGTACTGTTTGTGTATGACAGAGATTTATGTTTGTTGATTAGTGGCCAGAGTTGGAATAATTTATTTCTTGCTTGTTTAATGTTGATATCTATGTGGGTTTTCCAGGTTAGCTTTGTGTCCAGATGAAGTCCTAGATATTTCATGGGTTGTGTTGGTGGGCATAGCCAGTGTGCGAGTGCGTGAATGGGTGGAAGAATCGTGTCAGAGCCCAGTGCCGGGGCCAATGTCAGGGCCATGTGCACTGAGGCAATGTCATGTCGGAAGGCGAGTATTTGAGTGTATATACGAGAAAGGAAAGGTTTCTTTTTTAGCTTTGTCCCCTACAAATATTTAAATTATGTTGACACGTCAAAGCGGGAAGGGAGAAAAAAGTGTTTGAAGTGTTTAAATTATAGTGAAGTAAACATTTCTTCAATAAATTGAATTCAGCTTGCTTATGCATACGGAAGTACTAACCTTTATATTTGACAAATATCAACAATTTTTCTGAACTAGTGGCGAAAGACGCCATCGATAAGTGTATTTATTAAATAAGTCAGCCTTTTGTTGACGAAACTATGTGCTAAAGCGGTCTGAATTGCATTAGCCAATTCGAAAGCAGAGTTAAAAGCGCAACATCCACCGCGTCCTGATGACTTCAGAACGATAACTTTCTGGGAGAAGTATGAAGTCTAATGACTTATATTATCATATCATCATACACTTTCAGATCAGGCATATACTATCCGCACGTTTACAATTACTCCTCCTCGTCCTCTTCCTCGTCCTCGTCGTCCTCTTCCTCGTCCTCGTCGTCCTCTTCCTCGTCCTCCTCGTCCTCCTCCTCGTCCTCCTCCTCGTCCTCCTCCTCGTCCTCCTCCTCGTCCTCCTCCTCGTCCTCCTCCTCGTCCTCCTCGTCCTCCTCCTCCTCCTCCTCGTCCTCCTCCTCCTCCTCGTCCCCTCCTCGTCGTCCTCCTCCTCCTCCTCTCGTCGCGTCGTCCTCCCTCTCCTCCTCGTCGTCGTCCTCCTCGTCGTCGTCCCCTCCTCCTCCTCGACGTCGTCCACCTCCTCGTCGTCCACCTCGTCGTCGTCCTCCTCCTCCTCCTTCTCCCTCCTCCGTCGTCCTCCTCTCCTCTCCCCGTCCGTCCTCTCCTCCTCCTCGTCCTCTCCTCCCTCTCTCCTCTCCGTCCTCCTCTCCTCGTCTCTCCTCTCGTCCCTCTTCTCGTCCTCCTCCCTCCCTCCTCCTCTCGTCCGTCCGTCCGTCCTTCCTCCGTCTCGTCCTCCTCTCTTCCTCGTCTCGTCCTCCTCTTCCTCGTCCTCCTGTCCTCCTTCTCTCCTCTCGTCCTCCTCCCCTCCTCGTCCTCCCGTCCTCCCGTCCTCGTCCTCCTGCTCTCTTCCTCGTCCTCCTCCTCCTCTCGTCCTCCTCCTCGTCCTCCTCGTCTCTCCTCTCGTCCTCCTCGTCCTCCTCTGTCCTCCTCTCTCCTCCCTCCTCTCTCCTCCTCCTCTCCTCTTCTCTCCTCTCTCCCTCGTCCTCCCCTCCTCCGTCCTCGCCTCCTCTCTCTTCCTCGTCCTCCTCCTGGTCCTCCTCGTCTCCTCTCTCCTGGTCCTCCTCGTCCTCCTCTTGGTCCTCCTCGTCCTCCTCTTGGTCCTCCTTCTCCTCCTCCGCCTCCTCCTCCTCCTCCTCCTCCTCTTTCTCCTCCTCTTCCTCCTCCGCCTCCTCCTCCCTCCGCCTCCGCCTCCTCCTCCTCCTCGTCCTCCTCTCCTCGTCCTCTCCTCTCCCTCCTCCTCTCTCTGTCCTCTACTTCCTCGTCCTCCTTCCTCACTCCTGTCCCATCTTCCTCTGTCCTCCCTGTCTCTCTTTCCTCCGTCCCTCCTCCCCTTCCCTCACTCTCAGTCTCGTCCTCTCCGCCTTCTCCTCCTCCAATCCTCCTCCTCCTCTACTTCCGCCTCCTCCTCCTTACAAAGAGAAGTTGCTGGTGACCCGAACGGGTGGTTTACTTTTTAACATAGGAGGTAGACTTCTAAGATGTTTAGACGAAACGAAACGACCCAGAGGGGTTTTATGGGCTAATGATTAGGGGCGCAGAGGGGACTTGTTGGTTAGTGATTAGGGGCGAATGAGCGGGGAGGGGGATCACAGGCAAAAGAGCGCCGAGAACTGGGGGTTCGCGCTAGCAGCAGTGACAATGGAGAATTACGCTGGAGAATGGACGCTCGAACGAATGCGTGAGTAAACAAATGGCCCGGTGCCAATGGTAGCAAATGAACAAGTAGGCATGTCACCGAATGGGCGAGGAAGTGAATAATTAAGAGAGTCTACAAAATTGATTATCTTACGAATTTTGGTGAGTGCACAAACACAATAAGAAAATATTTGTTAATGTGACCATTTTCAATACACTTCCACCACAAAAAGTCAGTCAACAAATATGACACGTTTTTACCCCTTCATATTTTCCATGTATTTTTGCATTTGTGCTTTTTGGGTGAATACTCTTTTGGGATACGAGCAATACGGTGTTACAATTATGACTAAGATGAGTAAAGTTACAAAAAATGTTGGCTTTGGTTGATTGATTGTGATTCGGGCCGCGTCAACTACCGTCATTAGTCACGTAAGTGTAGTGCATGCTTTTACATCAGAAGGTGGCGGTGATCTACCCAAGCTGGATGGCGAGATCAGGCGCCGACCTACCGGGGTTTTCCCCTACCAGGTATCTCCCACCAACATGGCACCGCCCCAGCCGGGACAAACTTCAGGCCCCCAACCGGCCTCCCGGCATGTGTGTTGTGTAGTGCATGTTAGTGTAAGTGTGTGTGCATGGGGTGAAGATATGACAAGGAAAAGGAAGGAGAGATCATGCGCGGTCCATGGCCCATTTCTTAGGGTACTGCTACGGCATTCGCCTGGTGTTGATCGGAGAAACCACGGGAAACTACCGATCAGAGCAACCGGCCACTAGAATTGTCCTCTAGACAGCGACAGAATGGGAACAAGCTGACAAACTAGTGTCGAAAATCCTGCCGCCGTCGGGACTCGAGTCAGAGGCACTGCAGTGACATCAGTCGATGCACTGAGCCGCCTCACCCAGTTTAGAAAACGGTTCGTTTCCCCCTAAACGCCAGTGTGCGTGTGGGAGTGCGAGCAGTAACTTGTGAGTGGGCGAGTGCCTAGGCGAGCGGGTGTGCGAGCGCCGTCAAAGGGAGAGAGTCGAGTCAAGTATATCCGGGGATCGCGAGAAGCCGCGAGCGCCAGCGGCGGCGACGGCAGCAACAGTGGCGACGGCAGCGGCCACGACCTCTACGCGACCTCCGTCAAGAACGCGAATAACGCACGGCGCGGAGCAGCGGTTCGTGGCACGGGCGGCGGCGGCGGCAGCGCGAGAGCCAACGACACGGCCGCAACGCCGCGGACGCCACCGCCACCGCCACCGCCACCGCCACCGCCACCGCCACCGCCCCCGCCACCGCCACCGCCACCGCCACCGCCACCGCCACCGCCACCGCCACCGCCACCGCCACCGCCACCGCCACCGCCACCGCCACCGCCACCGCCACCGCCACCGCCGCACCGCCGCACCGCCACCGCCGCACCGACACCGCCACAGCCACCGCCACAGCCACAGCCACCGCCACCACCGCCACCGCCACCGCCACCGCCACCGCCACCGCCACCGCCACCGCCACCGCCACGCCACCGCCACCGCCACCGCCACCGCCACCGCCACCGCCACCGCCACGCCACCGCCACCGCCACCGACCGCCGCCACCACCGCCACCCGCCACGCCACCGCCACCGCCACCGCCACCGCCACCGCCACCGCCACCGCCACCGCCACCGCCACCGCCACCGCCACCGCCACCGCCACCGCCACCGCCAGCCACCGCCACCGCCACCGCCACCGCCACCGCCCGCCACCGCCACCGCCAGCCCGCCACCGCCACCGCCACCGCCACCGCCACCGCCACCGCCACCGCCACCGCCACCGCCACCGCCACCGCCACGCCACCGCCACCGCCACCGCCACCGCACGCCACCGCCACCGCCACCGCCACCGCCACCGCCACCGCACCGCCACCGCCACCGCCACCGCCACCGCCACCGCCACCGCCGCCACCGCCCCGCCCCGCCACCGCCACCGCCACCGCCACCGCCACCGCCACCGCCACCGCCACCGCCACCGCCACCGCCACCCCCCCACCGCCACCGCCACCGCCACCGCCCCCCCCCCCCCCCCCGCCACCGCCACCGCCACCGCCACCCCCACCCCCCCCGCCACCGCCACCGCCACCGCCACCGCCACCGCCACCGCCACCGCCACCGCCACCGCCACCGCCACCGCCACCGCCACCGCCACCGCCACCGCCACCGCCACCGCCACCGCCACCGCCACCGCCACCGCCACCGCCACCGCCACCGCCACCGCCACCGCCGCCACCGCCGCCGCCACCGCCACGACCGCCGCCACCGCCACCCCCACCGCCGCCGCCACCGCCACCGCCACCGCCACCGCCACCGGACGGGCCGCGGGCGTGCTGTTGCACTCGGGTTCAATGGCAACTCGTGAATAAACATAATGCGCCCTCCTGCTCGCCCGCCCTCCCGCCACAATGCTCTTATTGAATATTCACTTTTCACTGATGTTTAGTCAAACACTCGCTCCATTTGCATAGAGAGATTTAAGAGGAGGTCTCGTCAACGTGCACGCTTCTGCTAGCTCAACACTCGCCGAGTATGCAGCGTTCTAGGCTGTGTGCGCCAAGTGGGTCTCAAGTTTTGCGGCCCGCTACCCTCTCTAGTGTGATTCATCACGCCAGCTATTTCGGTTCATCACATATTCTAGTACAATGATACCGGGAGCGGTAGCTCAGTGCATAAACTGATGCCACTGCAGCGCCTCGGACCGGGAGGTCCTAGTTCAAGTCCTGACAGCGGCAAGATTTTCGACGCTAGCTTTTCAGCTAGGTCGAATTCTGTCGCTGTCAGGAGGAGAATTCTAGCGGCCGGCTGCTCTGGTCGGTAGTTTTCCGTGGTTTCTCCGATCAACACTAGGCAAATGCCGGAGCAGTACCCTAACAAACGGGCCACGGACCTCGCCTGATCTGTCCTTCCTCTTCCTTGTCCTATCCTCTCCCCTTACACACACACTTACATTAACATGCACTACACTATCACATATTCCGGGAGACCGGTCGTGAAATTAGAGCTAGTCCCGGCTGGGGCGGTGCTCGGCTGGTGGGAGAGTCCTGGTTAGGGGGAAACCCCACTAGCCGACGGTTGGTCGGCGCCGGATCTCGCCATCCAGCAGCGGGAGATCACCGCCATCTCCAGAGAAAAACATGCACTACACTAACGGGACTAATGACCAGAGCAGTTTACGCGCTCCGAAAAAGAAAAAAAATCAATTAGTCAATCTAGTACAATGTTGACGTGAAGAAATAGCTCTTCTCACTGCATAGTTACAATCCGTGTATCAATTTGTGTTTCTATTAATTTGTATTTTTATTAAGAGCAATAGAAATTACTTAATACACTATTTTGTTACTAAAATATTGCGAAATCAAGGGAGAACTGTGTCGAAATGTAACTTAAAGAACATGGGACGTTATTTCCAATTCATAGATTTTAAAATTTATCACTGACCAACATGTATACTGGTGTAAATAAATTGCCAACACACTCTGCATTCTCTTTAATATATTTCCATTTACATTATTCAACATAACAATGATATTTAATTATGATTTCTTTATTTGTTTTATTAAAATTAGTTGTTTTATCTGACCCCTAAAATAAGAACGAAGAAAATATATAACCCTGGGAAGTGATGTTTAGATAATGAAGTGCTAATAGCTTAAGAAATCCAATAAAAACTATATAATTTACAAGCGAATTGCTAATGATCGGAAACACCACAAACGCTAGCATGTTATATTATTATTTACTTGCTTCCCATGCCGCCTCCGATGGATATTTTGTCGTTGAAATGTTATATTGGTCTTTCATAATAAATATATTAACATCATTAACCATATATTAAATTTTTGTTTGATTACAAAATTAGCTTTAATTATCCGATGAATTAAGTAATAATTTATGTGCCGGAATGTTAGTCTAGTAATTTATGTTTCACCAATGAAATCGTAGTTGCTTTGAAACCTGATGTATCTTGCTGAAAATGTTGTTTGATGCTTCCTTTTGGTTTCGATGCTTAAAACGTTATCATAACGGATAATAATGTCATAACGTTATATATTACGGATTAAAATTGCTTAAATGCACAACCTAATTCATTATCATGTTTGAACCATTTCCTTTATAGATCAAACATCTCTCTTACGTGTCGTGCCGACATCATATTTCACATGATTCTGTGACAACATTCGGCTCACACACTCCATACCACGAAACCATAAAAAACAGGTCCTTTTTTTGAAATCTTTCAAAATTGTAGAGAGTACGGACTAAATATTGTGCCAATCTAATTGTGTTATCGAGAGGAATGGAATGCGCAATTGATTGGGAGTGCTAGGCATTGTGTTATTATGACAGCTCATATTTTACGAAAAATATTGTAGAGCAACCGACAGTCAATTGATATTCTCTTGTGAAGTTGCTGTACAGCCAACCTGGAGGAAATAGTACATTTAACATATTTCTAAAGTCTTTAGTCGTAGATTAGGGGATAATAATACAATACAATAATAATACAAAATTTTACATTCTGTGAAGTAGCAATAATTAAACATTAATGACAATTATAATAAATAAATTAAACAAAAAATGACAATAATAATAATAATAATAATAATAATAATAATAATAATAATAATGATACAAAATTAATATAATGTTTTACGACACCATCGTACTTTCTTCTGAATGACACTAGTTTACACCTAGGTCTATTTATACATCCGACTTATGGACGAGCTAAAAGGGGATTTGCTTTGATTGTGTAGTGTGACACGACGGAATTCCAAAACCATTCCAAATGCAATCTGTAACGCATAATGGTGGTGCGGGTTGCAGTGCTGGGCCATTTGCAGCAAACAAATTATCCCAATACAAATAAGAGCGTTTCAGAAACAACGCATTTACAGACGTTTATCACCTCAAGATAATGACAGCAGTCATATGAAAATTCCCAAGCACCTAATCTTCCAATCGCTTATTGCATTTCTAGTGCACCGTTCTCTTTCAGGCCTGTAATTACCTAGAGTGTCATTCGCAAAGGATTACAGTATTACCAGATCGTAAAATTTGTAGTTTTTTACGACAGTTTCTTTACCGCTATTTCAGTATTTAATTGAGAGACAAAGAAATAAAATCTGTCGTAAACCCAATTTGTCCATCACAAGATCCACATAGATCGCTCAGATTTTATATTACAATTTCAAAACTAGAAGATGAATAGTTAAAGATGGATAGTAGAACGTGATTATCCATGGAAGATACACGCCCATTTCACGTTAGAAGAGGGAAGATTTATCCAAAGTGTCGTAAAAATGGAACTGGAAGATAATTTTGGAAGTTTTCATAAAACCAACTTACACAGTATGTATGTTTGTGAGTGTCCAACAAATTCTGATGACATTCAGTCTCTGGCATTTTATTATGTAAATATTAATTTCTATCGTGGCCCTCTCTATTAATTGTGGGCCCTCTCTATCTAATCGTGGGCCCTCTCTATTAATACAGAGTTGATTTTGCTGCTCTTCAATCAAAATATGTTTTAAAACAAAAGGACGGTTTCAATACCATCTGAACACTGAGCATATGTATTGTTGTCGGTATTTTCCAAGAAATATGTTACATTCCAAATGTTCGCATGATCAAAGGTTTCACGGTGTTACGTGCACTCATAAGTAGAACAAACTGTAATGAAATGTATTTAACGTTTTCCTTCCAAATAGCTGTACACATTGTTAGAATTATCATGAAAGAGGAAGAATCAACTGGAAAACGAAAAAAAGATAGGAGTGCAACGGATGAGAATTTCAACGACCACCTTTCAGGCAAATCCTTTAAACACATCGTATTCGGTGATTGAGAAGTAAAAGGAGTTCTATGCTGCCCTTAATAGTATCGGTAGTGTCTAATCTCCTTTGGAACGAATATCATCTCCTTCATAACAAGAGCAGCTCCCGACATAGCAAGCACTCCTCTAACAGGTCTTTCACATGTCTTTACTACGATTGCAGTTGTGATAGACATTATCTCCAATTTAGCCCTTTGCGACTGCGAAATAAGTATGTTCTATCGCACATTTTCAGTGAAAAAGAATCTTTTGACATGTTCCAACTCTCTTCTATTAGATTCACAACTATTAAACCTATTCGAAATAAAACTAGTAGAAAAACTTCTACGAACAAACTTGCATAGCGTCTTGCGTATGATTGTTAGACACTTCCAAACTTCAAAATGTTCACCTGTCAAATTTTCTTCAGTCAAATAGAATCTTTTTATTTTGAGGCCTCGCTTTGTGACCCATAGCTTCTTCTCTCTTTCATTGCATACTCGTTTTCATTTTACCATCGTATCTCTATAGAATCCTTCATCTCCTCTCTGTTCACCTTTACCATAAACTTATATTACCACTTAGGTTTTCAGAAGATTTCATCTTCTGAAACCTCTTGGACATAAAAAATATATATCAGTTTACTACGTATTCTGCATAAGGCAAACCTGTGAACTCACCAACAACGTCCTTTTCTTTTACTAGATAACATCACTATTACCTTTGTACTGACTCTGTGTATTGAGCGATACAAGTACCGTCGCTGCACGTCCAAAGTATACACGTTCTTACTTTTTGCATACTTCTTGTAAATGCAGCAGTGTTGTTAACTCTTGATTGGACTGACCTAGCATCGTACCATCAACCGAAAATATATCTGAATGCCCATATTGAGAAATTCAGTTGTGAAACCGACAGAAATGCGCCGAGGAAATTGCTATTATATGGAACACGAGAAATAAAAATTACCGTTGCTGACACTGGCGTTGCAATGTGTACAGGCAGGTGTGTGCCACATTGTTTGGTGTTGTGCACTTCTGAGAAAGAAAATGTGTTAACTTCTTTCTAGCACCTTCGGTAACGAAACATGTAGAACCCACTTTTCACCTATGCAGGAACGCGGCACCATTTTTCTTTGCTGATATACCTCACTCGGTCATGGGAAAGTGCTTGTTGTCCGAAGACAATAGAAAACTGGCTCCCTGTCTGCACCAAGTAATTCTTTTATACTATACCTTCTTTTTTGTCATTTCAGGAGAGACGTTTTTCAGTATATTACTAATTGTCCACAATTTCCAGCAATTTATATGTATTGATGTATTTAGTAAAACTGTCTAACGCCATATCAAATTTTCAAAAGACGTACTGAAAGCCAACCCAGAAAGAAACCCTACAAAATGGACGTTGCCCATGAAATTTGGATGGATTATGCTATGAGCAATACAATAAAAATAATGGGAAAACAAACATGAAATATAATATTATATTTTATATAAATTAAATACTCAATAAAATATATTTCGCAGAAGAGCAGTTTTAATGCTGACCGCATTAGATAGATCAGTGGCAAATGCGCGGCGTATCCTCTATATAAACCGGGATGTGCCTCCTTCCCCTGGGTCAAATGTTTTTGTGAATTACTCAATTTATTCGAAACAATAATCACTTATTGATCACATAACATCCATAGGAGTATTTACATGATTGATTTACAGTATTTTAAGTTCTGAAAGTTTGAAAAAAATTAAAATTTATACAAGCACTATTCCAACTACAATTGCCACGGACAATCCAAAAAAATAGACAATTAGACAGTTCTGAATGCGTGAAAAGTATTATTTCAAACTCATGCTGACATTTATTGCGCTTCTCATTGCCGTGTCCAATCAAACAGTAGAGAACGGACAATCAGGCAGCGAGCCAGCGCACCAGCCGGGCTTTGCCGCTGACCGTGGGAGCCTGCAGGCGGACCTAAGTGCCGTTGAGCGGCCGGTGACTGATCTAAAAGTTGGCGTTTGTCCTCGTGAAAAGTAGGCGAGCGCGAACGACTTTCGCAGTGGCGGCGGCGGCGGAGAGGCGGTTGGCGCTGTTTGTCCCAAAGGCGGCTCGGCGCGCTCGTGCTGCGCCGACGAGTGCGGCCGGAGGAAGAATGATTAGAACGAGGAAAGGTGGGGGTAATAGGTACAGGTAGAGGCGAAGGAGGAGGGGGAGAGGGAAAACGAAGAAACAGGTAGAAAAGGAAGTGCAAAAGGAAATGGAAAGGAGAGAAAAATGTGGTAAAAAAGGGTGCGGAAAAGGAGGCTGAGAAAGAGGCGAGGAAGGAGGCGGAGAAAGAGGCGGGAAGGAGGCGGAGAGGAGGCGAGAAGGAGGCGGAGAGGGAGAAGGAGGGAGAGGGGGAGAGGGGAGAAGGGAGAAAGAGGAGAGAAGGAGGAAAGGAATGGAGGAGGAGAAAGAGGAGAAGATGGGGAGGGAGGCGGGGAAAGAGGTGGAAGAGGTGGAAGTGGATGTGGTGGAAATGAAAGTTCAAGAGGAAGAGGTGTAGATGGATTTTGATTTATTCATTGATTGGTGTTTCCGGGCGCGTCAGTAATTCGTGTAGTACCTGTTATTATATGGTTTGCGACAGCGTTCCTGTACTGTGGGAACGTGGGATTCGGTGACGCTCTACACGTCGGCTTGCAGGTTTGCCAACCGAGACAAGCTCTAAGTTCCTCATTTTCTCTCTGAACATGTGAGGTGGTAGTGAGTGCATACAAGTCTGTGTGTGTATGTGTGTCTATGAGTGTGTATGTGTGTGCGTGTGTGTGTGTGCGCGCGCGCGAAAAAGAATGAGGGACTATCTGCGATCTGTTTGCATACGTACTACTCCAGCATTCACGGTCGAACTGATTGGAGAAACCACGGAAAGCCTCTCATCAGAACAGTCAGCCGCGTGAATTCTCGCCCAGACAGTGCTGAATTCGCTCTGTCTACCCAGCTAATGTCGAAAATCTGCGAACATCGGGCGCCAGAGTAGCTGCAGACGTTGCGGCCCGGGGTCAACCCAGACCATGCCGGAGCGAGACAATTTTGGGCCCGGAGCAATGCTCAAACATAGCCCCTCCCCCGAAAACAATTCAAAATGTGAAAATTGTATCAAGAATCAGGATGAGTTATTTTAATTCAACAAATAACAAAAATTATGTTTAAGCTAGAAAACGTTTTCGGAAATATATTTAAATTTTAAAAAATATAATTTCCACGAATTTCCGTGATTTTAAAACGCTAAAAATGTGTTTAGTTAATGTTTAATAAAATCACTTGTTAAACACATGAAATAATATGAATTCACTGTAACCTGTTGTAATGTTACCGTCATTTGATTAATTTATGAAAAATCAGACTACTGTACCGCAACACACAAAATTACGATGACGATTTCTTTTAATTAATTCATCTTAGATCGCTGTGCAACAACATTACCTCCCGTTCTAATTCCGTTTTCGATTGCTTCCTAATTTATTTTCCCATCCGTTCCATCATCGGGCCTCTTGACTAGCGGGGCCTGGAGCATGCCTAGCGCCGGCGCTGACCCAAGCAGCGGTGTTGTTGAGATGGAGGTGGAAGAGGGGGCGGTGGAGATGGAGGCGGTGGCTGGCGATTCCCGCGATCGGGGACACGCGGAGGGCCTGCGCGCCAAATTAAGCATGGGTTTGGTTTGGTTGGGATTTTTCGGGTTTCCGGGCGCGTCAACTGCTTTGGTCGTTAGTCCCGTTAGTGTAGTGCATGTTTTTCTCTCGGGAGATGGCGGTGATCTTGCCCTCGCTGGATGGCGAGATCCGGCGCCGACCTACCGTCGGCTAGTGGGGTTTCCCCCTAACCAGGACTCTCCCACCAGCGGGGCACCGCCCCAGCCAGGACAAGTTCTAAGCTCCCGACCGGTCTCCCGGAATATTATAGTATCCCGGCATGTTATAGTAAGTGTGTATGTGTAAGAGGAGAGGATAGGACAAGGAAGAGGAAGGAAAGATCGCGCGCGGTTCGTGGCCCGTTCGGTAGGGTACTGCTTCGGCATTCGCCTGGTGTTGATCGGAGAAACCACGGAAAACTACGGATCAGAGCAGCCGGCCGCTAGAATTCTCCTCCAGGCAGCGACTGAATTCGACCTAACTGAAAAGCTAGTGTCGAAAATCCTGCCGCCGTGGGGAGTGCGAACCTAGGACCTCCCGGTCAGAGGCGCTGCAGTGACAGCTGATGCACTGAGCTACCGCTCCCGGTACATTAAGCATGGGGGTGCGCCCGCCCTGACCCCCCCCCGTCCCGGCCCCGCGCCGACCGCATGAGGAAGCGGAAGAGTTATCGAGGACAAGACCCGCAGACTCCTCCGAGTCGCGCGCGACCACTGGTTTCGGTCAGAGAGTAAGCAAGTTACAACGGGAATAATGAAGAGATTCTTGATACTGGCTACAAGGAAGTAATTCAGGTGTAGTAGTTTCTCATGGAGAAAGCAAAAGCCATCGGGTTGTCACGGCATGAATTATATAATTGAGGGGCTTGGAGTGGTAACAAGATAAGTCACTCTAGTCACACAATACCTAAATGCACTTATCTTTAGTTTGGTTGAAGTTAAGCGCGACCCATATGTCTTGTTCTGTACATGTATGTTAATGGACTTGAGGATCGAACAAGAAGAGCAACACTACGACAAAAATAGACGTATTAAGTTGTATGAATATCGGGAGAATACGTGTGTTTCGTTGGCTTATCATGTTACTGTGCTATGTCCCATGGATCCCTATTGTCAACAAATTAAGACTAAATTGTTAAGGGAAATATTAAAACCTTCTAATTTGCCTTCATGTTTCAGTAAGTTAACTGGTACCTTCTGCTAGACGGTTTTTAACATCGTCTTCTTGAGTACACGCGAAGGTTTTTGTCAATATTTCATTTACGTTCGAGTTTGGATATTTCCGAGAACATATTTTGGAATTGTTCGATGAATATTGCCTAAAAAACATCTGTTCAATATTGAATTTATGCTCGATTATAGAGGATTTCTTCCAAAAATCGATATTATTTCCAATTGATTTGTACATGTTCATTTGTGCTAAGTATTCGTGAATACGTAGGAATGTTTGCGTGGGAAGATTGGTTGCAGAACAATGCTCTTCATTTTCTTTTCCTTCCTTTTATGACACATCTTGAGTCCGTTTACCTTTTTCTCTATCTTCTTCTTCTCTTTTCCCTGCATTCCCATCCTTCTCGCCTTTCTTCATCTCTCCCATCGATCAAAATTTTCTTTAGCCTCGGATGTTTTTCCTCTTCCAGCTGGCGAATCACTTTCATAATACCCGTCACTTTTGTTGTTATCCTTCTTTTTCCTTTTTTGTTTATTCACTTACCAACCCCCAAATATCTATTTTTTTATTATATTTGAGGAGCCATTAATCAAAACACATATTGTCCACTGGTGAAATAAATTGAGTTTCATTTGAAATCCGTGAAATGTGATTGTTTTAATACGATCTACACGCTCCTGATTTCAGATTTTTTCGAAACGCATTTAATTTAAATGCGATTTAATTTAAATGCGATTTAATTTTTGTGTTAAAATATGCTATGAAGGAATCAAAGCAGGAGCGTGTAGATCGTATTAAAAACTACACGATTTCATATCAAACTCTTTTACACCAAACTATCAAACTTTTTTACACCAGTGGACAATATGTGTTTTGATTAGTTGCTCTTCATTTCTTTCTTTATTACCCTATACATTTGGGTGCTCTGATTTTTAAACTGTCTACATCGAACAGAAGCTGTTGCTACAAATTGATAAAACTGATTACCACACTGCCGAGATATAGCGTGTCAACTTAAAGGAGCTGCAGTTTTTCAATTACAATTGCAAATGGAAGCATTCATCCAGAAGTGAACATTGCGAACGTTTTATAAGTTGCTTTAAACTATGTTTTAAGTACCACCTTATTAATGTTAATTACTGATAGGTGTACAAAAATACGTTTTCAATAGAAAATTAAATTGATTATTAATTTTTTCTTCTGATAAATTTAACCTTTACATGAATTGTCTGTAAAAGTTTCGTAAAAAACCTAACAGAACTTCAACTACCCAAAATCGTTCTAAACATTGAACAGCACGCAGTTATGTTGCAGACAGCCCATGTTTGAGTCCAGATATGAGATGAACATCTTTTTCTGCGACCAGAGCTATCACCAAAACAACTTTGGGGAAGGTGAACATGTTTACCTGTGATAACAGCTAAGAAAATTTAAATAATAATAATAATAATAATAATAATAATAATAATGTAGCGTCGCGTGGTTCGGCGCCGCGGCGTCGGGCCGCGCCGGGCCTCTTCGGGGAAACCCGCTCTAAGCCGGATGCAAAATGGGGGTGTAAACCGGCGGCGCCTCGCTGCGCCGGCTGGAAAACCCGTAGGAATCCCGGCTGGAAATTCCCTGAAAGGGACGCGCGCGGATGCGAGGCTAAGAGATGTCGGTTGCAACCCTGGAAGGGCTGGCCAGCGAGCCGTATGACGCCCGCTGCTTGTAGGGTGGGGGCGAGCCAACGGATATTTAAGGCCGCGCCGACAGGCGCCTCGCGGGATACGCTGGGTGTCGAAAGACGAGAGGTATCTCCAGTGCTATCATTGCACGTGATCTTCGGGTCGAAGATCGTTTTGGCGACAGACCATGTAACTGGTATAGTTACGGGACTATGTCCGACAGCTTCGCACCTCGCGTTGCTTGTTGCTGCTTTCGAAGCAGTGGTTCTGGGCGAGGCCTAGGGACGGTCTCGGGTTTCGCGGCTAAGAGAACTGAAAGGTTGCCAAGGGGTTAGATTTTTGTATTGTAATCTTTGTACATTAATTGTAAATATACTGTAAATATATTGTAAATATCAATCAGAACAGTCGTCTGTGTTTTTCATCCTAGTACGTCACAATAATAATAATAATAATAATAATAATAATAATAATAATAATAATAATAATAATAATAATAATAAGAAGAAGAAGAAGAAGAAGAAGAAGAAGAAGAAGAAGAAGAAGAAGAAGAGTATGTATTTATTGCCAAAGGTGAGCAAAAGAATTGTCTCAATGAAACCATTGATTTACAGGGTAACCCTAATTCTTCCCTGGAGCGCACGCTCCGATTGACGTATGGCAACATCCCGGCGCGAAGTGGAGTGGTGAGGTGCGGCGCGGCGCGGCTCCTGGCCCGGAGCGCCAGCCAGAGCGGCGGGAGGGGCGCCCCGCTTGGGCGCCGGAGCGCATCGGGGCCCCCTCCTCTGACCCCGCGGTTGCGCGCCAGGAGCCGTTTTTTACGCAGGGGCTCCGAATATCATCCTCCACCGTCACCGAATGCCCAGCCCCCCGCCCACCGCCGCACCTCCGCGGAAGTACTTCCTCGTACGCCGGCCTCGTTTTAGGAGAATCGCTCAATCTTCTCCATTACAACGGAGCGAAATTAAGATTGAGCTTGCAGAAAACCTAAGATGGTATTAATTAATCCATGGTATTAATTTATTCTGGTGGACAGATTTTTGTCTTATTCAGGATTTCTGCACTTGTGACATCATTTATGGTCCGATGTTATGCTTAAAGTGAAGCGGGGTTTCAAATAATTCGTTAGTAATGGTGACAGACAGAGAGAGGTTTTGCCTAACAAACGTCTCATTTGAATGCTTAATCATGAATTAAATTAATTTGAAACAATTTAGGAAATAAGTTAAAAATATTGTTTAATTGAAAACAGTTACCATTTTTGTTTTTAATATTTCGCATGAACACAAATCGAAATAAAGTGTGCATGATCACAGTTACCAGACGATGCAATCTTAAATACAGGGGAGGAGGTTCGAAGTAGGATGATAAATTGGGATTCCAAATTCCAGATTTCTATGATGAACGTGCCCTTATTAATTTTATGAAATGTTTCGAACGATTCTGAATTCGCGGGATTCCTGAACATCTATGACTTGAATTAAGATTTGGAAGGCAAACTATTCTGGGTATGTCACATTTCTGAAATTATGATTGACAAGGAACTTTCCTGGTTTACAGTAAAGGGATAAGTGAAGATCCATGCATACGATTACATTAGAAACGTGTTTGCAGTCTGATTGTCTGAATAATACGATGATTCAGAGCCAATGATTTTTACAAATAGCAGTGGTTTTAACTTTGACAAAATGTTGTCTTCAGGAATTTTCTTTAAAAAATGAATGAGCCATTTTTGGAAAAGAGAATAAATGGGAAGTAATTATATGAAAATATTTTCAGATTATGATTTATTGGCTCATTATTCTCCATTTCACTTACCCCAGCCGATTTCCACTGCCTACTCTGAATGTACTCGCTTTGCTGTTGTTCGTAACGTCCCTTCGAATTGTCTTCCCAAAGTCGAGACATTTTTAATACTCGTATTTGCCCCTGGTGTTGGGACGATATCTGGCTCAAAAACTTACTTGCGCAATCAATGGATTCCAAAATCCGCAAATGAGTAATTGACATACCGAAAATTATTTTAGCTCATCTTGTGAAGTACTAAATCAATAAAATTTCATCTCTAACGAATAAACATAGTCTGAGTTTAGCTCAGAGGCAGCATTGCCGATGTCTCTGCAGCAACCCTGATTGGATGGTCCTCGACTTCGAGTCCGATTTTCGATACTACGTAATTTTCTTGGCATGATCCAGCCGCTATCTGGAGAAGAATTCTAGCGGATCGATACTTTTCCGTCATTTCTCCGATCAATTCCAGACGAACGTCAGAGTAGTACACTGCTATACGCGCGCGATGTTTCCTTCCTCTTTCTTATCCTATCCTCTTCCTTTACACACACAATTACATGCACTACATACCACATATGTGGGAGACTATGCGGGGGCTTGTCCCGGCTGGGGCAGTGCACCGGTGGGAGGAAATATCTTGAGGGGAACCCCCTCCGACATGTAGATCGGCGCCGCAGCTTGTCATCAAGCGGAGGTAGAATACCGCTACCTCCAGGAATTAATCATTCACCACACTAACTGAATTAATTACCATAGCAGTTGACATGCCCGGAAGAATGCCATGAATCAATCAGTCAAATGAGTAATCACGGCTATGTCTCCAAATACATAATTATTGCACCTTGATTCGTGAGAGAAACATTTTATCCTTTCCTATTAAATTATCTAAATAGTTTTATATGAAATATGTCTATAACGCCCCTTACAGATTGCATGAACATGACGTACGCGGAGGTGTTTGTGATCTCATGATCTTCTAGACTATGTTGGCGGCCTCGCCGGCCTCGCCAAAGGTGAAAAAAGATAAGAAATCAATACAGAAGAGGATCTCCACTCCTCACAGCGACTGATCCGGAATGGGCCGCTGCCAACGTGGGAAATGCTCAACTGCCCCAAACGCAATGTGGATGCGGTCCCTATCGCGGATGGAGCAGAAGAATCTAGAGAGGCTCTCGAATAAAGTACCCTGCAGGCTGGCAAACAGGAAGATGACAACACCGTCACCAAGCTCACACTCTGCGGCGCTCGCAAGGTGGCCAGGGGATTGAGTTTACTGCTGACAAAAGCCAAAATTGTCTCAGAAATGGATTTAAGGATGCCATATCTGTAAGAAAGAAATGAATTGCGTAAAAAGAATTCTGAAAAAACCTTTTTCAGAAAGAAATATATGTATTAGTTTACTCGGTCAACAAGAGAGATCAATCATTGAATTCGTTATAACAAATGACGATGTGAGAGGGTATAAATGGCCAGATTACTGATGTGAGAGGGTATACTAGACGGTCAGTCATTGGTTCTGCCCATTTCCATGTTATTTCTTAAGTCAACATGTATAGAAATTGGAGGGTCGGTAGGGATTGTCGTAGAAAACAACGTGATCAAGCAGACAAAGTTTACAAAATTCATTGATTCCTTGAACAAGGTCTTCACGCCTACATCAAAATCATTAAACGAGAAACTGGTAGAAAGGGAGACTAAAGAAACTATGAAATTGGAGTGGAATAACATACAAGGAGCTGTGCATAAAAACATCTTTTCAAATTCTTGGCATAAGAAACGTAGGAAGAAAAAGGTCTCAAGTTTTGGACTGAGGAAATGGAGATTGCAATTAAAGATAAAAATTCATCATGAAAACGGTCCATCATTAACTAAAAAACACAGGAAAATATCTACAAATAAGAAATGTTTCAAAGCGAAGAGAGAGGAAAAGCGTCTTGTGGTATATTTATCTCAAACATTGAATAAGGCCTACATGGACAGCAAAACTTTGCATACAAAGTCTGAACCAGAGAGACCTCCTTGTGAAGGTGGATGTCATCACAGGTGAATCATGAAGAGATTGTGGAAAGATTATTCTCCAGAAGAAGGATCATTCCATATTTGTACACAAGGCTTGGATGACATGACAATGGAGGAGGCTATTGAAGCACTACACACGCTATTAAATCACTAAAAATAGTTTCAGAATTAGAAAATAGAATGTTGAATATTGGAAGTACTGTTACATCTCAGATTTTTGCATATTTTTAACATGTGTTGGAAGCTAGAAAAATAACACAAACCTGATTAAAGGCAGAAGCCTTTATTTTAAAAACGTGACAGAAAAAATATGAGATCTACAGAGGTATGAGCTTGTTAGGGCATTACATAAAGAACATACGCGGGTATACTTAATCGAAGATAACAGCTGATTGCCTAATGAGTGAAGATCAAATGGAATTTAGAGAGAATCGTTCCACAATAGATGCCATATTTACAATAAAGCATAATACGAACTAATGGTGATCAAACGGCACGTACTTTTTCGCCCGTACTTTCACGAAAAATTACGCGAAAAGTAACGCAATTTTCGAAAAATTGTACATACCCTTATTTAAAAAACACTTTAAAACAAATAAATGTGTTATACATGGGTATTGTATCTCTCCAACACTGTTTATTTTATACCTTCATATTTTTCACAAATAGGGACACGTTTTTAACATGGGAATCCATCTGAATCCCAAGGGAATGAAACTCAACCTTCTTCCGTAAGCGAATGTGGTGGTTATGGTTTCGAAGCTGAAGAACTGTTTCAAAGATGAATGCATTTTAAAAAATATATAGGAGGAATTCAGCCTGCAAATACTTATGAACAAGACTAAGTAATGACTTTTTATGGAAACCACCAGGTAAAAATTGTAATGATTAGAGGAATTCAGACCAGTGCCTAGTTTTAATTACCTGGAATATGAAAAATTAATTAAATAGATTTAAGCATATTCGTGACATAAATTACGAACCTTAAAACAAGAAGGGAACTTAGGCTTAAATTTCATAACACAATAGCAATGCCAGTATGTGTATATAGAAACGAGACCTGGACTCTCTCGTAAAGAGAATTAAATTAAGTGAGATCCTTAGAAATTAGATTTCTCCAGAGGGGGCTCTTTCGTGGACAAGATTACAAGTGAAGATGTACACTTTGAGAAATGAAGATCTGCGACAATAAATGAATTGGTGTAGTCATATGGAGAACGTGTGTAGTAATCGAATACCTATATTGACAAGGGAGTACAAACCAGCCTTACCTTAGGAGCATAGATCCGAGGACAATTTACTTGTTGTTTCTGAAACAAGAGAGCACTGTCTAATGCATGAAGTGCAGAAGAAGAAAACAAATATGTATGCTCCGCAAATAATAATTACTTCTGTCCCCATCTCCATTACATCCGACATGCGTATCAAATAAAGTGTTACGTTTTGAATCTATATGCATGTAGCTTTATCATCATTTTGTACTCAAACACAGCGATTTGTATCATTGAAGGTAATGTTAAAAAATACATCGTCAACAAGATACATGATACGCGTGCAAGATACATGAAAGCGAACAAACGCGAGTACATTTGTGAACTGTCGCTCTTATTTTGTTTACGCATTCAAAGAGGGATAGTTTCTGTAGCAGTGATAGATGAGAAACAATATTTACCATTACTTCGCGTTTTGTGTATTTATTGAAATATAAAAGTAGAAGCTCGCTGTGTATTTTCTGCTCGTTTCTGTCATGTTATAAATTAATGTTTCGGGTGCTGGACACTGCCCCACATTAACTAAATCAATATTCGATAAATTATTCAGTGTTTATGTAACAGTGTCGTTCGCCACAAATCCCGAAAAAGTTATTTCCATTCTACTTCTCTATTGAGCTCAACTGGAACACTGAACATCAGTGGCAACTCGATTGGTGGAGGAAGAATATTGTTAAGGATTTTGAAAATTCACGGAATATTCATTAAATATTGATAATAAATATTATTACTAAAAAGAAATGTGAAAAATTTTGCAGTGGTCATTAATGAAAATGTTATAACCGGTAGCAACATTACTTGTTAGACTTCCATAGACCATCATAAAGTAATTCACAGTTTTGTAATACTATTTCTTTACATTTTTGTAGTATTGTTCTTTCATGATTTGATCATACAAATCTGTGCGGTGTGAATTCTCGAATATGCTGTAATAGGTATGACACTTGTACCATTTAACGAAAAGAAACTCTTAGATTCAAAAATTATTATATTCGGTCTAGTTTTTTTAAATTTACGAAATAAATTATGCAAGTAATTTTTATTATATTTAGTCTTTTCAAATCATACGGAAATATACTGTTCTTCATATTAAAATAAATATTTCTTCAAATTGTACGTTAAAATGAGAACGGGAAAGTACAATGAAGTCAAGTTTATTAATCGTTTAAAGGTGGGGAAAAGTACTGCAAGAATATGCAGCGTAACGAAGTCAAGGTGAATTATTACGAGTCCTCTAAAATGCTCTTTGCCATCAGCCTTTCCTTCGTGCAACGTTATACCTATTCCCTTTCCTGACCGCAAGAACTATTCATCACAATGTTTCACAACTCAACATATTCTAAGCACTGACTTCATTATCCAGATACACATTTCAAGATTCCCATAATTTTATTTCCTTAAAATTATTAAAGTTTTTACAGTAAGTTAAATTAATTAATTTTTTTCGATCCAATATTTTATAGAATTCAAAGAAAATAACCGTTCAATGTTAAAAAAATGTTAGCGTTCATTTCTTTCATCAAGAAGTAACTGATTTAAAAATGTATCATGCAATACTCATAACAAAGAGAATATCATATAATTTATCGTAAAAATGTTTCAATGAAACATGGTTTACTAGAAAGCAGGTAAAAATGCTTTCAATATTCTTATAAATCTCACCTGTTTGAAGATTTTTACTTTCATATTTAACATATGTTTATGATACTTT
The DNA here is from genome assembly GCA_964035755.1 of Teleogryllus oceanicus. Lineage (NCBI taxonomy): Eukaryota > Metazoa > Arthropoda > Insecta > Orthoptera > Gryllidae > Teleogryllus > Teleogryllus oceanicus. The sequence continues at coordinate 58,994,270 of CAXIVR010000004.1, forward strand.
GAATAATATGAAAAACTTTGCCTTTATTAAACGGAACTGTGAATTTCGTAAATTGTGTAATCGTTTTACTTCATTTGAAATTTTTCATAAAATGTTTTAGACAAAAGTCAGGTTTAATCTTGAATAAATCGTTTCTTTAGTATCTCAAGAATTCAAATTAAAAAGAGTTCACAATTGATATTATTTTCTTACATCTGAACGGCCAAAGAATCTAATCATATTCTAGATCTAAAATTATAGACACGGCAACTCTTCAAGTGAAGTTAGTTGGAAGACATTGCCGTAGTTTCTACCTTGGACTGTCTTTGTTTGTATCGCCCAATATCATCACCATCATCTCAGCAAAATGAAAATATTATCTATGAATTTGTTAAAAAATATTTCTTCGTGTGTGGTACTTTTTAACTCTTTTCTATTTTATTTTATTATTCAACGAAACCTTTCTTCCTGCACATAACTAGACCTCGGATTTTAAGACAAAAAGCCTATTTAGTTCCTTTAGGAGTTGTGGAAAATAATTGCAGATGTTTAAAAATCATGAAAAACATAGATCTACGGGAGCTTTTAATAGTGTCTAAAATGCAGTAAAAGGGTAGTTGATACCTATTTTAATATTTGTGTTAATAAAAGTACCTAAAACAAGTAATTTTGAAGATTGACCATATTTTAATTACTCACTTTTTGAATTTGTTATACCGAAATGCAAATACTTCCCCGAATTTCCCGAAATGCGAATACTCCGTGATCAAATAGACAATCGACTAATCACCGAAATTTCTCACCCAACTTACCCAACATAAGGAGCTCTGTAAGTCAATGCAAACAGGATGTTTCACGCTCATCACCAACCAGCACTCACTCAGACATTTGCACCCACTCCAGGAGCAGCTGCACTGTCGACAGTTTGAGAATTAAAACTGTGACAAAATGATTGCCATAAATGTAACAATATTTGACTTTCCTAAATAATAAACAGTGCCTAATTTAATTCTTTTGTGATCAGTTTTATATGTCAGAAACATTACTTTTCATGTCTAATTTTTATCTAATATCTTGTTTGATCATTTTGTAATGTATTTTAAGTACCTAAAACGTCACATTTCACGCCAAATAGCGCATAATTTTATAATTTTGTTTCCTATTTTAGGTGCCTAAACCAGAACTTTTTTGTGCCTAAAATTCCGAGGTCTAGACGTAACGCATCAGTCTGCTTATTTGCACGTCCTCAGGGACAGGATTTCGCGGCAATTTTTCTCAGCGCTACGACGAGGTCAAAGTACTCCGCGAGCTCTTTTATCCCGGTGACGGGCGGCGGCGGCGGCCGCGCTGACAAGGAAGTGACAAGTGGGGTTGCAGGAGGGGGGGGAGAGGCGATCGGGACGGCGTCACCGCGGGACCCAACAGCGTCGACGCAGTGCGGGTCGTCCACCACACACTGGGCCAAAATGACATCACATAAAGAAACTGAAGGATGCTTTGCGTTCCGAAACTTCATTATCTTAAGATCAGGTAGATCTCAAGTCTTGAATTGATTCTTCTGTTGTTCATTTAGCTACATGATTAAGATGTTTAATGTTTCACACTAATGAGGGTTTCTAGGTTAATAATTGTTGTGCATGATTTACGTTCTTCAGGTTGGTCTACTTATTCAATATTGTTAATGAACGGGTCTTGTAAAATGAAAAAAATGGATATCGTAGTAATTTAAAGATTTTCTCTGGCTTGCGCTTTGTCTAAGTTGCTTTATAATGTATTTCGGTCGAATCCACTGTCCCTGCCACTGTAGGTGAGATAAAGCTGAAGCACTGGTACTTTTCGCTTAGTTATTTATCAACCTATTGCACCCAAACAAATGATACTGACGTAGTGAATGCTAGGATGTGGATCGGGAACACTGGGATCGGCATGCCGGTCAATCAAAACCGAATCTGTTGCAAAGGTAAAACTGAAGTAATTTACGGATTTTGGCCTTCTCCATTTATAAAGTAGCCTCTATTTCCAAATGAGTCGTAGACACCAACATATTGCCTCCAAGAAAGTAGTATTGGTTGGTGATTGATGGGGTGAGAAGCGGGCAATGCGGCCGATCTCATTGTCCGCTTTACCAAACGTTAAATGGCCAATTTTATTATTTTTGGCTCTTGCCATTGTAGTTGAACGTTCAGGCTATTGGGAGCTGTTTTTGAGGACTCGGTGAATTTAACCGTGAAAACGTTGTTTTAGTATTTCCAACAGGTATTCAATAATGAATGATTTTTTAAACTTTAATAACTAATAATAAAAATAATTAATTACTTATTATTCTGAATTTTCTGTGTGTGAAGTGTTTTAAATTCTTTTCATAGCCTTTTTTAAAGACACTGTATCGTATATTCACGTAGGTCAAGTATTCAGTTCTGTTCAAGAGGCTATAGAGTTTTTTGCATCATGAACAGCGATGTAGCGTGCAGCGTCGGTGAACGACGCAGCCAAAAGATTTTCCAGTCTACCCAAAAAGAGTGTAGATCATCCACAAACATATTCTATGGGTAAAAAAGCCATGGACCTACTCTCAGCGACACTATTTCCCCGCCACAGCTGACGGCCCAATCTTTTTGCAATATAATCAATAGTCCATGTTGTGGAATATTATGATCTCTTTGATTCTATTATTTATTACATAGTTTTTGGTTATATGTGTATATCATAGTTTTTTAATAATTTTAATACACATCTTTACAGTAATTTATTTTTTTCTGAAATCGTCAATCTCTCGGGGTCGATACCATTGTATGACATAGCATACATACATACATACATACATACATACATACATACATAATACATACATACATACATACATAACATGGCATACAGATATGTATGTAAAAAATTGGATGAAAAGATTGGAAAAAAATGATTCTTTTGCACTCACATGATCTTAGAAACTTTTCATTAAATAACGTGGGTGACATAAAATTTTCTGCAACATCAACACATTCTGAAATATGAATATTTGTTTCGACATACTGCTGTGATCACTTACCGCAAACACACAGAGAAATAAAACCCACCCTTAATTGCCGGCGTTCCTTAGGGATTTTAACTCTTCTCCCCCTGCTAGGAACAATCAAAATTAGAGTTGAATTTACAAATAAAGCACGAGTACTCTTATTCAGAGAAAATATTTCGCTTATTTACGTCAATTCTTTGTACGTAGTTGGTAAACAAAAATAGTTGAACACAAATGGCCAACATCATAAATAACGGACGTGGATTCGGATATTGCTTGCCTAACTTAAAATATCTTCCATTATTTGATCTATATCGGCCACATCTCGTTTACACCTATTTCTTAATACTGTACTGTTATTTGGACTAGGCACAACCCGACATAGTAGTGAAAGCCCATTCTTAACGGTCGGCGACCGTTAATAATTTAACAGTCCGCCGTGCGCCAAGAACAATGGAAACAAATGATAGAGCTGATGATGGCATGTGAATACGCTCATTACAATAAATAACGTATTGTTTTCTTACAAGAAGATAGTATTAGTGAAGTATTAGAAAAGTGTTGAATAACACCTCGCCAATAACACAAATAACAGACTCACTTGGTAATATCCCCATCTATCGCTTGTGATTGCTCACCTCAAACGCGTCCGTTATTTGCTCCACGTCCGCCTCATGACATTAACTATTCTCACCTTTATTACCTTTCCGATCGCTCCGAAATGACACATGACAAATAACAAAAAACCGTGAGAGGAACGGGGTTCGCGCGGGACGTTAGCTACTTGGCTGTCGGGTAGACGCTGTGTCCTAAGCACAGGTGCCGAGATTTCTTCCGCCATACTGCGACCCTCCTCAGGGCGAAGCGCGTGCATTTTGCCCCGAGGAAAGTTGCAGAAAAGCGGCCTTTGAAAAACCTATTCAAAGAAAATATTTTGCTTATTTACGTCAATTTTTTTTCTAAGTAGTTCGTACTACAAAAATAGTTGTACAACAAAAAGACCGACATCACAAGCAACGGATTTGGTTGCGGATGCAATTCTGAAACCTTCCTCAGGGTGAAACTCTGCATTTCGTCGTGAGGAAGGTCGCAGAATGATGGATGAAACATAGGCACCTGTGTCTAGGACGCGTCGTCTCCCGGACAGCCAACTATACTTCGATTTTTCTATAGAGGCCGATGACATTAGGTCATTGTTATGCCTCCTACCTTATAAAAAGAATCTTTTTAATTAATTCACGAAATTTAAGGGAATTAATTTCTATCTTTAATATTTTAGTTGCAAGCAGACTCCTAAAAAGTATTGAACTGTTGCAATTTTCGAACAATCAGAGTTTTAACGAACATGAGACCTGCACCGGCTCTTAGACTTCTTCACACTATCCAACACAAAATTTAATCTAAAATTATAGAGCCATTTTTGAAAATCTGAAATGTCGGAGAACTTCATGTAAAGTATCCTCCAAATTTAAAATGTCGATTTCAAATTCGATGAGTTGCGACGTCAGAAAGATCGATTGAGGAAGATAAATCTTGGAGAAAATCAGCTGAACGCTTTAGTCTTCAGTACTGTTCACAGACAGACAGACAGAGACAGAGAGAGAGAGACAGAGACAGACAGACAGAAGACAGAGACAGAGACAGAGAGAGACAGAGACAGAGAGAGACAGAGAGAGACAGAGACAGACAGAGAGAGAGAGACAGACAGAGAGAGACAGAGAGAGAGAGAGACAGAGAGAGTGAGATGGACGGACGGACGAACAGACAGACGGACGAACAGACAGACAGACGAAAGACAGCAGACAGAACAGACAGACAGACAGACAGGACAGACAGACAGACAGACAGACAGACAGACAGACAGAAGGACAGACAGACAGACAGAAGGACAGACAGACAGAAGGACAGACAGACAGACAGACAGAAGGACAGACAGAAGGACAGAGATGGATGGACGGCCAGACGGACGGACAGACTTTTGCGGACGTTGGATTTTTCGACATCAAGGACTCACGGAACATGCATTCTGGCTACACCACGCGTTACAGAATTTTTTCTGAATTTAGCAACTGGATTTATCTACTTCCTCGTCGCCAAGGCTCTGTAACAGGCGTTTTTGTGCCAAAAGTTCGCCACCCTTTACTCCGTGGCGAGAAAGCAAAAACGGACGTATAGCTATTGTCTCCACCCACGAAAGCGTCCGCTCTCGCGCCGGGCCCACTGCGGCGGGCGCGCGGCGGAGCGGGCACGGGCAATGACCCGCGCGCCCGCAGCGCAACGCCGCCGCCCGCCCGCGCGCCCGCCCGCTTGCCCGCGTGGCGAAACGTGTTTGCAGTCGAACGTGGCCGCGGACGTGGCCTCAAACGTCCGCCCGGCGACGGCTCAGAGCAGCGCGTGACCCCAAACGCCGGGTTTGCGGGTCGCGCCCCACCGCTGCGCCTGGAATGCGTGGCGTTTGGGTGATGCGATGAGTGTGCCGTTCCCGCGTCTAGGTGGGGTGCGGGGGAGGGGCAAGGTTTACGTCTTGACGGCCTTCCTTTTCTTGGGTGATGATTTGACTTGTTCATCCGTGTATTGTTTGTAGAGAAGTACATGAGAAGGGATGAGAGAGAAATTATTGGAGATGGAATGATATTCATATTGGACACGTGTTATGAGTGGCAAACCATGTCACTATCACGTGATGGAAACACTCTTGCCTTACAGACGACTTTATTCCTTAGATCATCTTTCGGCTCTGCGTTCTAGGACGCTACTTCATGCAAGAGCTCACTATGTCTAGTTGTGTGATGAGTACTCTGGCAATGATGACGCTAACTTGGATACATTGGGAACGTGTCCTTTATATTAAAATCATCACTTTGTCTAGTTTCAGTATGTATGTAAAGACGACGTCATCTTTCATTAGTACTATTGGTAAATACCTATTTCATTGCTTTTGGCGATGGCGAAACGTGCAGAAATAAATTGCCGAACGTGGAAAATATAAGTGGCACTTAATAGAGGTTAAGTGTGGTTGATACCCATTTCTAGATGTCTTTTTTTTTTCAAGGACTGCCTACAGAATCAGTTTTACGAATTAAGACTTTTTATTCTCTCATGTAAGTACTACCGCGTGCATAATCAGATGGCGAGACCACAAAGGATAGCCTTTATACAACTCAACTGAGTACCAACTCTTTATGGACGATTTAATCAGCATCAAAATCGAATACTTCAACACCGTGTATTCTTTTTCACACATTAAAAATGAGTGCTTTGACAAAGTATTGGCAAATATCAGAGTATAATTGTTAAATGTTTGCCGGAAATCTTAGTAATTCACTACCCTGTTAATTAAAAAATCTAGTATTGTATGATAATTATTACAATGCAGTAATCCTCATTGAAATAATAGTATTTCCTTTCCCACATAAAGTTATGCATAATTAATTAATTTTGTGCCCTATTTTACCTGCCAAAACAATCACTTCTCACGCGTAATTTTACAAAATTGTGATAATTTTAAGTATGCAACATATTTTAGGTATCCAAAATGCTAAATTTTAGTTCTGAGACTTCCAGGCAAAAGTCTGAACAGCCAAGTTGGGATCGCTTTCAATAAAATTGAGGCGATGTTTCAATGAGGGTTTTTCTCGCCATAGTGACCATTACCACAAAAAGTTCACTAACTGATTCAATATAGGTGAAACATTTACTAAATTATTATAAATACTAATTTGATTTCGAAAATGTTTCAATCACTCACCATGTATCGTAATATTGTATTTACGGCATTGTGGTCGCCTGGAATGGGTGCATAAAATTAGTATTATCACAACAGAAAATGGAAGTTAAACCTGTAAGTTATTCAATGCGATATTATTGAATTTAAGTAACTCTAATACTTTATAGATCTAACGAAATTAAGTGAGGTAGAAGAGGGAATTATTAAAGTAACACGTCGAGAATACGACTTAAAGCATGCTGCTGTTTTATAGTTCTACCAGGATACGTTGTTCCAGTCTCCTACAATAAAAAATAAATACTAATGTAAACTGTATTATGGTTTCCTAGCCCGAGTGTACAATATGTATTGTATCGCAATGAGACATAAAATGGAAACCCATCTCGATCAGGTTTTTCGTCCAGTTTCCCTGATCCATTAGCAAATGCTGAGATGGCCCCTTGTTTTGCTTCTGGACATAAATGTAACTTCATTATCTGTGCATGTCGTCTAGAATTCATTGGGAAATATAGTTATTCAAATTATTGTTTCCATGTTGTTGCGGCAGGAAGTATTATTCCTTGACGAAGGACATCATGAATAAGAGCCCAAAATTTATAGCTTATTTACCCTTGAAAATATATTTTATTACATGAAAGCTTTTTTTTCAAAATTCATGTAGTATATGACTTAGTGTAGGGATCACAGAATTTTGAAAATGTGCACAGGATTCACTTCTTCTCCATAGCGCGTCATACACAGTTTCAACTGTTTTTTAATGTAAAATAAATAAATGAAAAATAAATGAAGCCTATATATCAGTAAATGTAACATGTTTACGTTGCCCTTCATTACAACGCGATCGTTGGAAGGAAGTTTGTGTACTATGCCACGGCCAGTTCCTGTCTAGTGAAAGAAACTATTGTTTGTTCTCCAGGTTATGTCCTTTCTCGGTAAGCTCCTAAAAGGGTTCCGCGTGTCATGTCCTGCATATTTATTCAAAATATCCTGATATCGTTCCGCTTACGTAAGTAGAATGTACGGACGTAACTAGACGTACGGAGGGAACGTACGGACGGTCAACTAAATACATATATCACAAGTAGCTGCTTACCGTTGTAGACTGAGTTAAGCAAATTTTCATTAAAATTCTCATAATTCTCATGATTACTTGCAAATATTTAAATGATTTAGTTACGATACGTGATAGATATGGACATTAACGACTGGTAGTAAAAGACTCAAAACGAAAATGACGATCAGAAACATAGCCAAATTTTGAACGACATTCCTTCAATCTCTCGAGGACGAATTTCGTCCTTATTCGAATGATGAATTTCTTTGAACATTAAGAAAATATAAACATTAAAATGTTCGTTCCTCTAGCTGTAATACTCTATTCCACCCACCAGCTAAGTATATCTTAACATCTGCAGGGGTAACTATTTTTATTTAATTTAGTATACAGCTATTACAGGTATCACTGAAGTCTCAAGTCTAATAACAGGACGCCTACATGCGTCTGTGGCCGTACTTTACTCACTAATAGTCCCCCTTTCTGCCCACCATTCGGGGCAAGTGAGGGGGTGGATTCAACGAACCTGTCTACTGGTGACGAAATGATATTGCCATTGATAGTAATCGGTTCCAGATGATAGTAATCATCCCAAATATATAGTAATCGTATACCTGCATGCAAGAGCCGCCCTTTACTCTTGCATAGTTCTCCGATTCATCATCTGCGGCAAGGGTAAGTGAGGGGTTATTCGATGCGTCTCCGTCTACTGGAGACAAAATGACCACACCCCTCGCATCTTTCAAAATTATAAGACAATATTTTAAAAATCTTTTCTATAGCGGGATTTGAGCACCTATAACCTGGTGTGAGTGTTTGTATGGCACCTTCAGACATCATCAATGCCTAATTCTATTTCAGTCGACATTATCGAATCCTTCTAAATATTTTGGATGATCATTTTGGATGATCAAAAAGCACATGTGTGTATGAATTTCAAGAACACTAGTGTTGAAACGCCGTGAATTACTGTACTTTTCCGCATTACATTCATTTTACGAATTTATTCATCAGATTAACGAAAGACAAAACTATTTTTGTAATGAATCAAAACTTATTTTTAAAAATAATTTCATTTTCCCGTGTAATATTTTATACTCAAAGATTGTCGAGCCAGGCAAAAATATAAACATTAAAAAAACAAATGCTTATGTTTGATTGATTAATCCATACTACAGTTCATTTTGTTCGTCGTTGACATCACGCTTGCTTCTAGGATAGGAATGTAGACGACATGCAATACTCATACCTGATCCTACTAACTAAAAGAGAGGCACATCTATCAAATAAAGTCATCTAATCTGACATACCTAAACTTAGTTCGGCTAGGGGACCAAGTACTCTAAACACAGAAGAATAAATAAAGAAGAATAATTTTATTGAAAGAGTTTTGAATCTGGCAGAGTAAAATACCTGTGCATTTCAAATATACACAACATAAATTCTTCAGTGTTATTGACTTGAAATTGAGTCCGCTGCTACTGATTTTGAACAATGCTTTCGAAATCCATTAAAGATCTACGTTTCATCAGCATGAGGAATCGCCTGTCGTGGACAACTGTAATAAACTGTATTCCACATTAATTCGGAGTACCTGGCTAACTCCACAATTATTCCGGATGCCGCTGAGTAGGCTACATTTTCCGGAGCTATTCGCGACCACCAGCGATTTGCGCGTCTGAAAAGAAGTCATCAATTTCCCTCATTCACCTCTCGAGTTCCCACTGCGTATGAATTGGCACTTCCCAGCATTCAAAGCGCCGCGTTTTCCACCGCGGGATTAACGTCTGCAGCGTAATGGTGTGTCTCCGCGGTGACCCCGTTCCCCCCCCCCGCCGTTCCCATTCCCAGAGTCGTCCATCTTGCGGCCTCCCATATCACCCAGCGGGCACCGGGTCGCCTCCCGCATCCATATTCCGCGCGTCTCCGCCACTGCACCGCACTGTGCTCCACTCTGCTTCGTCCCGCCCAGCCCCGCCCCGCTCCGCCCCGCTCCGCCCCGCCCCGCCCCGCCCCGCCCCGCCCCGCTCCCCCCGCCCCGCCCCGCCCGCCCCGCCCCCCCCGCTCCGCCCCGCTCCGCCCCGCTGCGCCCCGCCCAGCCACACCCCGCCCCAGCACTCTCTTCCACACCACGCCACGCGCCAACGCCACGCCACGCCACGCCACGCCACGCCACCTGCAGGCTACAGACTACAGTAGCTCAAATGCCAAGTCCGTGGGAGACAGATCTGTGGGTTCCCCCAAGAAGAGTCACAGCACACCCTTGGAAGTAAAACATAGCTTGGCGTGGTCCAAAGAAAAAAATATTGCTTTGATACAATGGGACGTTAGAAATAAAGGTATATTGGTGTACTACCAAATCATCGGAATACTATTCGAAATGCGTGCGTAGCATCGGTAGCTCGAATTTAACTGTGGGAATTCGAATTTAACGTTCTGTGAATGACCAAGTAAAACAGATCCTTAGCGAATGCAGTTGTTGGTTCCGATGTGAAGGTTCTTACATCGGGACGGCATGGGTACGACTATTGATGGTACACAGATCATCGACTCCAGTTAATGTTTTGGAACCGGCCTATTCTTGAGTGAGGATTTTTAAAGCTGGATGCTCTAATCGGTCGAATCCATGATTTCCTCCTGTCCCAGACCGGAGCGGTGCCTTGTACAATTGGGGCCGCATGCGATCCCCAATTCCATCCCTGAGGCTAACCAACGGGTCGATCTCCTATCCACACACCTTGCCATTGATCTAAAACATTTGCGAAAAATGTCGGAGATTCGAGAGATCAAGATATCTGGTGAGAAAATCGACTATAAAGAGACATGTGAAAAAAGAAGTACCACATTATATCTCCATGTATCGTTGTACCTGTTAGCATGGAAGGTAACAATTCGCATTTTTCTATATGATGATTATACCGTTCATTTAAACGCCGCACTGTTAATCAATCATCTTAAGTCAATTTTAACGTTTAACTCCAGACGTAAAGAATGATTCAATATGTAGAATGTCGAGGGAATGTTTCAATATTCAAATTTCCTTTCTAATGTTTTATGCCACTGGCACTGTCACTGTAGATTCCATGTCACTGTAGATTCCATGTCACTGTAGATTCCATGTCACTGTAGATTCAAGTTTGTTTTAAGTGCGATTTGGTCATATACCATGAAGGGTATTTCTTACTTTTTTACAAGGTCAGTGACTAGTCTTTATTACTACGACTATTCTTCGAATATCATGGGCAGCCGCTCTGGTGATTTTGTTTTATTTCAATACCAAATGTCGTCAAATGTCAATTAATGCTATCGTTTAATACGTTTCCAAGCGCTTTCTCGCTATACTACACCCCTGTACCGTACAGGTTTTTCGTGTACGTCTCCGTGCTGACGGTACTGACATAGTTATATAGGACATGATGCAACATAGAAACTTGAACCAATATTTATAAAATATTATATAGAATTAAATTTATTTAAAAAAAATGTACGAGTCCAAATGGCTTCACGGGAATGCAGCTACGTAGGTGTTAACATTAATGAGACAAGTCAACGCACGAGACCAAATGGACTCGTAGTAAAAAAAACAAAATCTCCCTACGAGACCTTATGATCTCCCATGGCAGACAACTTTTTTTTCTTTGGGCAGCACAACGAGAACGTATAAATAATAAGAGAATACCACAAGATAAGAGAGATTCCATTGTGATAATTTATGCTCCCGCATACTGTGTAAAGTTTCGACTCCAAATAGGAATATCTGTTATTCATTATTGGTAGATTAACATTGCCTGGGAGATTATACATGGAATACCACTCTGAACACAATCGATATTTTCCAAAGAAGGATGAGGGATCACTTTAATACCTTGGTTCGTGGCCAGATGGCGCTGTGGCAACAGACCAGCCCCCTGTCTCGTAATATCCGGTACAACGAAACTAGCCTAACGAAATTAATTAATCGCCAACAGAGGATCGACAGATCTCGGAACAAGCTTATAGCTTAATCTTTGTTGATGATAATGACATGATTGATGAGGGATTTCTAAGTACACTCTGCGAATGTTGCCGTTGTGCAGATGGCCAATGCAACTGAAAATTCCCTATTACAATCAATTGGTAGTTCTGTCATGCGATTAATTTCATCTGGCATAATTATAAGAATAACCTTGAATAAAACCGTGAAAGTTATGTTTTACAGAACTTGAAAATGGAGGACCAAAATAGAAGATAACTAGAAAAAGAAAGAAAATACTAAATTCACATTTCGATTAACAAAATAACCACTTCAGAGGAATGTTATACTACGCCTTGTAACCGTCACGTATCTACCTAACTATTTCGTAGTACGCCGAATTACAGAAGTAAATCTGTTATTTACTTGTTTCGTGACGTGTGATTACACCGTCACACAAACCTGGGAATACCTCAAATTATGGATAATTCCCTATCGGTGGTGGGTTCGTCTTTGCTAACTAATATTCATTTAACAAACAAACACAATTTCATAGTTTTAAAGAACAAGTAACATATATTCTTTCCAATATGATCCTTCGTACACTCACGTTCACATATTCTCCTACGTGATTACTTTTCCTTTTGATTACACAATGGTAGCTAACTCCCTACCTAAACTGCAGTTTTCTGTAGTTTAATAGTGACTCTGATCTACATTTACACGAAACAAACAGTAAATACATATGTACACTTCTCAAAACAAATTATCTCTTAATGAAACCCACAATTCACAATTTAAATAACCATCCTGTAAAAAATACATACTAACAATATACCAAAATTCACTAATACCTTTTCAATCTTAAATAATACTACACTCAATATTTACACTTAATATTCAGCTTCTGCGTGACCTCGCAGTGCAAAATTCTGTTTTACAAAGTCTCTTGACTGTTCATGAAATAACGTTTTACCAGAAACAATTTAACAGCTTTCATTCATGTTCAAAACCTTTTACATAGACAATTCCTCTTAAATGATTTCAAATAACATCAAGTCAATTATGTATGAATTTAGATAAAGAATTATACACAAGGACGACTTTTATCAATAAACATAAAAATTATTTAGATCTGATTTCTCTTACGACTGCAAAAATAAATTTACTGGTTATCAAGACTAATATTTAGTAAAACTTGTCCGATCATTGTCTGTTACTGAGGGAAGCTCATATTACAACGTTTTAATTTGTGCAATCATAATTCTATCTTGAAAGTTTTCCAAGTTGCAATTTAGTAAATATTCTTTCTGCTTTTCTGTGACTCACGACCGGCGAATTCTCCAAGCTGGTCCCGCGCTGAGTAGACGGCTGTCGAGCGACGTTCACGCCCCAAGGTCGTCGTTGTCCTGCGACGGTTCGTGCGCTGCCTACCGCGATGGAATCGGAGTATTTCCGTACGTCTTCTCCTCGTTGTACAGCCCAGTTAAACCACAGCTTACACGAAGGTGATGGTCGCGTTAGAATGCGAGTCCAAAACTCCAAATTATAACTTTGTTTTAGTGAAAGTTGAGCCAGTTGTTGAATAAACTATGCTTTTCGGAATTATCAAAATTCTCCAATAGAATTTTCGAAATGAAATCCCATAAATAAAAATGAAATAGAATAAAAGAAGAATAAGTAACTGCTCAAAACTAAAACTGAAAAAGCTGTAACAAAGAAACAGAAACACGTCCTATGTTACAAAAAATCTCTTCTATATTCCAGCAACGAGAATGTAGCAACGTGGTTTTATAAATTCATTTTAGTCCACTACCACTGTTATTCTTACATTCGTTGCATTACTTGTTTAATATTCCTATCGAATTTTACGTAATCTTGACATATCACAGTGATTAATCCCATGAAAAATACTTAGACAATTACCTTTTAATAAAGCTTCATTTCTGGTATTTTCCACGTGTCCTCGTCGGTTGTGTGGTGGAATAGTACCCATCTAATCACTTCAGCGTCTCGATCCGGAAAGAAAGACAATCTCGTCCGAGTCAAGCCTCATGCCACATTCGCATTTCTACAAAAGTTCTGATTGGCTAGGGCGAAAGTACGTTCAGAAATTTGTTTCTAGGTAACGCCATCTCTTCGCTACTCTAGGAACTATTTGTAGGGCAAGATGTCGGGTATTGTCACTTCAATATTTCTTTTGTCATGAGTGTAGCCGATGACAAGCGGTTACAACCTGATCTTGTTTTGCCCATTTACAGGGGCCTGCAACGGTATTCGAAATATTTATCGAAAGCTCCCTTTAACTTTGAAAATGAGTTGATTTTTTAGCCTGTAGATGTTTAGAAAAATCACCTAACAAAGCAATTGCAACGTGTGACGATACTTTCTCTGCAATAGTAATGGATGCGTTGGTTTCCGACTGTCGACCTCAATAGAAACTCTCATTGAAATTACGCTGATACTCCGGCGTCAGTTACCCGATCCGGTCACATATTACCTCTGCAGAACGTGGCTGTCTTACTACCAACAAGTAGGAAACGAACATTTCGTACACTTTCTTGCCTAGTAAGAGCCGAGCTTGAAACTCGAGTAGTGCACAAAAATATTAACAATAATAATAACAATAATAATAATAATAATAATAATAATAATAATAATTTCCAGGAATATAATACTTTGATAGTTATTTAACACAGAGTCGCAAGAAACTAACAAAAGAATTATTCGTTTTCTAAATTCGTTGTCAGTTTAAAAACAGACCGATCCCTTAATGTCATCTCATGAAGTATGAAGGCAACAAAGAGTTGAATGATTTTGGAGAGAAAGAAGGAAGAGACAAACAAGTCATTGACACGAAATATGGAAGATGTCAGCATGTGTTCGTGGAGATGTACTGTATACTACTTACAAGATTTGATGCCATAAAGTTCTCTGATACCGGATGAATCGTTACTGTTATGAACTGCATGCTTAGGGCGCCCAACAAATGCTTTCAAAAGATGGATAATAAACTACTCGGTAACTCTGAATGGTTGAGCCGCATTAAGTATCCCAAAGTTGCTTTGAAATAATGCTTTCTTGGAACAAATTTGCATTGAGGAAATGTATAATCACTCTAGAAGCATGTAGATTGGAAATTATTTACACAAAAATGAATATATTTGTTCGGAAAGAAAAATTAACCGTGAAATGAAAAGCAATCAAATTGTGTAAATTGAGTGCTTTTTAATTTCTTGAGATTACTTTTATTCTTGTATGTGAACAGTTTCATACTTATATTTCAAAATTTTATTTTTACGTAGCTGCACTAATACTCATAATACACTAATTTAGTACTCCAGTTTCCTATTTATTGTTTACTGCACTTCAGTTTCCTGTTGAGCAAGAAACAAAATTTGGGAAAATAATTTTAATTTAGGAAACTAATTTAGTTAATTACATAATTATTATAGTGATAATCTTAGTTTGAATGTTCATTAATATAACAATAGGCGTAGTCTTGTGACAGTGTAGGGTAGTGCATGATAGTAATGAAGAAGGTAATTGGAAGGTCTTAGTGTCGTTGGAGGAGGGCAGGGATTAAATCGTGCAAGAAAAATATTATGTTTGATGTTATATATGTCATTAGTTTTATCAATATATTGTATCCACTGATTTATATTATTATTATTATTATTATTATTATTATTATTAATTATTATTAGCCTATCGGTATTTATGACCGTGCTACACGTAATTTTCCGAGGCCCCGAAGAGATTTACGTGTGTAATTATAGGGATCGGATTTTTAAGGCTGCATCTCTTAGCAAGACAAGATTGTTACGCCTTGAATTATGAATATGAGGTGATAGGATGATAATGAGTGTTGAAGGCATATTCATAAATACGACCACGCCTACGTAGAATTCGAACCTGCAGCCTCCTCAGTGCAAATGATGACTGCCGCAACCGTCTGAACCGCGGGGTCGGCTTAATAATAATAATAATAATAATAATAATAATAATAATAATAATAAATTTGCAATTATATCTGAGTTGTAGCTAATCACAGTTTAAATAAATTTTAGCACAAATACCATTTTCTCGGATAGAGTTTGCTATTGGGGCGAAAGCAGCTGCTTGGAGAGCTCCGGTCCGTGTGTCGGGTTGGAGGGGGAGACAAGCGAACGCGGTGCAGGGGCGGGGGTTGGCCGCGATTAGGCAATTTGCTCGGCAACCGATCCCTGCGTCCCGCTGCTTATTCCGCCGTGCGTCGTCTAATTGCCGCAATTAACCCTAAGCCCCGCGTGCGCCAGCGGGCAAGTGAACGCCGCCCGGCGCCAAGATAAACATCGTCAGGCTGCCGTCCGCCTTTTTGCCAATCGCTCCGACTGGATACCGAGCGGCGGCGCGGGGGGAGACGGCGGTCGATTCCGCAATCGCAGGTCGGCTCTCGACGGCGCTGATTAAGATTCAGAAATGATGTTAAAACATTGTTTAATTTCCTTTCAGCTGTAATTGGACGGTGTTATGCAGAAAGAGACATATCCTCAAATTATAAAAATGCGCGATCAGTCGACTGGGGCATATTCATTTTCCGTATAATCCTTTGAAGGGGTCCGAGAGACAGAAAATGGGACAAAGGCAGATACAGCATGGGACGGCAACAGACAGACAAACACAGACACCAATCTGTCAGATAAACCGCCAGTCAGACCGATAGACGACCGACCGGCGGGCTGATGGACGGACGGACGGACGGAAGGACGAAAGGACGGACGGACGGACGAAAGGACGGTGGGACGGACGAAGGGAGGGACGGACGGACGAAGGGACAGACGGACGAAGGGACGGACGGACGAAGGGACGGACGGACGAAGGGACGGACGGACGAAGGGACGGACGGACGAAGGGACGGACGGACGAAGGGACGGACGGACGAAGGGACGACGGACGAAGGACGGACGGACGAAGGGACGGACGGACGAAGGACGGACGGACGAAGGGACGGACGGACGAAGGGACGGACGGACGAAGAGAGACGGACGGACGAAGGGACGGACGGACGAAGGGACGGACGGACGAAAGACGGACGGACGAAAGGACGGACGGACGAAAGGACGGACGGACGAAAGGACGGAACGTATCGACGAAGGTCGGAAAGAACTTGACATGAAAAGAACGAACAAACAAAAGGACGGACGAACGAAATGACGGAGGGACGGACGGACGGACGAAAAAACGGGCGGACGGACGAAAGGACGGACGGATCAGCTGGACGGACGAACGGACTGACGGGCGAAGAGAACAGATGAACGAACAGATAGATGAAACAACGTATCGACGAAGAGTCGGAAAGAACTTGACATTTTTATTTGTCAATATTTGGCATCTATATTTCTAGGAAGACAACATTTAACATCCTAGTGCCTGTAGAGAAAGTATTCAATGTATCGTTTTCTCTAAACACGCTCAACGTGTGTTGCTCTTTCTCTACATATCGCTGTCCGTGGTATGGTTTCCCTATTTGCGTAGTTTACGCCATTCAGAGTGTTTAGGACATCGCGGCTCCTTTTAAATCCTAACTTCATGTGCAAAATCATTTTACCAGTCACCACGACCTACTTTTACAAAGCCCCGCAAATTATTGCGTTGAGATTATTTTAAGCCTAGTTCAAAAGTGTACGTTCATATTTCCCGGCCAGGAAGCTCGCGAGAGTTTCAATACATTTATCAGATGAAAAGTATGGAGTTTAGATTGTTCACGGTTCGTGCAAGCAACAGTGGTCCATAGGACTGTTGCGCTGCGCGCACAGAGGCATTAATTAGTAGTGCTACATGGCACAAGTGTTTTTGTACGAATGTCCTTTTCTCTTTGTTCTTGTCTAGTTTTTGGGTGTACATTAGCTGCCGACTACTGCCGATTAAAACACACTTTTTTACATTTTCTCAAATTTTCACTTTAATAATATTATATATGATAGAATATGGTCTTAAATGCAAATTTTTATCGAAAATTTTGGAGCCGTTCTTGAGAAAATATTGCTTGAGCGGTTTTGAATGTATTGAGCTAATTTTCACAAATAATATTTCATTTTTCGAGAAACTTCTTAAACAATATTTGAAGCACTTGTTCTGACAAATAAAATTACAATAAAACCCAATTGTAATATTAACGATAAAAAGACATTAAATAGTTTGTGTAATTTTGGAAAATATTACACAAAGTAATGTTTCATAAAGCGTTTATGTTACTGAAAATTAATCTTTTTTCTATTTCATTTTATGCATTGCATGTGAAGTGCGGTTATCTCATTTAGTTTAAATGACACAGAAGATCTGTTCACTTTTCTTGATTATTTGCATAATTTTTAGACATGTTATGGCAGTTGTATTATATCAACTTACATCTTTCTACATGTGCTGAAGTAGGCATTCAATTTGGACATTAATTTTAATAAAAATGGCCTTCTGGAAGAAAAATCTTATTTTCTTTCCTGTAAATACAATACATCATTTGATTACAATAAAATATATATTGAAGCAAAAAATCTGAATAGCAACTCTTTCCTTTTCCTGTCGAAAATCCCATACTATTTGAGAGATCAATTTTTGATTTTTTATGTAAAATTAATCAATGCATATTTTCTAGGCGCGATGGGCTAATTCTCAGAACACCGTTGTTTGTTTCAGAAACCAGGATAGTTTCCTACAACAATAAATATTAGACCTTCCATAATTGCGATCTTACTTTGGGTAATTTTCTTTTACATCAAACATTACTAAATGTCAACATGAAATAAAATGATTCTCTGTATACATCTACGCATTTATGAACCTACATAGTTTTAAATTTAAATTAGGAATACTGTACAATTAAATATTAATACACAAATATTAATAATTGATGAAGCGCTGACAAGAAAAAGACAACAAAATTTTTCATGTGGAAACAAGTTGAAGACGTTCAAAATTGAATTTTTGGAGAGCATCGCGTCCTGTTCTCTTGAACTTCACGTCACCAGAATCATGTAACCTACTTTCCAAGACCTGTTCTTCTTAAAACGGTCTGTAATTGGTTAATTTTCCAGATCGAAACCCGCTTTACAACACAATGCAGGAAATGGATGGCACAGAAAATGGCAGTTTAAGTAACGGGTTTCCACATTCAGTCCACAATATTAGAAAAGAATCCCATCCAAATTTTCCGCATGATCTTGGGACGAGATTGCTCAGTGGAACAACCGTTTGAAACGTGCAATCATTCCCGTCTGCCACATTGTACTGGAAACATCCAGCTCGATTTTGAAACTTAAAAAATTTGTGAACGTTTTACACTGTTGCTTTAATAGATAGATATTCGCGTAATAAATATTATAATTTAAAACTTTTTAGTGGGTCTCAGCAGAGAAGTATTTGGGAGACACGTTTTTTAAACTGAGGGATCCGGATTCAGACTAGAGTATTTCTCATACTCACTTGTCATTTTCAGGGCGATTCTGAGGTCCATCCAGTCTCCTTTAAAAATGAGTACCAACAATTACAGATTTCATGAACAGTAATTATTGAGTAAATGTTTGATTAAGCATGAAGCTTCTCAGGCAATTTTCTCGAAATTTTTGTAACGAGTAAGAACTCAAGCAGGCCCGTTTCAACTAGAACAGACGGCACTGGAAGACGTATTTGCGTCCAACAACATTAACATGAGATAACTATTTCAGTATGTTTCCCACAAATGTTTTACAAAAGTGTTTTAATGCAACCCGCACTGTATTTACTCATTAAGGAACAGCGTTGCAGCAGTGTGGACAGCGTTTTCTCGTGGCGCCGCAAGCACGAGGAGTGCAACGAAGTCCACTAGTTATTTACAAAATGCGAATAGCCGGGAAAATATACTGACGTGAAATGCTATTTAGTAATAGAATAAGTGAAGATCAAATTAACAAAAGAACAATGTTACTTTATTTCTTTGCCCTTAAACTTGCAACGTTTATAGTGAAGGGCAGACACACCGTTTCCCTCCACACACATGCATTGGGAACATTTATAGCTACACGTTTCACGTTCAATTTGCGGGACGGCTTTTTTATATCCAATTCGATTTCTTTTTTTCCAATATCTGATTCACCAATCTCTTCGTTACAGCTTCATCTCGAATCATGCGTTTCGTTTATTTTTTTTTTCAAGGAATGGCTGAAGTAATTGCTGAGACCAAATTGCAGTATTGTAACGTTATTGTACGCAAAAAGTATGTGCTGCTGTAGATCCATTAGTTTTGTTAAGAAGATACTAAGAGACAATGATACTTTACAGTATCGCCGAAATAGTTTTTGCATCCATCACAATTCCATTTTCAATATTCAATAAGCAATTTGAATCCGAAAAGAGAAGGTAAGAATTATGGGAATGTGCTCCACCTAACTGGCTCTGGCATTTATAGAGTTTATAAATAGTTTTCTTGCGGATATTTCAATCAATACTAAACAGCTTCTGAGAGGAAGTTAAATCATGTAACAATCAATACTCGCAATTGTAGGTGAATAGACCTTTACAAATCTCGACAAACAGAGATACTATTAGAAACATTAACGCAACAAGCAATTTCTCAAACAGCGCCAAGGTATTTAAAAGAAGATAACTTTTGTACACATCCAATACAATGCTCCACTCTTTCGTAACGGAAAAAGCGTGTACGTTAACAAATATAGTCTTTCGTGGATGCGAAGCCAATTATGTCTTCAAATGACGAGGAACTTCAGACGACTCTAGAATGATTTCTTGAGCAACGAAGCGTTTAAGTCACGTTTCGTTTTCAATAGAGTTTGCAGCACAGAGGATTCGTTCCGCTGTGAACCGAAACGAATCGCGAACCGCAGGCGAGAACAACGGCCGCGTCCGATGCAACGTTCCGCGAGCGGTGCATCGAGTAGCGCGTGTTAGCAATGCAAATGCGGCCGTGACAACGACTGTTATGTCCGAGCGCTCAAAGCATTTCCTGCTCTCTGCTATGGAAAAGAATTCAATTGCATTGCCATTCCATTAATCAATGGTCTAATGCCATGATCAATGTGGATTTATTTGGAGGTTTTACGTTCTCATTTTATAAAAAAATGTCAATAGGATTTGTGAAACCAAATAGATTAATTTATTTTGAGAACGTTCACAGAAATTATTTTTTTATGCTGATTGCTTTAAAGACGATATTCCGAGTATGGTCTTTATTAGCAGGCCAATTATTTTACGTTTAAGTCTACAGAACAAGAGATATTGAAAAATAATGTCAGTCGCCTGGTTTTCCTGCAAGGGAGTTCACGTGCTACTCAGAAAGGAGAACGAACCACCAAGAAGATAGTCATGCAACGGGAATATGGAACGTAAAGCTAAATAATTACTTTTATCATCACGCTATGTTCTAACGCCATCTCATGCGTTAAAAAGAGCATAAGTGTGATTGTGATGAACACGATATTATAATTTTCTGTTAATATTCTTTAGAGAGTAGAAATGAAAAATAACAAATAAGAAAGTAAGAATAAATTAATGAAACAATAGACGAAAACCAAAATAAAGTTTTCAATTAACACATTTATTTTCCTAATATTAAGAAAATAATAGATACGTTAGGATTAGTTAGGATAGTTATAGATACGTAGGATTCATTTTTCTAATATCAATATTTCATCACACTTTTCCCAGTCAAACATAATAACACATAACAAAGATTTGGAGATTTTGTGTTATGAACTAGCGTTGAGTACTTTGTATTCTTTTGTTACTTCTAAAACTAGATATGATGGAATCAAAGCAATGAGCAGACTGATAACTCCAGAAAAACATAATAGATTTAAATGGATGTTGGAACAGGTCAAAAGAGATCACGTGAATAAGTCGTGGATTACTGAACTATCTTGCGCATTTCACTTCTGAATTACAATAGTAAATAATACCTGTATTAAAGGAGAATGCTTGGGAAATAAAAGTTTTCGTATTTTTTTTAGTAAGAACATTCCCTGATCTCTGGTGACAGCTCCACGGAGTTGCAAAACCACAGTTTCGGACCGACTAATCTAATGAATGGTCGCTCTTCTGTTCCATTTTTAAAAAAGTGTCAAAACTCGATGGCAGACACCCTTTGGTATTGCGGTCAGACTGCACGACAGGATCCTCAATTCCCCACAGGATCCGAAATTTGACTTTTGTCTGTTCCAAGTGGAATTTGTAGAACTGCGGCAGGTTCCTTTGAGATTCTCCTTTTCCCCTCACTCTCATTCTCCCATTTTCTCCATATACATACTCATTCCTTATATCATCGTTACCACTAATAGCAACACAAACCATGGAGAGAATGAATTGCATAATTAATAATGAATTGTGTAAAAGACAAAACATGAATGACTGGGGGCGGAGTCGAAACCTGCCTCCCACTGCCTTCAACACACGAAAGCACGGCAACGCACCGGAAGGGACCGTCCACCAACCTCTCTGTCTCTCCTAATCGCTAGCGGGCAATGCGTGCAGGCTGCTCTTGTAACGCGCCCGTCCAGAACGTTCCACGGAGCGTCTAATGAAAATTCAATACCATCCCCGCCCCCGCCCCCCCGCCGCCCCCCACCGCCGCCACCGCCGCCACCGCCGCCACCGCCGCACCGCGCCCCGCCGCCCCGCCGCCCCGCCGCCACCGCCGCCACCGCCACCGCCACCGCCGCCACCGTAGCCGGGCGCGCCGTGCCACCGCGTGCACTTGGGAAGAAATTTCGATGCCATATTTCTCCACATGAAAGCTAGCTCACGGCCGAACTGTGGCCGCCCCCGGCCCCTCCCTGCCCCGTCCCTCTCCACCACGTTCCTCCCTGCCCCGAAACTTCCCGCTCCGCCCTTCCCCGCCACGCCACGCCCCGCCCCGCCCCGGGCCGCTTTTTATGTCGCAACGCATTCTTCTTTTCTGGAACCTGACGTGAAGTAACATTAATGCGATGTCACATAAAACGAATCGCGCAGCACTGCACAATCGTTTTCGAATTATACGGCAATATTATGACGTGCTCTTGTCGTAAACGAATTAGGGCATATAAATCAGACTGATGGCACAATAGCCAGCAGGTATTATGGGAAGGAATGGAACATAGTGCCTCACTAACGCCAAATTTATTACTGCCCTGCTTGGGCATTATTTTAACGAGAGTATAAATAACATTTAAATCTGTTGTTCCATGACTAAAATATAATAAAGTAAAATGGGGCAATGTGGAAACCAGTATATTTGAGAACAATTTAATTCCCACGTAAATTCCTAGAACAATAGATTGCTAAAGTTACGATCACTTTTATTGCATCCAGTTGATTCGATAAATAATTGCTCCAAACTCAAATAATTGCATTCATCATTGTGCAGCCTAATAAAACAATGGAACTCCGTGGCTCTATTCGAGGATTACATGATAAAATTGAAAAATATAATACCATTTATAGAAAAAACTGTCTGAAGGCGTGCAGTTCATTTTACTTCTGTGAACAACAATGGTTGTTACAAAAACTTAAAACTCAAACAAAATAAATCGAAAATGCGCATTAATGCTATATTTGTTCATGACTTCTAATGTGAAGAATAGTGAGCGACAAGAAAATTTGAAAATACTGTATTTTAGGCAGACGGAACGAATTTAAAATAAGTAAATACATTTCTTTCATAATCATTTATAGAGAAAACAAATGCTTAAACTTCTTTACGTCTTTTACTGCAAAGCACTGCTTAGCTGATGATCACAATCGTTGAAAAACACTGCACACTCTTGTCTTTTAAACAAACAACTCATTTAAGGAATGACTCGTCAACCAAAGGCTTCTCGCAGCTACATAATCATTTGAAATTCTCTGTAAACGTGGAGTAGGAAGGATAAAAAATTCATTAAACATAAATATTATTAATGGAAGGGCGAAAAAATGCATTAAACATTTGTCATTTGAATTCATTAGGAAAAAGTAACAATCAAATACTGAAATTGAAATTCAATTATTTTTTTAAATGTATGCCTTCATCAAATAAAGGTTGAAATCCCGAGCACATAAACCTTCATTAGCACGCAAAGTGATTATAAATGAGAGGAAAATTACAAATAGTGGTTGAAATAAAATAAACTGAAATGAAAGTTTTGTATATAGGTACTGCAATTATATTACAATTACCAAGGATATTTTTCTCTAATTATCCGTGAACATGTTTAAATAAAACCCTCAGGTTGTGTTTTTTAATTTAATTTTTTTCTAATTTTATTTTAATATATTCCACATTCCATAACGACTCTCATATAGAGGAAATGTTCTAGAAAGTCGACTGTCATCATTCGCGAGAGGAAATCGGAATCAATTTTTTTGTGTAGAAAATAATATTTGCAATAATTTCTTAAAACTAGATAATTCATTTAATTAAATACTTAACAAATCAGGGTGAAATAAAAGGAAATTAAAAATCACAAAAAAGAGCAAAAAACGATATACACGTATTGTGAGTTTTATGAGTGTGTAATTGAAAACATTCGCCTAGGAGAAAGCAAAGCTACAAAAAATTAAAGTTTTTACTCACCCTTAGTGTCTTAGAGTTATCACCAGTGTTTTTGCTTAATTATGAGAGTCCATGCTTGCATAAGAAATCCATTTCCGAAGAACAGAAAAACAATCAAGAAGTAGTCATCGTGAAGGAAGTACTATTATAAAAGATCTATGTGAAATCTGTTATTAAGTTACATTAAATAACAAGAAAATGGATTCATTTAGACCAGGGGTTCCCAACGGTGTCCGTATAAGGTCCGCTGAGGATCAATGAAATTTTGAATGGGGGTCGATAATGATCAAAGGGTGAATTGAGGGGTCAATAACCCGAATATAAACTGGCGTCTAAACAATATAATCAAGATCTCATTGATTTAAAAAAATGATAAATATAATTATTTGGTTTCTGATATAAAAAAAATAAAAATACAAATAAGCTTCCTTTCTTACATATAAATTGTTCATCCTTAGGAGAGAGGATGCTCAGAAAATTATAATTATGCAATTACAGTGACAATCTATCGCGTGAACTATTCTCCGCAATATGTATGAAGAAATGTTTTAGCCAGTTCTTAAAAACTACTCAACATTTCGTAACTATTGCATTATAATGAAGATTAGAAACCCTGCTACTCAAAAAAAGCAAAATACTCTGTGATAATTGAAAAATTGAGACATCTACGAGAATATTGGTGTACGAAAATGTAATCTTTAAATCATTTATGTGCAATTTTTCGAGTTATAATTATGAATGCTGTCTAATTGGTGCAGTGTGTGGCGTGCGGTGTCTGTCGTGTAAGTGCGGTGTCTGTCGTGTAAGTGCGGTGTCTGTCGTGTAAGTGCGGTGTCTGTCGTGTAAGTGCGGTGTCTGTCGTGTAAGTGCGGTGTCTGTCGTGAAGTGCGGTATTTGTCGTGTGGTCGGTGTCTGTCGTGTAAGTGCGGTGTCTGTTGTGTAAGTGCCGTGTCTGTCGTGGTGCTGTGTCTATTGTGTGGTGCGGTGTCTGTCGAGTGGTGCGGTATTTGTCGTGTGGTATTTGTTATAAATATGGGTGAGTGGTATAGTGGGTATGTGTAGATGTGGTGTGATAATCGCGCGCATGTGAGTGCTTGTGCGAAATGTCTGAAGGAAAAGTGTTTAATAAACACATGGAAACACAAGGAAAAGTGTTTAATAAACACATGGCAAGAAACACACCGTATTTATAATTGACTGTATTGTCAACACTGACACACTGATTATGAGAACGCATTCAGAGAATGACAGTCAGAAAGACAATAATACATTTTCAAATAATGGCTTATTTTGCAATCAAAAACAACATTATTATAGCCGCCTTCTCTTCAAACAGTTTTTCATCGTATGGTGCTCGACTTACTTGGACTAGAGAAAGCGTACAATTTCTGTCTGAAACTTTTGCAATTTTTAGACGAGTTAAATTATTTCATTGAATACTTTCTCACTACCAGATTTATTCAAACGGCGCAATTAATTCGTTTGCCGGCAGAATCCATCGTGTTGTCGTGTTACAACTAATATAGAAACAGTTTAGAACGAGTGATCACGACTTTGGCCTTTTTAGATACAGTATATGACATATTCATTTGCGTAAATCATATTTCCGTGTAGTTTCTGAATGAGAATCTGTACGACATATTAAACGTGTGAAACAGCCTGACGAATCAGATGGATCTGGAGATCCCGACACCCCGACTGCCCAATATCCCCACATCCGGATCTCGCGACATCTCGTCATCCCAGTATCTCAACATCGCGACGAACCTACCCTGACCATAACTCTGTATCTCCTTATGGGAGTAGGAAGTAAATGAAATTTAAAAGAAGATTGCATACCAACCCGACATAAAGAATCACCGCAAGAGAGAGACTTGACGAAAAACAACCCAGTGGAAGATAAAAAGGATGAGTTAATATTCCTTTTAAAACTTAATCACGAGATCTCACAGAAAGTAGGTTTTCTTCTTCCGCCGACTCATCTGCGTTGCATTCTGGCTTAGCAGCGTGATGTGGAATTCAATATATTATCAAACCACATGAACGAAGAAAAAAATGAAAAACAAAAATAAATAATGAAAGAGTCAATAAAAAAAAAAAAAACAAAGAATGAATTTCTAAACGATTGAACGAAACTACTTACAGAAACGAATTGATGAACGAGCGATGAAAGCTAAATGATGAATGAAATTATTAACTAATAAACATGAAGCAGAACAGAGAAGAATGAAGAACCGTGAGAAAAAATCCCATATGTTGAAGTATATTTCTGAAAAAATTGGAAAGGAAAGATCAATCCATTGTTAAATAAAGAAAAGTCAATATTATCCGATTGTCACGAGCCTGACTGTTAACCAAACAATATATCAGATATAAAAACTGTTCAAAGTACCGGTCGTCTCGGTCGTTTGTGTAGCGTCATAGACTTGACCCTGCTCCTGAGTTGCAAGGTATGAGGATGAGGGAGCCAAATATAGGCTCCCGAGCAAACGCCACCCCTCACGGAAATCCCAGACGCCGGGCACAAAAGGCGGCGTCGGTAGCACTCGCTTCAAGACGAGTGCGTGGGGGGGCAGATGACGTAGGATGTCATGTGACTCGGGTCTACATTAAGGTGCGTCGCAGGACCATTCTGGGGTAACGTTTTGGTTTCCTCGCGGCAAAACACCGTAAAACGTATCCGGCCAAGTCTGGCGCGGAAGTGCTGAAGGCACGAGTAGGTGTTCGAGGTCCGGACACAGTGAAGTATGCCTTATACTTCAGGGCAGATGGTCTGCCGAGGCACATGAGGTGCCCAGTTGCGAATAGGCCGAGTTGGCTACTCGCAGTCGCGGCCGGAAGGCGCGTGTTGGGAGAGAGGGGCTGCGGCAGGTAGCTCCGACAAACGCCTTAGAGTGAGATTCTAGTTCCTGTACATAATTTATTGTAAATAAACTGTAAATACCCACTCGTGTCTGTTTCCTTCTGGCGTAGATCCCTATCCACGACGTTACACTTGGTAGTCAGAGCAAATCCGAAATATACACAGAATCGAAAACAGTGATGTAAATCCGAAGACACCTATTCGATTCCTGCACGGTGTGGTTATAGAATTGAAGAATTTAGAGTGAACATTACCGAAATTGCCCGGTCCGAGAGATTCACTAAATTTCCTACGAATTGTACGAATTGCGTATATACAAGCAATTTTCATAACGTGACTTCTATCTTTTGAGTAATGCAGTGTAAATGAAATGTTTCCGTTTCTTCTCCACAATTCCGCGTGCAAGGCCGTTTACCTCTCCGGAAAGGCGGGCGGTGGCAGGGGTGGGGGGAGATGGGCAGCGGGGGAGGCAGCGGTGCCGTCCCTCCCCACTCCGAGCGGCCTGGTCTCTCGCTTCCGCGGCCCGGATTCATATTTTAGCCGAGTTTACTGCCACGGGTCGAAGCCGTGGCGTGCTGGTTCGCCCGCACCCCGCCTCGTCCACCCCCCGCCGCACAAACAGCACCAGAACGGAAGTTCGGAAGACGGAAAAAGTGGTCCTAATTATTGTTTTTTTGCTGTTATTATTATTGTTATTATTATTATTACTATTATTATTGTTGTTATTATTGTTATTATTACTTTATATTATTACTATTATCATTATTATTATTATTATTATTATTATTATTATTATTATTATTATTATTATTATTATTATATGCGTCTGGGATGACGAATGGGAAGCGTACTAGCTTCTCGTGCTATGGTGCCGGGTTCGATTCTCGGTCGAGGCAAAAATAGAGTTGTAACTTTCCTTTAAAATCGTCCCAGTTTCTGTAGCTGGGTGACGAAGAAAAGCTCAAGCGGGCGGATCTTGCTAGTTATGGTGAAAAGAATACGTCATGTTCGCCTCATGTCGCTCTTAACCCCCAAAATGGGAACATTGGGGGAAAATGGGAACATTGGAACAAAATGGGAACCCAAGCATGGGGGACACCGGTAGCTGGCCGGCGAAGTCGGACTACCGACCTCAAAACGCCAAATAAATACATTATTTATTATTATTATTATTATTATTATTATTATTATTATTATTATTATTATTATTATTATTATTATTTTAAAAAAGACTGGTGATGTTTGAAGCAAATATGAAATTAATAGTGTGTTGTGCAACACATATTTTTTATCTTTTACATTTTCCCCCATTATTAATATAGAAGGCCTGAAAAAAAAAGGAAAATATTTATTCAGCATTCAGACGGAAAACATTTATTCAGAAATTCATACATTCGAAATTGGTTCCTTGTAATTGTTAATGTTATGTAATTGTTTCCTATCATTACTCCACATCAGTTACCGACTTCACTTGTCTGGAAAAAAATTAAAAATTTGCTAAAAATTATTTTGAGAGTGAATCGTGCTTGAAATCATCACGACTACATTCCTTCCCTAAACATATTATGTTAAGAACATAGTATTACTACAAAAGGCTGGAATATGTCGATGGAGGTTTTATTTTCAAATCTAATTGACTAAATAACTTAACTTTTAATATGGATAACTAGTTTTATGGCTATCCGCATCTAAAAGGGCGTTGATTGAAATAATCTACTTCGTGATGCGGCCAGTAGTGATACGAGAAAACAAAAACCGAACAGATCAGCCAGGCTTGCGGATTTTCGTCCAAAAAGTGATGGGCTACGACGTCTAAAATTCGTTACCATCGGATTGGAACGTGTGTGTGTTTGTAAATAATAGATGAGAGGACAAGGAAGAAGAAGGAAAGATCGCGCGCGGCCTATGGCTCGTTTGGTGGGGTGCTGCTCCGACATTCGCCTGGTTTTGATCGGAGAAACCACGCAGAACTACCGATCAAAGCAGCCGGCCTTTAGAATCCTCCTGTAGACAGGGACTGAATTCGATCTAGCTTAGTGTCAAAATTCTGCAACCGTTGGGACTCGAACCAAAAGATTTCCTAGTCAGAGGCAGTGCAGTGTCATGAACTGATCGACCTAAGAACTGCAGTGACATTTTTACTAAGAAACATTACAAGATTATTTATTGATTCATTCATTTTTTCGTGTTTCCGGGCGCGTCAACTGCTTCGATCATTAGTCCCGTTAGTGTAGTGCATATTTTCTCTCTCGGGAGATAGCGGTCATCTTTCCCCGCTGGATGGCGAAATCCGGCGCCGACCTACCGTCGGCTAGTAGGGTTTCCCCTAACCAAGACTCTCCCACCAGCGGGGCATCGCCCCAGTCGGGACAAGCTCTAAGCCCCCGACCAGTCTCCAGGAATATGTGGTAGTGTAGTGCATGTTAGTGTACGTGCGTGTTTAAGGGGAGAGGATAGGACAAGGAAGAGGAAGGACAGATCGCGCGCGGTCCGTGGCCCGTTTTGTAGGGTACTGCTCCGGCATTCACCTGGTGTTGATCCAAGAAACCACGGAAATCTACCGATCAGAGCAGCCGGCCGCTAGAATTCTCCTTCAGACAACGACTGAATTCGACCTACCTAAAAAGCTAGTGTCAAAAAATCCTGCCGTTGTCAGGACTCGAACCTAGGACCTCCCGGTGAGAAGCGCTGCAGTGCCAGTTGATGCACTGAGCTACAGCTACCGGTATTACAAGATTAGATAAGCGTGTATGCTACCTTAAGTTGACGGCCAAAGCGCCGGCTTCATCCATAGGTTAAGTTTGTATTTAGTAATTAAGCACTGCTCCCTTCTGTGCCGCAAAAGCCAACGAACTGCGACGCTTCTATCCCCCCAAGAAATAAACGACCGCCCCGCCAGGGCTACTGGCGGGGAAAAAGGTTAAAAAAAAACTGAAGCCTACATATTCCATCGAGAGAAGCAACATTTTTTTGTCCGCCTTTTTGCAGCATTCGGCCCACAGTGCGCCACCGCCGCTGCCACCGCGGCGCGACGGCGCTCCGCAAACAATGGAGACTTGTTCGCGGGCGGAGGGCAACGACCCGCGGGCCACACGCGGCTTCCGCCTGGCGCTGCGCCCTGGACGCCCCTGATTGCCGGAGCATCTGGCGCTAACTCCGAGCTGCCGCTGCGGAGGCGCAAGGGGAGGCTGCGCAGGGGGACGGGGGGGATTCTGTGCGTGGGCGGCGCCGACGCCATCTCCGCCCCCGCGGCGCACGCGCGCCCCTATCGGCGGCTCGAGAACATACGAGGAGGGAGTGACGGCGTGCGACGGGGGAGGATATGCCCTTTTCGAGCGCTTTCGCCAGATGTTTAACGAGCAGAGGTACTTCTGTTACGCCATTCCTTAGAACTGATCGAATGTCTAAGAAGAATTAGTTTATCTCGTTGGAAGTTTTGTACATGATAGTTCAAAATGCAGATCTGATTACGAGGAACTCATAAAAGGGTCAATTAATGTTTGGTGAATGATGCATTTAAAATATTATCTATTACGGAGTATAATCACAATAATTAATGAATTGGAGTAGAATGAAGTGAAATAAAAGCAAGGAACTATTATGTAATATAATACGCTGTAGATAATCTGCTGATATGCCTACGATGTAGATTGCTTATCGATTCCGGGCGTGCCGACTACTAAGGTAATTAGTTCCGTAAATATAGTATGTTTTTGCACGTTAATGGTGGTGATCTTTCCACGCTGGATGGTGACATTCGGCGCCAACACAGTCAGCTAGCGGGGTTTCCCCTAATCAGGTATCTCCCACTGACGGGGCACCTCCCCAGCCGGGGCAAGCTGGAAGCTCCCGACCTGTCTCCCAGGATATGTGGTAGTGTAATGTATTTAAGTGGAAGAGAATGTAAGTAAGGAGAAGGATGCGACAAGGAAGGGGAAGGAAAGATACCGCGGGGTCAAATGGCCCGTTTCTAGGGTACAGCTCCGGCATTCGCTTGGTATTGATAGGAGAAACCACGGAAAACTACCGATCAGAGCAGCCAGTCGTTAGAATTATCCTCCGGATAGTGACTAGCTATCTAGCTGGTGTCGAAAATCCTGTCACTTACGGGTCTCGAAACTGGAACCTCCTGGTCAGAGGCACTGCAGAGATATCAGATGATTCCCTGAGCCACCTCTCCGGTACCTACCTTTTAGATATTAAATAGGTTGGATGGTATTGCATAGAAATGAATGTCGAACTATTCGTGAAAAGGCCTAACTCACATCACTTCTTTTATCAATAAACCAACAGCGATGCGACTTGTAACAATACATCACTTTTTAATAATAAACGAACTTGGAAAATTGCTTTACAATATTTTGAGTGCTATGTGCGAATAAAGAAAAGATTCTATTATTTGCTTGCCTTTGAGACTTCGTTCAGTGAAGTCTTTCTACGTCGCTCATACGTTTTGGACCTCTTCTGTTACACTTTTTTTTTAATTCTTTGGGACGTTGTTGATGCAACGCGTCTCTTAACCCTTGTTGGCCGTTGAGCGCTTTCTTCTGGAGTAATCCTCCTTTACTGAGCATACTATACTCATACACTTACACCTACTCCTTTACTGAGAATAATCTCAAGTCAAGTCTCGTCACGTCGTAGTCGGTCAGTGCCGTTTATCCCTTCGGCCAGGGGCTCGACGCCGTTAGTTCCCGGGGTTCCTGGCCGGTCACCTAACCAGGAACCCGCGAGTCTCGAATTCGCTTAACCTTCGTTACTTCACGGAGGGTAGTAAATGAATTCGGCTAGCGCCGCTGGCGCATTAAATAATACGTTCATTAAATATTATTTGTAGCGGAATAGCAAGCGGGTTGAATCTGTCACAGCGTTTTGATACATATTCATTCGTGACAGGTTCATTAAAAATCCTTACAATAAATTCATTTGATACAATATATTCTATACTGATATATTTAATACTAATAATTCATACTAGTTGGACCCGTGTAAATAGTCTGCACTTCCTAAATCACTGCTTTAAAAATGATCGTAGCCTTATATTCCAAACCATCTTTGAAAGCCGCACTGGACTGCGCGAAAAATCATTGTAGGCCTGGCACTGTGCATGAATCAATCATTCCAATGTTGCTAAGCGTTTATTACCAAACAGAAAGAAATACATCCATGGTATGAAAATGCAGAGAACGAAATAATAATTTAATTTCACAAAGGTTTTAACACTCTGCTCGTTTTAGACCGCCCTTTGAGCAGAATGAGTAACCAGAAGCAAAAATTAAAATATAACGATCTAAAGCTGAGATATAACGTTAAAAAGTATCATTTTTTCCCCTCTATCTTTTCCAATATCTCACAAGAGTGTTTTCCTGCGTATTAACCCGGATGTGCACCCACATTATATGACTCGTTAAGGCAACCATTGATGTCGCTAATCGCGAAAAAATCAGAAAGGCAACAATTTCAAAAGACAATAATATGGGAAAGACAATATAAAAAAATCCTCGCCGTCGGGCCTCGCTGTCGGGCCTAGCCGTCGGACCTAGCCGTCGGGTCTAGCCGTCGGGCCTAGCCGTCGGGCCTAGCCGTCGGGCCTAGCCGTCGGGCCTAGCCGTCGGGCCTAGCCGTCGGGCCTAGCCGTCGGGCCTAGCCGTCGGGAGCCGTCGGGCCTAGCCGTCGGGCAGCCGCGGGCCTAGCGTCGGGCCTAGCCGTCGGCCTAGCCGTCGGGCCTAGCCGTCGGGTCTAGCCGTCGGGCCTCGGCGAATTTTGTCAATTCTGAACACAATGTAGTATAAAGGGTACCGACCAAACCGGGAATCGTATTATAGAGGACCTGTTAAGAATGGAACTGTAAAAATTCTTCTGCTCCGGATGTGGTTTGGACTAATTCACAGGGAACTAACAGAATCCATGACATAATAGTAAATCTGTAGAAACTTTACGTATTCAGTTTTTCCAAGGACGGGAAGTCCTGAAACTGAGAATATCTGCAAAAATAAAATTTAAGAAATGTTTATAAATGGTAAATTCCAAAGCCAATTGCTTACTATAAATAAAATATTTTCGGTTTCCATTGGCATGTCTTATCCGACTATCTTTATCAATATTTTACACTTAATATTCCATGAAGTATTTCTAGTGACTAACATTCACGCATTTTGTCCGAGTTTAAAACAACTCAATGATCCCCACAAACTAAACCTTAATAAACTAAAAGAATGCACATTCCGTTTGGAGAAATAATGGAATTTTCATACCTTTGTTAACGAGCATAAATCATTCTTCTGATCATTGCAACTATATAATAAATAATATGACTAAATCTACCCATTCCTCGTTGAAATACTTCTTTATCCGATTTCTGGGCAACACTTCACTTTCCATCCTCACCCCCTCAAATTTTGCATACTTTTTATGAGCAACTCCCGTTAACATACACGTAAACAACAGCGGCATCTCACTAGACCTGCCGAGTGGCACACACGAATCCAACGGTACCTATCAGCATCATAGCCTCACCGCGCACCTGGACCGTCCGCGAACGACCTTCGATGTCAGCGTGCATCACCTTTGGCGCCCCGCCTTGCCCCATTCATTGTGGCTCGCGACCCTGGTGCGCTTGCCGATTTCCATATGCTAATTTTACCCGGTTGGGCCAGCCGCGAGGGGATGGGAGTCGCAAGGCCTCCGCTAGATAGCGCTAAATGGGCCCCGCAGGAAATCTTCCGCGAAGGCCTGGGCGCAAGTAGTGAGTCACTCGCAGTCGGCGACCTCGTTCCAGCGTCGTGGTGGTTTTGCAATTGGGAAGGGCTGTTGGATTCGGTTCTCGAGATGGACTGGTGTTTGGACGATTCAACTCCTTTTGAATCCTGCTTGATTTTGCTTGATTAGTGATTCCAGGAGTGTCAACTAACGAGGTCATTAGTCCCGTAAGTGCAGTACATGTTTTCATCGGGAGGTGGCGGTGATCTTCCCTCACTTGATGGCGAGATCCGGCCCCGACCTACCAACGACTAGCGGAGGTTTACCCAACCGGGTGTCTCCTACCAGCGGGGCACCACTCGAACCGCGACAAGTTCTAAGTCGCCGACCGATCTCCCGGCATGAGTGATAGTGTAGTGCATGTTAGTGTGTGTGTGTGTGTGTGTGTGTGTGTGTAAGGGGTGAGGATAGGACAAAGAAGAGGAAGGAAAGATCGCGCGCGGTCCGTGACCCGTTTGTTAGGGTACTGCTCCGGCATTCGCCTGGTGTTGATCAGAGAAACCACGAAAAACCATTGATCAGTGCAGCCTGCCGCTAGAATACTCCTCCAGACAGCGATTGAATTCCACCTAGCTGAAAAGCTAGTGTCAAAAATCCAGCCGCCGTCGAGATGCAAACCTAGGACCTCCAGGTCAGAGGCACTGCATTAACTTCAGTTGATGCACTGAGCCATTGCTCCCAGTCTGAATCCTGCACAGTATATGCGTATCTGCGTATAATGACAGAGCATCTGTCCCAGAACGAGAACAATAAGGTACTCTTGCAACAGAGTGGCGAACTTTGTTCCGTCCTAACGCGTTTCGCCCAAAAAATTCCAATTTTGTTCTGGCCTATACCTGTATGTCTTCACATTTTCGTTCTTCAGGATCCTTTCCTTGTTTCTAGTTATCATTTCATCTCCTTTCTTATTTTTATTTGCGTCTTGTTCAGACCGCAAAGCTTATTTTGACGTCGTTTGTCACAATGGTTGGATTGGGTTCTCAAGAGCGATTCAAACTCTGATCACTTCCGATTGACATGAGTCGCGCGTCCATTCTCAGTGGTCAACTCTTCTCTTAGATGTTCGTTTCCTCTCGTTGTCGTCATCTTTCCCTTACACTTCTCCTTTCTGACTCACTTTCACACTCTGCGTTCCTAGATTGATGTTTGTGATCATATCTGATACCCAAGATCATACAAAAACCCTAAATCTGTCGAGACAATGATGAATGGGCTAAATGAAGTTTGGGAATCTGCTTTAGCCCGGCACCCCATTGATCAAGTGTTGCACTCTATCGCATCTCCTCTTGTGATTACCTCTACATTTAGCGGGAGAGGTAGCTCAGTGCATCAACTGATGTCACTGCAGCGCCTCTGACCGCGAGGTCCTACGGCGGCAGGATTCCTGACACTAGCTGTCTGACGTCCGGCAGGATTCCTGACGGCGGCAGGATTTTCGACACTAGCTCTTCAGCTAGGTCGAATTCAGTCGTTGTCTGGAGGAGAATACTAGCGGTCGGCTGCTCTGATCGGTAGTTTTCCGTGGTTTCACCGATCAACACGAGGCGAATGCCGGAGCAGTACACTACAAAACGGGCCACGTACCGCGCGCGATCTTTCCTTCCTCTTCCTTCTCCTATCCTCTCCCCCCTTACACCCACACACTAACATGCACTACACTACCACATATTCTGGGAGACCGGTCGGGAGCTTACAGCTTGTCCCGGCTGGGGCGGTGCCCTGTTTGTGGGAGAAGGTCTTGGTTAGGGGGAAACCCCACTAGCCGACGGTAGGTCGGCGCAGGATCTCGCCATCCAGCGGGGGAAGATCACCGCCATCTCCCGAGATCAAACATGCACTACACTAACGGGACTAATGACCAAAGCAGTTGAAGGGTCCGGAAACACGAAAAAACCAACCAACCAACCTCTATATTTGATGTCTCCAATACTACAAAAGTGAACATTCTTTAATATAGACAGCTTAAATAAATGTTTGATATAGCTGACGCCGTATCTTCGTCTAGTATCCTTTTGTTTTACTTTTATGGTTTAAATCCCTCTAACTCCTGTTCTTCCACCTTTTTGCATCGGTGTTTTGCCACATTTGAATCTTTTTAGTTCTTTCGTTTCCACTTATTTTCGTCATGAAAGTGCATTGATAATCTACTGCATGTCGTATTTTAAGAATGTTTCTTGAAACAAAATACCACTCATTGTTGATTACTCAAGTTACCATTATAGTTCTTTCACTAGAATATTCATTTGTGATTAATTTAAGAACAATTATCAAAATATATCAATTTGTTGTAAAAGCTATGATGTTTCAAGAGCTATGATATTTAATCTAATATTTGCCATTTATAAACAAATAGGATTTTAAAATATTTGATCTCTAAAAAAAACAGACCCAAAATTCTAGAATTTTGTTTAGATAGACAACTACCTTAACGCAAAACATACACATTCATAGAATGTATTACGATAAAATACATGAAGAAAATCTATCGCTAAGCTGGACTCTCAATTTCGTGAAGGAACAATCTGAGGGACTTCTGTGCTGCGATGTCTCTCAACAGGACTCGAAAGATACTTGAAAAAAGTACAGTACGAAAGAAGGGGAGTGAAGGAGCAGAACGAGGGCGGATGGGGGGCGGAGGGCCGAGGGCGGGGGAGGGGCGGGCGGAGGGGGGCGGAGGGCGGGGGAGGGGCGGGCGGAGGGGGGCGGAGGCTGCGACGAGTCGCGACTGTCTCTGGGTCAGATCGATGGCACCCACGCGGCGGGAAGAGGAGCGGCAGGTGGTGCGCCGTGCTACGATCGTCGCGAGGAACGAATGGTGCGATCTCGTTAACTCCAGAGAAACCTAAGCCGCAATGGAATGCTGTCAGCACCTCAGCATCGAATGCATTCAAATTTCACGTGAAAGTTTTAAAAATATTTTTAAGAGATCATGCCCGGATATTTACAGTTTGCTTTTGAATCAATTCCTAGTCAGCAGATGGAAACGGCATACTCCCCGACTATCAGCGTTCCTGTTTTTCGATGAGTTTCCAATTGTTTTGAACGAGGTCAGTACCATCAGAAAATCTGTCTTCACCTAAGGATTTTAAATTTTAATTTCTTCTACTAGACATTCCTCGATGTAGAAATCATTGATATACGATGTTTTTTTACATGTATCAGAAACTAGTTCGAAAACCCTCGCAAGCTGCAGTCCTGAACTAGGATATCAAAACAGAGCAGGAAGAAGGGCAATTGAGGGACGACTCGGGAGGTGAATATTCGGAGACGGGGAGAAGATGAAGCGGATGAGATGAAGCGGAGAAGACAGTGGAGTGCGGGAGGGTGGAGGCGGTAATTACTTTGTATTTTCGGGCGCGTCAAATGCTTTGTCATTCCTTTTCTAACTGAAATGCATGTTTTTATCACGGTAGGTGGCGGTGATCTTCCCCGTTCAATCGTTAGTCGGATCTGGCTTACACCTCAATTTGTGATGGTTTCCCATCCAGGTATATTCCATTAGCCGGTGAAGATGCGTGAACGTACACCCTCTTAGACCTCGGTTCCCACATTCAGGTCACCAGAGTTTTGCTGACCAACAGAGAAAGAAATACAGTACCCGATTTACTCTTTCATATATCTCACATTTGCTACTTCCAGATGGAGTGGAGCAACTTTTCAATAGAGACCATTTATATATTACTTATAAATCGAGTGTGACGCCTAAAATTAATCAGTGAAAATTATTGCTTACGTGCTGCACGTGCTGAAAAAAATAGACCGGAAGTACTTCGGGAGCGGCATCGGGTTGACCTTAATTTAACGAGCCAAAATTCCGCGCAGGTACATGTAGGGAACGAGAGAGCGGGCGCCGTGGTGGAGGGAAGCTCCTGGGTGACCTGATTTGAGTGGAGGGAGCGGCAGAGAGAGGCTTCGGAGGGAAGCCCCTGAAAGCGGTACAAAGCTCGCTTTTGCTCTAGTGAGGGGGAGCGCCTCCCACCTTCCTCCTTCCTCCTTCCCTTCGCCCATCCTCTGCCCCGTCATCCTCCTCCCGCCCGCCCTGCTCCTCTAGCCTTTCCAGCTCGTCCCGCCCCGCCCGTTCTGCCCCACGCCGTCCCGCCCCTGGCCGTCCCGCCCCACGCCGTCTCGCCCAACTCCATCCTGTTCCATGCCGTCCCTAATCGCACCATAACGCACCACGCCGTCCCGCCCCTCACCGTCCGGCCTCTCACCGTCCCGCCCCTCACCGTCCCGCCCCTTCCAGCCTCACCCCCCCGTCCCACCCCTTCCAGCCTCACGCCGTCCCCACTCACGCCGCCCCACCCGGGACTCACTAGCGTGGATCTGCACTGACTAGTTTGGGCTTTGCTTTTCTGCGCCCCTGTTTCTCAACGTTTGTGCGTTCAGCTTCATCAGTTCCTTCGCACTCGACCATCTCGCTAATGCCCCGCCCTATTTGAATCATCCCAATCAG
Source organism: Teleogryllus oceanicus (assembly GCA_964035755.1). Taxonomy (NCBI): domain Eukaryota; kingdom Metazoa; phylum Arthropoda; class Insecta; order Orthoptera; family Gryllidae; genus Teleogryllus; species Teleogryllus oceanicus. The sequence continues at coordinate 59,032,611 of CAXIVR010000004.1, forward strand.
AATACAGCCCCGAAACCTCATCTTACATCATTGTATGTTGGTTGACAATATTGCTCCTGTTCTTGTGGTCCGTACTATTCCTTCTGCCCCGTCTTTGCCCGATCCACTTTGCTACAACCTGCCCAGGCCCTGTGGCTCCCTGCTCCTCTTTCTCTGCCCCGCGCCGCGCCGCGCTGCCAATTACGCTTCAATTTCGCGGACGCGGTCGATTGCCCCCGCGAGAGCCCTTGGCGCAGTGGCCGCCTCAGCCCCGGCCTCCGCCATTTCCCTCAGCCCCCGGCCCCGCCTCCCCTCCGCCCCCGCCTCCGCCCCCGCCACCGCCACCGCCACCGCCACCGCCACCGCCACCGCCACCGCCACCGCCACCGCCACCGCCACCGCCACCGCCCCGCCACCGCCTCCCCTCCGCCCCGCCTCGCCCCGCCTCCGCCCGCCTCCGCCCCCCGCCACCGCCTCTACCGTTGCCCTCGCCACCGCCTCCACCCTCACCTCCGTCCCCGCACACGCGTCCGCCCTCGCCCCCGCCTCCAGTTGCACGTGAACCGTCTTCCCCCACGGCTCTCCCCGCCTGCAGGTATCGCCTACACTGCTCCTCGCATTTCTTCCTTCCCGGGGGACGGTCCACCCACACCACCCGCCCGCTGTACCCCAGAATACGAGTGGTGAAATGTATCGCGTTTTTCTAGAGATTACTAAAATATACTCACATAGTTAACAATTTCTACAAGGAGAATATTGTAAATTAGGCGTCTAGTGACTGGCGTATCCCGAAACAACCTCACTCTAGATTCACAAGCTATCCTTCTATGTGGATATTCACGACGCGGAGTCATTTTGACTCCCACATCAAACGTGACTACCAATTGTAATTTTTAAGAAATAAAACAATATTTTATGAACCATATTAAATACTAATTTAAATGTATTGACAATACAAAAACGTACAGTATGCCGAGTAATAGAAAAAAAGAACCAATTTACTTCCCACACGTTCGAAAGCTCACATTGAAAACCAAGTTCATTTCCTCTAGCGTAATCAGGATCTGAAGCGCTATCATCTGAGTTTGACAAAATTTCTTCCTCGACAACATCAACACCAAAAAAGTCATGGTCTTCCAATAATTTGGAAATATGATCTCCATCCAAATATCTAAACATTTTTTGCACTGCCTTCAAAAATATTACATTTTAACTAACACAGAGTAAAAATGACTCCCAGGATCTAACATAAGGTATAAAAAGAATGAGAACATAGAAAATCGCGGCTGTTCTCTACAAAGACGCATGGGTAACTTATTTAAGCACTGCCGGTTCATCACCGCTTCACTATTGCGAAACTATTAGAAACAAACATTTTAATTATGACGGGAGTCAATGTGACTCCTCGATGTGAATGTAGGGTTGAAAGACTCCAGAAATACTAATTAATCATTGAAGAACCTGTCTCAGTGGAGCTAAAGGTCAACGATGGATCACAGTGTAGTTTCTTCCTCTATCTTTGTTTAGGCAATCAGATACTGGTTCATCGTTTAGGGCTTTTATTTTTAGAATCTTCTTCTAACTGATGTGATAGTTTCGTCTTTCAATGCTTATCAGATGTTAACAAAACAATTCCATTCCATCACCAAGCGTAATCCCGTCGTGGAATCTCCAATGTTTTATACTGTCTGCTTATCACGTTTGCGATCCAATTTTAGTATCTATGATATAGAAAACAGTGTGGAATCGGGTGTACACAGTGAACGTTAAATTAGTTCAATAAAAGACGTGGCATTTGTTCCCAGCGAAAAGGACAGCATGGTCAGAAAATGTTTGTGTCCACCGCTTAAAAACTGAAAATAATCTAGCATAAACTGGCAGGAATTATTGTCCAAAATTATTAAATTGATATAGCATTAGTTCTTAAATATTATAAAATTGTTCGTGATTTAAGGCAATTTAATGAGCGACTCGTCCTTGCTTCCCCCATTGGTGTTGTCCGGTTATCGAAATGTCATTGGTTTGATTGATTGATTTTTTCGTGTTTCCGGACGCGTCAACTGCTTCGGTCATTAGTCCCGTTAGTGTAGTGCATGTTTTCCCCCGGGAGATGGAGGTGATCTTCCCCGCTGGACGGCGAGATCCGGCGCCGACCTACCTTCGGCTAGTGGGGTTTCCCCCTAACCAGGACTCTCCCACCAGCGGAGCACCGCCCCAGCCGGGATAAGCTCTAAGCTCCCGATCGGTCTCCCGGAATATGTGGTAGTGTAGTGCATGTTAGTGTACGTGTACGTGTGTGTGTGTAAGGGGAGATGATAGGACAAGGAAGAGGAAGGACAGATCGCGCGCGGTCCGTGGTCCGTTTTGTAGGATACTGCTCCGGCATTCGCCTGGTGTTGATCGGAGAAACCACGGAAAACTACCGATTAGAGCAGCCGGCCACTAGAATTCTCCTCCAGACAGCGACTGAATTCGACCTAGCTGAAAAGCTAGTGTCGAAAATCCTGCCGCCATCAGGACTCGAACCTAGGACCTCCCGGGCAGAAGCGCTGCAGTGACATCAGTTGATGCACTGAGCTACCGCTACCAGTCGGAGTGTCATTGGAATGCGACTTTTAAGTGACTGTCAGGTCTCCGCAGTACCGGGACTCCTTAATACTAAGTAGTGAGTAAACGTCCAAAGAGTAAATACTTCTGCTAGGAGGTGGCATTTCGGCATACCACGACAGGATGCCATCTGTGGCTAAATGTACGCCAGTGAGCAAATTTACTCATCACTAGTATTGTGGAGTTATGCACGACGATCCCCTCCGAACAGCGCGGGTCGTCGGAAACAAAACATGCTGATCACCGCCATTAGGATAAGGATCATCCTAATACGCCATTATATACTCGTTAATTTAAATATTTAGTGCATCTTTATACAGCGGAATATTTCCAGATATTTTCAAAAATCTAAGATGAGGATGGTCTCCAAAAACGTAAGAAAAATGAAATTCAAATTATCGCTACTTCTTGTTGGTAATTCTTTCAAAAATATGAGGGATATTTCTGCGTACTAATGGAAACTTTTCTCAGTAAATACGAAGCATTTTCAGGCGGACAATATGCGTTTAGAAAATCAAAATTTACGGAAAAAGCAATATTTGTATTTTCTAAAAGATGTCCATTTCATCAGCAGTTCAAAATCCAAGACCTCTTGAAATATTTAGTGATCTTTTAAAAAGCATTTTGCATACATTATCATAACATTTTGCTTTCAAAATTACCTTCATATTCAATTGCCCTATAATTGCTTCATCTAATATTGCTCTATATTCCTCGTACATGCTCTACCTTAAACAACGATTTCTGAGAGTAGAGATACAGTACTGCTATGAAGGGACAATACTCACCTTTCCGATTCATTGCAATTACACACAGGGTCATGCAGGTTTACCATATTTCAGGCTACTTTTTCCTTCTATTCGTATACGATATTACTATGTAGATTCGAAACGGAAGAACTGTTCTTTTTACTGTTGTTACGAATATTATTTGCAATAAATAAGCACTAAAAACTACAATCTAAAGTTTTTCATGTTGGCTTTTAAATAAATTAATACTAAAAGATGGGAAAACGGTTTCAGTGCAGTTTACCATTTCAAATTAACAGTTGTTCACCCCATTGAACATGAACGATGTGAACTGAGTAAGGTAACGAAAATTTTCTGAATTCAGTCGAATCATATTGAAATTTTCAATCCATTTATATGAATTGAACACAAAATTACGTCAATTACGCTAGGTTGAGAAGTCTTTCACATTCAGTCTGCCTTCATACTTCTCATTGTATATTACGCGAATGTTCATTTGCGTCTGAAACATGGTGTAATATACTAGCAGAAGCACATCCTACAGAACCCAAACTTTTAGATTTCAGAAAAGAATTCTACAAATAATAAACAATACCATTAACGTAAAATTTGTGAGCCTCCCTTTATTAAACTAGAAATTCTTCCCTAGTCTTGTCTCAACTAACGAATCAGCGTTTTTTCTCAAAAAAGACTTATTCAAGGATGATAACATATTTGCATCCGATACAGATGTCTATAACTTTAACAGTAGAGATTGGAATCGTATTCACCAAGTGTTAGTGTCAATAGTTCACTACCAAAAAATGATATACATTATTTTACAACACATTGGCAGATGGGATTAAACAATTAAAATTGATACACACATTTTAGTGCCAATTAAAATATTTTCTGCTACATAACAGTTTATATAAAACAGTTTATAAACATATATACAGTTTAGAGAAAATACTCAGTATTAAGAAATAAAATAATATTGTTTTAAAGAAAGCATATCTTACCTTTTGTACTGTATGGTTCTAAAAGACTACGCTTGTAACAAGTACTGAACTTCAGCTTCTGGGTCAACATCGCCCTTCACGATAAGTTTTTCGTCAATTTTCCCTGATCCTTTGTGCAAATGCTAAGATGGCCCCTTCTTTTGCATACAGGCATTAATTAATCTTCATAACAAGCTGTCCGAATTTTGTACATTTTTTAGTTAAGTGGGATTTTAAGTATTGAAAAAATTAATTGGCCTTGCGTGAGCACGAAAGGGATTAATAGACAAAATCTGTAGCTCATTTGTCTTTGCAAAATGTTTTTTATTACACACGATAAACATTTTATTTTCGATTCTTTCCAAAAACGCTTGTTGCTACTTGTATTCGTAATTCAAATTAAGTATATGTATCAGAGTATGGACCCTCGACCTTGAGATAAAGTACACAGTTTGCACTTCTCCCCCAGAAAACGTCACAAATACTTTTTAACTGTGTTTGGATGCTAAATAAAGAAAAATAATGTACTGCCGCTTGCTCCATTAGAGGGCGAAAGGGAATTTGGCCGTCCGGTCGCCCGTAACGGGATGTTGCCATGATTTGCCATCTAAACTGAGAAATATTTTTTCTAAACTGAGAAAGATATAATTTCCGCACAACAAAATAATCTGACACAACATAAGATAGGCATAAATTTAAAAAAATATTCAAATCAATTTATGATCTATTTCTCCTTCGTTTCATCTTCAAAACCCAGTAAGTACAGTTCGTATTACTAATCTTTCATACATACATTTTACGAAATATAGTGTGATGAATTGTATGCTTGTGTGCTGCTTAACTCACCTGAAACAAAAAGAAGTTTGTATAAATACATGGTCTTCTAATAAATGTAAGTTCTCACCTGAAAATAATTTTTAAATATTACAGACGTGATAACACAATATCATTTTCAGAAAGTATTTGATCATTTTCACGGAAGTTATATTTAAAATAAAAGAGTTCTATAATTAAAAATGGGGAGAAAAATCAACATGTGAATTAACTCTTATTTTTCCAAAAGATAAAACAGTAATAACATTTTTTTGGCAGTGAAAATTATTATTTTTCATTTCGATGTTTTACTCCAAATAAACGGCATCACTTTTCATAATTTGTGGAGCTTTACGGAAAGCACGTTTTTCTGTTTTAGTAATATATTTCAATAATAAGGCTATTCTGTTCACCTCTCACTACTTCGTTTTTAAATAAATCGAGGAATATCAAATAATTTTTCTCTCGTGAAATTACCACAAAATTATGTAACTTAAGCTAAGAACACTACTCAGCTACGATCACCAGCTCACCGGTTCATTCAGAGGTAGAATCTCTCACAGGGCAACATGTTCCACACGATAGCTTGTAAAATCTATAATATGTAAGAAAATCGAAATCTTCCTTTCAGCGAGATATTCTGTTTAGAAATAAAATTATTGAATGAATATTGCCTAAATTATAATAATAATAAAAAAATATTCTAATTATAAAACTTTAATGTTATTTATAACATTTGTTTATAATTGAAAATACATAAAATTGTATACCACGAAAGGTTTCAAATAAAAATGTCATTTCCCTTCATTTGACAATCAATCAAAGTTTTTCCAGAAACACATTTACAAGACATTTCATTTCTCCCTTCACTATAACGCTTTCTGAAAATGATTTGCAGAAAATGGCGGATTCCACGAATGTGTCTAAGCGTTCGCGACAGAAGGAAATCTCCTCGAGAAATAATAACGCGTCAGAAAACGAAGGCTTGCCTCGCGAGGGAATCGACAGAAATATTTCCTGACATGGACGGCCCGGCCCCGCTTTTCCTTTCCTCGGCGTCGCGATCAGCTTTGACAGCATCGAAGCCCTTCCTTCCCTCGCTCTCGCAGCGGCGCCTCTCCGATAATTCGGTTTAAGCCGCTTTGAAACGACGTGGCGCCCCTCCCCCCCCCCCCCCCTCTTCTCTCTCTTCTCTCTCTCTCTGCCTCCGCCTCGCCCCCCTCCCTCTCTCTGTCTCTCTCGCCCTCCCTCCCTCCCTTCTTTCTCGCCTCGCCCTCCCTCCCTCTCTCTGTCTCGCCTCGCCCTCCCCCCCCTGTCTCCCTCTCGCCTCGCCCTCCCTCCCACTGTCTCTCGCCTCGCCCTCCTTCCCTCTCTCTGCCTCTCGCCTCGTCCTCCCCCCACTCCTGCGTCTGTGGACAACACGAGCGCCAAAATTATGAGTTGGACTTTTTTCAAACTGAATAGTCCACGACCGATCTGGCCTCACTCGAAGCTCTGCGACTTTGAATAATACTATTCAATTTTTGGGGATACTTTACATGAAGCTGCTGGGACATTTTAAAAATTTCTCAAAAATGGCTCCGAATGTTTTCATTAAATTTTTTGAAAGAATAGAATTTTGGAAAATTGCAAAAGTTTCGACCATTAGGAAACAAAAAAATGAGAACTTTTTAAAAAAAAACTTCGGGCGGCGATAGATGGCAGCTGGCAAGAGGATGGGGCAAGACCGAAAAGCTAGCCCAGACCAAAGAAATCACAAAACTAATACTAGAAGGTCTGTCATTGCGTAGTACCACTACTTTTAAATTAGTCGTCTGACCTGCTTAGGATATTTCAAATGGAATTAATTTACCGAAATTATTTATGTTCAATTTATGAGGAATGTCCTCCTCTGTCTTCAACACTTGATCATATATACCCGGCATGTTGGCACTGACATTTATTATGACTTGATTAAATAAGGTTTTTATTTTCTAAATTTAATGGAATAATGTATTCAATTATCACGTTATATGTTCACATTGTTCTTTGAACCTACTGGGAACCAACGAGCTCATGGTCGTTCTTATAATGCACAAAGGTTCATCTTACAGTTTTAGAACTGCAAAATAAAGAACGTATGGAATCCAGATATTCTTATTCAATATAACTTATTTACGAGTTGAATCTGGCTTAATTACACATTTCGGAATTAGCTTCTTGTTTTTGAAGATTAGACTTTGAATGAAAAAAAAAAACACCCCTCTCCCTCCTTCATGTGCGAGGTTGTGTACCAGTTCATTTCCAGAACCCTATTTTCCTTTTTCTGATGGATGTGTTTTCTGGCGGGTTTGAGTTGTGTCACTCCCGAGATTGCCCAGTTAGGACCAGTTCTTCCTGACACCCAGTATACCCTTACTTTAATTGTGCATTCGCCAAAACAAAATTATTTTGTTACACAAGACAGAACTCAGTTATGGATATCGTGAAGAACCAAAAAAAATGTTTAATTTTTCTTTATTTTATGTCGCTTAACATGACTATCCTCATTCTGAAAGATGTTTGGAGTCTCAACCCTGTCAGTGATTTCTCAGTTGGGTCTCATTCTTAAAAAAATAAAAGCATTATAGGGAATGGATATATATGAGTTCATAAAATGCTGCAGAATGAGATTCACCTTTGCTATGACAGCGCTATGACAGCTCCTCCAAATGCTTCAAGTGACACGTGACAATCCTATAATTTAAATGTAAAGCTTAACCTCGAAACAACGGGAGACAGAAATATCAACAATTCACTAAAGCGAAAAGCCATGAAGGACGTTTTCGCACCGTCTTAAAACTTCTTCACTCAGGACGAAGAGATGAAAATATTACGACACATTGCAAGAAACGTAGCACATTTGAATAGAAGCTTACGGTATGGTCGTGCAAGAATGCATTCAAAGAGCCAACAAAGTGTGAAACAACACAGGACGATTTTTGGGAGCTGGAGCGGACTACCATTTCATCAAGAAAGAAGTGAAAAAACTTTCATTTTAATTGGAGGTGAATACCTTTAATATACAGACGATTACTTTCAGTATTCCTTCCTATGAAACGAACAGGAGTATAAAAAAAGTCGCTGTAGTCTCTAAAATCTGGGACCAATTGAGGTGGCTCATGCCAGCAACTAATGTCACTGCAGTTCTTCTGAACGGGAGGACGTAGTTTGAGTCCCTATGGGACTTTCGATACTACCTACCTAGAAGCGTAGCTAGGTCGAACTCAACCGCGGTCTAGAGAAATCTAGTGGTCGGCCACTCTGTTGGTTGGGTAGTGGTTAGTGATATCAGGTCCGTCATTCACTGAAGTCATTAGACCCGTAAGTGTACGGCATGTTTTTTCATCGGAGGTAGCGGTGATCTTCCCCCGCTGGACGGCAAGATCCGGTGCCAACCTTCCGTCGGCAAGCGGGTTTTCCCCTAACGAGGTATCTCCTATCAACGGGGTACCGCCCCAGACGGGACAAGCTCTAAGCTCTCGACGGCGCTCCGCATGTGAGGTAGTGCAGTGCATGTGAGTGTGAGTAAAAGTAAGGGTGAGGTTAGGACAAGGAAGGGGAAGGAAAGATACGCGTGGTCCGTAGCTCGTTTGTGAGGGTACTGCTCCGGCATTCGCCTGGTGTTGATCGGAGATCCCACGGAAAACTACCAATCAGAGCAGCTGGCCGCTAGAATTCTCCTCCAGACAGATACTGAATTCGACCTAGCTGAAAAACTAGTGTATAAAATCCTGCCGCCATCAGGACTCGAAACTAGGACCTCCGAGTCAGAGGCGCTGCAGTGACATCAGTTGATGCACTGATCCACCGCTTCCGGTGGAAAGTATTTTAGACTGGTATTGGTAGGAAGTGGGTTTAAAGAGTGAAATACGAGACTTAGGTCTGTCATACCATGTACCGAATGAATTTGACCTAGTTATGTAGCTAGTGTCGACAATCATATCACCGTCGGGACACGAACCTAGGACCTCCCGGTCAAAGGCACTACAGTGACATCTTCTCTTCTCCCGGGGCCCGTGACTGCAATGGATTTGATACCCCTACTGTGCAAGTCGGCTGCAACATCTCCACTCGTCCTTCACGTGCCCCCTAGCCCCCAACGTGTCCTCCCGGGGGAATGGTGGGTGGTGGGTGGTGGTGGTGCTCGTTCATTTGCGCGCCGTCAGAAGGCGCGGCGGCTGCGGCAGCGACATCCGCGGCTCGTTCGCGCCGCTCGTAAAGCCAGATGCGCCGCCGGCGAATCAGGTATTGGGGGACGAGATTTAAAGCGCGCCGCGCGGGGGCGGCGTCGGAAGAGAGCCGGGGGACAAATGGGGAGTCGGAGTATCGTCCTTGCTGGAACGAGGGCGCCCGCCAGAAGTTTCAGAATGAAAGAACGCGCAAGAAGCTGCCAGTGTGAGGAGGGGCTGGGGCGGAATGACGTGCCGAAAGTTGCACAGTGTGCTCTGACGTTTAACTCTGGTCGAACGTGATTTTATTTGAATTGTGTGTGCCGGTTTTTGTATTTAGGACAAGACGTTAATATCCTGTTGGAAATACTATATAGTTTCCTACAACTACAAGTAAATGGACTAATATCTGTTGTTACAAATCTGCTTTTTTCTTGATTTTCATTTGAAATTTATTAATCTCGTTCAGGTTTAACCACCATCTCGATCAGGTTTTTCGTCCAGTTCCCTTAATCAATTGAGCAAATGCTGAGATGGCTCCTTGTTTAGCTTCTGGACATAAATGTAACTTCATTTTCTGTGCACGTCTTCTAGAATTCAGTGGGAAATACAATTATTCAAATTATCGTTTCCATGTTGTCGCGGCAGGAAGAGCCAAAATTTATTGCTTATTTATCCTTGAAAATAGATTTTACTACATGGGAGTTTTCGTTTTTTTTCTCCCTTTCAAAATTCAAAATTTAAGTAGTATGTGACTTAGTGTACGGATCACAGAATTTTGAAAATGTGCACACAATTCACTTTTCCCCATAGCACGTCATAACGCAGTTTTTAACTATTTTTTTTGACGTAAAATGAATAAAATAAATAAATAATGTATTTATTGTATGTTTTATGAATATATCACTTTAATCTAATATATATTTGTGAATATATTTTGTGATGCATAGGGAGAGGATATCTGCTGAAATAATAATTTACTTTTCTTACGCAATTCTTTGTGAAATGTTTTTCTACATAGATTTATTTTGACAAAACTTATAATTTGTATCAGTATTTTTCGAGAAACCTTAATTCAAATCGCATGGAAAAACAAATCAACATCACTGGACATATCCGATAGTTATATGAGAGAACCTTTCTGAGAGAAACGAATAAGTACTTTGGAATGTTTGTACAAGAAAAAAATATATTTACGAGAAAATTGACCATCATGATAAATTGTCTTCGCAATTTCGAAAAAATAAAGAATATCCAAGATTATAAAAAATAATTAACCTCGGAATTGTAGCTCTTTTGTATTTCCCACTTTTATATTAATATTTCATTGCTAATAAATTTATTTCCTCTTGTTCGATATGCTTGCCTTCCAAGAATTTTCAGAATTACAATCAACTAAATTAAGAGTTGATCGATCACTCTCACTAATTGTCTCTGAAGGTCGGAACAAAACATAAACAAAAGACAAATTTAGGATTCAGATAAAAAATAAAATGTTTATTTGTAATTTAACAGTGTAGTTTTAAATTAATATTTATATTTTAATTTAATATATTAATTAATTTTTTACTGAATTTAATTTAAAAAATGAAAAATCTTCTTTACACAGAAACTCGCCAATAAATTTGGGTTAACGTCTTCACTATTCGTGTGATTATATTATCACAAAAAGAAACCAGCCGCATTTGTTTTATCATGTTTCAACTTTCCATCACTACGTCGCCACATGTAAGTACCAGAAATTATTTTAAGTCTAGTGTTAAAGTTATCATTAAACATATAGTTGCTAATATTGACAAACTTATCGTGTTACCTGACACGTCAAAACCCATAAGGTAAAAGTGATAGTGAACTGAGACAACTAGAATAATTTCTATGTAAATCATGGAGATATTTCATTTTTTCATTTGTTCGTTTTTCTGTTCACAACTTGACGAGGTAGGCAAATTGTATGTATTGTCTCTCCTTTCGAACAAAGGATGTATTCACAGGCAAGAACTCACGTTAAATTGATTTTTTTAAATTATATTCTTTCATTTATATTAACGTTGACATTGACACAGCAAAATGTGATTGAAGCACTTAGAAGTCCAGAATTCAAACTAAGAATTCAAAGCAAGGAAAGTACCGAAAAAGACTCCGAAATATTTTTCAATACTATTCTGTGCCCGTAGACTATTATAAAATCACAATTATCATAATGTTAGGTTTGCATTTGTAAATTTATTATCAAGATCTGTCTGTTTTTAAAGACATTTAATTAACTTTGGGAGTAAATAAACTTCAGATCTCTCGAAAAATATATTTTTAAATTTATTGAAAAATATAGCGCTAATATTTGTAGCTTAGTCAGTATCAGGCTAGAGAGCACATAGCAAGAACATTGTAAACAGTTTCCTTTTTAATTGGGGAAGACATTGTTGTAAAATGTCACTGCAGACGCTCATTACATTTCTTTTTGAGCGTGCAGACTAGTCACTTTTCGACGGTCTCAGTGATCTGATTTCACTGGATTTAGAATACACCGTAGCTGAAGAATCTATGAGCTACGCTAAATCCTACAAAGCAATTTACAACATCCCGTTTATCTCAAGACACTGGTTGGGAATGCAGTCAACTCTTGATGGTATGGAACTCTGTCGTACACAACAGAACTCATTTGGATGGTGGTATGAACTTCTTTGGAAAAAAATAAAAGTAGTGTTGGTCGTTTCTTCCAAATTGTTTGTATTAAATAATTGAATAGTAATTCATTATATAGCTTCTGTAATGTTGAATTTTTTCCTTCAATAATAGTTATTCAAAAATAAAGTAAAATAAAATCAGATGTTTTTGTTCCACTTTCATCATATTCATACTTATAATGTTTTAAATGCTTTTAAAATTGTTACAACATTTCATTATTGCAATTATAGTACATTATTTCTAGAGCGAATGATTGTCTTTGCCAGAATATTGTAAATAGAAAACGTCACTGCCTTGCATGATTTGGACAGAATTTAAGACAAATCTCTGAAGGAGATAATTCAGATATATCCGACAACTTCAATTGTGTATTTAGAAACGGCAGCTATCTTGGCCGTTTTTAATCATGGGATATGGACTTGTATCTTGATTTTTTCGGAACTTAAATGCATATTATATGACCAGAAGCATTTATAGGCAAAGTATGATTTGAAGTCTTTATATGAAATTATACTTTACTCCTCAATATCCATGTACAAGAAATTTAACTCTAACCAGAATAAAATTAGTCTGCAGAAAAATTCGCAAAGGATATTGAATAAATAGATATTGTATTTTTCGAAATGAAATTTTTAGACAGATGGTGCATTTTGTTCTCAGCACACATGCGTCTTTTCTCTTTCAAAATCAAAACAGTCGAATTGGACCAATAAAGGTTCCACAAAGACAGTACATAATAGACGGAATTAAAACATCGAATCTCATCATGAAAGCGTTTGCTTTATACTACAGATACTCTTGTCAACAGCTATTTGCATCCGTGCGAAGTTTCCTTGTCAGTGAGTTGCACTTCGTGACCAACTAACCAAAGTAACAATTTCTTCAAACGTTCCAGGCAGCCCTGCTTTAACCAGCAACAACATGTATCATTCGCGTTTGCCTATCACGAAACATTCTCGACAAGCGGGACAAAAACTGACTCACTCACTTGTTCCCTGCAAAGCAGAAACGAGATTGCAGACTTAATCGGACGCGCACCCGACAGGCGCTGGTAGATAAATGGAACGTTCAAGAGCTTACCTGCGTTGTCCAGATGCGATACAAAAGCAGCGAGATCCGAACGATTTCTCATTCCGCGAGGAATCCTGCGAGTACAACCGGGGAAGATCACCAGAGTCTTTCATTTTCCGGCTGCAAGAGCTTCATCATGAAACAGAAAAGTCCTCGAGCAAGAACGAGATTCCGCGAATGGCCCTTAACGACGGCTCTCAAATTCCTGCTCGGCGCCCGTTCGCTGCACAATACGACTGTAATAATATTATCGGAATCGCTCTTGGGCACAGCGGACCAACCGACGGTCGCCCTGGCCCGAGATGAGGATCCGAGACGAACGGAATTTCCTCTTTACAAAGGAAGCGGGCGAGTTATTTGCGAGATCTCGGAATCGAGACTGCTTCATTTTCGCTCGTCGATGCCGCTCTTGAGTCGCCCGATGTAAAATGAGTTCATTACTGTTTGTAAATGCAAAGTATGTTTGTTCTTATTTGCATTCTCGAAACTAAGTTATGCGCCAACTTCGGCGAGCTTGACGCACTGTTCACAAGACAACTAGCAAGTAACTTTTTAAGCAGAAGAAAATATTTAAATTAGAAGAATGCTATTTGCAGATTAATGATATGCAGAATGTAGATTGTTAATCTGACACCTTTTACGTGAGTAATAAATTTCAAATAAAAAAGAAACATAAATTTTGAAGTTTTCATGAAGGCATATTGATAATATAGGAGTTGAACTATTTGTGTTTGAACCAAGCACAAAAAGTCGATACTGTCAAATTCTTTAAAAAATCACACTGCAATAGTAAAAATTTCGTTGAAACAGAACCAACAATATATTTTATGGAGAAAATTTCGAAACAAGACTTTTTTCATTTGTCGGTGTTACTGATGCCGCAAAGCTTGTGATCCTTTGAAGACTATTTACAGGTGCAAAACCAGGCAACGACTTCGAAAATTTAAATCAACCAGCATCATATCCCGGAAACGTTTCTTCAGATAACAAATGCGGTGTGTTGATGCAGTGGGTTTTCCGATGAAAATATAATACCTTTAATCATATAGGCATACACTCCGAAAATATATTAAAACTTAAGACAAATAATTGAATAGAAAATTTTAATTGCGCATTGCTAACAGCTCACGTACTCTGTGATTGTGTTCGTAAACTAACAACTAACTTGCGTTTTTTGATTCCTATTAAAATAAAAATATGGAAGGAGAGTAAATATGTTACTATTAAAATTCTAATAGCTAAGATCTGTAATTGGAGAAAAAATATTAAATAAAACGACATCGTTTAGTTTCAATGTGTGTTTATGCCTCTTCGTAACCTGCAAATCATATGCACATGGAAGTAAGCCGACACGTGGATTCTACAGTCTTCGGTGCTCCTTGTGAGTCTCTCTTCACTTGCCTGTAAGCGCATTAAGGCATCGATCCTATTCAGTCATAGAATTGTAGGGGATCACACAGAACTTCACAATCGGATTCAACGAAGTTACTACGTACAACAGCCTCTGTCGGTTGAAAGCTAAAAGCTCGTATGTTAAAATAGAGGTAACTTGTCAAAAATAACGGGACGGAACCAAATTCCCCATCAATTATAATGAATAGAACGCACTTAAATGCCGAATTTGGTTGGGCAACACAATGTCAAAACGGTCGCCAATTCAAAATCAAGGAGGGAAGACTACCTTTTGAATTTTGAAAATTCCCGAAATCCGAATTTCCTTGCAACAAGCACTTCCCAAATACCAAAATCACTCCAAATACCAAACACCAAAATCACCGCCAGATGTCGTCACAACAGTAAATAAGTCTGCGATATCGTTTGATCAGATTCAATTTCAAATTTTTTATTTCTTACGAGGACGACCTGTCCGAAAAATCCTTTTTTGTAGCTTAATCTGAAGTCATAATTAAATATATGAAAAATAGATTCTATGTTTTAGTTGCTCATCAATAACGATTCAATCACGAGGACAAAGGAAATGTGATAGAATATATCCATCTCCCCGATGGAAACTTGTGGCTGCGCACCTAGTGACGGCAAATTTAACCAAAACATCGATACATCGATGTTTTGATACATCGCTAAAGGGTTTTCGATGTCGCAGTCTAAAATTAAAACATCGAAGTTTTAATTATAGACTAATGAAATGTTATTTTCCTACCCATTTTTAATCCAGTTCGTAAAAGGGATATATTTTATTGTGATGTTACCAGCGTGTTAGTAGTATGTTAATAAAAATAATTATCAAATGTAAATAATAAAATTAACAATAAAGAACATTGTGTTTCGCTACTTTACCCTTTAGTCACTTCCATTCATATACCATCGAAGTAAAACCACCTAAAATTCCCTCAGATTGCACAGACGAAATGTGCAGCGGGATAAAGAGGATGACGCAAAACAACGATGTTGCTGTGGATTGCTGCCACTCTACAACATGCCTAAAGTCGTTCATTAAAAAAAATTAAAATACATCAATATTATGGCAATAAAATATCAATGTGAAGAAAACATCGAAAGCAAAATATCGATGTTAATATATAGATGTTTCTAGTGCAAAATATCGATGTTTTTAAAACATGTTGTTGTTTGTTTTTTGCCATTCCTAAGCGCACCGCATCTGCGGATACCCAGCGTGCACGAGGGTCGCGGAAGCGCCGCCAAGTGTAATACAATGAGCAGCGTAATTGCAGCAGCTGCTGGGGATGCGTGGGCTGGCTCACCCGCGGCGGTGGCGCCCGGCACACCCTCCCCCCACCCCCCCCCCCCGGAGGGGAGGAGATTAGCGCCACGCGTCACGCGACACTCGCCCTCCGCGCCGCCCTCGCGAGGCCCCCGGCCCTCCGCCCGCCGATCCTGGGCAGACACTGGTCACAGGCGCCCCGAAGCCGAAAGAAATTTGTGGGCTTCGTCTGTATTGATTGATTGATTAATAATTTTTTCGTGTTTCCGGGCGCGTCAACTGCTTCGGTCATTAGTCCTGTTAGTGTAGTGCATGTTTTTTCTCGGGAGATGGCGGTGATCTTCCGCCGCTGGATGGCGAGATCCGGCGCCGACCTACCGTCGGCTAGTCGGATTTCTCCCTAACTAGGACTCTCCCACCAGCGGGGCACCGCCCCGACCGGGAGAAGCTCTAAGCTCCCAACCGTCCGGTCTCCCGGAATATGTGGTAGTGTAGTACATGTTAGTGTAAGTGTGTGTGTAAGAGGAGAGGATAGGACAAGGAAGAGAAAGGACATCGCGCGCGGTCCGTGGCCCGTTTGGTAGTGTACTGCTCCGGCATTCGCCTGGTGTTGATCGGAGAAACCACGGAAAACTACCGATCAGAGCAGCCGGCCGCTAGAATTCCCCTCCCGACAACGACTGAATTCGACCTAGCTGAAAAGCTAGTGTCGAAAATCCTGGCGGTGTGTCTGTATTATTTTTATTTTTTACTAATACGTTATTGATTTTTAATGCTTACGATGCGGAGTTCGATATTCACTATGTAATTTACCTGGATCTTCTAGAAGGATCGTGGTTAAGAGGGAAATATGAAAATAGTTGAATCTACAAGTCGTCTTGTGGAGGGAATTATGAGAAGATAAACTGAGTCCAGTCAGGCAACTCGATAATTAGTCAATATAAATCTGAATCATTAAAATTACGTAAATATAAAATCACGTTAACTGGTTATTAACTATTTCTAATGATCTTGGACGAAAAAATGTCCTCTGGCCAGAAGGCCTTCGAACGTTTTGTCACCACTCTGTCATTAGAACCATTGTAACGCACTTGATGAAAACTATAAAACTTTATAATTTACAGGAGTTGCACAAAATTATATGAATGCAAGGAAGTACATCTTTTGCAGGATGGTGCTACTGTGGACATTTAAACTGCGGCGGGGCTGCATTGCACAGTTGACGTGCCAGGTTTTGGAGGTTATATTGCAGTGTATTATAGACTTTTGTCTGTATGTACGCTGTATCATTCTTCCTTGTGCTTAACAGTTGGATCTCCGCAGTGGTAGCCTTGGTGCTCATTCTTGCGCTTACCACGAGCTTGCTACTTGATCTTTCGCGGGCAATCGAAAGCCAACACTATATTTCAGTCATATTTTTTACAATTTTTAACTCGATACCCACACGTTTTTAACCCGATACTCACACATTTTCTTAATCCACTACCCACACATTTTTAACCCGATACCCATATTTATGATGGAATTTATGATGATTATGATCATAAATGCATGGCATAAGCGCTTAGCTAGTAGGTTATTCTGTATCCTTCATTATTCATTTCGCGTTTGTGTCAACAAGGGCACATTATGTCACTGGAAAAGCTGCTCCTATTACATGACACTAGGAAACCACTGTCGGGGATATGACATGTCTCCCAAACGTCAAATACAAATAAGTTTGGCACATAATTTCAATTTTATTTATCATTAACGACTTTTTACAAAGAAATATACACAACTATTACATTTCTAATATAATACGTGTAGAAAAGAAATGCTTTTATATTTGTATTAACTTAGAGATGTAATTTAATCGTGAAGTATACATGTCTGTAAAAGGTCTTTAATGATTCATAAGATAATTTGTGCTTCAATGTAGCGCGAACGTCCCAAAAGAATATTGCTTTGTCGTATACCATTGTAAAAATTGTTTAAAAAATTGTGATAATCTTCATCTTCAACTCTGCTTAAGCAAGGATGTAACTCTTTAAGTTCACGTATTTTAAACATTAACTTTTAGATTCAACAATCCTCAGACGTTATTCGTTGAAGATATCATCACAGACATACCTTCAAAATTCTCTATTTCGATTGAATGTTTAAGAGAAAATGAAGTATTAATAGTAACGATATTATTTGTGACATTTTTTAGATATTTTAAATATGTCATTTTTTAGTCTAAACTCTTATATCTCATGAAAAGTATTGTTGGTTCAGATACCAATAACGAATGCAATTGCGTTGGGTATTTCAATACGTCTATATCTCCAAACTTTGCGAAAATCCGTTAAGCTAACTGTCATTAAGACTATGCGTGGAGCTCTGCTACTAGTAGCCACTTAATTGCTGCTATAACCTGACAAATGTAGTCCTTCCTCTACTTCAAACATGCCATTTCTTCAAAGATTTGCTGTTTTCCAGCAATGTGATATTTTTATTTTAATTCATGCGTTTCGAGTATGGAGTCTTTTTTAAATTACCAATTCGAATGCGAGGCCTTCGGTTTTGGAGTTGGCAGACACGAAGAAATACTGAACAAGATATCGAAAATAAAGGAGAAAATTCGAAATTCGAACAACTTTCTAGGGCTACCTCTCGTGATAAATTGCATCACTTCATGTGACTGAATTTTTAAGAAATAGACAGCATTTCATTCGAAATGTAAAAACAGCGTAATAGAAAACTTCAACCACTTGTAACTCGTGCGATGACAAAAGATGATGACTTTGTAAACGAGTGGATTTGAAATAAGAAAACATTTCGTGGAAAAAATATATGAAACCTTAATTCATTGCTTGTGGAAATGAAAATTGTTATCAATAATAGATACATCTTCAAATTTAAAGTGAACTTTAAAAATAATAAAATCTCCCTTACAAAAAACATTCAAACGATTTTTCATTTTCTTGAAATTCTTATTTGAACATGAAATTCATTTTAAAGTGTTCTTTCCATTGAAAATCTCAATTAAATTTCAATCACATGGAATACGCCGTGTTCACTTGTGTTAGCAATTATCCCTACTGTGCACTGCACATCTTTGTCACGTGATCGTGCTCTTTCAGTGCCCACTTGAGAGGTTTCCGTGTTTGCTCTGCGTGATCACAAACCTCGCTAGGCGAAAATAGGATAGTTCTATTTATTGAACAGTCTTTCGCAGCGGTATTTCCTTCCACTCTTTCAATATTACCTTTGCTTTCCACTCGCACTCCCTCCCTCCCTCCCTCGCTCCATCACTCCCTCAGTCTCGTACACACACACGCACACACACACAGTATAATTTTTGCCGATCTTTTCTCTTCGAATCCATCTGTCTCCTTAACGTTCTATTTTTGTTTTTTTGTTTTTTCCTTGCCCATTTTTATCTCCTCCAACTAAAATTTTCATTTCCTCACACAACTTCGAATCCTCCCTCTCCTCTTTAGACACTATCTTCAAACTGATGCTTCTAGTGTTTTTAAAATGATTCTTGCGAGATTGACACTTCCCCATACAACACTTTCCGATCTGTCCAACAGTTCTCGCCTGTCTCAGGCCATCTTCCCCCTCTGGCCAGCGCCCCACCCCGCGCGCGCAATATCCTTGCAGGGTTTACGCCCGTCACTCACTGTCGCGGGCGGCGCGGGCAGGGAGGGCAGGGCGCGCCCCTCGGGCGCCCCGGAGGCGCAGGGCGTTGTTCCACTTCCACTCCGCCGCATCGGAATGCGGCTCCTTCGCGCCGGCTGACAGGGGGGAGAGGAGTGCGTCGTGACGGAGCGTGTCGGGGTAAAACGGTAAGTAAAGGGATGGAATGGGGCGGGACGGAATGGGGCGGGACGGAATGGGGCGGGACGGAATGGGGCGGGACGGAAAACGATGGGGCGAAATAGAACGGGACGGAAAGCGGCAAAACAGAACGGGTCGAAACGGAATGGACGGAACAGAATTAGACGGGACGGAATGGGACGGAGCAGAATTGGACGGGTCGGAATGGGACGGGGGCGGGACGCGGCGGAATTTGGGGGGGGTGGGGGGGGGCTTCAGAGTCTCTGAGGCGAAGAAATAGAAGTTATGAGAGGCATGTAACCGTGAGGGAGAGATCTGGACTGGCGGGACGGGGAGGTTTGAGAGGAATGAAGTGGAGTGGATTGAAAGGTACGGTCGGAAGGTGGTGAGTGGATTGGAGGAACGGAGTGGAATGGCGGGGTGCGGTCGATTGTGGAGTGGGGGGGGGGGGGGCGCGGTGGCGGGTGGCGGGCGCGGGGTGGTGGGGTGGCGAGTGGCGGTGGGGCGGGGTGGTGGGGTGGCGCGGGCGCGGGGCGAGGTGGTGGTGGCGGGGGGCGGGGGGCGGCGGGCGGGGGGGGGTGGGCGGGGCGGGAAGCGGGGGGGTGCGGGTGGTGGTTGGTGAGGGGGGGCGTGGAAAAACGGGGTGGGGCGCGGCGGATCGAGCAAAGTGACCGCGGTTTTTTCTGCCCCCTCTGGGTGGCGGGTCTGCGCGCGTATATTTTGACTCCCCTCGTCGTACGCCTGCCCGCCGGCCGGCCACCGCGGGAGGGGCGTGGTCGAGATGTCAAGGGGTGACCCCCCATCGAGCGCCCCTTTCATGGCGCATCAAACAACGCCCGCCGTCCGCACCCTCCGCGCACCCCCGAGGAGTTGCAGGCGACATTCGCCACCCCAGGATTGAAATCGGGAACTGAAAGCAGTGGTTGCTGGGGAAAATACTGCAAAAAGAAGGGAAGAAGCATGCTTCAAACTGGAAGGATTATTATAAGCCTAATATTACTCTTACGACGTAATAAACATACTTGCGGTCAAGGGGCCGCGTTCCCTCGGATATTGAATGATTAGGTTCTGATAAATTAATGTAATCATTTAGAAAAGTTTCATATGTTAAACGAAAGTACCCATATAATTAATGCGATATTTTATCCATATAATTATTCAAGATGCAGGTAATGTTTAATATAATTATTAAAAATTATTATTAAATTAAATTACCTAGTAAGGTAAAGTAAGTAAAATTGGGTAAAGTAAAATTGTGTAATTAAGATCGTCATCTGAATGAATTATGTGAGTAAAAGAAGACCCAATGAGAAATTACTTGCAAACAATACTTATTTTTTCTTACTTACAAATTTATTTTCTATATCACAACAGCCCGGATTTTTATTCTACTTTATTATCTTGGAATTTTTAGATTGCTTTGGACAACTAGTGCTGGGAGTCGAGTCGAGTATTGAATGTCGTCGCCTTTTTTTTAATATAGTTGGCTAGAGTACTTTTATATATGCCCACGATTCAAAAATCGTGGTTGTGGCAGGAGAATGAGGCATAGAATGTGTAATATATAAAAGTGTCAGATGAATTGCAAATTATTTGTACATAACATAGTTCTTGTTTACTCTGATATATTTATTTTCCTTACTAATGACCATAAATCTAGAGAAGATAATCAGAGAGGGAAAAAGATAACTTCGAATACACTTCTGTATACTCGTATGTGTCTAATAGAGTTTTTAACATGTAACTCCACACAATGACAAGTTTCCTGGCAGATGTGTCGCATACATTACACATAAATCATAAAGCATTTTCCTGGTGGCTAGGACAAACGTGCCGCCATACCATCAACCTTTACATCAGTTGTTGATTCACATTCAGCAAAGCCAGGAAACCTAGTCTACCTGGAAGCAATTGAAGATGGTGATGAATCAAAAAGAAAGGAAAATAAAGCAGATGAATGAATAAGAAGGGTATAAAATGAAAAAAAGAGATGATAAAATATCCAGAGAAACTGTATGAGAAATGGAAGATGAAAATTATGAAGCGGTAGAAAAAAAATACGATGAAGAGGAAGAAGAAAAATAAAGAGGAGAAATAAAACTATGATGAAGAGGAGGAAGAAAACTATGATGATGAAGACGAGGAAGAAAACTACGATGAAGAGGAGGAAGAAAAATATAATGAAGATGAGGAAGAAAACAATGAAGAGGAGAAAGAAAAATATGAAGAAGAATCGAAGCACAAGATTATTGTTCCATTGCAACACCACCAGCTGTCTTATTGAGCGCAAGCTCTTGTGCAACGCCGGGGATGTAAATGCCGCTCCCGATCCCGGGTACTCTGCCCCCGGCGGCGGCGGCGGCGGCGGGGCGGGGCGGAGGCGGAGGCAGTAAACAGGAAGTGGAGGTCAGGGCGCCCGCGCGGCGCCGAGCTCTGCGCAGCGACCATCCCTCCTCGTCCCTCCTCCAGCAGCCTTTTACTAACATGGTAATGAGCGCTAGGTAATGGGATTCGAAAGGGGAATCAGATTAAGACCGTTCTCCATCTGCTGGACCATGTTAATGAGGAGAGCTAATGTGCAGTAAGGTGCTTAATGTCTACACGCTAAGCCTGCAGTTTACAGTATTCTGGCAATGCGCAGATTTGTAGAGCGTAAATCGCAGGGTATGCATGTCATGAAGTGTATGAAATACTTTCGTTGGGATTATATTTAGTTTTTTTAAAATCATCTGAAATATCAAAGAAATCAAAAAATGTCGAGGATGTATTTCAACATGCAGCATTCTCACACTCTGTTGCTTTCCACGTTCAGTACAAATTCGTGGCTTGTGCAGTAGTTCATTTTCAACGACATTAAGGAGAATGTTTCAAGCATTTGTTAACAATGTATTTTCGTACGTGAGTCAATATATGAAATGTGTATATATTTTCAACGAATGGATCTACATTTTAATTCACTACCAGTTCTATGAACACGTATTATCTCTAAGCTACACAATTTGTTTTCCAATGAAGAAAGACTCAACAGTAAGTTCCATACTACACTTTATTTAACAATATAGCACCATATGTGTTTCTATCTTTTCTTCTGTTATAATTTATTAGAACATATCAATTCAGTAAGTTTCGCACTCAATGTTTTGTCGCCACCGCCCCGCCCTCTGGGTCCGTCTATGCAATATCTCTGAGCGTTGAAGGCAGTCGGCCGGGTTCTTCGGGATATACAACGGTCAACTTCTGTCACGTGATTGCACTCTGAATTTGTGATGTAATCGCGCTCTGTTGATTGATTGGTTGATTTATGATTCCAGGCATGTCAACTTCTAAGGTCGTTAGTCTCATAAGTGTAGTGCAATTTTATCGCGGAAGGCTGCCCGCTAAATCGCGAGATCCGGAGACGATTTACCATCGTCTAGCGGGGTCCTTTCTCGCCAGGCGGGGCATCTCCCACCTGTGAGTAATGTCCTTTTTGAATTGATAAATAAATACTTATATACACTTAATAAATAATTGGTAAATTGACCTTATTATCGTGAACTACATTTTACATCCGAAACCACCGGGAGCGGTAGCTCAGTGCATCAACTGATGTCACTGCAGCGTCTCTGACCGGGAGGCAGGATTCGAGTCCTGACGGCGGCAGGATTTTCAACACTAACTTTTCAGCTAGATCGAATTCAAGTCGCTGTCTAGAGGAAAATTCTAGTGGACGCTCTGATCGGTAGTTTTCCGTGGTTTCTCCGATCAACACCAGGCGAATGCCGGAGCAGTACCCTACCAAACGGGCCACGGACCGCGCGCGACCTTTTCCTTCCTCTTCCTTGTCCTATCCTCGCCCCTTACACACACTTACACTAACATGCACTACACTACCACGTATTCCGGGAGACCGGTCAGGAGCATAGAGCTTGTCCCGGCTGGGGCGGTGTCCCGCTGGTGGGAGAGTCCTGGTTAGGGGGAAACCCCACTAGCCGACGGTAGGTCGGTGCCGGATCTTGCCATGCAGCGAGGGAAGATCACCGCCATCTCCCGGAGAAACATGCACTACACTAACGGGACTAATAACCAAAGCAGTTGAAGTGCCCGGAAACACGAAAAAAATCAATTAATCAAATACATCCAAAACCCGTCAAGAGGAGCGTGACCTCTGGGGTCTGCCAATTAGCACCGCGCGCCCCGCCCCCTCGCGGCCCGCTCCGCTCCGTCGCGCAGGCCGTGCGTGCGGCGGGGGCGTAAACCGCGCTGGCGGCGGCGTCGCGCCTCCTCGGGCGGAAAAGGAGGCGGCAGCTCCGCGTATCTTCCTGGAAAATCGAGGCGGTTGACCGCAAAAGGCGCGTCTGTTTGCTCGCACGGCGGCGCCTCCACTAACTACAGCTGTGTTTGTTTAGCAGGTGCTCCCGCGACGCGCTAACGAGAACGCACAGGAGGAGGACGAGGAGGAGGAGAAAGAGAAGGAGGACGAGGAGGAGGAGGACGAGGAGAAGGAGAAGGAGGGGAAGGAGAAGGAGGAGGAGGAGAGAGAAGGAGGAGGGAGGAGGAGGAAGGAGAAAGACGAGGAGGAGGAGGAGGAGGAGGAGGAGGACGAAGAGGACGAGGAGGAGGACGACGACGAGGAGGAGGAGGACGAGGACGAGGACGAGGACGAGGACGAGCAGGAGGACGAGGAGGAGGCGGAGGTTGGATCCCGGTGAGGGTACTGGTCCGATTGTAATTAATGATAGTACAGCAGACTGACTTACGTTGAACTTCTAGATACTAACAGTTTTTGTTCATTATTAAAGAGGATCCTAAATTCTGTGGTGGCAGCGGAGATTTTGTTGTACTCCATGATAAACTATCTGGGGTCAATGAGGTATCTACCACAATAGTATTAAATGTAAGGTAGCTTACAAAACTCTCAACACACTACAAACTTTATTTCCCAGCAACAAACCCCCTGTACCCATGAAGGAAAAAAGTGGAGTCTACATATTAAAATGTAATAGTTGCAATTCTGCATATGTGGGACAAACAAGTAGGAAGTTTTCCTGTAGGCTACAGGAACACCTCAGATCTTGGAGACTGAAAAAAGATCATTCCACATTTTCTAACCACCTTATTCAAAGTAACCACTCTTTCGATCCTGATACTAATTTTAAAATTCTACATTTTGAAAATAAAGGTACCAAATTAAATATATTGGAAAATTTAGAAATCTTAAAATTACGCAAAACTCCCAACCTTTTATGCCTCAATGAACAATCCATAGTAAAATCCAGCCCCATCATAAATTTATTAATTTACTAGCTTTACCATCCGTTCATTTTCTCCCTAACCTTCCCGCAGTCTGCATTCGTACAGCGTACGATCAAAATGGCGTCATACTTTGAAAACTTTCCATTAACATGTGCGTTTAATCTGTGTTACTTGGGTAAGTACTAATTTTTAAATATTTATTTTATTGTTCACTAGTTTATATACGATTTTGTTGACGTTAATACATGTGTAATTTGTTTATGTACTTAAAATTGTAGAATCACTGAGGATGGGAAGAGTGTTTCCGAAACACGTGTCTGGCTATATGTAATCATATTAAAATTACATTTAATACTATTGTGGTAGATACCTCATTGTCCCCAGATAGTTTAAATCCGAAGTTCCTACAACCTCTATCCGACGTTTACTACATCCACCGATCACTACACCCGAGGTTCACTACAGAGGTTCACTACATCCGAGGTTCACTACGTTCGAGGTTCACTACGCTCGAAGTTCACTAGGTTCCAGTTTCACTACGATCGAGGTTCCCTATACACAATGATCCCAAAATATAATACATTTTTTAAACTATAATCGGTTTATTTATTCCAAAATTGGAATAAAACACCAATCGCTGCAAATTCAAAATGCCAACGCCTTCATGTTTTTCACACATTATTATACACTGTCCACACACTAAAGATCTAGAAATTTTATTCTCAATAAAAAATGCAGAGATAGATGATCAGGATACTGACAAAGGAAAAAACCTTAACCACATTTCGTAGAAATTTAATATATTTTTTACTGGGTAATATACCCTCAGCAGTCGAGTACGGGACATGGGCTATAATTCAAAACATTATTATAACTTCAACTCGATAGATTAAACTCAACTAGATTGAGTGTGGTATGTGCAAATGAACTTTATGTGGAAAGCCACATCGGTTGGATACTAATCATGGCGGGTAACAATTCTCGCTCGATACCTTTAGCTTCATCCATTTATGTGTATTATGTTTCCTAAATTTTATAATGTACCGGTGAAGGAATCTGTGGGATTATGAGATACAACCGAGAAAATAAGGACGAAACTTTTACTTAGATCGGAAAGATGCCGATTTAATGATGTAATTGGGATTTTTTTAAAAACCATAGTGCTTTTGTAATGTTGTTTTGGAAATTCTTTATTTAAAGATTATTGAATTTACTGGCCAAGGTCCAGATAGAAGATGTTTAGGATAGAATTGGTCGGAACATTTGTCTGGTGAAGTTATTCTAAGAAGGGTCCAAGTTACCAGGTCGGAAAAGAAATGAACGTCATGAAGGGTGAGGGATTCGCCATTGCAGGAATTAGGGATGTACCCCATTTATAAATTAGCTAAATGTAAACGAACGCACTGACAAAATGGACATTAACGTAACTTGAAGTTATAGTACCAGCAGTGGCCAAACAGCAACTATCCTAATCTGTCCCTACTTATAGAAAACTTTCTATAGAGGGAAACTGAAAGAATGAAACTTTTTCAGGATATTTGATGAGTTAGATTGGTGGTGGTGATACTACTCCCTGTAAGCCCAGTTTGTGAACCGTTACCAGGGCAGCAACGTCCTTCTTGTTTCACTGTTGCATCCAATGCTTGTGATTAACTTCCTACTCTGGCGTGGAAAGTACGTTTGAGCCTTCCACGCCAGAGTACGTTGCTGGCAGGGCTGACGGAATCCGCGACCCGCGGGTTAAACGTATGCCATCGCCCGCCCAGGAGAATAATGCATAAAAATCAATAACACACCCGTATTTGCAAAACAGGTTTAGGCCGGCCTGCCAATCCCGGCACGTCAGTTGGATTTCATTACCCAGGCCATCACGTGCTCCTGCCAGGTGAATGACCTCGCCAGAGGGTGACAAGATGAGGAAGGGCTTGCCCAGGCGTTGAGAGCAATTGACGAGGAAAGATTGACGTCAAGAGTGGTGTTTATGTGGAACCTATAACTTGGAAATATGAACAAGATCGTTTGCCTGTGTGTGTGTGTTTGTGTGGGTGTTTCATGTAAGTAGTATATGCACAGGTGAAGCAGATTCAGGCAAAATTATCAAAGGGAGATGGTGATACTCCGAAAAAGTTTGCAGCACATAATTGGTCGCGATTGAGATCATTGTGAAATATGGAAATGAATCAATTCAAATTAAATGCTTCCTCAAAAAGAAAAAAAAATCCAGAGACTCAGAAAATCTTTTGACGCGTGAACTCCCTAGAAGTTTCATAGGAGTGAGGGGAAATAATAAATAATCTTTTGAAACAGTGAAAACTATTAACGGAAATTATGGGAAAAAGGCTGTGAAGCAATAATTTTTATATAATTATTCAAGTTTACAAAGATGAAAACGTCAAAAAAAATTTGAAAGAAGGATAAAAAGGGTGTGATATATATGTAATAGTCAAGCAAGTGTTTCCTATGCTTGAAAAAGCTTGACTATCCTAGCAAGATTCTTTTACATATTACCCAACGATTCAAACATATAAAAGTAGGGTTTGAAGAACCATATTTATTATTCATTATTTACCTCCCTGATAACACAAACCTAATTACACAAACCAGTGGAAATCTGTCGGATTAAATCGCCTGGAGAGTTTAAAGCCGAATTCAGTTTTACTTACTTCTCCGGGTATTTACTTGAATCTGAGAAAACCCAGTGCTCCTTACTCTACCCTTGCCTTGTTCTTTTCCACAGTGCTCGCCCTGTGCAGCCACGCCTGACCCTGCTTTGATTGATTGATTTAGGGCGTGTAAACTACTAGGGTCATTAGTCCCTTAATGGTAATACATGATTTTTCTCGAGAGATGGCGGTTTTGTTCCCCGCTGGATGGCGAGATCCTGCGCCGAACTACCGTCGGAGAGCGGTGTTTTCCTCAACCAGGTATCTCCCAACAGCGGGTCACCGCCCCAGCCGGGGCAAGCTCTAAGCTCCCGACCAGTCTCCCGGCATGTGTGGTAGAGTAGCGCATTTAAGTGTAAGTGTGTAGGTAAGGGGAGATCATAGGATAAATTTCGCGCGCGGTCCGTTGCCCGTTTGTTAGGGTACTGCTCCAGCATTCGCCCGGAGTTGATCGGAGAAACCACGGAAAACTACCGATCAGAGCCGCCGGCCGCTAGAATTCTCCTTAATTCGACCTAGCTGAAGAGCTAGTGTCGCAAATCCTGCCGCCGTCGGGACTCGAACCAAGGACTTCCCGGTCAGAGGCGCTGCGATAACATTAGTCGATGAACTGAGCCACCATTACCGGTCCTGACCCTGCCTTCTTCACTATGATCACTGGTGCTATCATCCTCAAAATTATCACTTGAGAAGCGTAGTGAGACATATTGTAACGTATTGTAGGGCTACACAGAGCGACGGGCGGGGCGTCACGATGTCGCTGCGTCAAAGGATTAGACGCCAGGGGCCAGGCAGGATGTGAGAACAATGAGGTATTTGGAGAATTCTCAGAGCTATGGAAAGGAATGCCCAAAATGCGGGACAGCGCATTTTGCCGCGTGCAAAATTCTTAGACTCCAGGGAAATGGATGTCCAAAATGCCTGGCAACGTGACTAGCGCGGGCCGTGTGAAAAACCCAGTGACGTTTCAGGTCACATGGGTGGGAGCATATAAGAGCGAACGCAGAGCGCGGGGTCGGGGTTTGTCGAAGTGAGTGGAACCCTCGTGCGAATGCACAAAACTTGCGCCCAGGGCGGTGCGGAGCCGAGCGAGGCTCGTACGGCAACCCATGTGTTGGGACGCCGCTGTGGACAGTATTTCCACGGGTGACCTAGGTCGCCGGAGCTGAATGCTGTGTGCATAAGGCTCGCTGAGCAGTGGCGCGGGCCACGAGTCAGACATTTCATTTTGAAGGATCGCTCCTGCGATCAGGGGAGTAAACTTCTACCAGAGCTAAGAGTAACTTTAATTATTTACTGTACGTATTGTGAATAAACCTGTACATTGAAGCTCGTGTCTGTGATTACTGTGTATTTCCACGACGTCACAATATATTCGAAAAAGCAAATGCGACTTCAATCTGAACTTAACTGCACAATCTATCGTTGCGCGCAGCAGAAGCGCAGCGACTTTGCTTCCATGATCCCGCCAGACGTAGTTACTTACATCTCCGTCAGACTGCTTGATGTGAACATTTAAAATTTTTTCTATATTATTAATATGTGTATAGCACATTCAAACTTGTAAATTACACGTGCAGTTATTGGGGACCTGCAGATATCAAGCAACACCTTATTTGCTGAAAGTTGAGTAGTTCATCCAGAAAAGGTATGTTTACTTAACTAGTTTTAAATTAATATATATGATGCTTACGAATTGATGTTTTAGTGGACAATCGTACTAGGAAACATGTTTACAACTGGAAGGAACTGAATCCAAAGGGCAGTAACCTTCTCCTATTTTTGAAATCAAATAGGATTTTTATCTTATAATTACCTTTTAATGAAGTTACGTTCTAGAGATATCTCACAGTTCACCTTTAAATGGAATTATTAAAACTCCCTCAAGGACAAAATAAAAATATTTCGGAAAAGCAAAACGTGCTCTTTAGATGTCAGAACAGTTATCCCCGAGTAATTGGTCAACGACTCCTGCTTTCTACATTCGCATTCAGTTTTGCAATCGCATACCTTTTTATTCTAGTTGCAGAAAGCAACCGACAAGACATTTTCTTCTTTGCGATTTGGACACTCTGAAGTTTGATTTGTGTTAGTATTAAATTTAAATTAAATTGTTTGCTTGAGATTTCCCTGCAGAACAACTGGAAAGCGTCTGAGATTAAATCTGAGATCTTCTTTTAAATTGATTGATTGATTTTTTCATGTTTCCGGGCACGTCAACTACTTTGGTCATTAGTCCCGTTAGTGTAGTCCATGTTTTTTCTCGGGAGATGGCGGTGATTTTCCCCTCGCTGGATGGCGAGATCCGGCACCGACATACCGTCGGCTAGTGGGGTTTCCCCCTAACCAGGACTCTCCCACCAGTGAGGCACTGTCCCAGCCGGGACAAGCTTTAAGCACGCGACCGGCCTCCCGGAATATGTGGTAGTGTAGTGCATGTTACTATAAGTGTGTGTGCGTAAGGGGAGAGGATAGGACAAGGAAGAGGAAAGACAGATCGCGCGCGGTACGTGGCCCGTTTGGTAGGGTACTGCTCCGGCATTCGCCTGTGTTGATCGGAGGAACCACGGAAAACTACCGATCAGCGCAGCCGGCCACTACAATTCTCCTCCAGACAGCGGCTGAATTCGACCTAGCTGGAAAGCTAGTGTCGAAAATCCTGCCGCCGGCAGGACTCGAACCTAGGACCTCCCGGTGAGAGGCGTTGCAGTGACGTCAGTTGATGCACTGAGCTACCGCTCCCGGTGAGATGCTTTTAAAAATTCTGCCTGACACAGACGAGCAATTCCTAGGCATCGATTTCCAATGTGGACGATATCGCCGCTTGTCACGTAGGAAAAAGAATTTGAAACCAGAGCGTTATGACATGCTGTCGATATTTTCGATATTAAAGAAGAGGTTCCGGCAGGCTCTGTCTGAGAAAGCTTACGGCTGAGTTAGAATGCAAGAATAATAATAGTAAGTGTTCATTGCTTCGGGAATATTTTAGGGATCCTTCTGCACTAATCGTTTAGTAAAATATGTCAACCACGGATGGGTCGAAATATTAAATAACTGAATCTTCATTTTTCCAGACTTCAAAAAAGGAGAAAATCTAATCATCAATATCACTTTCACGTATGCACTGCCTCCTTATTATCGTCTAAAAATATGATATATATTACGTGTTTTTTTTTTGTATAGAATACGTTGTGTGAATTTGACAATTAGGTGCGATTAAGACTTACAACAACAAAATATTAACTTGCGAATACCGAATAGGCAGGAGTACATCAAACAAATTTAAGGCGAAACATGAAGTTTATGATTTATGCTATGAACAAAACATCAGACGCACATCCGCAAAACATCATACGTTATTTTATTACACAGAAACGTATCTTCAGTTAGTTTTCCAGCCAATATTTATAAAATAAGACTTTTTTGGGTTTTGTATTACATTTTCCAGTACCGTTCACTCCCTACCGTGTATAGTCAGTGACACGTAGAATTTCCAAATCTATAATCAATTAAATTGACTACTTCGTCAAACCCTCGTTAGCACGATCTCGCTTAACAGGAACAAAACGTCTGTCACGGTAAGGGATTACGGTAATAAGGGCATTTATAAAACTAGGATAACACGAATTTTTAGGAAAATATCTCCGATTATTTCGAATTTCCGAATTCGGGTTGATGAAGGTGTACTTCATGCAATTTTTTTGCAGAGCTGAACGTGTTCCTTTTAGTTAAAAAATTCGCAGCAATATTTGATTGATTGATTTTTTCGTGTTTCCGGGCGCGTCAACTGCTTTGTTCATTAGTCCCGTTAGTGTAGTGCATACTTTTTCTCGGGAGATGGCAGTGATCTTTCCCCGCTGGACGGCGAGATCCGGGGCCGACCTACCGTCGGCTAGTGGGGCTTCCCCTTAACCAGGACTCTCCCACCAGCGGGGCACCGCCCCACCCGGTACAAGCTCTAAGCTCCCGACCGGTCTCCCGGATTATGTGTTAGTGTAGTGCGTGTTAGTGTAAGTGTGTGTGTGTGTCTAAGGGGAGAGGATAGGACAAGGAAGAGGAAGGAATGATCGCGCGCGCTCCGTGGCCCGTTTGTTAAGGTACTGCTCCGGCATTCACCTGGTATTGATCGGAGAAACCACGGAAAACTACCGATCAGAGCAGCCGGCCTCTAGAATTCTCATCCAGACAGCGATTAAATTCGACCTAGCTGAAAAGCAATATTAGAATGTTAATCCACCCGTAACCGTATTATAATGCGAAGCCTAGTTTATTACCTGCCAGTTCGAATTCGGGTTTCGGGGTGAACCGAAGCACCTTCATTAGAAGCGCGTGTGGGCGTTGGGCGAGCGCGGGCGGCGTGGGTGGCGCCAGGAGCGCCTTTGCCCTGCCGCCGTCGCGCGCTCCGTGCCAATCCGGCGTCATCCATAAAACATGATGGCGCGCCGCCCGCGCCCCACGTAAACACCAGGTGGCGCCAGCGCCGCCGGAGGCCGCGCGCGGGCGGAGGCGCCGACCCGCGAGGGAATTCGGACGCACCAAACAACTTCTTTTCAGGAACTTATTACTTTCTCGCATACTACATACGCATACTCGCATATTACATACGCATTTGCGGCGGCGATGGTGTAGCGGTTAGCGTATCGTATATACCCAAGTTTGCGGGTTCAAACCCGATCGAAGTCGTGGATTTTTAAGGGCGAAAAAATCCTTCGTACACCTTCCTTCGGAGGGGAAGTAAAGCCGGCTGACTCATTTAGTAATTTACTGCATGTAAAAGATCCTAAGCCTAAATGACGCATCTGAGCTAAATTCAAATCGCCTGTTTCGTCGCCCAAGTAATACCTTCTTTCTCCCATTATTGATGAAAGGAGTGTAACGAAATTCGCGTGGTCAGACGGAAGAGCAGGCCTCATGGCCTGAGTCTCGCCACGTGAAATAAGGCAAATTCAATTCATACTCCGCTTTAATCCGCGAGTACTCGCAGTGGTCTGTGAGATCCAAGCCACGGCAATTTTATGTTCCCGAAATATTGCAATGCATTAGTCGTCTGATGTTTCATGTATTCTTCATTGTACTTTTCTGACGTGGCCTGGCTTTGTATTTTTATCCTTTCGCTGAATCATTTGCCGTGAGCACGCTGAAACGTGATCGCTGCGCTGCGCGATATCTGCCATATACGTTTCGTGCAAGAGCACCAGTGGATTGTGAGCAACTGGCCTGAGCGGTACGTAACGTGGCATTATTTTCAGATGTGTATATGAGAAGTACGTATTCAGAAAATGCAATAATTTGCCTTTTATAAAGGACGGTTTAAAGAACGCGAATCTTGCAAAATGGAAAAAGACAAACTTTCTAAATATTTTTGTGGAAAAGTAAGATATATATTTGTTTAGTTCATCCCAAAATAATTTATGGAAATAGTACGAAATGTTATTTAATAGGATAATAAGATGTTTAATGATTTTTGCGTGGACTCTGTCAATTTTTACCTTTCTCACCATAAGAATTGAGACAAGACTTCTGCCGTATAGGATTCATTAACAATTGCATTGGGGTCATGTACAAACTTAATAAAATACCTATTTCAGTAAATAGACCTTCAGATCGTTCGCATTCACAAAAAGTTGCAGCTATATCTGAGAGATTCATTGCGGTCACTCTGGGGTTAAACACAACGGCACTTCAAGGACACGAGCTGACACTATAATCCAATCGGGAGCTTGGTTACGACCAAACATTTTTGGTATTAGAGCCCCGGATTGAATGATTATGTCTCCCTTTTCTTTCAGCTCGTGACCTTAAAGTGCCACTGCATTTAAATCGGAACATTGTAGAGGGAAAATTACGCGGTGCTGCTGCAAAAAAAAGCGATTTTTCGGCAGAAAAATTCTTATTGTAGGATCCTGTTAACAAAAATTATCCACTTTTTCGGTATTTTTTGTGTAGTAAATTTCCTCCGGTAACTTTTTGTGAAATTAGAATTTAGGTTTTTTGGGTTCTCGATACCGAAAAATTGGTTTACTGCAAAACGTTCGTCTCTTCGTCTATCTGTGAACTGCGGAGGTTAAACAGTATGCAGTCGGTATCTGCCAGAGGTTAAACAGTAAGCAGGATTTTCAACAAAATTTATATTCCACGATCGATTTAGCCGATATTGCGGCTCCTCAAATTTGCAACTGATATATTAAATTTGAGAGGTACTTTACATGAATCCTCAAAGAATTGTTCTCAAAAACGTCTCCAAATGTTTCCTTGAAACTCTTGGTACGGATAATGTACGTAGTGAATAACGTGACTTGTAAGTCATTTTCATGTATTTTTTATATTTAAAACTTACACACATATTTGTTTGAAATATTTCTAACGGCGTTAGAATTTACATTACGGGAATGTTGTGCTCATTATTGTATTTGTGAGCACAAGTTAAATGATTCCTTATGAAGTTTCTCAAAACCTCAAGTTTTCTGTGAAAAGGAGATCAAAATGGCGCATTTTGAGAAATGCACAACCACTTTCTCAAGATCGATTCCAAATATGTGTATATAAGACCATGTTTTACTCTTGTATAATATTCTTTAACTCATCTTTTCTCTGTTATTAGGGGACCAAGAATTTGCGTAAATGTCAAAATATGTTTTTTAGGCTGCGACAGGTAGCACCTTGGAAGAGGGTAAGGCATTGCTGAAAAGTTAGTATCGACTAAAGAGTTTAGAACACAAACTATTGAGAGAAAGTATGTGTCATTCTATAGAGACTAGTTATCATCATCTCCTTTTTCTTCGTAAGACGAAAAAGCATTGTAATTGTGCGCCAGAAATCGGCTAATTTTGGCAGAAAAAATTCTTACAGACAGTTCCTGGTAACGGAAAAATGGAATGGATTTTATACGAAAGTGAAAATAAATACAGAGAAGACGATAAAGGAGGAAAAAGAAGGAGAAAAAGAGACAAAATCGCAGGACGAGATGATGCTCGCAATATTCCGGGTTATTTCTGCTATTCATCGCATCGCCGGAGGAGTCCCAGAAGTTTTCAATCGTCGAGGAATAGGATAAATGAGGTTGGGGCATTGGGCCCTGCACGTCTCTGAGGATGGCAATGAGGGCTTGAAAGAGGAAGGAAGGCCCTGATCAGAACTATTTATTTAGGACTCTGTTCGTGCATGCCACTGGAATTTACGAGAGGACAAAGCGGAAATGCCCTATGTCGCAGTGAATGATTTCTCGGGTTCTCATCGCAGCAGTAGTAAAGCCTGTTTTACACGGCCATTTTTCATCCTTTTTTCATCATTTTTCTGTACAGAAACTGGATGGGAAAAAGACGTTCGGTTCTATGCGTACCGAAACTGGATGAACGTGATTCCAGCGTTTTACACGATCACTCCTGGTCTGTACGTAATCGTGATGAAAATACTTCCTCCAAACGCCGCAAAACGCGCTGGAAATTTAACAGCTGAACATCGCATTTACGGAAACAAACTAAATTAGCGCGAAGAATGATCAGATAGTTACGAATTCGCAGAGTAAGGAGTAAAAAGATGTGTGAGGTATTGTGGTTTTATTTGCGAGAGGGTTCACTGAACGCAAAGAGTCAATATCACAAACAACAACAGTCAAAATTAAACAACGCGTGCCCACGCTACGCACAATATATATATATATATATATATATATATATATATATATATATATAAATACTCCCAGCCGGAGAACCCACGCAATCGAAGAAAGTTCCATAAAGTGACACTGGGTGCGCTGTAGTCAAACTGGATAAAATCTGTACGGAAAAATGAAGTATTAATCATTTTTTCGTACAAATTACATGCAGTCTGCTCAGTATCGACGGGAAATGTTGAAAAATTACCATGTAAAACAGGCTTAAGCTTCCTTCCCGCCATTTACCTGTCAAAAATACGTCACCCTTTGGGCCTCCGGATACACAAAGTGGAGTATAACCTACACATGCTATCGTACCAGGCTATTTAATAATATCTTGCGATACGACCGGGACAGGTGGCTCAGTGCATCAACTTATGTCACTACAATGCCTCTGACCACGGTGACCTCGTTTCCGGTCGCAATGATGGCAAGATCTTCGACACTAGCTGGGTCGAATTCAGGCGCTGTCTGGAGAAGAACTCTGGAGGTCGGCTGTTCTGATCGGTAGTTTTCCGTGGTTTCTCCGATCAACACCAGGCGAATGCCAGAGCAATACTCTATCAAACGGGCCACGGACCGCGCGCGATCTTTCATTCCTCTTCATTGTCCTATTCTCACCTCCTACACACACACACACACACTAACATGCACTGAACACTGTCACACATGCCGAGAGACCGGTCGGGAGCTTAGAGTTTTTCCCGGCTGGAGCGGTACTCCGCTGGAGGGAGATACCTGATTGGGAAAGCCCCACTAGTCACGGTAGGTCGGCGCCGGAACTCGCCATCCAGCGGGGAAGATCACCGTTACCGCCCGGGAAAAATTTGCACAAATTGCACTTATGGGACTAATAACTACAGTAATTGACGCGCCCGGAATCACTAACAAACAACCAACTCACGTTAGTACACCGAGAAAAATATTTATTCACCGTCAACTAATTTCCGTATGCTGCATAAAAACAGTTAATGAAGAAGATCTCAAACAAGTACTCAGATTGCTGCAGTGTAGTGAGTGTTTATTATACAACTCCGCTCATAATCGGGCATTAGTTTAATCAATTATTTCCCTCTTGTCATTCAAACACGTTTCAATAAGAGAGGAGGCTTTTTAAATCGTAGAGGACTGTCGGTCGTCTTTGGATGGGGAATTAGATCATCGCTCCGCCCAAATAATGGGAGAGAAAAGGGGAACAGAAGGATCACGCGTGATACACGAAACGCACGAGGGAAATCGTAGAAAACCTCAACAAATCATCAGAGCAGCCTGCTTCCGCAATTCTCATGAGGGCAGTAACTCTCTCAATTCAGCTACTTGATAGTTGTTGAAAATATTGCGGTGCACTCCACTATGCAATATTACTACGGCCGTCATATTCAAATATCATTGTTTCAATTTCAAGCGTTAGGTTTTGAAGATATTTGTCGCTAGGAAATTGTATAATCATGATGCCAAGGTGATCGTACGAGTGTCAGAATTTGATTTGATTTTTTCGTGTTTCCGGGCACGTCAACTGCTTTGGTCATTAGTCCCGTTAGTGACGTGGATGTTTTTTCTCGGAATATGCGCGGTGATCTTTCCCCTCTGGATGGCGAGATCCGGCGCCGACATACCGTCGGATAATGGGGTTTCCCCCTAACCACGATTCTCCCATCAGCGGGGCACCGCCCCAGCCGGGACAAGCTCTAAGCTCTCGACCGGCCTCCCGGAATATGTGGTAGTGTAGTGCATGTTAGTGAAAGTGTGTGTGTGTGTGTGTGTGTGTAAGGGGTGAGGATAGGACAAGGAAGAGGAAGGACAGATCGCGCGCGGTCCGTGGCCCGTTTGGTAGGGTACTGCTCCGGCATTCGCCTGGTGTTGATCGGAGAAACCACGGAAAACTACCGATCAGAGCAGCCGGCCGCTAGTATTCCCCTGCAGACAGCGACTGAATTCGAGCTAGCTGAAAAGCTAGTGTCGAAAATCCTGCCGCCGTAAGGAGTGGGAACCTAGGACCTCCCGGTCAGAGGCGCTGCAGTGACATCAGTTGATGCACTGAGCTACCGCTCCCGGTGCGAGTGTCAGAAGGTATTACAAGCATAAAATCAGGGTAGCGTTCCAGTTAGTGAAATTATTAAGCTAAAGAGATACTTTGCTGTTTGTGCGATGTCGAGTCCTAGACACAACGTTTCGGCAGTCACACTGAAACCATCTTCGGGGTCCGTCGAAACTTTGGCAGCTGTTTCAATTGACTTCGGTCGCGGAAACCTACGCTAGATAAAGAGCTTTTTGGCGGTTACAAGAACAGAGCGACGTTAGATAAGGTAATTAATTTATCGAGCTGACGACGTATGAAATTATAACTATTCTACCAGATTGAGAAAAAGGATTTTAAAATATGCACTCTTCCGATAACAAACTGGCAACGACAGTTAAATGAATGAATCTCCACCTCGCTGGGTACATTAATAGTTAAGTTTTACTACATTTAAGCCTGTGTGTTTTCATGTTTAAAATCCGTAACATGAAATAATACATCTTGCCTCTTGAACATCGTATTCACTGAGTTGCTTTTATGCAAAAGTTCATAAACGCCGCTTGCATGCAGCTGATTGCACCGAAGGAATGGAAATTAACTGTACCTCCGCAACCTGGGCAGCCGTTGCAAATGAACTCGATTGGTTCCCAGCGCTCTCCGCTCCACATGTCACTTCGCGTCGGCTTTTATCCACTCGCTGTTGTTTTTGTCGATAGGTTGATGGATTAGTCCGAAAGTTAACGTATATTTCTGCCGACTGCAAATTCGAATGTTGCGTGCTGTCCGAACTGGGAACGGAAATGGCACTCAGGAGAATATTTGCGAGGTGACACGAACGCTCCATGATTTTTTTCTGCGAGAGTGTGTTTTTCATTTACACGGAGCGGGTTTCATGCAACCGAATGAGAAATGTTTGGGAAAACACCACCTTCGTCCGTTGTATTGATCAATGAATTTTAAATTTCCCCTCTGAACGCGTGTTTACAGTTTGACAGTCGTTAGGCGCATTTGCCGTGACTGAAAATGAGCTTGGATATTAAGACTCAGGATTCAGGATATTGATGAGAACAGCGATTTGGAATCTCTGTGATTAAAGGGAAGCTTCCTACAAATTGTCTATTTGTATGTCATTTTTCTCCTCCTATCAACTCTTTTAGTAAGCGTATTTGACATTTCACATTCAGAAAATTCCAACAGTAGAATTTATTTTTATTACACAGTTTAATATATTTTTTATATAATATATATATATATTTATAGCTATTACACAGTATTATTTAACACTGGTTAAGTGTTGAACTTCGATAAAACTTTGAATGCTTAGAACTTCAAAAGACGCGGCAAAGCGATAGGATTGTGTAAGAGGCAGGTTCTACCGTAAGACGGGGTAATTTAACTATGTGGCTTGAACTAGTTTTTCCAAAACATCAAAATACGCTTTTTTAATTTCTTGAATATTGCTTATGTAATATAGAGAAAGTAATGTAATGTTGTGAGGAAAAGCGGATATTTTTCGACAGAAAAACTCTTATTACCGAGCTCTGGTGAGAAAAAAGTGGATAAATCTTGTTCCTATGATTCGTAAATTACTTCTAACACGTTGTGTAGCAGAACTCATATTCAGTCTTGCTACCCAAACATTGTTTTACGACAACACGCATGTTCGTCAGTTTGTTTGTGCGTTTGTGAACAACGTTAGCACCTAAGTCGGCAGCAGGATTTTCACCAAAATTAATATTCCATGTCCGATCTGACTGATGTGCGACCCTTAAAATTAGAAACGATATACTGATTTTTGAGGGACTTTCCATGAAACCAATGTTTTCAAAATTTTCTAAAAAATGTCTTTAATTTTAAAGGTTTTAAAAAGTATGTTTATAAATTCAGTTATTAAGTAAAATCACGTACAATTTTTCAAAAATATGAGTATAAGTAGTGTTTGTTAAATTGGTTCTTAAGATAGGTATTACCTACTGACACCGTAGTTACTATCTTGTTTGAGTAAATTTCACACATGCAACAGTGAGCTATGCTGAATGCTGATTTTGTTGATGTATTTCTTCAGAAAGTTAGTCTCGTTCAACATTTTATTCTGTTTTAGATTTAATATTTACATGATAAAAGGGATAGATTTGTAACATTATTTTTGTGCATTTATAAGGTGATGTATAGGATGGCTTTCAGCTCTAACTCTCTTGCATTAAGAAGTTTTGATGGCTGATTATGGTATAATTCTTCAAATATTGGAAGATCACTTTGATGTTATCAAGGCAAGCGTATGTTAATTTATCAACTCCTACAAATTGCTTGTCTAATCATATCCTATAAATACTCAGTTCATAATTTTTACGTTTGTTTCCTTGAGAAGTAAGAAATTACTCCTGTTCCTTGCAATCAAAATAATTGTAGTTATTCACAGCAGGCGCCTCGATTTCAGTTGATTTGGACTTTTTCAAGTGATTGCTGAAGTGTTAGAAGGGTAGAAGTGATAATATAATATTACATTGCAATTCGCAATAATGCGAAAAAGTACTTGCTGTTTAGCAAATTAATTTTCGTATGAGAATCGCACAGGAAAGCAGTTAAGTAAAGGAAATTCATTTTTGTCGAAGTGTCACTAACGGGATTCAGCACTACAGGAAGCAGAAAACGAAAATAATAAGAACATTCCAGGAGCAGTAGAAAATGAAGAAGGTGAAAAAGGAGAAGAAAAATATAAGGAGATGAAAAGAAGAAATAAGAAGAGGAAGAAAGAAAAGGGAAAAGAAATATATATTCTTAGATCACTTGTAATATATTTACATTATCCGCAATATTAATTACTACAAATCGTCAGACATGCAATTCCACAGTTGAAATGTTTCGCCAAGTTACAACGTACGGCAAAAGATATTAAATAAGTGCTGAATAGTTTTGGTTTCAACGTAAACACATTTGGCTGACAGTATGTGTGTAAAACAATTCAAAGGTCTAGTGAGATACGGGTATCGGAAATTGAAAAGTCTCTCTTTGAGTCAAGGTCATGTTTCAAGTACTTCGAGAACTGCGTAAATAAGCTACTACATCGGGGTCGATAGCAGTCACTTTTTTGGGAGGTGCAATTAAACTTTAACTTTAGTAAGACGTTAGCGAAGATAATATAACGAAAATGTGGATATCCCTTAAGAACATTAATAAAGTTCCTGAATTGTATATTTGACGTATTCACCTGTGTTGACCATCTTGCAAATGAAATTTAACCGGTGAATAGTAAGCAGTGTGCACTAAATTACAAGTGAAACAGAGTCATCAGATAGGCACAAGATAAATCTGGCAGATATTAACTTAGTCGTGAAAGTCTATCTCCGATTGATAAAATTGATACGAAGATATCTCTAGATCAAGATCAATGTAGTGAAGAACTTCAAGTCGAAAATGAAGATGTTCGTTAAAAGGCCTTACACGAGTGTATTTAACAACAAATAAGAAAACAATGTCATCTCTTTCAATTTAGCGACAAATGCCACAGTTCATTAACTAGAATGTACTAAAAATATATTACTGTCTACATACACTCGAAACCATTTTTTAAGGCTGACCCGAAGACCAGTTTTCTTTTAAACAATTGACGTAATTTTTTCAATTTAAGACAACGTAAGAGCTAAATTTTATTGGCAAGCTTGTCGAGTGTAAGAGAGGAGTCATTTATACAAAAGGATAGATAACAAAAACTGAACATAAAGAAATAAAAGTGAAAGTTCCCGCAGGCTGTTCCGCCCATTTACAAACTTTCTGAGCTTGATAGGCAACACTAGAAGTTTCAACATTATAATGCGCGACATTTGAAACTTCATAAGGGCACTTGGGATGCTCTCCTTCTGCACACATTATGCTGTCGCGTAAAGTTCATCGAGAAAGTTCCCGAGAGAAAAGGCGGGCGCACCCTCCCAATTCTTCATAAAGAGCCCTAAATTCGCCCCGACGAAGACCCGCCCCCGAAACGTCAGCCCTTTTCCTGTCCGAGATAAAGAGAACGGAGGGGTCGAGGGGGGCGGTGACGGGAGACATTCAGGGGGCCGGCACAGCCGGGCGGCGCGCGGCACGAGGGCTAACGCTAAATTATGAAGCGCCCGTCTTAAAAATTGAGAGACACGCCCCGACGCTGGGGACAGTGGTGGCGTGGGGTGGAAGGGGGCGCTGGCGGACGCGACCAAAAGCTAGATCAGGGGAGAGCTGGCAGCGGGAACAAGCGAAGAGAGAGTTGGTGCGCAAAAGAAGGGAATAAACGACGCAGAGGGACGAGCAAGTGTGGGAGAGGAAAACAAATGCGAGCGATTGCGTTGACGAACGCAGTGCAAACGAGTGGAAAGTGGACGTGCGCGCGGGGTGAATTTTATGCAGCAGTAGATGGCAGTTAGTGAGAATGGAAGGAAAGCGAGATGGAACAAAGCGGGGCGGAGGGGCGCCAGAGTAAATAAAAGTAAGGAGTGACACAAAGGATAGGGCGGTAAATTCAATAACTACCATGTGCTGGGACGGTAAGTGAGGTAACAGGCTTGTGTTGGGAGAATAAATGAAATAACGGACGTGCACTGGGGCAGTCAATAACTGATTGTTTGATTGATTTGTGTTTCCGGGCGTGTCCAATACTAAGGCGATTATTCATATAAGCATAGTACACGTTTTATAGCAGGAGGTGGCGGTGTTCTTCCCCAGCTGGATGGCGACATCCCGTTGCGACCTAAACGTCGGTTGATTAATTGATTTTTTCGTGTTTCCAGGCGCGTCAACTGCTGCGGTCATTAGTCTCGTTAGTGTAGTGCATGCTTTTTTCTCGGGAGATGGCGGTGATCTTCCCCCGCTGGATGGCGAGATCCGACGCCGACCTACCGTCGGCTAGTGGAGTTTCCCCCTAACCAGGACTCTCCCACCAACGGGGCACCGCCCCAGTCGGTCCATGACCCGTTTGGTAGGGTACTGCTCCGGCATTCGCCTGGTGTTGATCGGAGAAACCACCGAAAACTACCGATCAGAGCAGCCGACCGCTAGATTTCTCCTCCAGACAGCGACTGAATTCGACCTACTGAAAAGCTAGTGTCGAAAATCCTGCCGTCGTCAGGACTCGAACCCAAAATCCCCGTCGTAGGACGAACCTAGAACCTCCCGGTCAGAGGCGCTGCAGTGACATCAGTTGATGCACTGAGCTACCGCTACCGGTCCTACACGTCGGCCTGGCGCAGTTTCCCACCAATTAAGTATCTCTCATCAGCCCCGATGAGAGTAGTCAGTCGCTAGAATTCTCCTTCTTACAGCTGCTGAAGTCAACCTAGCTAAGTAGCTCGCACCATCATCGAGGTTCGAACCCTAGGACCTCCCGCTCGGGGGCACTACAATGACCAATTGATTCCCTGACCCACCTAATTCGCAGTCAGTAAAATAGCGGGCGCTTCCTGGGAAGGGCATGTGTGGATTTGTGGATATAGGTAAGAACCTATTGTAGAAGAGAGAGCAAGCCGCTTCGGAAGTGTTGGAAAGGTAAATGCAGAGGCAAGGTACCTACTGAAACTCTCGATCCCAATAGCTGAACTAGAAGCTGTACTGCAATTTTTACATATCTACCTGTGAAGTAAATAGCTGTTACGGTGTCATCAATCCGATGGTTGAATGCCACCACAGTGTAGTGTCGTGTAAGGTGCCGATTGGATGGCACGTAACAGTGATGAAATGTCACACGCAGCAATGTAGAAATCGCAGTAACAGGCCCGAGCAAGGGCCCACGCGTGAGTAGTGAAGTGCACGAGCGCAAGATTGGGCGCCCACGGGAGCGGAACAGTGCACGCGGTCCGGGCGCAGTGCGGAAGACGCGGCGAAGAGTGAAGGCCTCGGGGGGCGGGGCGCCCCGTTGGCAGGCAAGAGACGCGGGGGTGGGCGGTGACCGCCCTCGCACAGCCACCGTCCCGTAAATCGCGACGCCGTATCGCCGGCTGCCACCCGTCTCTCGCCCCGCCTGCGTCCCCGCCTGCGTCCCCCCTGCGTCCCCCCTGCGTCCCCGCTCTGCGTCCCCGCCTGCGTCCCCGCCTGCGTCCCCGCCTGCGTCCCCGCCTGCGTCCCCGCCTGCGTCCCCGCCTGCGTCCCCGCCTGCGTCCCCGCCTGCGTCCCCGCCTGCGTCCCCGCCTGCGTCCCCGCCTGCGTCCCCGCCTGCGTCCCCGCCTGCGTCCCCGCCTGCGTCCCCGCCTGCGTCCCCGCCTGCGTCCCCGCCTGCCTCCCTCGCCTGCGTCCCGTCGTCGTCTCCGCCTGCGTCCCCGCCTGCGTCCCCGCCTGCGTCCCCGCCTGCGTCCCCGCCTGCGTCCCCGCCTGCGTCCCCGCCTGCGTCCCCGCCTGCGTCCCCGCCTTCGTCCCCGCCCTGCGTCTCCGCCTGCGTCCCGCCTGCGTCCCCTGCCTGCGTCCCGCCTGCGTCCCCGCCTGCGTCCCCGCCTGCGTCCCCGCCTGCGTCCCGCCTGCGTCCCCGCCTGCGTCCCCGCCTGCGTCCCCGCCTGCGTCCCCGCCTGCGTCCCCGCCTGCGTCCCCGCCTGCGTCCCCGCCTGCGTCCCCGCTGCTGCCTGCGTCCCCGCCTGCGTCCCCGCCTGCGTCCCCGCCTGCGTCCCCGCCTGCGTCCCCGCCTGCGTCCTGACAGTTGAAAGTGATAACTGGTAACTAAGTACATGTTTTGTTATGTATAGAGGAGTCGGGTACATAGCGAAATGTATACTTT
Source organism: Teleogryllus oceanicus (assembly GCA_964035755.1). Classification (NCBI taxonomy): domain Eukaryota; kingdom Metazoa; phylum Arthropoda; class Insecta; order Orthoptera; family Gryllidae; genus Teleogryllus; species Teleogryllus oceanicus. The sequence continues at coordinate 59,076,477 of CAXIVR010000004.1, forward strand.
GTGCGAGAATTAACTCCTGTTCTCACTAGATGACATCATGATGTGTATCATTTACTAATACCAACCAACTCGTCCCCGCCTGCGTCCCCACCCGCTGGGTTCTTCATGCGCTCGCTAACGAAATGCACTGCCCGCCCGCGCACCCGCCCATTGGTCCGCGGGTGTTCGGCATGGTGCCCGTCAAGTACACCCTCTCCCGCGCACACATAAGGCATCGACCCACCGCTTCAGGAGAACGGCGGAAGAAATGGTCATTCGTGATAAATAACCTATGAAATAAGCAGTGACCTGAGCCTCAAAAAACCAATCAACTTCGATTCTTTGTAACGTTTCTCTTTCATTTTTAGTCAATTACATGTCCTGCATTTGTAATACTTGGAAACATTTTTACGGCGATCTATCGATATTTGTATTCCACAATCTGATCATGCCAGTACAGGGTAGATTTTGAGACACAAAAGAAGTGGCGATATTTGATTTAGTTAATTGTTACGTGTAATTTTTAATTGGACAAAAATAACACACTGAGTGGCACAGCATAGTTCAACGACTGTTGCTACTGCAGTGTCTGATCGGGAGGACAAAAGTTTGGAGTAACGGCAGTGACGTATATTCGACACTACTCAGATACTCGTAGCTAGGTCGAAAACACTAGCCACAGAGCTACTGTCTGGAGAATTCTAGAGGTCAGTTGTTCTGATAAGTAGTTTTCCGCCGTTTCTCCGACCAAAGCCAGGCGACGGCCGAAGCAGCACCTGATCAAACTGTCCACGGCCTGCGCCCGACCTTTTCTTGCCCATTCTTGTCCCTTCCTCTTCTCTTACACCCACACACACCTGCAATCCGAGGTGTAGATTGGCGCCGAATCTCATGTTCTATGGAGGAAGAAGCACACCGTTCACATACTACATACCTATTGAACACAGACGTTAATGTGGCCAGAAACAAAATAATCAAACAACATAGCGGAATACAAAAAAGCAAGAGAGTGAGAGAGGAGAGAGAGAGAGAGAGGAAGGGAGTGAGAGGGGAAACAAGTGAAGAGAGGGAAAGGGAAGGAGAGGGCGAAGAGAGAGAGGAAGGGGAAAAAGTGAGAGAAGAGGGAAGGGGGAGTAAAACAAGGGATTAAGGGGTGGGAGAGAAAAAGGGAGGGTATAGAGAGGGAAAAAGGGATGGAGAGAATAGAAAGGGAGGCAGAAAGGGAGAGGTGGAAGAGAGCGGGAAGGGAAAGGGGAAAAGCGAGAGGGAGAGAGAGGGAGAGCGAGAGGGAGAGCCGGGAGGAGAGAGAGGGAGAGAGAGAGAGAGGAGAGAGAGAGTATGACTGAAAATGGTGAGAATAGGAGACAAAGAGAATGTGAGAGAAAGAAAGACGGTAGCTTTATTCACGTAGTTTCATTCTGGACATATTTCGCTTACTGTTATGTATGACGTCAGTTATTTTCCCTTTGGCTGATAGTTCTTGAATTTTTATAACATTATTCTTTACCTTCTCACTGCCTGAGAAAGTTATAATACACAAACGCAGGTAGATTTTACGCCATGAAATAAATCAATCAATTAGTAAGCATTTTCCTGACAAGCATGAGCCAGATGGCTTACAATACTATTTGTCATTTGTTTGCCCCGGCTAATAAACATATATCTATGTCGCTTTAAATGCACATTTCTTTGAAAATCGCGAACGGTACTTTCGGATATTTCACCATCTATACCGCTAATCAATTTTCTTTCAGATAACACGTCATTTAAACGACGTCAAAATCTGTTATATTTAAACGACAAAAATCTCTGTTACATTATAAAACTTAAACAATCTGTTCAATTTTAATCTCTTTTACATTTAGTTCTCATTGGATAATAAAACTAAAATGTAAACTTAAAATGTTAAATATAAATAATTTTAAAGTGATCAATGAATTTTTTCCACGAAAGAACTGCTTTCTAGCTATTTTTTGAACGTTTCTTCTATATTACTGTATTTCATTCCCGAGAAATATAGCGTCTTGTCTTAGCACATTTTTAAGATTGTGTTTCATAATTGTGAATCATTGCTTGTTGATAATACATTGTTTAAAGTTTATACAATTTGATATTAAGTCATTGGAACTTTCGTTATCTCAAACTTCCCTACGAATTCAATGCATTTACGGGTAGTTACTCTCATGCACGCGTAGGTACTTTGGTAGAATTCCATTTTATTTCATTGCCTTCTCACATAAAATTTTCACTTTCACTCGCTCAAATATGTTCTGTCCACCATGAATTTCGTTCTCATATATAACTGAAAAGTTCCATGTTTCAACTCGCACAGTCGCCCTGTCACCACCTACGCATGCATGTATCATTTCGAAAATGCGAAGAGCGAAGCATGGCTTGCGTTCGCTGGGATGCTGAAAGAGAAGATTAACGTCAGAGGAACAATGACGAACGTGAAACGACATTTGTTAAATTAATGGACAAAATGAATTATTCTCTGGACGGTTTTGCTGAAAAGAACTACATAGCGTTTTGCAGTCTCGCTTGCAGTTTCATTTTAAAAGTTCGCGTGCTCGCGGTACAACGATACATCAAAGGACAAATGTAGCCTCGTTGACAAATGACCGGGCGTTTTTGTCACAGCTCGTTTTCAGGTTAACGATCTCTTTTAAAGGGTTACTATCATTACTTATAATAATATATTAAAGAACACAAATATTTGCTCATAGCAATAAATTTCTTCCTTCAGCAATCTTATAGTGTACATTAAAAATTGATAAAATGTGGAACTATGCACAGTACATTGAAATTATTGTTGTGTAAATTTGAATGCCATTAAATGCAAAATTGTTTGCAACAATTTTCACTTGATGAACAAATCAAATCCACAATTCATAAATCATCACATTCGAAATAAAATTGCCATATTTTTTCGATCTTCGTTAGATGAAATTCTTTAAAACATGTAATTTGAGATTAATACCCTGGAACTTAGTGATTAACGATGAATCATTTTTCATAGAGTCTGAATTGCTTTAATGACCAGTTATTTAAAGAATTTTGCATTGTGGAAACAATTTTATTTTTCTGAAGCAGCAAACCACATTCAATTGATAGTTTTTAACGTACAAAATCATTGAAATGGCTAGATATACGCAAAAATAATTAAGTTTGCAAATTAATCCAGTTGAACATTTTTCTAAATGTAACCATGTTATTCCGTGACCCATGGGCACGTTACGTTATTGACCCAAACTAGCGTAGCCCGTAAATCCGTACATGTCAGTCAGTATGTAGGCGGCAGGGGGCCGTTGCCACACTTAAGCAGTGCTCCTATGCCAGTTCCTAGACATAAAGAGTAGCGCATTCCATTATTACACCCCGCCATTTTATATCGTTGTCAGGAGAATGGAATGATGGTACTCCGTGTGTTGAAACCATGAATCTATCCCAAACCAATATAATATTCTTGAAAAATCTTCTAACTACACACACACACACGCACACGCGCACACGCCCGCGCACACCACACACACAGACAAACACACACACACAGACACACACACACAGAGACACACACACACACACACACACACACACACACACACACACATATATATATATATATATATATATATATATATATATATATATATATATATATAGTTACTTATCCAACAAAAATAATTATTATTCTAGGCTGATACTTATTTAATGTACCTTCAGTAATCGAATGTGATTAAAGTTTTGTTCTCAGACGCTCGATAATCAGACATTCTCATTGACATATTTTTTATACACATAGAGAGGGTAAATACGTTTCCGCTAGCTCATGACTCTCTCCAACAGTCTACGGACAAGACATTGGACGATAAAAAATGTTAATAATATTATCATGGAGTCATTTCAAAACAAAATACTCTCGATGAAACAAAGAACCACGCTATCTTTCTATTACGAATTCGGATTTGGAAGTTTCGAGAAGCTGTTTGAAATGCATTCAAGCCACGACTTGTGACGTGTTCAGAAATTCCAATTATTGTAAGTAGATTAATGCAAATATAGAATAAGTACAAACTACAACTCAAGCACAGCGTAATATTTCCCTGAGAATAAATTGAAATAGTAGGAGGAACCCTGAAACCAAAGAGGTGTGCTGATTCCTGAGCAGATATTCCTTTCGTACTCATTTGCAAAACGAAAGACCCCGAAGGGAAATAGTTCGAGAGGAAGCACTCTCCTCGCGGCACCGCCTCCTGGAGCCCCACGAGGAGAGCACTCGTGTGCCAGCGATGCACCCAGTTTAGGTTGCGCAACCTCTTCTGCCATTGCACCGCCGCTCCGCAGTCGTTGCCCAACCCCTCCCACCTGCCACGCGGTAGACACCTCCCCCGCGCTGGCGGCGGTGCTTCGCGTTGCCCTCGACTTCGCTAAAAGACACTACGCTCGGATTTCCTGGTGTTCTTTAACCCTAAGTACATTGGATAATCTTTGGAATCGAAGTGGTTTAAATGAAGATTAATTTTACTTAAGGTCAAATGTGATATGTGGGAAAATACCAAACAAGAATAGTTATTAAAAAATTGTTTAGTTATCGTAAAATAGTTATTAATATGCTAGGAAACCTACGTTTGTTTTCATCATGAGATTATTAAAGATTTTATTTTCTGTTAAATAATTAATTGTGATTATCAATACCGTATTTACCCGAATATAAGACGAGCACTTTTTTCCATTTTCGACCTCTAAAAATCGGGGGTCGTCTTATATTCGCGTATGACGAAAATTTGGCCACGAGAAGTGCTTTGGCGCGACTGAGAGTACATAAGCGTGGGCCGCGTGCTTTCCTTCCTCATCCGCTTCGTTGAGTTGCGCGACTTTATTTTCTCGTACTTTTATTTTCTCGTTAAATGAAGTCTATAGTGAGTTCGTGGTAACCTGTTTTGAAAGCTTTTTATACTCACTCTTGAACTTCTATCCTCCTACTTCGTAATACTTTACCGAAAGCAATCTCCGTAGCCTGCTATGAGATCGGATTTGCATTGCGAGATAGCTAAAAAAGGGAGTGGATACGACGGCGAATAGCGAGGAGTCAGGCGGAGCAGCGAAGACGTTAAGGAGTCACTTCGCAACCATTGTCGAAGCAAGCGCCTCCATAATCACCCCTGCTACCACCCCACCATCACCATCACCATCACCTGCATCACGACCACCTCTGGTGCTGCCACCGGTAGCAATGCTAACACCAACTTCACACTTCCCGCTTCCACATCCCCACTTCCCCATCCTGCACCACTCCATCTCCTCCTCCCTAGCCCCCGTCTCACCATTCCCCGCCTGGCTATTTCCCCGCTTCTCCATCACCGCCTCCCCATGACCCGTATCTCTGTCGTCTCCATCGATACACCATGGATATTTACTGTGCTTTCGGGCTTCTCCGGTGTGGAGCTCTTCCGTTTTGGTTTTTTTGTTAGTTGTCTTCTTTCGTTGTTTGCGGGCGCCGTATGATTGTCTCATTTTTGGCGCCCGCGGTCGTTTGTTAGGTTTTGTCTCTGTTTAATCACTATCACGTTCACTACCACTCTTCTGCTGGTTTTCACTATCGCACTCTGCTTTTAGCTGCTCCCAAGTTTGAAGTTCTTGTTTGTCATTTCCGTTTCGCTCACGCTACCCGGTCTTTTTTTATTATTATTATTATTATTATTATTATTATTATTATTATTATTATTATTATTATTATTAATTTATACATTAATTTGATTTCCTAGCAGTACTACTTAATCCTACCGGACACCTAATTACTTCTAATACCCATACCCTTTCCTATATTACCCTTAACCATTTCTTAATTTCTAGATCTAATGCTACGTGATTTTACATAATGACTTAAACACTACTTGACTTATACACTAAGATAAGCTTAATCTAAAATACTAAAATACTATAGATACTACGTCACATGAGTTGCATAATATGGAAAATTTGATGAAGGTAAATTACATTATCAGATAGAATATACCGATTTTACAATTATACGGATTGTGCAGATTATACAGATTTTACAAAAGAAACACAGTATTAGGTTAACAAATATTACGGCTAATTTAGTCTAATGCATATTACAGACAATGGAGGCAACAATGGAACGGCAATAGTTTACAAATGGATCTTGAATAAATGACAGAAAACACAATAATAAATGGCACTCGTCTCCATCCATTCCACACCATTTTACCCACGCCACTGCTGGTATGTCCTCCTCAACCGTCGGATTGCCGCCCCACCATTGTCACCTCCGCCGCCGCCCCCCCAAAAACGTCTTCCTCTCCCCTTTCCGCGTCCCGTGTTCTCCCCCTCACTAGCCTTTCCGTGGCGAGCCTCCGCCGGGCAGCGCCAGAGGGGGCGGCACAGAATAAGTAGCGAATCATTGGAAAATCTGATAATGGAATTGCAAGCCGCCGCAGGCACGAAGGGGAGCGCGCGGTCGCGAGGACAAACAGCCGGCCGGCGCCGCCCACCGCCCACGCCCTCCACGCCCCCTGTCCTCCACAGGCCCCTCCCTCCCACCCTCCCTCCCTTCTACGCTGACCGGTGAACCGCGCGACGCCACTCGACCTCCAAGTGGCGAAGCTTGAGGCACAACACTCGTTCCACGGAAAAGCCGCTTCAACGCACGTTTAATCACCCAGGCACTGTATCGTACAAGACGTACTACAACTGCTGTTTTTAACAGATTTTGTTTGTTGAAAAAATGTCCGGAATAATAATAAATATTAAATTATTTGCTTTTTATAAAATAACTTGAAAATATTAATTAAAAGCTCCAAAGCATATATAAAATTCCTTTACTTTTCAGAAAAAACAAAAAAAATTAATGAATGGTTATCTTATACGGAATAAATGGAAAAAAAAATGCTTGAAGGCCCATGCACCAGTCACTTTAAATAGCATGCACAACATTTCATGCAAGCTCATAAATGCTCAACCATAACTGAAAATAAGTGGAATAATGATAAAATATTAAAAACATGTAAACAGGACATAAAATCATTCTTTCACACCTGATAAAAGTTTTTATTCTTATCTGAAAGTCATACTACAGTAATAAATGTTTAATAAGAACACACCAATACACCAATCAACACGTCTTGAAGTCCGCAAGTTGACATTATAACAGCACGGATATATTGATTACCGAAACAAAATTATTGCACAAATATTTATCTGATACTGATGCATCGCAATATTTGGCTAAACAAGTCGCCCGTTGATGTAACAGAGGTGGAAAAAACTCCTCATCGCATAGACGCTCAATGCATTCGCCGTCGATACATTTGTCTGTACAGGTTTGTCTACTGGTTTGAATGTGATTGTGTCTGTGTGCGTGTGTGTGCGTGTGTGTGTGTGTGTGTGTGTGTGTGTGTGTTCACGTGCGCGCGTGAGGACGCGAACGGTTGCTCCGGGAGCGGCCGAATAGAAATCCTGATCTGATTATCTTAATCTCCTTATAGAGGGGCCGTCCCCCGCCGGCGCGGCGGCCCGGCTGCTTGGAAGCCCGCTGCCTGCCCCCGGCCCCTCCGCCCCTCCGCCCCCTCGCCAGGGCACCCTCAGGGGCCCCGCCACAGCGGCCGCGTCACCTGCCGGCACAGGCACGGGCACACGCCCAGGCAACCGGCAGAGAGACTGCGCGCCGGCACGGGCGAGCCTTGTACAGGTGCCTAATGGCTCATTCGCAATTCAAACACACACAAAAGCATAATACACAGACCTAGACATAGGTGATACACTGGAGTATTCGCAATGTCGAACTTACACGTAAGCAAAATAAGTTTCTATTGGCTGTTCTAGTTTATCGGATCGGTCGGATGTGAGAATGGATTTCGAGATATGACTGTGTCCTTGACAGGGGGGGGACTCTTGCAATGGGTTGCGTTAGTTCACTACCAATTTCGATACTCGATTTTTAGTTAACGTACTCTGGTTCATTTCTTATTTTTGACATAAGCATAATCACTGAAGCTTGCAAGTTTACAACGTCTTACGTGTTATGCTTATGCGAACGCATTGTGAATGCGACCGCTTATGAACATAGTGCCAACTTTCCTGTTAACGCCATGTTTATGTTTATATTTGCGTTGTGAATGGGGCTTAACGGCAGGAAAAGGAGCCACTGTAAAGACCAAAGGGGTCACTTTTAGCGACATAAAAGAGACGAAAATTTGTTCGGTAATTTAAAAAAATATATTGCAAGCGTGAATGGCTGAGATGATTAGAACCAATTCCAGCTCACTGCTTGTTCGCCACGTGTCTAGAGTTTGAACCCCACTCAGGAGATCCAGTTCTTCGATTTTTCCTTGACTTCGGGTGTGTTGGGTCGCATTATGCTCCAACTTGTAGTTATCTCACAACCCGCTTTAGTGACTGACTCTAGATGAACTTCGTTGAAGTGGAGAGAGTGACTGGTTTCGAAAAAATAAATCATTCATTTCAATATCACTTTAAAAATTCATCTCCTACCCGTGACTTCCTGGAGCTAAGTGACAGCACCAAAACCACCTTCGTGCATAGCCAAGAGGCAGAAGGACGACACTTGGTTCAGCCACATGCAGCTACTGTGAAAGTGACAGAGCTCAGACCCTCAGACAAATAAACATTTCATGACTATTTCAATATCACCTTTCAGCATCGTCGAGGTGATTGAAATATGTACTTATTCACTACCCCGTGTTACGACTTCCAGAATATTTCGCCAAGTGGGCACTTTGTAACCGGCATTTTGTAACCATTGGAGATAGAGGGGAACTTGTATCAGCAAGACATCCTCCATCCAAATTCAATATTATTTTCAAGATTCCACCGACCCCTTGCCATATTTGAATTACATCCTGAACATGGAGTTTCTTCTCCAAGAGAAGCCTACTGTTGCGCTGAACACAAATCCACAGAACCCGCATAAGCATTAATCCGCAGTAAACGGTTCCAAATTCACTTCGTTGAAATGTAAGAGGTAACAGCTTTCGTTTGAATGAGGCTTTCCAAAAATGTAAGGTCACCGACCCCTTCTGCAAAAATCATGAAATAGTCGTCCTCTTTCAATAATTCATTTTTCTTACTTAAAACAATGAAGTTGCATAGTATATTACATCAAATATCTCACTAGTAATCGGAAGCTGTGTTATTTTCTAGTTAAATAATAATTTAAAAATTATATGTTATAAAAATCGCATTATCATTACAACATTTAATATAAAATGTTCTGGAAAAAATTAAATCACAAATGTATGAACAGTTTTTATGTCAGTGAAATTAAAATGCAAATTAAAATAAGCTCGCATATTACAACAACTTTATTAAAAAAAAATAAAAGAACAAAAAGGGTCAAATTTCGGTATTTGAACTTCATGTAGCCAACGGTCATCATCCTCTGAACTTGCTTTCGTTAGTTAGAACTGACAAAGAATACGCAAACGTGAAGTGCCTGTATTTTTATGTTGTTTCAAGCAAAAATATGAATGTTCGTTCCCGGAACACTTCTGTCAGTGTAAATGGAATAAAATATCTGCTCTCTGAATTTAATTTGGTATTACGGAACGAAATTATATTTTAACTAAACAAGAGGTAATATAAAAATAGTAACAATAATAACAATGAAATAAGTAGATAGTGGCGAAAGTAATGAATGTTTATGGTCGTATACTTCATTTTGTAACCATGGACAGAAGACACCCTAAGAAAAATTTAATCGACCTCAAGGGGTCACACACAGCCACTTTGGTAGTGGTTGGGTTAAACACACCAAATGGACTCATAAAATATTTTCAATCTCACTTTCTTATGAATTCGCATTACTAGATTGTCTACAAAAGAAATACTCTATCAATCTGGTGAAATTGGAGTGTCAGCAAATTTTATATGATTCTTTTAACTTTTGGGGGCTCTTTAAGTTCGCATGCCCGTAAGACATTGTTAACTACTTCTCAAAATTTGCTCTACACGTTTAAGTGTTTTGCTCGATTGAAACAGAGATGACTTTTAAGCAACATAAAAATCGGAACCTGCTTAAAACTTAAATTTTCTAAAATCTTAGAAGTTTAACGATTTTCGAACCTTTCCTTCATATACATTATTTAAACTAGATATTTTTTGTCAAAGAAAAACATATATTCATTTCGTATTTTTAATAATATCTGTTAATGATTTTTCAAAATAGTAGTAGTTTTGGTGTAATTTCAAATGAATTCTTGCCAACGTTCCAAACATCACTTAACAAGATTTTTCCAGGAAAGGTTGCCAATGCATTCTATAACCATTTGTAAGGATAGGGCACAATGCTATACACATGAGATAAACTTCACTTTGAATAAATTTTAAAAAAATACACTATGTAAAATTCTTAAAAGTAACTCGCACATCGTTGATATTTCATTTCAGGCGCAGTTTATACTTTAATGCATTTGTGAACACTAAAGTTCAATTATCTCATTTCAAGTTCCTCGAAAGTGATATAGCGTGTTTCCCGCGAGGACAGTTTCAACAGCCTGCGACAGATTTTCGAAAAACAATTTTTGTTTTTCAAGAAAAGCACGAAAATATGAAGAGTTCATTCACAAAATGTGTTAATGTTAATACGTAAATGTAAGCAAACGAATTGATAAAAAAGTTTAAGAAAAACGTGATCCAAGAACTAAAAACTACGTCTGTTACTTGAGCCGTGCAATTTACAAACCGGTATGGTCCAACAGACCACACAAAAAAAGAGACCCCTTTTATTATTACTTCTTTCCAGCAATACAGAAGACAGTTTAGAATAAAAATGACTTCAATATTGGTGAGCACGTATTTATATAGTGTGTATTCTTCTAGGAAAATAATTAAAAATCAGTACAGAAGCCGACTTGTAGATCCTTCCTTGCTGCACTTTTTGAGATTAGAAACAACAGCATTGGAGGTGGACATTCCTTCACCGATAGATGCAGCTGATAAAGTGCAGTATTCCCATTACATGATCGTTTTAAGTTTTGTTTTGACTACATAATTACTTTCAGTTTATCTCTAGGCATTTTTTAAAAAGAACTTTCATTTCCAAATATGAATTCAAATGAACATCGTTGAGCGATTTTCTTCGAAATTCACTTGTTCGGGGTGTAATAAGTTTTGTGTTTTTGTCCTCACTTTCCGACCTTTTATATAATTGTTAGAGTATTAAGCAATTAAAATGTTTAAACATTAAATCATTTAAAACACGTAAATTATTTCTCACTGGTACAACATATTACGAAAAATTGGAAGAATATTAAAGTGTGGCCAGCAATCACACCTGAGGTTTCCAATGTAACCCCCTTGTGCGGTGCGAGTTTGAAACCCTTGGAAAAGAATAAGCAAGCCACTTTCTGAGAAGCCTAACCGAGAAAGTGAAAAAACGGTGATGTTTATAAATATAGGCACGTATCCAGAAGTATGCACTTTCCACATGGGGGGTTGCCTCGACTTCCTGTCAGGTGTCTCCAGACCACCCATGATGCTCAACTCGTCTTGCAACGCACGGAGTCACGGCAGTAAAACCAAGAAGGAAGTGCACCAGAACCAACTACATATGACACAAAGTTATCTTGGGTAAATGTTATGACCACTCTTAACAGCAAACATTCAAAAAACATTTTATAAAAATTAATATATGTGAGTTACGGTTTGAGTACCGACGGTGACAGCATTTTCTACACGAGCTGGATAGATAGGTCGAATCTGCCCCTGTCTGAAGGATAATTTTTGCGGCCGGCTGCTCTGATCGGTAGTTTTCCGTAGATTCTCCGATCAACCCTAGACTAATACCGGAGCAGATCCCAAACAAACGGGCCACGGGCCACGCGCAATCTTTCCTTCCTCTTCTTTGTCCTAACTGCTCTCCTTACAAGCACATTCTGTTCTTACATTTACATTTCTATACTACACTACCACACATATTGAGAGATCAGTTGCGAGTTCAGTTGGGAGCTTAGAGCTCGTCCCAGCTGAGGCATGCCCCGCTGATCGGAGATTGGGTTGGCGGTCGCCTGGTTGGATTGGCGCCGTTCTCGCCATTTAGCGGGGAAAGATCGCCGTCATCTTTCACGTTACGAACATACCCTACTCTTACGTGAATAATGACCTTTGTTATTGGGGCGCCCGGAAAAACTAATCAACCAAGCAATCGATATATGAATCATTCATTGTATAAACACATTTTGAACATTTCTTAAATTCTTTCACTCCAGAAATATAATGTTGTTCACCTTAAATAACGATTCAATTTTATTTTCTGTGACCGTTTGTATTATTAGGAAACGCTTCAAAATTATATTAATATCTCTTATCTTCAAATTCCAAAACTCTACGTATCCCAAACATTAGGTTCCATTATTTTCCAAAATGCAAAAGCAAATAATTGAACAATTCACAGTTTATTTTGCGTTCAAAAAGGCAAAATTTCGACCGGCAAGGACCAGAGAATTAAGAAAAATAGTTTCGAACTTTATATTTTCGTACTATGCAATAGCTATTGCATGCTTTTGGGGAAGAAGTAACGCCCCAAATCTCGATTTCCAAAATCTTTATTTGAGACAGTTGTCTGCTCCCTCTTTCGATTATAATAATAACAATAATAATAACAAAAATAATATTAAAAATAATAATAATAATAATAATAATGATAATTACAATAAAAATAATAGTAATAATTATTATTATATAATTGTACATGTTCCAAATAATAATTGATATCTCATATAATGGTTGTCTATATTACTAACTTCCTATGCGCGCAGAAATTGAAAGAAAACTATGCAGCTTCTGGCTATATGAGGTGTATCTATGCTTTCTTTAGATACAGAGATTCTAATAACAAAATACAAAAACAATTAAACAGTTTCTAAATTCATACATGCAAATATCTGATTCTGTTGTTCCATCTATCCTCATAATGCACATCCTGACTGACACATACTGACTGGTGCTTCCTTGTTTACGACACAACTGACGTCATACGACAGGAAAAATCGAAGAAAATGCTATTAAAATACGCCATTAATTATTTGCTAATTACGTGTTGCATTATGGAACAGTAGCATTTTTATATTCGTGGTATATAAAGATCTGTTGTACTGTATACACAGTCTATGAAATGGTCCCTAATTTCTCAGATGGACTGATACTTTCAAAAAGCGATTACTTGGATAATATCGCGTCAGTCAGATCGTTTCTTTAATTCTTTGGATTAACTGAGACGTCTTCCTGCCATCCATTCCGGAAGCATACTAATAATAATGAAATGATTATCTCCCGCCCGTTTTCTTGTTGTCCCTAAATTTTCATGAGTGCTGGTATCCCTCATAATATTTATCAGCAGTAACTTTCAGTATTATTCAACCCACAAACTCAGATCCTATAAAACGTTCCTACATGAGTCCTCGACGACACGTTCCCAGGTGCCTCCTTATTTTATAATCTTAAATTACACTATGATAATTGATAACCAACGACTGATACAAACGGGGTAGGAAAGTAACTCTATTTAGAATTGCAGGCAAATGTGAGCCTACGTGCCAAAACCCTGTTTTTCCAATAAGATATTTCAGTTAATTCAAAAAGAAATCAATATATAATTATGGCAATTTCAATCGAATTACAGAATTATTAGAAAATGTAAAATGTGCTTAGGGGAGTAACTCAGACTTTCGGTACTCAAAAGATTAAAACCACCATGTTTTACATCCGTTAAAGGATAGCAGTGAATATTTACCAATTGACTAATACTAACGACAACCTCTGAAATCGAATGAGGAATCGACTGCGACACAGCTCAATGGCAATAATTCTAGCATTGAGTTCTGTTCGTGGAATCCAAGTGACTGTGGACAAAGGCACGTGTTCAGAGACATCCGCTCCAAGCAAACACTCTAATGACAGTGCGGTGCCGACGAGAGCAATGGTAAGGGGAAACTCAATTAGAACGAGGGGTTGCTTGACACGCGGAAGCTTTAGCGCGACTTAGTGTTGGAAAATGTAGATTTTGGATTTTGTAATGACGACGGGGAAAAAGTAACAATTTAGGTATTGATTGATTGATTTTTTCGTGTTTCCGGGCGCGTCAACTGCTTTGGTCATTAGTCCCGTCAGTGTAGTGTATGTTTTTTTCTCGGGAGATGGCGGTGATCTTCCCCCACTGGATGGCGAGATCCGGCGCCGACCTACCGTCGGCTAATGCGGTTTTCCCCTAACCAGGACTCTCCCACCAGCGGGGAACCGCCCCAGCCAGGACAAGCTCTAAGCTCCCGACCGGTCTCCCGGAGTATATGGTAGTGTAGTGCATGTTAGTGTAAGTGTGTGTGTAAGGGGAGAGGATAGGACAAGGAAGAGGAAGAACAGATCCCGCGCGGTCCGTGGCCCGTATGTTAGGGTACTGCTCCAACATTCGCCTAGTGTTGATCGGAGAAACCACGGAAAACTACCGATCAGAGCAGCCGGCCGCTAGAATTCTCCTCCAGACAGCGACTGAATTCGACCTAGCTGAAAAGCTAGTGTCGAAAATCCTGCCGCCGTCAGGACTCGAACCCAGGACCTCCCGGTCAGAGGCGCTGCAGTGACATCAGTTGATGCACTGAGCTACCGCTCCCGGTATTTAGGTATTAAGTTATGAATTTTTACAAATTTGGCTCCGTTTTAGGAAAAAAATGGCGGAAGTCCTCGCCACCTGCAGCAATCTGAAACATCTTTGTGTCGGGACTAAAAGTTTTCACTCTTGACTTATGCACAAAGTTACAACTGAAAACTTCTAAACTGCTATTTATGCTTCACATCCAAATATATCCACAGAGACATTACGTTGAAACTACGTTTTTGGGCTCAGGGACACTCAATACGTATTTTACCACTGAAATCTCAACCTCGAACTTTTGACCTGATTCAAATACTTTTCCTCTATACTACGTTCAGCTCAGGAAAGTAAAAAAGTATGGAAATATTGAAAGTAAATAGCAAATGAAGGTATAATCAATAAGACACAAAACAAGGAAAAACATTTTTTCTTTGAGAAACAAAAAACGGCTGCACTAAATGAAATTTGCATACGACGCGTTGTTGAGCTGAATTTTTATTAGCCACTCGTGCAAAAACTTTTTTTTATTTTATTACAATCCATATTCTTGAACACTGTTACCACCCGAATAAAAACAGGGCTTTCGCCGTGATACGCGGTACGGATTGTCGGAAAGTTCGTTTTAACTATCAAACCGCAGAACACACTTTTCGGATCATATCCAATTCAGATCCATTTCTCACGGACGTATGCAACCCACCTTTAAATATGAAATAACATACCCGTTCTCTCACAAACACCATTACATTCAATATCTCTTAAATTGATATAGCCAAGAAAAATTATAAAGGCACACACTCACACACACACACAAAGTTGTCAGACCCAAAGGCTTAACACATATTTCTCTAGGTATCGCGCTGAATTCGAATTTGAAGTCAGAATTGCGTCATCACTCTCCAATTTTTTAAACGCAAAAACAACAACAAAACAAAACATCATGACATTGTATTTTTTGTTTTCGGGGTTGTTGTCAGACCCAAATTCTTGGCACATGTTTCTCTATGTACTTTGACGTTCTGAATTCGAATCTGAAGTCAGAATTGCGCCACAACTCTCCAGTTTTTTAAATCGCGAAAAGTACCGTGAAATTGAATTTTTTTTTCGGGTGTTGTCAAAACTTTACTTATTGTCCCCGTCACCCCCATGAAACACATTTTCAATTCAGCACAGAATAGAAGTTAGAATATGAAAATAGGAATCGTAGAAAAAAATGGCTTCAAGGAAGTCTCTTGTTATTTTAAAGGTATGAGGTTTCTCATTACAAATTAATGTGAAATTCTTCCAAGCGACATTCATCGGTGCATAGGCGAGAGAAATACGCTACAGGTTCCTAACACAAACAACTAGAAAAAAATGCCTTAAGGAAGTCTCTTGTTATTTAGAGGTATGAGGTTTCTCATTACAAATTAATGTGAAATTCTTCCAAGCGACATTCATCGGTGTATAGGCGAGAGAAATACGTTACAGGTACCTAAAACGAACCAACGCATACAAGGGCGCCTCAGCATGCACTCGCACCGGCCAGACGCGCCTACCAGCAGCGGGCAGCGCATGCACATCCGACACGCGCCGTGGGGCCGGGCGGGGCGGGGCGGGGCGGGGGCGGGGCGGGGGTGGTCACGGTGTAATGATACGCGTTTCAGGAACGCCCGCCGCCGCCCTGCCGGCCAGGCGTGATCGATACCCTTCAAATGACCGCAGGCGCGGCCGCAGGGACGCGGCGGGGGCGAAGTCGGGGTGGGCGGTGCCGCGCGGGGGGGGGGGGGGGGGGGGACGCGGACCGCCGTCGTGTTTTTGCCCCCAGGGCCCTCACGTGACACGCTTGTCGCGTGTGGCCGGCGCTGAGGCGGCGGGGGAGGGGGAGGGAAGCGGTGAATAGACGGCAGTTGTGGAGGCAGGAGGGTTCCGACAAGCGAGTCGTAAATGGCACCGCGGAAGTATTATTAGCGACTGCAGGACGAGCGGGGCTGCAGATGAAATAGAAATTCCCGAAGAGACGAAACTGTGACGTGTCACTATTTTTACTCTATTTTTCTTTGCTTTATAGTAGCTATGTTGTCATTTTTCACCAATGGTATAAAACGTGCGTCTAAAAACCATTATCAACTGATATCTTGATATTTTGTCTAAGTAAATATACCTATTGTATCTCTGTAAATCTTCACTTATTGTATAATTTAAAGCTAGTTTTTTTTGTATGTTCACAAAAACTTGTTAATGTTAAAAAATAAGAATATTGTAAAAAACACGCCACACAAAAAATACTATGTAGAAGTAGACAGATAATAAATTATAAATTCAGTATTGCTAACCATCACAACTGGTTATCGATGGTTAGTAATTTCAAGAAACAGCAATGTACATTCTCTCTGTAAAACAAGTTGGGAATAAATATTTTTATTATTATTATTATTATTATTATTATTATTATTATTATCATCATCATCATCATCATCATCTTACTAGTCATGACACAAATACGGTACTGACAAACGAGTTGGTTTGTGTGACTCTTTTTCCTTTTTCTAAAACAGAATCACGATTAGTGGCAACTATGTGATACTTCACAAAGATTACATGGCACAACGGGCGTGATATAAAATATAATACCACTTGTAAGGGTACGTAGATTATTTAACTTCGACTAACTTAACTAAATCGTTTTCAGTGAAATGGAAATTTGATAAGGTCAAAACATATGAACAACACCCACAACTTGAAGAATATATAATACAGTATCAAAACACAAAGTGAATGTCTGTTAATTGAGTAAATTACAGTCAATTAAGTATTAATTTTGTATTATTATCGAAAAATTTTAATACATGAATAAGATCATAATATTTATGAATTAAGATAATACTACAGGGCAGATGACTGAAGATTTTGTCCTAACTTACCATCAGTCGATAACACACTTTCACACTCGGAATTAGAAGTTTTTTCTCGCATTCCTTAACAACTGCATTAGATATTGAAAACCTGAAAATTTAAAGTGGAAACAATAGTGCGTAAATGAATAGATACTGCAACATATTTCTCAGTGATGACTGACATGTAGCTACTATCAACGTCAGAGGAGGAATTTGACTCGGAATTTTTCGTTTTCGTTGACAAATTCAGATCTTAACTAACTGTAAAGCTTAGCTTTACAACTAAACAGTGGTCACGGCTGTAAAAAGAACATCTTGAAAATTCGCATTCAACGGCAGGTAAATATATTTTCACCACGTTGTTCGTGTGAAGAAAAAAAGACAAATCTTCACATTCCTCCTATTGTAATTTCAAATATCATTTATCATCTCATAACTGTTCAGAATAACACTGGTTTCATTTTGATGTACATAGTAGCCAATAAGTTCAAGGACGATGGGATGAATTATAAGATAAGTAGGAGTAAAAGTAGAGGAAAACGAAGGCGAAAAAAAACAATCAAGAAGAGGAGATCAAGGGGAAGATGAGAAGTAGAGAAAAAGAAGTAAAGAAAGAAGAGGAAGAATAGGAAAAAAGTAGTAGAAGAAGAGAAAGAAGGATGAGCAAGAAGGAGAAGGAGGAAAAAGAAGAAACAAAAGAAGGTATAGATGAATCAAAGAAGAAATACAAACAGAAAAATCAACTTTTGTTTTCAATTTTACCATACTAGATACTCCATTTAAAATTTTGACAGATACTTAAAACATTGAGGAATGACCTTTTTTCTTTGCTTGAAGCCTAAAACTGGCTCTACGCAGGCGTCTGCAGTTCTTTCCCGCGCGCGGAGGCCCCCCGCGCCCCCCCCCGGCGCCGGGGCGTCCGCTGTGCCCTCCGTGGCCGCTCCGCAGGGAGGGAGAGTTGATTATCGCCCTAATATCTCAGAATTTCTAACTTAGTAGCGCGCGGGGAATGGAAATAGGGCCATAAGGCCGTGAGGGGTGGCCAACTTCTCTCGTCACCCAAGATGGCGACCCGCTGCCGTTGAAATGGGCCTTTGCCCCAAGGTTGTGTGTTTTGCTGCTCCAACATAAGAGAGAATGAACCTCTTCGCACCGTTTTATGACTTCATTCATTCATACGTTTATTCATTGATTCATTCATTCATTCATTCATTGATAGATTTATTCATTAACTTATTCATTTATTCATTCATTCATTATTTATTTATTTATTTATTAATTTATTCATTAATTGATTGATTGATTGATTCATTCATTCATTCACTCTCTCATCTATAAGGTGACATTTTGTAATTATTAAAATGATTTCAGTAGCTAGGCTCAGGTTTGATTGGATCAGTGATATAAAGGTGGGCTTACAGCAGTGAAATAGTTTAAATGAAGGTGGAATCACAGAGAAGGGGTTTCGAGATCACCGAACTGTGGCGAACCTGCATCCCCACCAAATTCCACATGGATCGATAGGTATTTGAATTCCGGTATCCATATATGGAAAGCTAGCTCATCGCGATCCCCGAATTCGCTCCTGCCCATAAAGTGATGAAAATCTGAATGTATGAGTATAACATACCAGCAAAATGAGGTATTTATTAAGCAATGCGTGTGTGCGACATAGTGCGTTTTGTGTGGTATGAAATGTCATTTTGTTCTTTTCCTTTTAGAACAATGACGTTTAGTAATTCATTTTATGTTATGAGAAAAGGAAACGACATATTTTTAAATACGTGTATTTGCAATTTTTGTGGATTTCGTCTAACTAGTCATTTTTAATGCATTATCGCTTATTTCATCGTTTTAATGACATTTTAACGGTACTTGCTTCAAATAATATTTAGATGCAACAAATGTTCTCCATAGAATTCCTGAGTAACATATTTGATTTCTTCGTTCAGAAATTGTAATGTCAGCCGTTGAGAGTATGTAATCTAAGGTTCCTGTGGCATCTAGTATATGTAACAAGATCGGTTCAGCCGATTTCGGGATAACTAAAGACGGAGATTTTCTCGTATAAAACAGTCCAAACCCAAAGTTCGAAAACCGAGTTCACTTGAACGAATAGAAGAAGCCTCGACTACAACAGTTACATATCCAACAGCTTTAGTTGTTGTCCGAACTGGTTTTGATGACACCTTTTACGTCATTTTCCTTTGCTTTTAGAGCATTTTAAAAACATTTTAAGAGAATTCTATTGATCATTTTTGGCGATATTTTAGGTCATCAAAATCCGCCTCTTAGTCATTAGTCTAACTGCATCTTGCAGCCGACAGGTGGCGAAACCTTCCTCCACTCCCGAAGCACCGTCTGAGCTGGGACAAGCGGTAATCTCTCGGCTGGTCTCCTGACATGAGTGATAGTGTAGTACATATAAAAGTAATTTTGTGAGTGCGAAAAGGTAGTGGATAGGTGGTTAGGATAGGAAAGAGGAAGGAAAGATCTTGCGCGGTCCGTGGCCCGTTTGTTAAAGTAGTGCACCGGCATTCACTTGATCAGCTACAGATAACTACCGAGAAGAGCAGCCGGTCGCAACAATTCTCCTCCAGACAGCGGCAGAATTAGTGTCGAAAATGCCCCATCATCCGGGCAAGAATCCCAGATTCTTTCGCTCAGCGACGCTATTTTGATGACTGTCACTGCGTCATCTCAACCGTACACCAGTCGCATTTATACACCCAGTTGTGACCATTTCCCTAAAAGAACAACGTATCCGTTATAGAACAGTATAATATTTTAGTCGAACAGTTTATCAATACATATTACTAATTAAATCTGTAATATATTGCTCTAAATAATTAAGATAATTAATTTATATTTCATGCGCTACAGGTTAATTTTCGCACCGTAATTAAATAACGAAAGAAGTTCCATATTTATTTTTGATGTAATAAAGTAGTAATATTACTATTATACACAACAATAAATCTCCTTTATGAGCCATCTCACATCGTTAATTCCGCAAACATTTTTTGTTTCCCATCGCTTTGCTCGTTCATTACCCATGCGAATTCTCGTTTAGTAGTAATTCTATATTATAAGCGTTATTAGCAGTATTATACTAATGAAAATACTCGCGTCGGCCCGTTGAAACGTATACCGAGAAAAAAAGCCGTGCTCTAGGTTTTGCATTTCTCCTCCCCTGAGGATCCATTTATGCTGGTAATTAATTTCGTAATTTGGAGAGTGCATGCGGCCTGATTAGGAGAGGCGCTTCGCCGCTCGTTTGTCCTCCCTTGCGATCCCCCTCCCCCCACTCTTCTCCTCTCACCCGCCCTCTCGGAACTTGGTTTACGAGATGCGTCTAAAGTTTAATGGATATTATAATACACAGCGAAACAGAATTCATGTGAGAATAATCTTTATTGCGGATGAACCAACGCAACCGTGCAGAGTGCTTGCATTTCACCTTACTGAACCGGGTTCAAAACCTGATATTATAGTTTGAAATTATGGAGTATTCCCGGAGGAGTTCTTAAGAATGCAATAAAATGGAGACAATAAGAAACACTCACTAAGAAAAGAAAACTAACGAATTGAAGTAAATATGGTAAATTTCTAAAGAAGAAAATGAGAGTGATTAAAATAGAATGAACAAGAATATACTACATTGTTAGATAATGTGGTAAACGATAATGAAGAGAGATATTAAAGCCCAGACAGTTAAAGGAAAATGATATGCGGATAGTTTTTGGAAGTCTGGTAAAGTGTAAAAAAGACGATGACTTTGACTGTTATTAAGAATTAAGGTAGGTAAGAAACGAGCTATAAAGAATTTAAAGTTTTACAACACAAAGGCGAAAGATAAAATTAAATAAGGAAAGTCTTCTTTGAATTTTTATAGAGCTATTCCATTTACTTGTATCCCAATTCTACGTTTGTTTCTTATGATTAACATTTTGAATAATTATTCTATACATTATCACTCTCCACATTTAAACATGGTGTTGTGGTGCTAAATGAGCAACTTCAAGAGAACACAGTATACAGAATACAGTAAGTCATTCCCCATCCTCTGAAACTGCTCTCAGTGGCTCCGTTCTTCCTAAATAAAGGCAACCAAGCATCAGCGAACGATGAAATGACACATCAGTCGAGTACTTTACTTGTCTGATAATTGGCATGTTTATCATCAATACGGTTCAATCAACTCAAATCGGATACCTTCACGTATGCTGCAGAATTCACCGACATTTTACAACTATTAAGAGTTGTAAGCAAAGTGCAACATGTGAAGAACTGTTACTCCACCAAACTATGATGTCTGACTATTTGCACATCAGATACCATTGAGATGGCAATATCTTCATTACTCCCAAAACCTACAACGTTTTCGCTCAACACCTCTCATAATCTACTCGCACCCCCGAATGTGTTGAGCTCCACAACTCGAAACAATTTTCTGCGAAACAAACTATTTTATATTAGGTTTAAGATTTGTAACAGAAGTTAATTTTGAACAAGTTCTTACTCTTCTTTCTGCCATTTCTTAGGCTTTAAAGAAAATTGCATTTAATGAATCATTTTACCGTTATTGCACGTGATCCTGAACATTTGAAATGCCGCGATTTTCTATTACACAAATATTCGTAAGTTGTAACATTTGTTAATTATATACGTGTGTTGATACAAAATACACTGAGTCGAAGGGGTACACGTACAGAACCAGTGAATTGTACTGTAGGCCATTGAATGCGTGATTACAATGCAATTCATTCCACCGGTCGGAACATTACATTTAATGATCAGATTACTGGATTTTGCTCTGCACGTAACATCATCTCCTTTCCCTTGATCGCCTCCTATGATCTCTCCGTCCTCTGCGTGTTTCCAATCCCTGCTATCACTCCGTCTCCCCCCCCGCCCAATCCTGCTTCTCTCGCAGCTACTGGCACCGCCGAGGCCTTTTGTTCTAACGAGCCCCTTTGTGGCTGGGCGGGGCAGGGAGGGACGGAGCGGAGCAGGGCGAGGCAGGGCGGGACGGGGCAGAGTGGGGCGCGGCGGGACAGAGCGGAGTGGGAACGGACGCGGCAGGGCGGGGCGGGGAAGGGCAGGGCGCGAACCGGGTGTGCGGGTGTACGGGCGGGCGAAAGCGCAAAAGAGGCGGGGAGGGACGTGGCGGGCGGAGCCACGAAGGGAAGGGGGGGGGGCCGGGGGGGGGGGGCAGTGGCGGAGGCGGGAAGAGTGAGGGGGGGCGGGGCAGAGAGTGAGAGAGCGGGGCAGATAGCCGTCGTCCTCCGGCAAGAAAGCAATCGAATGTGCTGCAGAGGCCCTCGGAGGCTGTGAAGGCAGGATCCCGGGGACTCGGCGGTGGCGGTGGCGGTCGCAGCCGCAGTGCGAACGGAAGAGCGCTGCCAGCTCCCGCCCGCCGCCCGCAGTGGGCCGTTGGACGTCATTACCGAAAATCGCTGGCTGAATGTGGAATCATAAAGTTTACTGCTATCAACGAAATGTTAAAAAGAATACACGACTTAGAACTTAAATCAATCCACTTGAAGTACACATACTTATATATACTATTTATGTCTTTATATGAGTATTGTCTCGGGTGGATAGTTCCTACTATACACATACTACTCATATCTCATACGTCATTTGAAGTCTGTCATCTACTTGGAAATGTATATTGCGATGTTTTCGCATTTCATTCTCATCACATTTCTTAAATCTTTATGGAATTATGATTCCCTTTCATTCTGCAGCATCACTGGCTTATTTTCGCATTTGATGACGGACTCACCTTACTCTCGGCCTTATAAAGTAGACTTCCCATTGTCTGACAGCAAAGTTTAAGATATTCAGAAAAGGAAGTCTCCGAGCGAGTAACGCGATTTAATCATATTTGAAATAAAAAAAACAACAACAATGAATTCCGAGCTTAGAAAAGGAGAGGAGAAAAACGAGATGGAAAAGGAGAAAAAGAAGAGGAAAAAAAGGGGAAGGGAAGGGAAAGGAGATAGAAGTAAAAGGGTGAGGGGAAGGACAAAAAAAAAAGGAGGAAAGTGTAGAACTAAGAGGAAGAGTAGGATAATAAAGGGAATGAGAATGAAAATGAGATTGTTTGGGTGTCATTCTTGGTCGTCTTTGAACAACCCACAGCAGGATACGCAGAGCACGAATTCCCACAGAAGTCCCACGGGTGGAGAACGCATTGCCCCGAGAGCGAGTGCGAGGGAGTGGGCAAGGCGTAGGTGTGGGCGAGGGCGAGGGTGACGGCGTGGAAGAGAGCGGGCGAGGGCGAGGGCGAGGGCGAGGGCGAGGGCGAGGGCGAGGGCGAGGGCGAGGGCGAGGGCGAGGGCGAGGGCGAGGGCGAGGGCGAGGGCGAGGGCGAGGCGGAGCGTGAGCGAGGATGAGGCCAGGGCGAAAGGGATGGGTTTGGCGAGGGGATGGGCGAGGGCGAGGGCGAGGGCGAGGGCGAGGGCGAGGGCGAGGGCGAGGGCGAGGGCGAGGGCGAGGGCGAGGGCGAGGGCGAGGGCGAGGGCGAGGGCGAGGGCGAGGGCGTGAGCATGAGCGTGAGCGTGGGTGTGGGCGTGGGCGAGGGCGAGAGCGAGGACGAGGGCGAGGCGCATGGTGGCCAGGAATCCGCCCCTAGCGGGCGCGGATGTGACCTTTGCGCCGCGCGCAGCCCGCAAATATCATCGCATGGGGCCTTGGACCTCTGCGCCGGCTTCCCGCATGGCTCCATCATCTATTTGTGCTTCAGCCTTGGAACTGCGTCTCGTGTTCTTTCCTGCTTCACGCCTCTAGGATCACATTTCAACGCGCGCACAGAGGTCAGGGCAGGCTCTGGATCAAGAGTTGCTGCTCTGAATTTAAATCATGTTCCTGGACCTTGCTGCACATTCTGGCCGAAAAAAAACGTTTGAGGATGTGGATTGCCATGAATGACGTATTACCTTCCCAGAAAATATAATATTTCTTCGTTGTACAACGTAACATTCGTACTTTAAAGAACGTCGGATATTGATTCATTCTCGGAGCATTAACATTTTCAAAACGAAATACCCGTACAAAAGAGTTTCCCAAATTAAAAGGCGTGACCGCCTATAGGGGACGCAAGAAAATTTGATACATTAATAATATTAGCAAAAAAACTAGAAAAGTTTTTAAATAAAACCTCTTAACTTTTAACTCATTGAATTAAAGACACAAATATGCAATGTGTGTTCTTGATTGATAAAAATTAACCAATTTTTTAAATTTATTACTGTCCCTGATCGGCAAATATTGCCTTACAAACGTTTTTGACAATTTTTACATCCATATTAAATTTCATAAGTTTTCGAGGGTCTCCCTATGAGGGACCTCTCAATAGCAGCTTATTAGTTTAACACTATGAATATACAACAAAAGAGTTCCTTTTCTGACTTAAGTGTGAGAGGAAGCAGCTTGTAGTAATAATTATTCTGATATGATGGCAAATTTGGAGGATGAAGAAGGTTTCACTATGTCGAGTTTTAATTTTAGAAAAAGGATTTGAAGTTTTGGCATGATTAAATATTATAGTGGAGGGGCAGGAGGGTAAGGATGAATAGAATATTAAAGATCAGTTTGAGATCCATTTCTTTAAGGGTTCAATCGATAGTTCTTTTTGTATTGATCGTTCCGTATGTACCCTGGAGCTTTTAATGCATTGCGTCTATATTTATTTTGAATTACTTCGAGTTTATGAAATCCGGTTTTTGGTGCTCTCCCCAAATCTGACAAGCATATGTTTAAGAGGGTCTTATTATGTATTTGAAAATGATATTGCCGTTTCAATGTTGGTGCTTGATTTTTTATTGATAAACGGATACAATCTCAATGTCTTAATAAACATTTGGTTGGCTATTGAGTTTATATGATTTTTTCAGGTGAGTCTGTGATCTATATGTAGTCCTATATATGTCACAGAAGCAGAAGGAGGCTTGGAATAAGAGAATTGTTTACACTAAGTCATTAAATTTTCGTAATTTTCGTAGTGAAAAAAAACTTTATATTTGGATGAATTGATATTTACTTTCCATATGTTGAACCAGTTGGTTAAAATAATTAAATCTTGAAGGTTACCTCGTGCTATTATTAGTTCTTTATGTGCAGTGAATATTGAAGTGTCGTCTGCAAAAAGGATATTTCCGAATTTAATAAGGTAGGAATGTGTGATATGAATATATCTAATACTGCAGGTGATAGAGGAGAACCTTGTGGGAAATCTGCCAGTATGCAATAATCTGTTGAATGTTCCGTGTTAATTCGCAATTTAAATTTATGGTTAAAAAGGAAGTTCTTAGTCTATGCAAATAGGAGGGCAATCCAAATTTTCGCATTTTAAATAGTAGTCCATTGTACCATACTTTATCGAAAGCTTATTCGATATCTAAAAATAATGCTGAGATATGCTTGGATTTTTGAAAATTTTTAGTTATGAAATCAGTAAGACTTAGGAGTTACTGAGTTGTAGAATGGTTGTTACGGAATTCCATTTGAGCCGTGGGAAAAATTGTTGTCACAATTAATTTCTTTATTCTAGTTAAGATAGGTTTGAATATTTTTGATCAGAGTTGGTAGTAGACTAATAGGTCTAAAATATTCAGATTTAGAGTGATCTTTCTTACTTTTAGAATAGGTAGAATTAAGGTAATTTTCATTCAGAGGGAAAGTAGTTTAAGCGTAAGCAAGC
Organism: Teleogryllus oceanicus; assembly: GCA_964035755.1. Classification (NCBI taxonomy): domain Eukaryota; kingdom Metazoa; phylum Arthropoda; class Insecta; order Orthoptera; family Gryllidae; genus Teleogryllus; species Teleogryllus oceanicus. The sequence goes on from CAXIVR010000004.1 coordinate 59,102,668, forward strand.
GTTGTAAATTGTTGTCAAGTACTATCGATTCTGGGAGTTTACTTTCAAACCATTTTTGAAAGGCCTAACATATTCATTTCCAATTTCAATAATTAATTACATCTGTATTAATAATTATATATTTATTTACATATCTATATACATATATTATATATCTGAAATGTTTTCTCTTTTTGAAAGTAAAAGGGAAACCTTGATTAAAAATTGATAATCCAGAACTCATGAGAAAATTAAATGATTCAAAAAGTGAAATAAAAATAATGTTTGTCTATTAACGCCAGACACTAACTGTCACGTAGGTGTGGATGAGTTCAATTCACACCTTGGAGACGCTACTCATAGTTAAACACATACTAATCGCAACATGTTCACATTTAATTCACATTCCAACCGGTTTCATACATTCTCTCCCTTTCCACACAGAGCGTCTTCAGATGTAACATCATTCGCCATATTGTGTTTCGCCTCTGAGGAACGCGGCCGCGCAGTCGACAGGCCAACGCTCTGAGGCCAAAGGAAGCACGAGCTGGAGGCGACCCTTTGGGACTTGGTCGTTCAATTTCATTACGACCCAAGAAATCCTCTTTACCGAACGTTCGCGAGGAGAGCGAGGACCGAGCCTTGCCTCCAATACAACTCCCTCTCCTTCCAACCCCGCCACCACGCCCACTCCCCACGCCCACTCCCCACGCCCACTCCCCACGCCCACTCCCCACGCCCACTCCCCACGCCCACTCCCCACGCCCACTCCCCACGCCCACTCCCCACGCCCACTCCCCACGCCCACCCCACGCCCACCCCCACGCCCACTCCCCGCCCCTCCCCACGCCCCTCCCACGCCCACTCCCACGCCCACTCCCCACGCCCACTCCCCACGCCCACCCCCACGCCCACTCCCCACGCCCACTCCCCCTCCCCGCCCACTCCCCCCCCACGCCCACTCCCCACTCCTTCCCCCCCCCCCCCCCTCCACTCTCACGTCACCGAGCCCGTCCCTATCAGGGATCCCGACCGCATGCCCGTGCCCCACTCTCACCCCATAATATGGTATACGTGAGTGGAGGGTAAAACGAAGATATTAAAATTCAGACAGTTAAAGGAAAATGATATGCAGAGAATAGTGGTAAGTAAACAAATAAAAGTATCCAAAGTTTTTTATGACAATCATTTATTTCAGCAATTGCACAACGTTTCGTAACTAGGTTTGTTACATCATCAGGTTCTACTGCAGAGGTAATTCAATGGGATAGTGTTACCTCACTAAGGTGAGTGTCTATTTGGTATTGTATTGATTTTGTTTTGTTATGTTGTTCTTTGGTTGTTTTGTATAAAAATTATAAGTTTAAAAGGATCTCTTTTGTAGTAGATATGTTTGAGTTTGCGATAATTTTACTCAACAGACTTATACTTTTGGAGACAATTGTAGTGTTTGTGAACTATTCTAGTAATTACACTAATTCATATGTAGAATAACGGTTTCTGTGACTCATTATTTTAGCAGCTGATGATGTAACAAACCTAGTTACGAAACGTTGTGCAATTGCTGAAGTAAATGATTGTCATAAAAAAACTTTGGATACTTTTATTTGCAAACATATATTGACGATCAAGAAGAAATATTGACTTAGTGGTAAGTAAAGTTGGAGTAGTAGTTTGGTAAAGTGTGAAAAAGACGTAAGTAAATGGCAAGTTCAGTAAAATAGGTAAATTATTTATTAACATTTAGAATTCTTTTAGAATTTGTAATGCAAATATTCTAAGTATTTCAGCTCAAAGGGATTTTCGCTTTTCAAAAGTAGGATCCTATGTTACACATTTACGAATACAGTTTAATCTAATTGGTAAGAAAATGCTACAGTTGAGTTATATTGGTCATTTGTTCTTTCAAAATTAAAATATTATTCTGGAAACACCAGAACGACGGAAAGAAAAGACGGATTATGTTCAGACAAGAACAAAGAGGAGCGCCAAGTGCGTCCTATGCAGTCGTCGCACAGACCCCAGCGCCTGCTGAAATCTGAGACCGTACAGGAAGCAACCCTTCTCGGGAATGTTTGTCGTTGCAGCAAGCCACCGCAATCTGAGCACGCCTCACGCGGCTACCTCCAGGGCACCCGGAGGACGGAGACGAAAGCGAGCGGAGCAAGGAGAGCAGCGCCGAGACGCCAGTGCAGAGTCCCGAGTTTGCGGAAGGGAAAGAGCAGAAGACACAAGAACGAGAATGACGGAAGACATATGAAAATGTACAAGGAAACAAGGAACATAATAGGTAGAATACGAACAAAAAGGGTAAAAGGGTTTAAAAAAAAAGGAAATTGTTGGGATAACAAGAAGGACTTGACACAATGAAAGGCAAGGTTCAAGATAGTGATAAATAATGTGCGGTAGGATCAATATAATATGAGGAAGACGTTCAGATTTGAGGTACGTAGGAGGATTTTTTACTTCCTTTTTCAGGTTGCCTTTTAACAACTCGGTCATATATCAACCACTGTGATTGTTTTTACTGTAGGGAGAACTGTAGGAAAAACACGGAAACACACCAACATCCATACACGAGGCGGGATTCGAACACGTGAACATTCGAACCGAGGTACCTTCGACCCTTTAGCCTTAGCGACCACGGCTATCCAGGCCGTCACGTACGAGATTTAAAAAGAGGAAATATGAACGGCTATACAATAATGTATGGAGAAGAACGGAATCGCAAAACATAAACTGTATATTGAAAAGGGGGTACTATAGCTATTTTTGAAAACAGGGGAAAACGAGCAAATGGAAAAGACACCATTAACGGAACAAAATCAGTGAAGTTAAATTAATAACTTCCATAGATATATTTTTTTAAACATTACATTGCTAATTAATCAAACATGTACACAATAATTGTGTTAAATTAAACATGTACACAACAGCGTATGTGGTAAAGTCAGGAAGTCGCAGAAAAGAGCATGAAGGCGAGTAGAACCGAATGCTACTTACTGTACTCCTCTGTATATTAACAGAAATGGACTATCGGAACATCTTTTGAATACGAACGCTGCTAGTGGAGATATTTATTTAGGTGGGTCCATTATCATTTCTGTATCCCACACTATGTAGCTACAGATGCAATATTCCCCTCCAAGAACCCTAAAGCGAAAGTCGGACGATTGCTACTAGCGTACACAAAAGCGGAGATCACGGGTGACGCGAGAGTGAAACGGAGATCTCTGAAATAATCTTCAGCCACCTAGATTCATTGTCCCTTGTAAAGAAACTATTCCTAGCTCTCGAGTGCCAAGTAAGCCAGACGCAAGTATAGGCGGGCGGAAGGCAGCAGAGGCAATTACGGAGCGGAATGCGGCTCGATACCCACGAAGCCCCGGAATAGCCGCGCGCATGCAGAGGCGGCTGCGGCAGCGGCAGCGGCGTTCACACCACTTGCAGCTTCGGCTCCAATTCGCCGACAGAGAGTGCGCCGAGCGGGGCGATCTTAGAGCCAGCTGTACCAGCGGCGAATCCTGAACATTATTTCAAGTGTACCGCTCTTTACGCTACCTCTATCGTTGTCTATTATATTCAGATTTTTTGACATCCCAATACTATGAAATTCCGTCCTTAATAATTTGTTCTATAAGACAATTAAACAACCCACTAACTTTTGGATCATTAACACATATTTCCACAAAAACTTGAGAGAAGCCTAACTTACGAACGACCAGAGGAGGATTGTTCGCCGCAATGTTTTGCGGTGCCTACCGACCGCCCAGACGCGCATTTTCCTCCCTCCCCGCCCTTGAAACACGAGGAGCCCTAGGTTATCGCGGCTGGTGTGCGGTGCCTTCGCCTCTATTGCACTTCATAGCTGTTACGGATGTGAAAGACAGACTGGTTCTCGGGAGCAAAATAGCATCTGTTTTAAAGCTTTCAAAATCTTAATAACTTTGTAGGGGATTATCAAACGTATGAAATATTTCTTATACACTTCGAATTACTAGGTGTATACCGGTGGTATACACGGTAAAAAGGAAATGTTTTATTTTCAAATAGAACATAAGTTTTTTTAAATTCAATTGCCTCCTATTAGCTTCTACTAACATCAGTTTTTCGGAATAAATGTCGAATTCAGAAGAAAATAATATTGCAATGGAATATCTACAATATGTACAAATTATTGTACGATATTTGCTTTGAAGCTCCTACTTACATTAGAAGATTGTCGGTCTAATTACCTCATTTGCTAATTTTCCAATTTCCAATTGTAATTACATAAGGCATTTACTTCGTAAAAACTGTTACATTCGCAGCATGCATCTTTTAGTACATGCATACATTATTTTATTTATAACTTTTATAATCTATTATTTGGGAAAATGAATGAATACTATCTGTAGTATATCTCCACCCTGAACTGCATCGCAGAGCCAAAACTTTGTCTTGCTTGTTTAAACAGAAGTTTAAACAAGCAGAACTCAATACAAAAGTCAATATAATAATGTTTAAAAATCAGGTTACAGAATAAATGTACATTGGATATATATTCGAAACTGCGAAACTCTCTACTTTCCGTGTTCTTGCAACTTTTTCGATAGTGTTATTGGTGTTTGAAAGAAGGTTTGGAAAAATAAAAACTTGTGTCGCCGTAGAATTACGTCTTATAACGACGATCAATCACCACCGGACATCCTTTCCAAGTACGGATATCCTGTGCTTACTCGACACTACATTTATCACCAGGATGTTCCATATAGTTCTAAAAGAAGACATGATATATTATCATCCGTTTTCCATAACATTCGATAAAATCAATTTCTTTTCTGTCCATCCCCACTCCGTTTCTCAATACTCTTTGTGTTCCACAGAAACCGCCCGATTTTACGACACGATCACAAAGAGAAGGAAGAAAAAACTATGGCGTGTCATAAATCAAAATGGTTTTGAAAGTTTCAAAGATTTCTGTACTCTGAAGTCAAAAACTATTGTAATATGTAATACGAGAGGTAACAGTTTTAGTTGCACGTCTGCCACATAGAAACACTTCCGTCTTGGCGAAGTTTCTGCTTCTACCGCAGGCTTAGGATCCATGTTCGTCTCTGTGCATGATTTTCCTCTGTTCTGTTCTTTATTAAAGTTCTCTGTCCTTCATTGCTGTCTCCACCGCCCTAACAAGTCATTTTCTCCATCTTCATTTTTTTAAAGTTGCATGTACCCTGAAAATACAGTTATCTCGCTTTTATCAAGCAAAGTTTACGATCCTAAAGCATCTAAAATACCATTCCGTTTCAGCAGAATCAATTAACTAAAATCACAATCTACATTGGCACACGTATTTTATTCTCAGTATGACAAATTTCCAATTATTGTGTTTCACATTGCAATTTTCCATATAGACGGGAACACATTTCACGTTGGTAAAAATTCTCCTGTCTTATCCAGTGATGAAATGAATCATCTCTTAGTAATATGTGGTAACACAATATTGAAAAATTAAACAGATATACACACTTCTGTGGCACAAAAGCTCGAACTTTAAAAAATAAAGTTAGAAAAGAAACTATAATGAAACAATATAAGACAATAGCCCTACCCATGCTGTTATAGGACGTATGTATTGGACACTAACCAAAGATCAAATTAGAAAATTAGAATCAGCAGAAATGAATTTTCTTCGAACCATAGCAGGCTATACACTTCTTTATCCAAAAGGAAGAAGAAATGTGTGAAGTCCATTGAGAAGATGGAGTAAGCAGTTTTGAGGAGCCGGAACAGACTGAAAAAGTGTATTTCTTGCAGTTGATGATGATGATGATGATGATGATGATGATGACAATATTGAAACACAGCGCGGACGTGGCCCCGCTTCTTCAATGAGATTCAATGAGAGTCAATGAGATTCGGAAAACTGAAGTGGCTTACTGCCCATCCGGTTTCAATGAGTTAATCCGACCGAAGGAAAGAACTCTTGAGGAAGTGAGAGAGAGAGACTTTGCTTCAAAAGTCTCGCAACAATCAAGATTCCAGTCCAATGACAATCCTGAAAAACTTTCAAATACCATCCGAACTTATAATAATTATATCTAGGGCTTGATTTGCGACAGAAGGGCGTTCCGGTTCCTCGGGAACAAATTAGGAAAGAAACAAACATAAACCTACGGAGAAACTCTTGGCAACTTCGGCTTTTAGTTCGAATTTTCATAAACTCAAAATTAAATAATTTTGTATTCAACTGCATCATTTCTAGCACTGTAATATAAAAGATTAGTAAAAAACGATTTCATATGATCCTCTGGTCCAAGGCCGCCACTGCACTTCTGCCTGAGCGATCTCGGCTATCGGATTGGCATTATTATTATTATTATTATTATTATTATTATTATTATTATTATTATTATTATTATTATATTCACATCGATCCAGTGCTACCAATAAATTTTATTAAATTACATAATAAATATTTAAAAATATCTATTAATCAATAATTAATTTGGGGCTCGTTCTGGGACCTACATTTGTATAAATCAATCATTAATTATACCATATCTTGAGTGTTTAATTTCTGCAACAAAACAACATATACATAGGTTGGATAAAAAGTAAGGAGAATATTGCTGTAACTCAAAGCCGGTGAATCGGCGTGTTGCCATCTGTCGTGACACAAGGAAAGATTATTAGACGAGTATGCGCAGCGAGCGGGAACAATATTCTACCAGTCTACTGAAGTGTGTTAATCGTTGAACATCATAGCATTTATGGAAGTGCCCTAACACCATGTTTTCAAAGGTGGGGCAACGTTCGTGGTTTAAAATAGAAGTGGCAGGAGTTTGATAGATTGACCGATTGATTATTTTCGTGTTTCCGGGCGCGTCATCTGCTTTGGTCATTAGTCCCGTTAGTGTAGTGCATGCTTTTTCTCCAGAGATGGCAGTGATCTTTCCCCGCTGGACGGCGAGATCCGGCGCCGACCTACCGTCGGCTAGTGGGGTTTCCCCCTAACCAGGACTCTCCCACCAGCGGGGCACCGCCCCAGCCGGGACCAGCTCTAAGCTCCCGACCGGTCTCCCGGAATATGTGGTAGTGTAGTGCATGTTAGTGTAAGTGTGTGTGTAAGAGGAGAGGACAGGACAAGGAAGAGGAAGGACAGATCGCGCGCGGTTCGTGGCCCGTTTGGTAGGGTACTGCTCCGGCATTCGCCTGGTGTTGATCGGAGAAACCACGGAAAACTACCGATCAGAGCAGCCGGCCTCTAGAATTCTCCCCTCCAGACAGCGACTGAATTCGACCTAGCTGAAAAGCTAATGTCGAAAATCCTGCCACCGTCAGGACTCGAACCTAGGACATCCAGGTCAGAGGCGCTGAACTACCGCTCCCGGTGGCAGGAGGTTGAAGTACACAATAATGTTTTCAGTGACTGCGTAAAGCATATGGTGATGTAGAGTCACCAAACTTCACAGTCTCATGATGGGTTAAACCGTTCAGATTAGGCAGAGATGATGTGAAAGATAACCCCTGAATAGGACAATCCCAGGTGGAGAACTCTTGCGCCACTGGGATTGGGAGATTCTGGAACATCCACCTTACTCACCCGATATGAGTGACTAAAATCTCTTCAGCAAAATGAAAGAACCACTGGTAAGTACCCTGTACAATACCAGAGAAGAAATTATTCACGCTGCAAGATGGTCAATATGGCACAATAACAGAAATAGACGCGCAGATGGTGTACAACGCCTTCCTAACATTTGGCAAAATGTCATTAATCACTAAAGCTGTTACATTAAATGTGTGTAAATGTAAATGCCTCTTTCGATAAAGTCATTTCAGAGAAAAAATATATTTACCATTCCTTTTTATCCAACCCTTGTATATTGATTTTTAGATTGAACGTTCTAATGTTTGCCCGGATTCACTGGTATTTTTTAATTCTCACATTCCCAGGCGACAAAACATCGCATTCGAAACGCCTAGAAGTACATTCTGCTCGAGAGGGTGCCAAAACAAAATTCAGGATGCAAGTAAATAAGACGTTTCTTAAAGATACATGTTTAAACATAAGTAAATGTGTGAAGTTTAAATGATATTTCGGGAAGGGCAATTCTATATAAAGACGCTAAATGTGTTAAACTCGAATGTGATGTACTGACCTGTCACTCCTTTTCCATTACTGAATACTACCCATTTTATTTATCACCATTGTGACAGTGTGTCCACAGTTCACATGTCTAATTAGTAGGTAGTATTTGCAGACGATCTCTGTGACGAAGAGCTGGAAACCATGAATTGAAAGGTAACAAGATATATGATTGTGTCTGCATTGACTATGAAGAAATCTCCATGACACACATACGACGAGAGGATACAATTTGAAATTCACATGAGAAAATCTCCGCCTCTTTAGTAATTTAGCTGTGAAGAAATTATTTTTGAGACAGTTTCATTAACAAGATAAAATTTATGTTGTGCAAATCTTATATTATTTGGCATTAATCTAAAAATGAAAATTGACCAGGATATTCTAGGTCATAGAACCAACTTGGGTAAGGAATGTGACTCTTGTATTTCTTGGAAAGTAGTGCATACCGAGTCTCTCCGTGATATTTCTCTCTCCATCTGACACTCTAACGAAACGTTAACTTCTTGAATGAGAAAGTGTTTGCGGTCTTTACAACTACTGAGGTCACTGGACCCGCAAGCGTAGTGCATACTTTTATAGAGGGAGATGGTGGTGTTCGTCTCTTACTGGAACATGAGATCCGGCGCTCAACTAGGCGTGATTTCCTCTTCGATCCAGTGTATACCGCTCCAGAGAGGACAAGTTTCGATGGGTCTCGCGATGCATGCGGTGTTGTAGGGCATGTGAGTGTAAGTACGAGTTTAAAGGGCGCGAGGCAAGATGAGGAAGGAAAAATTGCGCACGGTTAGTGACTCGTTTGTTTTGGTATTTCTCTGGTATTCTCTTGAGCGTCCTCTATAAATGAAGTAACACAAATTTGGAGTGTTTTTGATAACTCACTTCTCCCATGTAATGCGTGCTATCCTCCTCCATAAATAATTAGATAACGGTACCGTCAATCCCCCCTCTCTCTCCCCATATTTATAAAATGTAAAAATGAATTACTATATACTTCCCGTTCAAAACAAAAAAAATTCATTTATGAAACATATTCAAATCATACATACTTAATGTTCACTATTTGATTTATAAATTAAAAATAGATAAATAATTTCGTGTAGTTAAAACTAGTACTTTTGAGGTTTCTTTTTCATCACAACTTCACTTTCAATAGTGACCAAGTTTACTTTCGTTTAAAACTGAAGAAGTAAGGGAGAGGAGGGAATAGGAAATTCATCATAACACCATACCCAGTTGAATAACTAAAAACGTAAAACGCAAAACCTTGAACTTTCATGCTGACTCCCTAGAGGACAACGAATTATGCCCTCTGCCCTTGTCATGGGGCATACAAATGCGGTTCACGACGTAATTTTGAGAGGTCATAATGATGCGCTTTCGTGACTTTTGATCCCATCTTAAAACATACTATACTAAAAGAATCAAAAATATTTTCTTGTATCATTAGGGGCCGTATTTTAATTACCTAAAAATCAGCGAAATATGCAAGCATTTATGACCTAAAAATAATACGTATAACCTTCAGTATGACCTTAAAAAATGGGGATAATCTCTGGTGGACATTATTCAAGAATGAAATAATGGAAGTCATATTTGTGAAAGATTTAAATTAATAGATTTAACCCTGGAATCACAAGGTTGCGGTCATCTGTGACACCGGAGTGAAATTGACTCGTTCAAATATTAGTAGCCTTTAATAGCGCTGTCATTAGGTCATTGTATCTTGTTGTCGGGCATGTAATTCTGCAGTTATTCTGCTTCCGCCACGAGTAGTCGTATTGTGTATTTTTCTTCTCATGTCATTCTACAACAGGTAATATAAAATAACGTAATTGGGGTTATATTTGACCTTGCCTTGTAATTTACGTCACAGATTTTTCTAACTTGTGAGCACGCTTCTGCCGATGGTTTTCGTTTATTATCGTGTCAACGAATTCATGTCACCGATTTCATCAATAACTTACCCATTTGTAAGAATAGCTTGGAAGATTGAGTTTTATTTATTCTTTTCTCTAGTAGTTTTATGCCAAATTGGTTTTTTTTTATTTGGAATGCTAACAGCATCATGTATATCTAATAGTTTATCTGTACGGAATAGTAGCCCTGTTCGCAAGTTAATCGGTTTAGTAGCTTGAATTGTTTGTTCTACAGTTTATTGTACAACAAATGATGAATAAATAAATTAATAAACAAATTTTCTTTTCACTAAAACAGAGATTCCATCGTTCATTGTTCAATAAAAGAAACGAAGAAAAGAAAGAATATTTAACAGAGGTCATCATTGACCCCGCCTTCTGGTTGAAATGAGCCTAGTGAATCCGGGGTTAAATCTATTTTCATTAATTTATCCCAAAAGCCTCGATGCATCGATGTCTCGATAACTCGCGTACAGTGAAGCATGAAAACCGTGTGCGACGTTCTCTGTGAGCGACGTTCTCCGTGTGCGACGTTCTCCGTGAGCGACGTTCTCCGTGAGTGGCGTTCTCCGTGAGCGACGTTCTCCGTGAGCGACGTTCTCTGTGAGCGACGTTCTCTGTGAGCGACGTTCTCTGTGAGCGACGTTCTCCGTGAGCGACGTTCTCTGTGAGCGATGTTCCCTGTGAGCGACGTTCTCTGTGAGCGACGTTCTCCGTGAGCGACGTTCTCCGTGAACGACGTTCTCTGTGAGCGACGTTCTCGTGAGCGACGTTCTCGTGAGCGACGTTCTCCGTGAGCGACGTTCTCTGTGGCGACGTTCTCTGTGAGCGACGTTCTCTGTGTGCGACGTTCTCCGTGAGCGACGTTCTCCGTGAACGACGTTCTCTGTGAGCGACGTTCTCTGTGAGCGACGTTCTCCGTGTGCGGCGGCGCGTTGGGTTCTCACAGTTGCGTCGCAGCGCGGAAACAGACGCGGCAATCGATGACAGCGCGTCGCGGGGGCATTGCCCTCTCGCTGACGGATTCGCCGGCGTCTGCCCACCCCACACTACGCACACACATCTACGCACCAGCGGTCTTCGAAATTAGCACAGAACTCTTATAGGGATTTTTGTTTTTGAGGAATACAAAATCTGTAACATTTATTCAATGTACAGTTTGTTACAACAACTCAGGTGCGACACGTGGTGTAGTGACACAACTTTCACATACTTGTGAATACCGTGGTTCAAAGCCAGGTCGGTCTATATGGAATTGAAATGGGTTAGCCGCAGGAATTCTCGGGTTCTCCCGTTTCCCCTGCTTTTTAATCCGCCATTGCTCCAGTATAATTCATGTGATATCATAATCATCAATTTATCAAATTCTTTGGAATACTCCAGGTTTGGCTAAAAGACTAAGGAACTGGCGTAATAATAAATATATTAAAACTGGTTATCTTGGATATCGTAGCCACTCGCGGCTACCTCTAGAACTAAACTTTAAAAATGAACATTACAAAATATATTATACATTTATATTTACAGCTAAAATTAGGATTAAAAGTTATCTAGTTGTTAAAAATCTAGTGCATGATAGTGTATGTAAGGACTGATGATAGCACACGGAAGAAGAAAGGAAAGATCGCGCGTGATCCGTGGCCCGTTTGTTAGGGTACTGCTCCGGCATTCGCCTGGTATTGATCGAAGAAACCACAGAAAACTATCGATCAGAGCAGCCGGACGCTAGAATTCTCCTCCAGACAGCAATTGAATTCGGCTTAGCTGAAGTGTTCAAATTCGTTGGGCCTCGAACCTAGGACCTTCCGGTGAGATGCACTGCAGAGTCATCAGGTGATGCACTGAGCCACTGCTCCCGGTCTTTCGATCAGATTCAGTGTCAGTAGACAACGACTGTGAACTTAACTTTACAGAGACCACGAATTGGACAATCGGACATTTTGATAAGTGTGTCTCGTTCATTTAAATTCGTTCACATTTAAACCCTCACTTTTATTAAAGCATTCGCTCAACTAAGTGCTTTACACGAAATTTACTAGAAAGTTTAAGCTTTACAATAAATTTAATAAACAATTGCAGTTTTACGAGTAAAATTGCAAAACACCTCAGTATCCATGACTATGCACAGAATTTCATTTATAGATACCAGTTAAAAAAACAACTGCGCGAAGGAATTGTGAAATATAAAGAGGCAAGCACCGAAGTATCAAAACAAAATGGCGCTCCATGAACACTGGTCTCCTTGGGCTCCTGGGCTCCTTTGCTTTAACGCAGCCTGCAGGACTGCAGAACATCGTGAAACTACACAATAGTACTTACAATTGCAAAAATGCATTCTAGCAATAAAACTGAAACAAAGGCATATCGAACCAAAACAAAAAAGAAAGCAAAACTGTAAGTGAAATTGTATTCGAGCGTTTCCAACAATAGCCGGCGCTCGCTTGTTCTGGGCGTGCGCTAGGGCCCGTGCAGGGGGCCGTGCCGGAGGCTTCGCCGCCTGAGCCGCCGCCCATCCGCCCGCCCCCTCACCGCCCTCTCCCGGCCTCCGCCCCCCGCCCGGCGCCCGCGGCTGGCGGCGGCAGCGCTGCTGCAACGCGGCGAGGCGCGGCGGCGGCGGCGGCGGCAGCGGCGGAGGTGGAGAAGGTGGAGGTGGCTGTGGAGGCGGAGGCGGGGGCGGGGACGGGGGCGGCGGCTCAGGCGGTCTCTGCTGAAGACGAGGCCTCCGCGCCGCCACCGTCGTCGCCCTCCTCGTTGAAACCCTGCCCGCGAGGCGCGTGCACCTCCATCTGTGTAGGAATGGTGGACACGGGGTGGTGGTAGCGATGGTTGAAGTGGTGGCGAAGGCGATGACTTGAGTGTCGGTGAAGTGTCGGCGGCGGATGTGATGGCAATGATGGCGGTGGCGGCGACAGTGTTGCTAGCGGTAGAGGTAGTGGCAGAAGTGGTGACGGTGCACCATGCGGCACTTGTCTCCGGAATAATGACTCTCTGCCGTACGAGATCGTAAGAGAGAACACACGTGAGCTTCAACGCGAAGCCGTAAAGTGCACTTTGTGAAAACAGCGTATCTACGTCTCCCCGAGGATTTCAGTTATTTTCTACGTTTCTAGGGGGTGACTATCATAATGTCTCCCTGAAATGAATTTTACGCGCGTTGGACCTGTGTCCAGGATTCAGGTTTTACGTCCAGAAGTGAAGTAAATTTTAATTTTCCAGATACTTTTCAAGTACTTGATCCATCGAGTTAAATAAAACCAATTTGTCGAAAACAAATCTCATAAAAACAAATGGTTGTAAAGAAATTGGTGCACAAGAGGTATTTGGATTTATGTTGATGTTGAATGTATTGCTACTGCCTAAAGGTACGGTAACGTCGTGCTTTTCCCTTTTCCCTTGGTAGCACGGCCGCCATTTTGTGGAGGAGTTTGAAAACATGCATGCATTTGAACACTGAATTCAAGTGTGTAAAGTGAACACGTCGACCCAAATTGCTTTAAATCGGTCCATTGCTGAATTGTTGCAGTGCATAATAATGCTAATACCGATAGTACACGAAGCCATATTGAAAATTGTAACTTTCCAAAATAAATCGTATTGGATGAGATCAATACACTGAAAATACAGAGCTTTCTATTGAGGTGATTTCAAGAAAATTGTATTTTTCAATATTAATAAGGTTATATTGGTTTTTCCATGTTTAAATCCACGAATGAAATATAAATGAATACAAAATGCGGTTTTGTAATGTTCCCATACATGAAACGTGGAAATTTGTGTCCAATTGTCAACATAGGTACATCGGTAGAATACACACATGTGTAAGTATTTTGGTTCCTCTTACATAATATCAGATTAAGAGTCACCGACGTTCGGTAACAAAGGACACTATTAGAGTAACTGGTATTGGAAAGGAGGGTAAAAGTCATCTGATCCAATTCTGATCATATATATTCGTTCCTTTAATCTTGCGTTATCAAACAAAGAATGTAACATTACCTCACAATACAGAACCAAGGACACGTAGCAGAACATTTAAGAGTATTTGAGAATTTTTTAAACTGAATACACTACTAAGGATCTAATTTGTTATTCGAATTGAGTTCTTTGCGTGACAAAAATGGCAGACAACGTTGTCAAAGCTATGGCTTCTAATATTTTTAGCATTCAATTTGATATGGCGTGATTCAATGCAGATTATGGATTGTGATTTTTATTAAATTTCATCATTGTTACTCTAATGGATGTGTGGTTGAGCGTTTTTAAAGATTTATTTTTATTCCATTTCCTGTAGTTAGGGGTAAATATTTCTGCCTTTTTAGTTGTGGTATTTCTTATAATGCTGTCGGTACGTGTTGTCATCAAACGTAACTTGCATACACGTAAACTGACTTCATGACATGCTTTGAATCGTGTTCCCCTTCCATATAACCTGTTATCTTGCTCTCCAATTTGTTTCTGCTTACAAATCATTTTATTAGTGGTTTCAATGTGATAGTGATAATCGCCTGGTACTTGAAGTATTTTATAAGAGCTTTTATTTATAAATAAGAAAATACAAATTACATATTTAGGTGAGACTGATTATTGCTTTGGGTGAACTTCCACATACGTCCTTTCATACTCAGTTAATTCTTGCAATCGATTGTTGATGCAGACAACTTATTGAAGCAACATAGAAGAAAATTAAATTGACTTCCGTTCCCAGGAAAATTCCAGAAGGCTCTTCGACATACCTATTGACATCCCTAAAACACATGTCATACGTCCATCATTCTTCTCATGATAAGAACATATACCTCATGATAAACAAGCTATCCAGTGTTCAAATCCTTTTTGTGACGCAATTTCTTAATCAAAAAGAAGCAAATGACAGAATTAGCATCACTATAATATCTTAATGTTGCTTCTCGAACACATGTTTGATTCATGTAAGATTTTCGAAAACATTTGTTACGAAATTTTGGTACGTAGACGACTGCAGCGATAAAGTCAACGACTAAAAGCATGATGAATCCCTTGAGACGAAAACCAATGACCAGGTTACTGTCCTAAGACGCACATGACTGTGAACACGCAGCACTTGTAATGTGTCTAATGAAGACATTTTTCATTCTAGAGATCTTCCCAACTCAAGCCAATTACCCTCTACAACCGCATATTGTGAACGTCATGAAATATTCGTAAGTGGTGTCGGAAAAAGGGAAAAATTAATTGATAACATATGTATATTTCAACAACTAGTTTCGGAGACTTTTTTTGAAAAACAAGGTAGGTGAAAAATGAAAGAAATATTGAAGTTATAGATATAGCTTGCATTTGCAATTCCACAAATAACATTTTAAATCACTTCACACCCATCATAATGGAAGGATATATTTTGCACATTTAAAATTGTGCTTACATGGTTTCGGATTTTTCATGCTGATAATCAAAAAATATTTTAAGATAAGTGTTCAGCTAAATATTATTTCTGTCTTGTTTTCTTTTATTTGAACTGCCTTTTAACTCGAACTATCTACTTTGATTCCATTCATTCGTGATGGTGAATAATCATCGCATACTTACTTCCAGCGTACAGCTGTTGTTAGAAAAAAGTCTGAGTTTTTATAAGAATGGGTCGGATAATTACATATTTATAATGTACTTAAAAAATGAATGAGTATCGCACAGGAACTTCGGCAATATCATCGAATGCTCGCCATCTATCTTTTAATTTGTGACATCAGTCTACGTAGAGTGGGCGCCATCGGTTTAAGGTCTCTCGTCTCATTTGTCCAGGCACCGCGAGGTTTTCATTAGCGCGTGTGTTATCCCCGATAGTCACGCGCTGCTTGGCCTCAATAGCTCCAGCGGGATGTAGCGGTGACGCCTACAGCGGAGCACCCGTTGCCCTTCCGCCATCGCCTCCGCCATCGCCCCCGCCATCGCCTCCGCCCCGCCTCGCCATCGCCTCCCCCGCCATCGCCATCGCCTCCGCCTCCGCCTCCGCCTCCGCCTCCGCCTCTGCCTCGCCATCGCCTCCGCCCCCACATCGCCTCCGACATCGCCTCCGACATCGCTCCGACGTCTCCGACATCGCCTCCGACATCGCCTCCGACATCGCCTCCGACATCGCCTCCGACATCGCCTCCGACATCGCCTCCGACATCGCCTCCGACATCGTCTCCGACATCGTCTCCGACATCGCCTCCGACATCGCCTCCGACATCGCCTCCGACATCGTCTCCGCACGTCTCCGACATCGCCTCCGACATCGCCTCCGACATCGCCTCCGCCATCCGACATCGTCTCCGACATCGCCTCCGACATCGCCTCCGACATCGCCTCCGACATCGCCTCCGACATCGCCTCCGACATCGCCTCCGACATCGCCTCCGCACCTCCCCGCCATTGACCTCCGTTGCCACCAACCTATCGCAATTACCTCCAACCTCCATAACCGCTAGAGCCTCACAGAGGTTAAAATGTTTGTTCTGACTGTCAGAGGATTTGAAATGCCCTCCCGGTTTCGTGAATTTCTCAGCAATTTTCACGTAATCGTGGTAGGCTCGTAGTCGTCGCTCTAAAATGACGGAATATTGAGAAGGGCATCGACTCTGAAAGAGTTAATGTCTTTTCCACCAACTCATCTCCGATGGAGAGATGCACAACTAAGGATTTTCAGAAGACGAAGTTCGAGTTCTGGCCAACCACGGTGCTTGCTCGAGGTATGCGTGATTCTCGAAGGGGTCGTGAAGAGCAAGCTGTTCAAATATAGGGTCTCGGTGCACATTAAAGCGTTCTACTTATTTGTCTGTCAGTTCTACTACCACCTCAGAGACAGCAAACATCACCAACATATTAGCCATAATGGACAAAATTAATTGACATCGCATTGCCGACATTCCCGTTTTCATTGACACCGTTAGTGCCAACAACTCCGACGACTCTATCGCTACTAACGATTAAGTTCACGGCGCACACCCAAAACATCAACTTTGTCGCTACAACTCTATGACCTCTACCCAACCATATCCACAGTATCGTTCCCCTTGCCACAAACCGTGGAGACTGAGCTCTACAGTCACTAGGGCTATCGTCACCACATACTCTTTCTCCGCCACCAACACCCGTCACCACGACTGCAACTGCCACCCTTCCCACACCCACTGCCACCGCCACCGCAACCCGATAAGTTGGCCCAGGGTCGAAAGGAGGACGCAGATATGAATGCGGTTGGCTGGTTGGTTTATGTGCTCAAGAGGCGCAAACAGGCGGCGATAAAGGAGGCGAGGACGCGCGATAACCAGGGCGGGCCCAGGCGCCGGCGCCCAGCCCGCGGGCGTGCCTTGCGGCGGCCCCACGAGCGCCCCTGGGGGGCCAGACGCGAACGAAGCTCGCGCACGCCCGAGGACTGCTCCGGCGCAGGACATTGCACGATCAGTGCTGACATGAATGGTGTAATAGACTGAGGCGATCGCACCACGTGAAAGGCATTATTGGCACCTTATCGTGTACGTATTCGAGAATTCAAGGCGTTGCAAATTGAAAAAATATTTTAAGTTTTGGGGGTACGTTACTTAAAAGCCCTAAGGCATCTTTAAAATGTTCCGAATAATGATTGCAAATACTTTTAATAGTAATAATAATAATAATAATAATAATAATAATAATAATAAAAGAAGAAGAAGAAGAAGAAGAAGAAGAAAAAGAAGAAGAAAAGAAGAAGAAAAGAAGAAGAAAAGAAGAAGAAAAGAAGAAGAAAAGAAGAAGAAAAGAAGAAGAAAAGAAGAAGAAAAGAAGAAGAAAAAGAAGAAAAAGAAGAAGAAAAGAAGAAGAAAAGAAGAAGAAAAGAAGAAGAAAAAGAAAAAGAAAAGAAAAAGAAGAAGAAGATTTTTTACCCGAATACAGTGAAATGAACTGACACACATGGAATAAGTGCCATTTTCATTCACACCTCTGAAATTTCGCAAATATCGCAAAGGAGATGGTTGAAGAATTAGAAATGTTCAAGTTGCAATATTGTTATAGTACCTACCTATTTCTAGAACGATGAAGTAAGTGGTGATAGTTTTTACTTTGTGAGTTTGGCATGGTAGACGAAGGCACATTTCAGCGTGTTTTTTGTCACGTTAACTATTATAAGCATTGTTCCACGAAACTCTTCACAATTTATATGGACTATGCATTTCTTCAGAAGTGAGAAGATGCAATTCGAACATATTACACAAAAAGCAAATTTAGAGTGTGTCAAGAAGAAATGAGGGGTTGCATACGAGATTGGAGTTAATTTCCTCACAAAAAGTTTACACTTAGTAAATAGGACAACTCCACGGTCGACTGGTAGCCGAATAATCAGATACAGTAAAATATGAAGATGCTTTTCACTGCATGCACATTAAGCATGCACGAACAGAAACATATGCTGCGTGTGTTATTCGACACAGCCTTGTGGTTTGAGAATTAACAATCTAAATTACCGTTCATTATTGCGTATCCCATCGTAAATACTCAGAGAAACCATGCAACATGAGAGAGTCAAGCTAATATTCTGTTCAGACGTCGACAACTCTTTTGTGTTGTGACACCAGAAAAATAGAAAGGAGAAAATGAGGAACAGTCGTTCAAGGTTGTTTGTGTGGCCAGTGATAACAATAGGCATACACACAATCAAATTAAACGCCATTTTCTTTCATTTCATTGCTCAAAGTTTTGCAATCATGAATTCTCTGTAGGTTTTCATGATATCGGTCTACACTAAATTTTGAAAAAAATATTTCTTCCGTAAGATATCTCCATATCGGATGATCGTAGCTAGCAATTTAACGCATTTCAACAATATAATATTTAACCGAACCAAAAATACAGGAATATAAATCTGAATTTGGTGATCCAGTGTGTCGCAATAGTTTGCCTGGCGTTGGAAACCTTTCTGCGAGGAAGCAGCCGTATGATAAGGGTAGCCATCATGTGATTCTCGCAGAAAGGCATTGATTACACACAGATTATTCACTTTGTAAACAAAACAATTCACAATTCATGTTCTTTGGGCAGGAGATGCTACCATGAGATTCTCGTGCAAAAGCCAAACACATCACGATTTCCTTTACTTAGTAAATAATATAATCGCAATTATTTAATAAGCAATCTTTAAGGACTTTTCGTCTGGGAGAGAACACATCAAAATGTATAATTGGTTTTGAATTACATACATTTCTCCGAGGGAGTTGACCCCCTAAAACGAATGTACAGACTCACAGCAGACTCAGAATCACGATCCCAGAAACGACATGCAAAACCAATCTCACTCCTAAAAAATATGACACAAACGAAATTAGCATTTGTATGTGTAAGCTCAATAATTGACACTAGCTCACATACGCCAAGAGTGAATGTGTAAAAAACTAAGAGATAGTTGTGACATTTAGGATGTATAAAGTTCAGAATAATGCGCCTTCATTTAAAAAAAGGTAGTAAACAGGTTTCACATACGAGTTTCTCATAAAATATATTGAGGTTGAATTTTAACTGCAAATATTTTACGCATTCACAGTGCAATGAAGAATATGTTTTAAAATATATTTTCATTTCCTTACTTCAAAACCCGTATTTGACAGAGAATTTATACGCCACAAAGGTAAGCTTTGGAGGCCTAGGCCAAGAATTAAATTTAGAGGACGATGCCAAAGTCACCATGGCAACATCAAGTAAACAAAACAATGTTCAAATGACTGTTGACATATTTACAAAGATTATTAATTATTTTTTAAATAAGAATATTTTTAACTTATTTATTCTTAACATTTATATTGAAAACACAATTTGATGTATTCTGAAATATTATACCTGTGACTGTTACGTCTTCCGGGCAATGAGCATTCATTTTTTTCAGTTCATATTTTTCTGATTTGCGCTTCAAAAGTGATTTAACTATATGACACCGCCCGACATCTATGATTTCTTTTATACCTAGGGTTCACTTCAGCAATGAATACTTGCTCCATAATGTTGGCATTTCTCTGTCTGGGACTATTCTACAAATAAAGTTAGTTATCTTACACAATTAAATTAGCTTTACTTATGAAAGTATAATACCCTTTGGTAGAGATAAGCTGGGATAGTTGTTTCATTTCCCACGGTTAGATGTTTCGCTCTTTTCCATTTTAAAAACAGATCTTACTATCTTTCGTATGAATCCTTTGATTTTTGAAGATGTAAACTCTCAGTAGCAGCTTCAGCTTCCGCATTTATAATCTTTGGAATATCGCCCACCACACAAAGTACTCACGAAACGTATCTCCAAAATCAGCCGCAAATTCTACACGCTACACACATTCTACACGCAATTGTGACAGTACTAACAACTTCAGAGGCGATAATGTAGAAGAATTTCTGCATCTATACGACGAAACCCAATGTTATAGATGAGATATCTCTAAAAATTCAAACCTAAAATTGGGAGATGAGTATACGAAAAATAGTTGTATTACCTCGGTCGAAATTAATTGATTCTGGACTCGGTTCAAATCACCTCATCCAAAATCTCGTCCAAAATCTTTCACTTTTCGGCCTTGACACAAAAATAATTATAATATCAATAATGGCAGCCTATTTGGAGAAGGTTGAAGTGGCATCCACCAAATACATGAATCCAAAGATTGCGAGTTCAAACCAGGTTTAAGATGTGAATGATTTTTCCATGTACTAGATGTGTCGTGACTGTAGTGTTGTTGTGTTGCTCATACCACGACTTACCATCCTATCGAAACATCATATCCATAATCATTCATCTATCATGAATATTATCCCTCACTTACATGATTAGCGGGGCAGATGTGACGGGTAGAGCGAGAGAGCGGTAAATGAATAACCGGGCTACTTCGAAATTTACAAGTTCTTTACAAGGGAAACAAAGAAGTAAACATTTCTCGCCTACGTTCTGAAACAGCTATAGCACTCATCACATCATACTGATAAACACTGTAATTTTTAGAAGCTATTTTACTGACTGATATTTTAAGACTGTGTGTGGACCCCAAACGAAAGACTGATTTGGAAATGGTAACATTTTCCAAACAGTGCTGTGTGTGGATACCAAACGAAATGTGGTAGATTTCATTGCACATATATTCACGAATTCGACCTACTGATATATTCTGTATATTTTTTCGCATTATTGTACATAAACGTTTCACTAACAAATTTCCTCAAAAAAAAAAAAAAAAATTTAATTTTCGTTGGATTTGCAACGTATCTACAGAAAACTCAGTCTACAAAATATGATGCCTTTTCATCAAACTTTTCAAACAAAGGTTCAGCGGTGAGTGTAGTCGCCAAACAAAAGTTTCAGATTTTATTGCCGCTGCATTCACGAACATTGATTTATGCTGATATTCAATTTTCGCATGATTGTATATCAATCGTTCCACTAACAAAATCCATCAAAAAGAAGAAGAAAATTTAATTTTCGATGCATTTACAACATACAGAACATTTTCTACAGAACATTCTCTACAAAATATGCTGCCTTTTCATCAAACTTTTCATTTTCCGCCTTTAAATTTAACACCTGGAAATGGTTTCCAAGCGCGCGTTACCTCCCCTTCGAGGAAGTAAAAATTTACGCGCGTTTTCACGACCGTCGCGTTCGGCGACAGATTAAAATCTTTCCCCGGAAACTCAGACTTCAAAGTGTCGCGTTCTGCTTGCACGGGACAAAAAGCTTGGGGAAAAAAAGGTAGGTGGAGCGACACGCTGTAGGAACTTAGCTCATGGACTGAATTGCACGCAAGGTACCTGCAAGCAACTTGTAGCTCCGCGGAGTTTGGGGAGAATGACATGCTAAACGAACTATGTTATTCATAGATTAAAATAGATTTATAAAACGTTAAAGAAAGTCTGCCATGTTTGAGCTAATAATATTTATTCTAGACATGTCTGAGCTGTCAACCTATTTTAGATATCTAAAACAGACTCGATGGCGAAAATGTACTTGCTAAAACAGACAATATAAATTTATTTACGCAAATGACTGTTTCACATACATTTTATTTCACTTCAAAGTGTTCTATAAACTAGTGGAGCTCCATCATCACACACTTCCTCGAGTTTTTTAACTTTTGCAATTTTCGAAAATTCAGAGTTCCACGACAATTAGACCAGCGCCATTCATTGAGAAAAAATCAATATCTTCATTATTTTAGATTTGTAAATGGTAACTTTTTCCGATTTCCGATTTCGCCATAATGAGACCAACACCACTTTTTATCGTCGTTTGATAGACTCGAAGAGGAAGTTTAAAGAACAGATTTCGAACTATTTTAAAGAAAACCATTGTCGAAAAATTGACTAAATTTCACTCAAAATTACGTAAAAACTACTCATATTTTCGAAACATTTTGCCTCCTTTTATTTGAAGATCTGTCTTTTTAGAGAACAGATTCCATTAAGGAAAAAAATCTATCTTCAATATTGTGGTTGTAGGAAGAAACTGAAAAAATGACCTTTTGACATCTTCGAAAAATTAGGGACTTTCACAAGAACGAGACATGAAAAAATATTATTTTAAGCGTTCTTTACACTGTTCGAGGCCAAAGTTTAATAAAAAATACGTAGCCATTTTTGCGAAAATTTTGAAAATATTTTTGAGGCTTCATACTGTGACCACAAAATACTGAAAAAGAATTACGTACCAAAATACCAAAATACCCTTTACATTCACTTTCAAAGAAATTGTCACTTGAATAGTGGATGAAATATATACAAGACGTTGTTTCACTTTCACGTATATTATTACTTTATACAATTTATCCAGTAAAGAAAAAAAAGTCGTTATGCAATTAACGTACGATTAATAATAACTCTTACTAATTATTGGTTTTGAATAATTTGAGAAACGATTAAACAATAAATTAAAAACACACACTAAAAGAACAATTATCATCGTTAATAGAAAAATGAAAAAAATAAGTTTTTACGATTCTTTACAGGAATTAGCTATCTGGCTTCCTTTTACGACTGCAATATTGAAAAAGATTACGTTTAAATGATTTTAATATAATTACTTGACTATCTACGTCTGTAAGTGAGTGAATTCTATCTCTGTAGAATAATTCTCGCTTCTTTAAACAGTTCTTTTTTTGAGACTTTCTTGTGAAGTTTTCTGACTCACGACACGTCGTCTCGAAGAAATATTTCCACAGCTTGGAGCGGCGACGGCGACCCAGATTCTTCCAAGGTCGTGGCAACCCCTTGCTTCGGCGAACACATCCTCTGGTGAATCGCTACCACAGTCCTTCGAATTTTATACAATATGACTGTAGTATCTCCGCGTAATGAATTTCTTACGTGGTAAGCCAAGCAGAAAGACAAACAAAGCTGGAAATAGAAAGAAACATTTCCTATAGCACATGCTTTCTACTTCAGTATACGTTCTTGAACGTTGAAATATATTATTTCCTTGAGAGAAAATCCTTTTCCTTGATATTACTTCCGTTGATAGAAAAATAGTATATTTCTACGTAATGCATTCACGTGAATTTATCAGAATATTCATGATTTAAAATTCTCAAATCCCACATACGTGGTATCGTTATTTTAACATGATGAGACGAATTACCTTTTTCAAGCTTCTTATCGTCGAAATACGGCGAATTCTCCTCTCCGTCCAACACGAACAATTTCGGGGCGTCCAGATCAGCGGTCGGCAGCAAAAGAGAGAGCTTTTCGTAGCGGTGCTTTGCGCTAGTGCTGATATTTTGAAGGGTAATTTTTGATTGGTTATCGTTCCATTCTACGCGAGTGCGCTCAGAAACTTTAATAAATTCTCGCAAGGGATAACATTTACTGCTGTAGCGATCTCTTGCAATTCCGTAACACTATAATTGCATCTTGTCGTGTCTTGATGTTCTCGTATGCTTCTCAAAAATCAATGGAACCGACATATGGGCGGTTACAATGTAAAGTACCACAAAGAATCAAAATATCTTTCTCAAACTCGGATTGCCTCGAGTTCATTAAAATAGTTCGGGTAATATCAGTTTTGGACAAAATTGTCTCAGCGGTTTAGGCAGTAGTACTGACCAGTCACACGGCCTGACAGATGGACGGGCTGGCTGAACGAAGTTTTGCTGTCAATAGATTTTTCAATATCTCATGATACCCCACAAAACGTGGATTCAGGCCACAACTTGTGTTAGAAAAAGTAATTTATTATACATAAGGGACAAGATTTATTCCCTTTTCATTACCAGGGCCGAGCAATGAGAGTTTTTTGTTGAAAATTGTCCGTTCTCGGACCGTCTCTGCTTACAAAGTAGAGAGAAAGTAAAAACAAACATGTGAAGGGAAAAACAAATATAAATTATAAAATACCTCTGACCAGCACAACACGAGTTTTATTTCGTACAAATATCAACTTTCCAGATATACTTTTTAGGAACGCTTGGGAGTTTATTCTCCATTGCTTTTGTAACTAGGAACACCCATTTATAAGCTTATACAGGACAAAATTTGATCTACAAAGTACTGTAAGTTTTTTGTGTTGCGTTACTCCTTGAAATAGTAAAATAGTGAAATGATTTCATAATTCATTTGAAGTGTCTACATCAAAAATAGTGTAATAGAAATTTGTCCATCAAGTGATGTCCACTTACTATTTTATTTCTCGAAAAAAGGAGCATTTTAAAATTAATATTGAATTTGAGTTTTTCATAAGAAATCGTATTTTGAACGTTTTATTTATAATTTGGAGGAACGAATCAGTGATTTTTGTCAAAAATGACTTGCTTAAGGGCGGGAATATATTTTCAAAAAATGCCGATGTCTATTACTATAACACTCGACGTAGAAATCATATTCATCAGGTGACATATAAATCGAGACTATACTTTTTAAAATTTAAAAAAGAGCATCACAAGAAAAGTAACATTAATTTTAACAATTATACAGAATGCATTATTTAACATTTGAACTGTATAAATGTGTATAAACAACCTGTAACAAGTATTGTATTGCAGCCTCCGGGTCAATGACCCCCATCTCGATCAGGTTTTTCGTCCAGTTTCCCTGATCCATTGAGCAAATGCTGAGATGGCCCCTTGTTTTGCTTCTGGACATAAATGTAATTTTATTTTCTGTGCACGTCTTCTAGAATTCAGTGGGAAATACAATTATTCAAATTATCGTTTCCATGTTGTCGCGGCAGGAAGTATTATTCGGAAGGACAACATGGATAAGAGCCAAAATGTATTGCCTTTTTATCCTTGAGAAGAGATTTTATTACATGGGAGCTTTTTTTTTAATTTAAGTAGTATATGACTTAAAGTAGGGATCACAGAATTTTGAAAATGTGCACACATTTAACTTTTCCCTATAGCACGTCATACGCAGTTTTTAACTGCTTTTTTGAAGTAATATAAATAAAAAAATAAACTTTCCAATATTAATTTGATTTTGGAATCATGAGGAAAGTCTGTTTCTCTCGCGCTGTAATTCTGGGGCGGGGCGATGGATTGTGGCCTCATATCTGTGTATACGCAGCAAGAGTCAAAGGCTTTTGGAGATCATTGGTATTGGACATTATGGCAATGAACAGTGGAAACACTTTCGGAAAACAAAGTTGGGAGTCTGAACAAGAAGAGGAAGAAATGATTGTACGCGCAGACTGTAGGCCGACACCTGCCTGAAGTAGTTGATTCGAATTATTTGATTTGTTTATGGTCCAAAACTGTAGGTGACGTATGGGGAAGAAATACAAGCTGTGTACATGTTCTTCCGCTCTACAATACCTACCCCACCCATTTACACACAATTTAATGATAAATAAAGGTACTAACATAGAGAATATAATATTTTAAACATTTTTATTTCCGACTAATAGAAAATTTATTTTCAACGGCAAACTAGATCTCGAAGTCAAACGATATTAAACGAGACCACAAGAAATGATGGACGCAACGTTTGGAACGAGCCGGTCTCCAGTGGTGAAAAATTAGGAAATCGACTTAAAACATGTAGACAATTCATTAACTCGTTCAGAAAATCACTTTTATTTATCACATTGCATTTGGGTTTCTAAAATTAATGGTAGTATTATTTTGAAGTACGTGCAGAGAATGAAAAAAGTTGGGCCGAAAATCAATAAATTACGCGTACGGTTTATCGTTGCGAGCTCTTCGTATTTATCATAGATTATACGACGTGTGCTTTGAAAATTGTCGATAAATCTTCGACTCGCGAAGCGAGGAGGGAATTTATCTGAGAATTTCCAAAGCAAAAGTGGTATTTAATAGGACTTTCCACGAATGAAATTATAACAGAGTTCCAAAATGCGCCAAATATTGAAAATAACTTAAAGTTAAATTCAAAGAGGTTATGTTATAGTACATACGCGGTTTATTGCACATTGATACAGCGATCGATACATACTGCCTGGAAAGAAAGATGATACCCAGTTTA
The DNA here is from genome assembly GCA_964035755.1 of Teleogryllus oceanicus. NCBI lineage: Eukaryota > Metazoa > Arthropoda > Insecta > Orthoptera > Gryllidae > Teleogryllus > Teleogryllus oceanicus. The sequence continues at coordinate 59,129,134 of CAXIVR010000004.1, forward strand.
TTATTGGCCAGTAGGGTCGACGGGAAAGAGAAATCGGCTAGAAAAAAGCAATGAATTTTTTGAGAGACACCGTCCTGATTGGGGAATGTTCTAAGAGTAGTTAAACACAATTAGTTTCAATTTCAGGAGTGGAATAATAGATAATAACACATATTGCCCTCGTCGCTACACAGCTGGGAAATTTATCTGAAATATTCAATGTACGAGTGGTATTTAATACGAGTATTCCACGAATGAAATTTACCTCCAAAAACTTTGCGCCGAGTTGTGTTCGCGCTCCAAGTGCACAGGACAGCGTTTCTTATGCAGGATGTATCACATCTTCTGATTGCCCAGGACAGAGGGAGTAAGAAAAAGCGAATTATTTTTGAAGATCATAGTCCGTCCATAGTTCAGTAGTATTGCTATTAATTTCAGAAGTGGGTGAGTATTAGGTGGTAGGATACTCATCAATTCCACGCTAAAAAAAAACACGAGCCCCAGTCTTTCAGTCCTAGTCCTTTGGCCTCAAAGCTTCCGCCCCCAATCCTTTAGCACCAAACCTTTAAGAAGAAATAAAAGAGGTCATCTTCGTCAACATATTAGCTTTATTAAGATAGCCGGCCTTCGACGGCTTTGCCGTCATCGTCAGTCTATAAGTTCTTATAAGAACGTCAACAACACCAAATCAGAATTCCCACAACCAAACCTTTAGCCCCAATCTTTTAACCTCAAGCTTTCACACCCAAGCCTTTACCCGCAATCTTTCAACCCCATCCTTCATAAACAGTCGGGTGAAAAGTCTCGAGATAATTCCAACGTAACCAACTTTGCCTATCGGTGGTTCGCTCTTCTCATTTCTCTCAAGCCCTCACCTTATGTTGAGAGCCATAGAGCACGACGGGACTTTAAGAGGCATCCGCGGCAGCGGGAGAAACTTTTCTGGAGTGGCCCTGTCACGCAACAATTGCGCGCGTGCTTCCGGCTGTCGGGGTTAATTTCCGCCCGAGCGTGCCACGTCCAGATGCGCCAGCCACGGACAGGTCCGCCATTCTCGAAGAGGGCCCTCCGTGACTCCTCCCTCACTTCTGCACTCCTCCGCACGTTCTCGCTTGCAGAACTTCAAAAACCCTCAACTTTTAATTTAAGGAGGATTGATATATGAATTTTCGTATTTAAAATACACTAATTTGCTGTTAGATTAGTTGAAGGAAATAAAAGACAAAGTAAAAAATTAAATCTTGAATAAACCTGAATTAGTTCAGAAATGAAGTATTAAAAGACATACTAACGATGTAAATAATACGCCTTATGGTGCTCTAGTTAAAAAAATATGGAGCAAGTACCTTACGTAAGAAGAAGATAAGGAGAAAGAAGGAGAGAAGGGCAATGAACGAGAATAAATTACATTTTGTGTTGTATTACAACACACATACGTATTATGTTGTCCATAATTTCTGTGACACTACGTTGAGTTTCTTTCCAGGAGCTTTTGACTTATCTGAAGAGCTTTTGCCATTTTCAGTTGCTTTCCGAACCCTGGGAAAAAAGAGTTTACTTTCTATGTACGCGGTAAAGAGAAAGGATTGAAATGCCGCGGTAAAAAAATGGCGACATTTCGAAAGGAAAATGGGAGAAACGAGAAATGGGGCCCTAGAATCGAAAAAGTGAACATATTTCATTCCTATATGTAGTAAAGTACTTTCTTTCCCTTTTGTGGGTCCCTGACACCGAAAAATTGATTGACAGCAACACATCTGTCTGTCGATGCGTGTGTGTGTGTGTGTCTGTAGCCAACACTAGCAACTTCCAGATCGATCTTAACGAACTCGCCAGTTTGAAACGGATATTTTGATATTAGCGGAACGTTTCATGAAGACTGAAACACAGTTTCAAAATTTTCTGTAAAACGGCTCCAATTTGTTTACTACTCTTTCTCCTCGGATAGCATAAATAATGCTTCTTAACAGGATCAAAACTAATGCGAGAACATTATGCGATTTAGTTCTCACTAGTTGTTCGTTTCCAATACATTTTAAATAAATGATGTTGCCACATGCAGTCAACAGTATTACGGCAGTATTAGACATGATTGATTTGCCAATAACAAGATAATTTCCAAGAGAAATATTTCAGAAACTTACAAGGTATTTTACTCGGAAAATGTGAAAAGAGTTCTATTTTCAAGTTTTGTAACAAAGCTTTGAAAATAGAACTCTTAAAAAAATAGTTTCCATTGCAGTGCATACATTATATGCAGTGTAATCTGACACATCAGCTCAAGAAGGTACCTTTCTCACTCCCCTTTTCGTGGACGTTTGGTTCTGAGTGGTAAGTCGTCTTTTCTCTTTGCTTGTTTGCTTCGTACGGTTTTCATTAGTAATTTCTCGAGATCCTTCTCCAAAGTTCGTGCTCTCCCTTAATTGATTCTGCATTGTGCTCTGTCGCTAAGTATCGAAATGCAATCTTGATACCTTTCAATGCCTCTTGTATGTTGGAACACCGTCCCACTCTTAGAAGGCCCTTCAACTCGTCTAATAACATATGAAATCCAATTAATTTCCAGGACTTATTTCCTACGTTCCTATAGGCTACGTTCACTATAGATTCAGGTTCATTATAAGCGAATCTTCTATGATTATTTGTAATGTACGAGAAACGAGACCAATGACTTAAGTTCACTATAGCCGAGGGTTCACTATATCCGAGTGATGGAATCGACTGTAATGTAAATTGCGACCTAATGAAATGTGTGTATATATGAATTTTTTCAATCTGTTTGTCTTTTTAATAAACAACTATAAATAATTGACTATCACAAACAGTTTGTATCAAAACTGGGCAAGCAATGTATTAATGTGGACAATATGTTAATTGAGCCCAAAAATATGTAAAATCTGACTATTATATACATGTATGTACTCTCTATGAGGATTAACTATTGTTAACTCAATATACAAAAATCAAGTCGCTAATTACCTCATTTGTCGATGCGACTGTAAATAAATGAAAGAGACAACAAAAAAAACAGAATAACGACGTCTGTCGTTTTTGGCCTTAATGAAATCGACCTAGCCCATTGGCCTGTGCCTCTTCTCGCATTTTCTCAATACAAAAATGTCTGCTTGTAACAAACGTTCGGCGATCGCTGTCACGTTCAGTTTCATGAACATAATTTTCAAGTTCACACTATGTTTATTCCATTGTAATGTATGAGCATATCTAAGGTGCTATTTGGTGCCGAGAAATTTGGCTTTGCGTAATGTCAATTACAATTGAATGCAGATTGCACACAATAATACTTATCGAATTAATGCGTTTAATATATTTTGTTGTTTTTTATCGGAAGGAGAGCTCCCTCATTTACCCGTTTCCTTAAGGTCAGGTAAGAACATGAAAAGAAAGCGTTCTATTTTCCCAAACGGTAATTGTGAACTCTTAAACCTTGAGATTATAGTTAAAGGGGACGCTGCCATGGTAGGTACTAATAAGACAATTCTCAGGAGAAAATGTTAAAGAAACTCGAATATACACTTACCCTGGATGATGGAAAACGTTCAACAAAGAAAATTAACCTCCAGCAATACTAATATCTATAAAAGTTTGATTTTATTGATGCATATTTGCATGCATATTTTCAGGCAAATGAAATCCAACCTTCAAAATTTAGCAACATTTTAGGCAATCCGTGTGCAGCGGCTGAATCCGACCTAGCTATATAACAACAGCTACGTGGCGGCAGTTGTTGCCCTGAGCTGGAAAGCAGAGCGCGCGAGCGAACAAGTGCCCGTTGAGAGCAGTGGAGTTGCGCGCCGTGTGCAAAGACGCATAACAAGTACCGAGAAGCGCCCGCGGCGGCAGGGGCGCGACGTGCCGGGAGCGCCGAGGAGCGACGACCTCCAGCCACGGAGAAGGCAGTTGGCGGAATTAATTAATTAGACCGGAGCTGCCGCGAAGCAAACTGACAGCAATGACGGTGTTGGATTGCCGCTTGTGGCGGTGGAGGCGGCGGATAATGAAGAACAAAAAATAGTCCAAATTATGCATTTTCAACATCATCGCCCCGTCGCTTCTTTCTCTCTGCCCGGCGATCTTCATTGTTTCCCGCCCCATCACTCCCCGTCCTCATCACTCCCCGCCCCGTCACTCCCGCCCATCACCCCCCGCCCCGTCACTCCCGCCCCGTCACTCCCCGCCCCATCACTCCCTCCAGTCACGAAGAAGGCAGTTAGCGGAATTAACAGAATGAATTAATTAGACCGGAGCTGCCGCGAGGAGAGCTGACAGCAATGTCGATGTTGGTATTGGCGGTTGTGGCAATGGAGGCGGCGAATCGGCGGATAACGTAGAGACTCGTTGAAGTATCCGTATTTCTATTGGTAATGGTGATAGAACTTGAGGGTAGTAGATGAAACCAAAGACTGGTGGGTTACGAGTCATGAAAGTCGACAGTGTGTGTCGATGTGTAAGCAATGCCTGCTAATGGCAATGCAACGAAAACTTCGTGGTTGTGAGCGACGAGACGGCGAGCGACGGGACGGGACGGGGTAGTAAGCGATGGGACGAGGAGCCACGAGGAAGGGAGGCCAGCGGCGGGGCGCGAAGAGTCGGGGTGGTGAGCGAAGAGGTGCTGATGATGGGGGCGAAGGACGAGGCGACGAGGAATGGGGCGGCGGGCGACGGGATGGTGAGGGGGCGACAGGACGGGGAGCATCGGGACGGAGAGTGCCGGGGTGGCGAAAGAAGAGGCGCCGATGTGGGGGCGACGAGGGATGGAGCGACGAGCGATGGGATGGTGAATGAAGGAGCAACGGGATGGCGAGAGACGGGAAAGTAAGTGATGGGGCGGGGAGTGATGGGGCGGGAGTGATGGGCGGGGAGTGATGGGCGGGGAGTGATGGGGCGGGAGGGATGGGGCGGGGAGTGATGGGGCGGGGAGTGATGGGGCGGGGAGTGATGGGGCGGGGAGTGATGGGGCGGGGAGGATGGGGCGGGGAGCAATGAGGAGCGCCGGGCAGAGAGAGAAGTGACGAGAGATGATGTTGAAAATGTATAAGTTGGACTATTTTTTGCTTATATTTCCCCCTATAGAATCGAAGTATTTGACCATTTTTTAGCGACCTATGCACTCAGAACCCTTACGTAACACGTCCCCATGTGAGAGTAACATGCTCTTCGTTTCAGCATTTTCTTAAATGAAATGTTAGGGAAACTGCACTTAAATGACAATGATGGGAATAAAATAATATATTTCTGTTTGTCTATGTGTCTGTTTCACAACCACATTCATATCATAATATAAAGATATAGGAAAGGAAAGGGAATGGGCAGTTGGGAATGGGAAGTCTAATGGCATACCAATCAAACATTAGCGAAAGGGTCGGCTTTCGATAAAATAATGCAGAAAATAACTATATGAACTATTTAAATTTTCGCTATAACACTTGCCAGGAGTAAAATCATGATCATACTTTGAAACATAGACAACAGTCCAAAGGGAAGTGTTACAGAAAATCAGGGCATAATGTTCGTGAGAAGACTGATGGAGCAAAATGCAACAGGTAGGCGAGTCCATGAAGGTTGCCAGAGGAAATGAAAAGTTATTTGCAGAAATAGGCAATGTGAAACTTCATCCTGTCTCTTTCATGCAATTCTACTGTGCCTCCGGATGAGTATTTCTTTTTTGAAATTCTTGGACCTTATTATTACTCAGTATTATCTGTAGCATATACCTTCGTCTGAATCCAACCTCTAGAAACCTGGACATTTCCTTCTTCGGCGCCTGCACCTCAACGCATTTATTAAAGCTCGCTCACGCGCTTCGCTGTCATAATTCAAGTATTCCCTATTCATTGCGTCCAGTAAAACCGACGACGATTTCTCGAAAAAATATAAATCGAAATTATTCTCTCGCCGTTGAGTAATAATAAAATAACATAATTAGTACTATTTCTAATAATAATTTTAAAAAAAAGGGACAAAAAATAACTTGATGCACTAATGAGCTAACCAAGAATGAAAACACAGCTAGTCATTTGACACGCTTTGGACTTTCCCCTCCAATCTAGTTTCAACCAGTGTTCTCATTACTTTCCCCAGTGTTATATGACTTCCGTCCTCTTGCATCGTACGAGGAAAAAAGCTTTGTGATAACGGAAACGTAATGCAGAGTCGGCGATGAAATGAGATTGCAGTTGTACCAGCAGGATGTGCATATACACAGTGCGGCTGACGTATGTTTGGTTTCTCCTTCGCCATATGGGTTCAAAGAAACAAGCCGCAAAAGCTTGACGGTGACAGAGACAGAACACTTAGTAGGTCATTGTAAAAACATGTATCTACTATTTGGCTGGAACTCGTTTTTCACAAGGCGAAAGTTTTTTTTCATAACCGAATCGACTTATTTCAATATTAATTAAATACCAATATAATTTGGTTTATTGACCAAGTTCCTCGATTTTTTAGAATGATTGATTGATTTTTTCGTGTTTTCGGGCACGTCCACTGCTTCGGTCATTATTCCCGTTAGTGTAGTGCATGGTTTTTCTCGGGAGATGGCGGCGATCTTCCCCCGCTGGATGGCGAGATCCGGCACCGACCTACCGTCGGCTAGTGGGGTTCCCCCTAACCAGGACTCTGCCACCAGCGGGGCACCGCCCCAATCAGAACAACCTCTAAGCTCCCGACCGGTCTCCCGGAATATATGGTAGTGTGGTGCATGTTAGTGAAAGTGTGTGTGTAAGAGGATAGGACAAGGAAGAGGAAGAACAGATCGCGCGCGGTCCGTGACCCGTTTGGTAGGGTACTGCTCCGGCATTCGCCTGTTGTTGATCGGAGAAACCACGGAAAACTACCGATCAGAGCAGCCGGCCGCTTCTCCTCCAGACAACGACTGAATTCGACCTAGCTGAAAAGCCAGTGTCGAAAATCCCGCAGCCGTCTGGACTAGAATCGATTTTTTAGAGTATCAAAAGTTATTCTTATCTCATCTTCTAAACACCCAGCTAATTTGAGTTCGAAAATTTTAATTTATTTTATCCGTGAGGAATAAAGATAATGATGTCAACTATACACTGGCTTCCTTTACATTATTTTTTTTCTCTTCTAATATTTTTACTGTTATAATTTTCTTTCTGCGAATCAGCCATCATTGGGCCACGCGATACGTGCATCCTACCGGGGCTCAGACTGAAATATCGGGGTAAGTGCACGATACTTTCCTTTGCGGAGGAATCTTGCAATGTAATGCATTTTCCACTGTTTATACCTCATTGTATAAACGCCCTGGGGGATGGGGTGACGTTATGATGATGATAGATGGTGAAATACACATACACAACATACAAAGATACACACAACACAACCACGCCCGAGGCAGAACTCGAATACGCGATCCTCTGGCCCGAGTCCGCTACTGCATTACTGCCTCAACGATCTCGACCATCGTATCGGCTATTACCATTATTACCATTATCACCATTATTACCATTATCACCATTATTACCATTATTACCATTATCACCATTATTACCATTATCACCATTATTACCATTATCACCATTATCACCATTATTACCATTATCACCATTATTACCATTATCACCATTATTACCATTATTACCATTATTACCATTATTACCATTATTACCATTATCATCATTATTACCATTATCACCATTATTACCATTATTACCATTATTCCATTATACCATTATTACCATTATTACCATTATTATCATTATCACCATTATTACCATTATCACCATTATTACCATTACTATATTATTATTGTTGTTGTTTTTGTTGATCTAGAGTTCCAATTCTTCAATTTACTTCGTGTAGAAAGAAGTCCCCAAGAGAACCGCCGTAGTGATGGAGGGGGAGGACGGTGGGAGGAGAAGATCGAGGACCAGGCCGGGATCGAGGACACGGGGCGGAGCTGGGAGGGGCGAGAGGAGTGAGGGGCGGTGTTTCGCAATACGGAAGCCAGAGCTGCAAAACAGATATTCGCCGCATGTGTCAGCCGCTGTCAGTGTTAATCGCGCAAAAAAATGTTTGCATACGCGAGGGGGGCCGGAGGGGAAAGCGTAGGAATGGGGCAGATGGAGAACCGGGAGTGACGGCGGGTGCTGGAGGGGGGGGCGAGAGAAGCGGGGGAGGCGATGAGGGATGGGGCGGAGCGAGGACAAGGGCGGGGGGAAGAACCAATCCAGCGTCATTTCCGTCAATTCCTCTCCCTCCGGCGAGCGATTTACAACTCGGAAACGGCGAATTTTTGAAAGGGAATAAATTTTTATGATGTTATGTTACGTTGGATTATCTGCATGTATGTGTGTTACACAATAAAATGCTTTAATCAAATTTTCAACAATTCCATTAGATGGAAGCTTTTATTGCGTTTGTGATAAGAACGGCAAGAGGATGATGTGATGTAAAAAGCGCGTCAAAAAATTGGAACTCTTTTTCAATATAAAATTATCCATAACCCTCTTCAAAATCTACCCACAAATATCACGTATCTGGAACGATACTTGAAATAGATTGTTTTGAAATTCGAAAGGTATACGTTAAGTTGGTGTGAGATTCACCACTGGCAAGGAACGAGAGTGACAGCTACCCTGATAGATGCCGGAATACTATCCGGAAACAGTTTGATTCTACAGATTTCTTCCAACCAATGCAAACACATTTCAAAATTGGTTGTTTTTGTTTTTTCTTAAAGAATCAGGTTGATTGATTTTGATTGATTTTTTCGTGTTTCCAGGCGCGTCAACTGATTTGGTGTCTAGTCGCGTAAGTGTAGTGCATGTTTTTCTCTCGGGGGATATCTGTGATCTTCCCCCGCTGGATGGCGAGATCCGGCGCCAACCTATCGTCGGCTAGTGGGGTTTCCCCCTAACAAGGACTATCCCACCAGCGGGGCACCGCCCCAGCCGGAACAAGCTGTAAGCTCCCAACCGGTCTCTCACAATATGTGATAATGTGGTGCATGTTAATGTAAGTGTGTGTAACAAGAGAGGATAGGACAAGGAAGAAGAAGACCTCCCGATAAGAGGCGTTCCGGTGTTGGGAAAACTACCGATCGTAGCAGTCGGCCGCTAGAACTCTCCTCCAGACAGCGACTGAATTCGACCTAGCTGAAAAGGTAGAGTCGAAAATCCTGCCGTCGTCAGGATTCGAACTTACGACCTCCCGATAAGAGGCGCTACAGTGACATCAGTTGATGCACTGGGCTACCGCTTCAAAGAATTAGACATCCCTTGCCATCTTCCAATTCTAAACTTTCAATAAGATTAATGCGGACGGCAATGCCTCCGAAAGAAACGTTTCTCCTCCAGTACTTCTTTTTATTTCTTCTCTGTAAGAACATTAAGTTGTTTAAGCACAAATTAATAGCACATAAAGCAATTTTTTGCGACATCTCTCACCGATTTCTGTGAGACATTGTATCGTAAGTCTAGAGACAGTGTCTTATCACTGTCCCCACACCAAGTTCCGGAATTTTGTTGCTAGATGTGTTCAAAGTTTTAGGAAAACTTTAGTTATTTGGAGATACTGTGCGAAACAAATGTTCAAACGATATCTGCTCTCTGGGAAGAAAATTGTTTTTACTCTGTTAGACATTAGATTTTACTGGATTGTACCTGAAAATAATTGAGTCTACCTGAAGGTCTTAGTAGTCTGAGTTGGAAGGGCCACGTGTTCAATGAGTCGCACGGTCGAATCGCTCCACGGACATGGTGTTAGCTTGTATGTTGTGGGGCTCTTCTAACCATCGTGTATCACCTTTCAACCTTGTACCTTCCATTCCTGGTCGGTGTCGATGGCGCAGGGATTTGGGGGATTTTCGTCCAAATACGCGTTACATTGGCGTTGGGGATTCGAATTAGGCGTAAAACTTAGTCTGTTGTACAACAGACTGTACGACAGATGGAACGACAGACCTAAGCCTCATGTTTCACTCTCTAAACCCACTTCCTACCAATACCAGACTAAAATACCTTCCACCAATCTATCTTTCACTGAAGTAGGCCTTTGGCGTCTCTCGGCAGTACAACCTACCTGGGATTGACGGAAGTGATGGGGAAGACGGAAGCCTGCTGGCCTTTTCAAATAGCCGAGATTGATAGAAAAGCAGTAATGGAAATATGTGAACGGAAAGAGATTAGTGTTGTGGTGGGTTTAACGCTGAGGGAGATGGAAAGTATACAAGGCGACGTGATAAATAATAAGTACAAAAAGTAACATTAAAAAAAACTATTGAATTGCATGAATTGAAATAACACGCCTTTCTTTGAATTAAATAAATATTTCACCCACCGTCCTTGAATTTAGATCAAAACTTTATTTTGAACATCTGCCAACTTTCGATTTTTCTTAAGCCTTTCGACAGGTTCGAGTCATTTTTCACGCCATAGGAGATTATCGAAATAGCTCGTTAAAAATATATGCATTTCTTATTACGCCTAGAGAAGGGTTTGAATTTTTACTTCGTATTCATTTGGGTTGGTTGTACTATTGAACTCAGAGAAAGGTCTGGACAGAAACTTTGGCGGATATTGAAAAATAATCTAGTCGAAGTACGTCAACGTTATATTAATACTTAAATCTTACATTTATCTATAAACTTCCCCTGATGAAAATTATTTGTGTGCTTCAGAGCACATCTTTCCATTTATCAAGGGAGGATTTGAAAAGTATTTCAGGTGGCCCACAGGCCATGGGAGACTCTGAAACAGAAATTCGGAGGACGGACAAGAAAGAAGGTACCTCCGCATAACTGTAGAGTATACTATGATTTTTTTTAAATTTTGAATATAACTTGCAAACTCATCTGTCTTTTATAGATTTTGAAAAAGCCTTCGACAATGTCAATGGGGAAAAATTTGGTGCAGAATGGAGTAACAGGGCTACCCTCAACATTTAATAAAGGTGATTAATATTTTTTATGAAAAATCTAAAATAGTGGTAAACGTAGGGAACACAGTAACGGAAGAGATATGACCTAATAAAGGAGTAAGACAACGTTGTTCTCTGTCACCTACACTTTTCAATATATATTGTGACATACCCATATGTCACATTAAAATTAACATTTATGGGTAGACAATATGGTGGAACATGCATTACGAAATATCACGAGAGCTAGAGCTTAGCAACGATCGGGAATAAACAATGTAGTTTTTGTTTTTCTAAATGCATTAAGAGATGGGTTGATGCCGAAAGTAGAAACTTTGGGATTGGGCGGAGAAGTTTAGACGGTCAAATGTTATGAAAAAAATGAAGGTAGTTTAATACGAAGTCTTCGAGGGATGAATCATGCAGGAAGACTTCATTCTGCTCTGAAACGCGCTTCTGAACTGTTCGTAGATATTTTCATGTGGAAGCAATATTGAAGTATAAATTGGAACTTTGTCGGGAGTGGTAATCAAGTTCGGGACTATGTCATAGGACGTAATCGGGACTGGTAATTTTGATAGTTTGAGAACAGCTTGGATAGGGGAAGAAGAGGATTTCGTTGGAACTTTGGACTACGGCAAGATCGCAAGATATTTCGACTGAGAAGTCTACGAGGGACATCAACGAAGAAAAGATAAGTTAACCGCGGTGTAAAATTGTAAATTGAAAGAGATCATGATCAAAGGCCTAACTTCAATTCATTAAATTGTTTGATAAAAAAGTAAAAATAAACTTTGTTGAATTTTGTTCTTTAGAAAAGAAAGTGATTTTTCATTTAGTCAATCCAAACAGTAATGAACTAGGAATAGAAACATTCTATTTCAGATTCCCAGCTGCGCTGTATAGTCGCGGATCCTATAATCCTTTATAGAGGTAATAAGGATTATAATTATATCGACCCATTGACCCAGCAAGCCGGACGCTAAGATCTTTAGCAGATATAGATGTAGAGAGAGAGGAAAATTTTGGTATATCTCAAAATGGCGCCTCAACGTGGGGCATAATTTGTTATAATTTATAACAATTGGTGACACGGATAAAATTAGTCTTATAAATTATAATATAGTGATCCAAAGGAATCTGAAATTTATGGATTGACATTTGAAATTAATTGTTAGTTATAAGAAAGGGCCAAGACCATTTCATTGGTGTGATTTTAAAATAATTTAACAGAGAGATTTTAATTTGTATTAGAATTCAAAATGGATACTAGGAGCAAAAATTGCGTATGGAGAATGTTAATGTAGATGATATGGCGTCTGCTAATACTAACCCCGAGGGAGAAATTTCGCGTGAAATTATTGAGATTGAACCACAAGAAAAGGAAATAATGGCTGCACCGTTAGAAAATACGGACCCTAATAATTTAATTCTTAAGATGTTAGCAGAAATGAACGCAAAACTTGAGCATAATAATACTAAATTAGATGGAATGACATCGGAAATGTCATTAGAATTGAAGAATTTTCGTCAGGAAATACACAAGGAAATAGTGCAATTACGGGCGGATACATCGGCTGAATTCAACATTATTCATTGTAAAATTGAGTCTTTTAATAATCAAGTCGACCAAATGCAGAGGGAATTAAAAGAATCTGGCGACAAAATTAATTCCCAATTAAGGATTTACAGGAAAACATTGTGACATTAGGACATTTACATGATCAACAATGCGAAAAGTTGACAATCGTCGAATCGCGTGTAGATAATTTAAATGCAATGTCGCTTCAACATGGCGAAAAAATTGAAAACATAGAATCTAAATTAGTTAATTCGGATTGTAAATTAGAAAAACGAATACAGGAGGGACTTAGAAACATTAAAATGGTGCAAGAATCTGAATCTGGGAAATATATGTCGGACATTAAGGACAAGATTGAACAGTTAGAAAACGAATTCTGATGCGTTCACAGGAAATATACCAATGCATGCATCGCGCTTGTAATACCAAGCCACCAAAATTTCTGGTGTTGAAAGAACAACCGTGGTCGTTTATTTCAAAATTAGAGAATTATTTTAAGATAAATAATATCCCTGAAAGATTGAAATTGCATATACTAGAACAAGCCATGTCGCCCAAAGCACATCATTGGTTGACCTCTTTAGTACCGGAACCGACTAATTATAAGGAATGGAAGGATAAATTCTTAAAAGGATATTGGAACGAAAGCCACAAGTTTGATCTAAAATACAAATTAATGAGTGAAAGGTATAAGAAGGGTGGAGCCGAGAATATGTGTGACTTCGCAACACGTAAAATAGCAGCCAAAAGAAAGCTAAAACAGAAGCTATTTTATAAATTTTTCCCGTTGTATAAAGGACCTTACCGAATTTGTAAAATATTAAGCAAGAATGCCGCGATTTTGAATGATGAAAATGGACGGCAAATGGGAACATATAACTACAGGAACATGAAGCCGTATATGAGGGACGACACGCATGATTAAATATACTGGTCATAACAGAGATTTGTAAATAGTTGTAAATATTAGGTGTAATAGTTTTTCTTTTGTTATTGTTTTGTCATTATGTGTATTTTGTCAGTTTGTGTAGGGAGTTTAATTTAAAGTGTATGTGTATTCAATGAAGTTAATGGAGCAAATATTAGGCAGATACGGCTATTAGAATACCTGATGAAATGGTTATTGTTGGCACATTCCGAAAGGAAAATGTAAATAGTTTTAAGGCAGCAAGAAACAAGACCTAGTGCAGTGCAAAGTGTAAAGTGTTAATGTCGTTTAGTGTGAAGAAGCAAGAAGAAAGTGTTCAATTTTAGTCTTGTCATTTAGTTAGGTTGTAGCAAACCAAATGACGCTTGGAGAGGGGAAGCTGTGACATACCCATATGTCACATTAAAATTAACATTTATGGGTAGACAATATGGTGGAACATGCATTACGAAATATCACGAGAGCTAGAGCTTAGCAACGATCGGGAATAAACAATGTAGTTTTTGTTTTTTCTAAATGCATTAAGAGATGGGTTGATGCCGAAAGTAGAAACTTTGGGATTGGGCGGAGAAGTTTAGACGGTCAAATGTTATGAAAAAAATGAAGGTAGTTTAATACGAAGTCTTCGAGGGATGAATCATGCAGGAAGACTTCATTCTGCTCTGAAACGCGCTTCTGAACTGTTCGTAGATATTTTCATGTGGAAGCAATATTGAAGTATAAATTGGAACTTTGTCGGGAGTGGTAATCAAGTTCGGGACTATGTCATAGGACGTAATCGGGACTGGTAATTTTGATAGTTTGAGAACAGCTTGGATAGGGGAAGAAGAGGATTTCGTTGGAACTTTGGACTACGGCAAGATCGCAAGATATTTCGACTGAGAAGTCTACGAGGGACATCAACGAAGAAAAGATAAGTTAACCGCGGTGTAAAATTGTAAATTGAAAGAGATCATGATCAAAGGCCTAACTTCAATTCATTAAATTGTTTGATAAAAAAGTAAAAATAAACTTTGTTGAATTTTGTTCTTTAGAAAAGAAAGTGATTTTTCATTTAGTCAATCCAAACAGTAATGAACTAGGAATAGAAACATTCTATTTCAGATTCCCAGCTGCGCTGTATAGTCGGCGGATCCTATAATCCTTTATAGAGGTAATAAGGATTATAATTATATCGTGACCCATTGACCCAGCAAGCCGGACGCTAAGATCTTTAGCAGATATAGATGTAGAGAGGGAGGAAAATTTTGGTATATCTCAATATGTAAGTAATACAAGTGAAATTCAAAAACAAAAAGTTGACACGTGTTTAAATAACCAAAGAGTATAGATTGAAGATTTTATTATAAGCGGATCACACTATCATTATTCAGAAGACGAACTGCAGAGAGCTGAACACAACCTTAGTTAAATTTGCGAGAATGACAAGAGAAAACGAAGGGGATTTAATCGTGGCGGAAACATCATATATGGTAAAACATTGTCATTGAAAACAACATTTTAGAGCAAATTTAGATAAAATTGATAAAATATCAAAGAACACGTGGAACTATACACAATACCTTAAAAATAAAACAATGCGAGAAACAAAAATGAAAATTTTACAATACAGTGGCAGTTCCTACATTGGGTCTGAAACATGGGTCTGAAACACTAAAAACTACATTGGGTCTGAAACACTAAAAACTTCAACAAGAATATAAAGTAGTGAGATGGAGTTTATGAGAAGAAAAAAAAGGATGTACAAGAGACGACCGAAAGCGTGAAGTGAAGAAAAAGGACAAGACGAACATAGTACTTAGAAAACGACGGCAGCAATGAAGATGATTTCAATGGATGCAGTTATGATTAGATCTAGATTAGGTCCATTTTGATACATATAAAAATGCAATCTCCCTCGAGTAGCCATACATCTACACGGCAGTTCGAGCATTTTCAAAATATTTACTTTTCACGCTTTGATTTCTTTTGGATAATGAATAGCAACACAATTTTGTACACTACGTTATTTTTTCATAGCCTGAATATTACATAACAATTTTAAACGTAGTAATATAACGTAAAAATATCGTTAGCTGGCCAGGATAGCGGAGGTCCATAACGGCTGTTGCCTCTCTGCTCGAAGGGTCACGGGTTCAAATGTCGTCTCGGAGATGTTTGTGGGTTTCGTGTAGTCCCTACAGTTCCCCATACAATTAAAACAATCACAGTGGTCGGTGTATGAGCAAGTTGTGAAAAAGCTACCTAAAAATATCGTTATTATACTTCTTTAAGTGCTTTGACTAAAGGAAAGAAATTGGAATAAAATTGAATATGTAAGTGTGTGTGATAAGAAAGTGTAAGTGTGTGTGTAAGGGGAGAGGATAGGACAAGGAAGAGGAAAGACTGATCGCGTGCGGTCCGTTCGGTAGTGTACTGCTCCGGCATTCGCTTGGTGTTTCTCGTAGAAACCACGGAAAACTACCGATCACAGCAGCCGGCCGCTAGAATTCTCCGCCAGCAGCGACTGTATTCGACCTAGCTGAAGAGCTAGTGTCGAAAATCCTGCCGCCGTGGGGAGTGGGAACCTAGGACCTCCCTGTCAGAGGCGCTACAGTGACATCAGTTGATGCACTGAGCTACCGCTCCCGGTCCCTGCCCCAACCAGCGAGGCCCATGCCACGGGCTGTTCTTGAGTTGCCGCCTCGGAGTCCGCACATCCGTAATGCACGCTCTGCCAAAAGCGCCGTGGGCGAAGCAGGAGCAGCTCCACGCCGCGACAGCAGCGCCGCGCGTCGCGTCGCGGC
This sequence comes from Teleogryllus oceanicus, assembly GCA_964035755.1. Lineage (NCBI taxonomy): Eukaryota > Metazoa > Arthropoda > Insecta > Orthoptera > Gryllidae > Teleogryllus > Teleogryllus oceanicus. Next base: position 59,145,308 of record CAXIVR010000004.1, read on the forward strand.
TGCATCCGGCGACCGAGCGTCGCTCCCGCTGCGCGTCGCGCCGCGTTAATGATAAAACACTTTCCGTGTCGCCCATTTTCCCGATCTATAGTTCGCGCCGCGACGCGACGGTCGGGGCTGAAAGGAGGCCGCTGGCGCAGCGGCGGAGGGGGGCGGAGGGGGCGGGGCGGGATAGGCGGAGGGGTCGGAGGGGGCGGGCGGGATAGGCGGAGGGGGGCGGGGTAGGCGAAGCGGGGCGGTGTGGGGCGTGGCGGTGCGGGGACGGGGCGGGGCAGGGGCGCCGACGCCTTCCACTCGCCTCATTAGAATTGGAGCGACGGAGTGCGGTGGCAGGAGAGCCGACGCCTATGCGGAGGCGAGCGCAGCGGCGAGGTGGGAGAGATGGCGAAAGTTGCGGGAATGACGATAGTTACGCGCATTGCGGAAATTGCGAGGACGCCTGGGACTGTGGGAATTGGTGGGATTGCAGAAATGACTGGGAAGTCGGGCGGGGGTTGTGGGGTGGTAGCGATGGCGGGGTGCTAAGAGTTCTGGTGGTAAGGGGTGCGGGTTGGTAGGAGTTACTGAAGTAGCAGTGGTTGCGGGGTGGTAAAGGTTGTCGAGTGATAGGGGTTGCAGGGTGGCAGGGATTGCGGAGTGATGGGATTGAGGGGTAATGAGATTGAGGGGTGATGGGATTGAGTGGTGATGGGATTGCGGGGTGATGGAATCGCTAGTTATAATAACAGCTAAGTGGTATCATTACGTATAACCGTACTCAATATAAAGCGATGGGGATAGATAGGGGCTCTGCTGCAACCTTAGGTATGTATTGCAACGTTAGGATTGTATGCACCTATTGCATGATGGTAACTTCTTTAATCGAATTAATGGAAGAAGTGGTAATTTAGATTTGCTCAGTATTTTATAGCAATGCTTCTAATTGATATAGGCATACAGGCTAACATTTAAATACAATAGATGTCTGTTAAAAATTGTTTTATAGTGCTGGCAATAATTAACTCAAAATAGTGACAATCACTGCAGTAATTTTGGATTTAACAGATTTGTCTTATCTATAAAACCCACTGAAAAATGAAAATTTTGCAATCACTTACGATTCATGGCTCATGACAGACTGATACTACGATATTTTTTAAAATATTAGAACAAAAATAGTAGTTAAAATGACTCTAAAATTTGGAACATCGAGTACCTTCCAGCTTGTATTTATGAAATGTGAATCGCTTTCCATTGTCCGAACGAAACTAACACATTAACGTACCGCGTCATGTTTTTATAATGACCCCGATGAAAACACAGAACATAAATCCATTAGAATACACACTCTGTTGCAGAAGCCTCAGTGCTACCAACCGTCCCGTGTCACACTGCATCGCACTCAACGCTCGCGCGCCTCGTGTCCCCCAATCACGTAATGGCCGCTCAGACGCGACGCGTTAACGCGACCGGGCGGGGCGGGGCGGAGGGGTCCGCGAATATTATTTTCCGGGGTATTTTCAACCGCTCCCGGCCCACGGGCTGCCGACAGCGAACAACCTCCACGAACAACACGCAACGCCCGCAGCCATTATTCCACTCTCAATGGGGGAAAACTGCAGATTCACCCTCCCTTCGCCCCGCCCGTCCGCCCGCTCGGGCTGTCTGCATGTGAATTTCAACGCTAATATGAACAACGAGCTGCCAAGCCTCCGACGCCGTTCAATTCAGTTATTTCCGTGTGCAAATCAAATAAATGTTCTATCAGGCGAGCATTTTAATGCCCTGCTCTGATTGTACTCGCCCACATGCAGCCCCCGTGGCCCACAGCCCACGTCGCTGCCCCACCCTCTTTTCTCGTTGCCATCGTACGCGCGAACGAGAATCGATATCAGTCGGGAATCTCCGCCGATGCTCTTGCCCACTCCACCGCTGGCTGCCCGGAAAGAGGAAAACGGATAACGACGAACTAGAAAACGCACGGCGATAAAAAAGCGGGCACGTGGAAGGCAGAACGAGCGGTTCGGATATTAAAGAGAAGCGGAATGGACGGAACAATAACGGTATTAAGTTTATGTACGAAAAAAACCTCTCTAGAAATAACGACTGCAGAAACGAAAATAATTAAAATAAAAGGAGCGAAATTCGTGAAAAGCCATAGTAATTAGATACGAACTGCTCGTAAAAGAAGAAAAGGACGGGCATTAAAAAGTCTTAAGAGGCTCTGGAAGCTTGCGAGGACGACGACGAAGGCGTTGAGTCTGGAAGAACCTTGGGCCCTTGCGAAGGGTACGCTGAAAAGCAAAGAAAACACAGGTGCGCCTCTGGATTTAAGCAAGTCCCTGGCAGAGCCACACTCATGGCCGGGAAGAAACTTTTCATGTTTCGTCACGAACGTGCCCGCGAACGAAATGACTGCTCTTTCATCAAGTTTTAATTTTCTGCAGTCACGCTACAAACTTCAATATCGTGCTTTTTTTTCTGCCAGCATTCGTATCTCTGCAATTTCGAAGTAGCATACAATGCGAGGCATGTCGCATTTAATAACGTGGAAAATGTACTTTATATTGCGAGCTTTAATTCGAGTTTCAATGTCATGTTTGAAGTAAAAAATAGGAACATTTATTACGAACGTTAGTAGTTTTACAAGTAACTTTATTTAAAGTATCTGATGAGCTATAGAATAGAGGTGACAGTTTTGATCATGGATTACCTTTGTTCTTTGTAATTAAAGTATATTCGAAATACAAACTCTCGATGTATGTAGGTTCACTGAAATATCAAAGGTTCACTTCAATCTTTACGCGGGAGTCATAATATACTCCTATACAAGAAATACAGATGTTCGGTTCGAACAACCAGCGCTTTTTTCGACATACTCTTTCTTGTGTGTGATAAGGGGTATTTATCTCGTGTTAAAGTAAAAAATACAATTTATAAACTTTACTTTACATTGAAATTTGACCACATTGAGCAGATAATTAGAGTTGAACCAATACAAATATTTACATTTTAAAAACAGCTAGAAATTAATACAAAGACACCAATGTCGGAGTTAATTAGGTAGGAGCCTTGATCAGGACTGAGATGTTTCACTTCACAATTGATTAGTGTGTTGGAATAGTCTGCTCAATGTGGTCAAATTTTAATGTAAAGTAAACTTTAAAAGTAGAGACATAATAACAAGTTATCATTAATTCCTCTTCATGGTAAATACTTTAATATTCGCACTTGAAATTCAATACCAAACATCTCCTAAATTCACTAAATTCAAGTTAGCACGTTTGTTTATGTATAAAGTCAATTGGTGTAACTAATATTGTCGGAATGATATTTTTAAAATATAACGTGTTATTTTTACTTTACACCAATACATTGGAGCTCCCCTTAAATCCAGGGGCATACAGATCTTATGGGTTCGTCATATATACATCTCTGGACGTTGAGATAAGCTATTCTACTAGCTGGTGTCGTAGCAGTCCGCCATGTTCTCTTATATTCTACATGAGTAATTCTGTGTGTAAGAAAAATGCGTATCAGTGTTCGTAACGCGACGAAGAAAATTTGTTATAAAAAAAGACATTAAATGTCTCTTATGCATTTTGCCGACAAATATTTCTTTACTTCACAATCATTTGTTACGATTCCTGTTGTTCGTTTACGTCTTGTGCTTAAAGCCAAGTCGGTAAAGCCAGTCTATAATATCACCGGAGAATGAAACGAGAAAAACAACCAAGTTCAGGAAATGCAGGCATGATTCCGGGGGAAATGGTCTCTTAGTCGGGATTCGGAAAAAAGCAGTTGTTTGCAAGTGATGTCCCGATAATATTAGAGCTGCAATGACAATGGAAAATTACTCTGAACATTTTTTAAGAATATCCATGTTTCTGAAAGAGAAACAATGCAAGAAACAATTATTGTAAATATTAAGATGAACGTGATAATTCTGTTATTACCTCTGAAATTTCTCAGAACTACCTTTCTTATTCTTTTTCTCTTAATTTTTGCTTGTTCGTTTGTTTGTTTTGAAAGCATTATTTGAACATTCTAGTCCTTTGGCCGGTTTTCCTTTATCAACGCATATTTTCCATGCAGACTCATGTAACATAGAAGCTACATTTACACTTGCGTTGTTACATTTAGTGAGATTACACTGATCAGAATGTACTACGTTCAGATCCAATTATACGAAGAAATTATTGCTATTTTATCCATAGTAATAAGTTCAGTAGTGTCTGGTGACAAGGAAATAGCATAGGAAATAACATTTTCATTTTTATCTCTGAAAACTGTATAACAATTCATAGTACAAGGTCAAGTAACTTTCCCCGTAATAAAATAAACATGAATTTGCAAATACAATAAACAAACTCTCGAAGTAGTTTCTCGAACAGCTATTGCTCATTTTATAGCGCAGGTGTGGAAAAGTAAAGTTTGCAGATGTTACTGTCGCATATAGAAGTCTAAAAGCGTGAAGGGCAGAAAATTGAAAGGAGTGTTATGTCTTTTACATGCAAATACGCGAATGTTCAATTCGCATTATATTTCTGATTGACTTGTTGCCAAGGGGGAGTGGGGGAGGGCGAGTGGAACCCGGGGAGAGGGGGAGGGAGACCGAGAGGGGAGGGGCGGGGCGCGCGTGGAAGCAGGAAGCGGCGCGTTCTGTAATAACAGGATGCTGCTCGCTGGGCGACCCCTCGCGGGCCCTCGCAGCCCAACCCTCCGCCCTGCCCCCCCCGCCCGGCCGCGCCGCGCGCGTACAGCCACACACAGGATGTCCTATTTTGGGCATTTCGGAGGCGGGCGCTGCCTCCACGACGCAGCGCCTGCCGCTGAACGCTTGCGCAGGAGTTGGTGGTGGTGGGTGGTAGTGGTGGTGGGTGGTAGTGGCGGTGGGTGGTAGTGGCGGTGGGGGGCGTGATGGTGCGGTGGAGTGGGGTGGTGTGGCGTGGTGGTGTGCGTGGTGGTGGTGGGTGGAGTGGTGAGTGGCGTGGTGGTGGTGGTAGTGGCGGTGGTGGTAGTGGCGGTGGTGGTAGTGGCGGGTGGTGGCGGATGGTGGGTGGAGTGTGTGGCGGTGGTGTAGTGCTGGTGGAGTGGTGGTAGGTGGGTGGGTGAGTGGCGGTGGGTGGTAGTGGCGGTGGGTGGGTGGCGTGGTGGTAGTGGCGGTGGTGGTGTGGCGTGGTGGAGGTGGTGGTAGTGCGTGGGTGTAGTGCGGTGGGTGGTATGGCGTGGTGGTAGTGCGGTGGTGGTAGTGGCGTGGGGTGTGGCGGTGGGTGGTAGTGGCGGTGGGTGGTATGGGGTGGGTGGTAGTGGCGGTGGGTGGTAGTGCGGTGGTGAGTGGCGGTGGGTGGAGTGGGGTGGGGAGTGGCGGTGGGTGGGTGCGGTGGTGGTAGTGGCGTGGTGGTAGTGGCGGTGGTGGTGTGGCGGTGGGTGGAGTGGCGTGGAGGCTGGGTGTGTGCGGTGGTGTAGTGGCGGTGGGGTGTGGCGGTGGGGTAGTGGCGGTGGGTGGTAGTGGCGGTGGTGAGTGGTGGGGTAGTGGGTGGGTAGTGGCGGTGGGTGGTGGTGGCGGTGGGTGGTGGTGGGGTGGGTGGTAGTGGCGGTGGGTGGTAGTGGCGGTGGGTGGTAGTGGCGGTGGGTGGTAGTGGCGGTGGGTGGTTAGTGGCGGTGGGTGGTAGTGGCGGTGGGTGGTAGTGGTAGTGGCGGGGGTGGAGTGGCGGTGGCGGGGGTGGTAGGGGCGGTGGGTGGTGGTGGTGGTGGGTGGTAGTGGTGGTGGGTGGTAGTGGCGGTGGGTGGTAGTGGCGGTGGGTGGTAGTGGCGGTGGGTGGTAGTGGCGGTGGGTGGTAGTGGCGGTGGGTGGTAGTGGCGGTGGGTGGTAGTGGCGGTGGGTGGTAGTGGTGGCGGTGGTAGTGGCGGTGGGTGGTAGTGGCGGTGGTGGTGTGGCGGTGGGTGGTAGTGGCGGTGGATGGTAGTGGCGGTGGGTGTTAGTGGCGGTGGATGGTAGTGGCGGTGGATGGTAGTGGCGGTGGGTGGTAGTGGCGGTGGGTGGTAGTGGCGGTGGGGTAGTGGCGGGGGTGGTGTGGCGGGGTGGCGGTGGCGGGGTGGCGGTGGCGGGGGTGGCGGGGGCGGGGTGGCGGTGGCGGGGAGGCGGTGGCGGGGTGGCGGAGTGGCGGGGTGGCGGTGGCGGGGTGGCGGTGGCGGGGTGGCGGTGGCGGGGTGGCGGTGGCGGGGTGGCGGCGGCGTGGCGGAGGTGGTGGTGGCGGCGGGGTGGCGGTGGCGGGGTGGCGGCAGCGACGGTGTCGAGTCGGGGCGGGGCGGGGCCGGGCGGGCGGGGCGTTGTTGGGGCGGTGACGGGTCGGGGCGGGGTTGGGGTGGCGGTGAGGGGCGGCGGGGGGTCGCGGTGGCGATGGCGGCGGCGGTGGCAGTGGGGGGAGGGCTGGGAAGATGATCACCGCCGTGTTGGATATGCATGTGGAGACGGCAGAGGTTGCAGGTGTAGAAGGAGACTGTATTGTATTTTGAGTTAAAGGAGCCTATTTGGAGTTGAATTCGCAGTTGAATCGTTTAAACGGTGGAGCTTAGACAAGCATATATATTCACAAAGCAAAGTGCAGTCTCATTTACCAACAGATCTCAAGTAAAATCAAAAAAGAAAAAGAAAAAAATGAATGGTAGGAGCAACTGGCGCTCATACACTACAGGGTCGTCAAAGGTGGATGTGTGTATGGAGACGGCCGAGGTGGATGTGTATACGGAGTGATGAAAAGCACAACCACATATCAATGCCTTTTTTCGTGGTCGTACTTTGGAGAAATTCTAGGGCAGATGTTGCTTTAGCTTAGTACTTCATATACTGACAGAAAATGTGATAATTGGATGTCTAAAGGGAAGAGAAGAAAGAGACTTTTGGGTCAAACTATTTTCGGTTCATATTAAAGTAATACAACTGAACCTGATTCCTCTTTATATTTATAATGTGTATTCCTTCTATCCATCCTATTCATACATCTTGATCGCTGCATTCATTTCTTCACTATTACCGACTTGATAACATTTTTGTTGTTTCTCATTAAAATTTCTGCAAGGCCGAGAAAAACTATTTACAGAAATTTATCACATAATTATCATGACTTTTCACAATTATCACAGACGCTTACAATGCAGAACATTGACTATCTTTACTACACATTCAACTATCTTCATGAATGCATCGTTTTACTATGTGCTGGAGAGGCAAGAATACCCGTCGTGTCACACAAAACCTTTGGTATTTGCGACAGCGTCTGAAACTATTTCTGAGAGTGCATATGTCTCGGTCAAGGACAAGACTTCCAGCTGTTATATATAGCGTCTGTGATTGTTGCCGACGCTGAGTACGCAAGCATTTCACTCTGGCCCGCTGCCAAATCCCAGTGAAGGCGCTATCTTTCACACTGCCACTCAATACGTAATCGTATACGCAACAAGACAAAAATAGAGCGTAGTGAGAAAGAAAGGTTGTATGATGTCATGGAACCTTGATTTTACACAAACCGTAAACTAGACTTTTGAGATTGCTTATGCGATATTAAGGAGCACAGTCTACAATCTAAAAATGACAATCTTATGTCGGATTTCTTGTCGAAACAACAGCTGTTTGCGGTTCTATTTTGAAGCATGTTTCATCAAGAATTCAACGTTTTATCATACACGTAAACGTCCGCAGTGCCACAGAAAAGCTCCTACGTCCTTTTTTTATTTATAGCAAATATTAATGATATTTAGCACAGAATTCAACAAAAATACGTCTTTTTGACGATAATTGTATAATATTGGGAAATTAACAACGCAGGTGATAGTGAAATTCTGCTCGGTGCTGTAGATAGGTTGGAATCATAGGATACCACAAATGAAATGAAATTACATCACCATTAGTGCAAGTTAATCAATTTTCGCATTCTATAAAAACTAAATTTAAGTTGGGAAATCAAGATATTTAGCCGGCTAAATAATGTAAATATTTGTAAATTGTACTAAATTGGGATCTGGGATGGGCAGTACATGTAAATTACGTAGTGAAAAGAGCGTGGTAGTCACAACATTTCGTCATTAGGGTATGAAGGAAAGGAAGTGGAAAATCGAGGGAATTAAAGTAGGCATTTGTAGTACAGCCGATACTGGAATATGGCTTCATATGGCTAATAAAGTCACTCGAAAAAAGTACAAAAACATGCAGCAAAAAGTGTTAAGAGAGGACTAATTCTTGATATGTATCGTGAGTGGGTACTGAGATATACCAAAATTTTCTCTCTCTCTACATTTATATCTGCTAAAGATCTTAGCGTCCGGCTTGCTGGGTCAATGGGTCACGATATATATAATCCTTATTACCTCTATAATGGATTATAGGATCCGCCGACTATACAGCGCAGCTGGGAATCTGAAATAGAATGATTCTATTCCTAATTCATTTCTGTTTGGATTGACTAAATGAAAGATCACTTTCTTTTCTAAAGAACAAAATTCAACAAAGTTTATTTTTACGCTTTTAGCAAACAATTTAGTGAATTTACAATTTTTAGGCCTTTGATCAAGATATCTTTCAATTTACAATTTATACCGCGGTTAACATATCTTTTCTTCGTTGATGTCCCTCGTAGACTTCTCAGTCGAAATGTCTTTCGAGCTTGCCGTAGTCCAAAGTTCCACGAAATCCTCTTCTGCCCCTATCCAAGCTGGTCTCAAACTATCAAAATTATCAGTCCCGATTACGTCCTATGACATAGTTCCGAACTCGATTACCACTTTCGACAAAGTTCCAATTTATACATCAATATTGCTTCCACATGAAAATATCTACGATCAGTTCAGAAGCGCGTTTCCGAGCAGAATGAAATCTTCCTGCATGATTCATCCCTCGAAGACTTCGTATTAAACTACCTTCATTTTTTTCATAACATTTGACCGTCCTTCTCTCACCCAGCCAATCCATACGTTTGTTATATTTTGGTGTAGCTGACCTTTTGATCGTCTAATCTTCTTCGCCCAATCCCAAATTTTCTACTTTCGGCACCAAGCCATCTCTTAATGCATTTAGAAAAAACAAAAACTACATTGTTTATTCACGGTCGTTGCTAAGCTCTAGCTCTCGTGATATTTCGTAATGCATGTTCCACCATATTGTCTACAAATAAATGTTAGTTTATTTTAACGTGACATATCGGTATGTCACAGTTCCTTTGGAAAAACACCGAGAGAAATCTTGTCTTTGTGCGTATTTTCAAAGAAATAAGAGGTGATCGCCCATGGATGGAAGTGATTTTCAAACCCGACATAAGGTGTAGTTTTGCGCAGAATTGTCCGTTAAAGGAGAGGTAATCGGCGACGGTGTAGGCGACGGTGTGGGCGACGGTGTGTGCGACGGTGTGGGCGACGGTGTGGGCGACGGTGTGGGCGACGGTGTGGGCGACGGTGTGGGCGACGGTGTGGGCGACGGTGTGGGCGACGGTGTGGGCGACGGTGTGGCTGACGCTGTGGGCGTCGCTCTGGGCGTCGCTGTGGCCGACGCTCTGGGCGACGCTGTGGACCACGCTGTGGGCAACTGTTTGGAGACGAGAGTCGAAGCTCGAGTAAAAAAATTACCAGAGACGGAGGTGGGGCGGGGGATGTGCGTAGGAGCAACGTCGATTTGGCGGTATCACTGACACAAATCTGATGACTGTGCGAGTAATTGCAAAGTTTGAGCAGGAGGCAGCGGTGGCAGGGATGGCAGAGTCGGAGGCAGTGAAAACCGCTGTGGATGCTGGAGGCGACGGAGGCAGTGCTCGCTGCGATGGCGTCGGCCGCAGCGATGTTGTCTCCAGAGGAAACGAAAATACATTAAAGCGGCTTGTGAAGGACGCGGCGCTTCAAGCACTAGGCGCTGCTCTCCCGAGCGAGCACTTTGCCCTGCCGACGACCCCAAATGCCACACCGATTCTCTCTCACAATCTGCTTCAGCCACGATCAGCGGATTCGGTGGTATATCGGTTAGCGTATCGGACTGTCGTACCCGAGTTTGCGGGTTCAAACCCGATCGAAGACGTGGATTTTTAAGGGCGAAAAATCCTTCGTACGCCTTCCTTCGGAGGGGAAGTAACGCCGGCTGTCCCGTGTAGTAGATTTACTGCATGGAAAAGATCCTGAAGCCTAAATGAAGCCCCTGAGCTAAATTGAGTTCTACTTGTTTCGTCGCCCAAGATAATACCTCCTTTCTCCGCTAGGTGGTGAAAGGAGCGTAGCGAAATTTGCGTGGTTAGACCGAAGAGCGGGCCTGATGGCCCGAGTCTCGCCACGTAAAATAAGGCATTAACTAACTAACTAACTAACTAACTAACCTCAGGTCCCCCTTCCGCCACAAGTCTGAGCGTAGTATTAGTGCACGTTTGATGCAAATGACAACTCCCCGAAGAGCGGGACGCTAAAAATAGAACTTCCGCGTATAGGGATTGAAGGATAGGGATGAGAGTTTTGAAGGGGTAAGGGTATAATGTGGGAATAATAGGTAGACTGTGGAACAGTTCAGCGAATGCTTAGAGCAGATATGACAAACTGCAACCGCACGAGCTGCTGGCCCGCCTGGCAAGCCCGACGCTTCTGTACGCACGGGCAACTTCCTCTGCGTCTGCTCCTATTTACCCTTCGAAAGGTGAAGCGGAAAATGTAAAATCCAAGCGTGTTCGATGTATTACACAACCACAAACCTTCATGTTAAACCTCTCAACAGTTGTTCTGGACATAGTGTCCGCGAACTGTACTAAGTTACTTTGCCCGCGGCATTGGCCTGTCTGGCTTAGAGTATCCAATGAATACTTAGGAGACCGAGAATTCGGGGGATGTTGGCTACATGATATAAGATTGGGAGTGTAGATTGAATGGATTATCCGGATTCCACCACTTGTTTCTCGACAACTGGAATGTTTAACAATGTAACAGGTGCATTAGCGTAATAATAATAATTTGTGAAAAAACGCCACCTTTAAATGTTTGCATGTAAATAATTTGTATATGTTTCTTGATTTAAAACCAATTCACTTCAATATTTCTATTTACAGATGTATTTTGGGCATGGATTACCCTTTGATTAAAAGTCGGTTATTGTAAGTTTGGGACTTCCTCATCTTTGCCCTATCATCATCCCTTACACACACACACACACACACACACACACACACACACACACACACACACACACACACACACACACACACACACACACACACACACGCGCGCGCGCACGCACGCACGCATACACACACACTAACAAGCAGTACATTACCACAATGCAGGGAGACCGGTCGGGGACTTAGAACTTGTCCCGGCTGGGGCGGTGCCCCGCTGGTGAGAGATACCTGGTTTGGAAAAACCACGTTAGCCGGCAGTAGGACGCGCCGGATCTGGCCATCCACCTGGGGGAAGACCATCGCCACCTTCCGAGCAAAACACGCACTACCTTACGGGACCAATGACTATAGTTGTTGACGCGCCCGGAATAACTCTCAATCAATGAATCCTGCACGTGGCCTCGATGAGACAGAACATTTTAATCGGAGTATATCTGAAAACCATCTCCAGAAGCACGGTATAGCACAGTGGCGGTGGCGGCGTGGGCGGCGCCGTTATCAGCCCCGGCGGCCGCGCGACCAGTCAGCGCTTGGAAGCGGTCGGCTGCAGCAGATGCCGACAACGCGGCGGCGTCGGGCCAGGAAACTCAACCCTGGGCGCAGCAGCGTTCTGAATCTGCGTCCGGGAAATCGCTGCACCAACTCTGGCGAAAATTCACAATGGGAAAAACTTTAAACAATCCCAAAAGAATTCGCTCTCTATATCCCAGAGGCATGTTTAAACCCCCATAAAAATGTATTAAATATGTAAATCTTCATCCCAATGTATGTATAGAGTGTATCTAGATTTAAGAATGTATAATGTATGTAAAATTTGTGTATTGTATGTCAAATTGTTTAGTTGTAAGTATTAGAAATATAAGTATTAAATCCTGTAAATTAGCTAGTAGTAAGATACAAGACTGAGAGGTTGTATGCTCAAACGTGAATGCCCAAACGTTATGTATTGCAAATAAAAATGTACAAACCCCTGAAAGGCAAAACTGCCGAACAGGAAGAAAATAAATAAAAAAAACTCTGGCGTACTCCGATTGCCAGAAGACAATATCACTGTGAGGTCCCTCTGTGGGTTGACAAAGCGTCGAAAAGCAAAGAGGTCAGCAAAAATCCAAGTATCACTACAAAAGTCAAGGCAACTACTATTTCTTTTGTCGATAGTACGAAACAAAACTGAAATTTTGAAATACGTATTTGATTGTAATTAGTGCCCTGCAGTAGAAAAAATGCTGTTGAACAAAACCACTCAAAATGGCTATTCGAAAAGTAGCACACAAGCTGTACAAAAACAACGATTAAAATTCCTTCGTATTACACTGCAACAAAGTAAATATTTAAATAGAAACTGTCTTCACGAATACTTCAATAACATAGGTTAGTGTGTACGGATACATAGTACAGTAATTCTTTGCGTACCAAGAATATCCAAAAATTTGTTGTACTCATATGACAATGCAATATCTAGTGAATAGCAAATATATAATGTCAGACGGCCTCTTTCTTAAAGCCTTGCTGTCGCATTACGTCAGCTGTGTTGTAACCACTGCCACGCAAAGTATAAGAATTCGGTCGGTCTGCACATTACGAGAATGGGTGTTATAACAATGAATTTGGTGCATTTTCAGTCAAAATCGAAGTTTTAATAGTTTTTTTACGCGTTCCTGGGTATCTAATGTAGCGTCACGTTGGCGGCCGTGGGTGGGAGGAGGAGCGGAAGTATCGCATACCTGCGGACTGAATAGCCTCAGCGCCACGGCGTTGGGATATATTTAGACCAAGTGGACGCCAGCTTGACCTGGAAGGTCACGTGGTAGACGCGAGCCTCCCTCCTACACCAAGGACGGTCACGTGACGGCTACACTCTAGGTATAAAATCGAGCCGACGAGCTCACACGGGTTTTGTTCTGGAAACCTCGCGCGATGCGCAAAACTTTACGCCCAGGCTGGAGCGTGTCGTGCCTCTTGCACGGGTGACGAGGTCACGGTAGTGGCGCGGAGAAGCGTCAGTGGAGGCGGGCCTCCCTAGCAATGTGGGGTATCCACAGGAAATACTCAAAAGTGTGTAGTTTCGGAGCAGAAGTTAGTTATTGTACATCCGTGTAAATAAACTTGTACATACTTGTAAATGTCTGTGTGTTTTTCTCCATGACGCCACACTAACAAATCCCTACACATCTCTTACATGGACGGAGGCTGCATAGTCTTCTTTCAATTTCTGCGCCCATTGGAAATACGTAATGTACATATATTTAAATCCAAGGTCACGATAAACGGTAACGTTCAATGTAAGGCTTTTGGACACATTAGATACCTGTACCACGTTAGAGAAAAAGAAGAAAGAAGAAACAAATATTCATGACAAAGATGCTTTCCCCTAATCACATGTAATTCACATTTTCGTACGTGTGGATGTAGGTATGGCATTTGTAGTCCTTGGAAGTAGTTTGATTAGGACGAAAAATATGTAAGGATTTAATTTCGCTTGGAATTTGGACTCTATATATTGCCCTATACGCTGGGAATAGGGTTTCTGGTAGGAGTCTCTTTTCCGCAATGACATCATGCAATATTGAATTTTTCCAAATTTCCTCCTAAAATCAACATGCCACCGTTAACCCACGAACTCGAATACTGGAAGGTAATGTACTAAATCCAACCCTCTAGAGTAGAGTTCATCTATAATGTAGAAGCGGAGAGTTTGAAATGCGAGAATATAGTGTTGCCGCAAGTGTGTCATGACGTGATGAGGTAAATGCCACTGCGAGTACGCGAGTCACATGTGGAGGCGGACAGGTCACACGAGACTTGCAGGCAAACAGCTCTCGCAAAGTGGAATGTATTGAGCGAATTCGACGTTTGTGTCAGCCGTGACGGCTGCTGCGGCAGAGGATCGCGTTGGGAATGCTATGAAAGAACTAGTTGCGGCTGCCGGGCGAAATGTGGTATCGACAGGAATGGGTGATTAAGGGGAGCGGTCTGAGAGGGAAGGGTCACAAAGAGGGAGGGTCAGAGAGGGAGGGTCAGAGAGGGAGGGTCAGAGAGGGAGGGTCAGAGAGGGAGGGTTAGAGAGGGAGGGTTAGAGAGGGAGGGTTAGAGAGGGAGGGTCAGAGAGGAGAGTCAGAGAGGAGGGTCAGAGAGGAGGGTTAGAGAGGGAGGGTCAGAGAGGAGGGTCAGAGAGAGAGGGTCAGAGAGGGAGGGTCGTAGAGGGAGGGTCATAGAGGGACGGTCACAGAGGGAGGGTCAGAGAGGGAGGGTCAGAGAGGGAGGGTCAGAGAGGAGAGTCATAGAGGGAGGGTCATAGAGGAGAGTCATAGAGGGAGAGTCATAGAGGGGCGGTCACAGAGGAGGGTTAGAGAGGGAGGGTCAGAGAGGGAGGGTCGAGAGAGAGAGTCAGAGAGGGAGGGTCAGAGAGGGAGGGTCAGAGAGGGAGGGTCAGAGAGGGAGGTCACAGAGGGGGTTAAAGAGGAGGGTCAGAGAGGAGGGTCAGAGAGAGGGTCAGAGAGGAGGGTTAGAGAGGGAGGGTCAGAGAGGAGAGTCAGAGAGGAGGGTCAGAGAGGGAGGGTTAGAGAGGAGGGTCAGAGAGGAGGGTCAGAGAGGAGGGTCAGAGAGGGAGGGTCACAGAGGGGGGGGTTAAAGAGGGAGGGTCAGAGAGGGAGGGTCAGAGAGAGAGGGTCAGAGAGGGAGGGTCAGAGAGGGAGGGTCAGAGAGGGAGGGTCAGAGAGGGAGGGTCAGAGAGGGAGGGTCAGAGAGGAGGGTCGTAGAGGGAGGGTCAGAGAGGGAGGGTCAGAGAGAGGGTCATAGAGGGAGAGTCAGAGAGGGAGGTCACAGAGGAGGGTCACAGAGGGAGGGTCAGAGAGGGAGGGTCAGAGAGGAGGGTCAGAGAGGGAGGGTCAGAGAGGGAGGGTCAGAGAGGGAAGGTCAGAGAGGGAGAGTCAGAGAGGGAGAGTCAGAGAGGGAGGGTCAGAGAGGGAGGGTCAGAGAGGGAGGGTCAGAGAGGGAGGGTCAGAGAGGGAGGGTCAGAGAGGGAGGGTCAGAGAGGGAGGGTCAGAGAGGGAGGGTCAGAGAGGGAGGGTCAGTAGAGGGAGGGTCAGAGAGGGAGATCAGAGAGGGAGGGTCAGAGAGGAGGGTCAGAGAGGGAGGGTCAGAGAGGGAGGGTCAGAGAGGAGGGTCAGAGAGGGAGGGTCAGAGAGGGAGGGTCAGGAGAGGGAGGGTCAGAGAGGAGGGTCAGAGAGGGAGGGTCAGAGAGGGAGGGTCAGAGAGGAGGGTCAGAGAGGAGGGTCAGAGAGGGGGGGTCAGAGAGGGAGGGTCAGAGAGGAGGGTCAGAGAGGAGGGTCAGAGAGGAGGTGAGGGGTCAGAGAGGGAGGGTCAGAGAGGAGGTCAGAGGAGGGAGGATCAGAGAGGGAGGGTCAGAGAGGGAGGGTCAGAGAGGGAGAGTCAAAGTGGGAGGGTCACAGTGGGAGGGTCGCAGAGGAACAGCAGGAATGGAATTTTAGTAATGAGTGTCTGATTATTTTGTGTTTCTGCCCGCGTCAACTGATATTATCGTTAGTCCCATAATTGTAGTGTATGTTTTACCCCGTGAGGTGGTAAAACATGCGAGGCACATAACCCTGCAAATGGTTGTTCGATGTGCGATCTACACATCGAATTGCGGGGTTTCCCCTGTCCAGAAACCCCTGCCAGGTGAGGACCGTCCAAGCCAGGACAAACTCCATGATCCCGACTTGTCTCCCAGCTTTGGGGTAGTGCAGGGTATGCAAGTGTGTGTGTGTGTGTGTGTGCGCGCGCGTGTGTGTGTGTGTGTGTGCGCGCGCGCGCAAGAGTGTAAGGAGAAGCGATGGGACAAGGATGATGGAGAAATGATCTCAGGCAGTCTATGATCTTTTTTAGGTCACTGCTCAGGCTTTCACAAACTATTGGCGGGAGAAAACACCCAACGTACATAAGAACACGAATACGAGCTGCTTTACTGCACCGTTTCACTGAATACTGCACCGTTTCAGGGGCGTTCCGTGGTAGTTGAAAGTAGGCAACAGGGATTCTACAGATTTTGCACGAGAATCGATATTGTTGCTTTCGATTCCAAGTATTTTGGGGTCGATGCCGTGGTTTTCATGGTGCCTCCATGAAATTGTTTCCATGGTACTCGCCTATTTGATATTTTCATTCGACACCTTTTAGATTTTAAGCAGCGTAGATGCTCGATAAATGTCACTATCCATGTCGTGATCTTGGAAATTTGGGGGCAATTTTTTTAACAATTTTATATTAGGTCATTTGTATTCAAAATATTTTAATATTAATATAGTTTCTTTCATCTTAATTTTGAATTCGTTTTGATGCTGACACTTCAACAGTGTAAATAATTAATAAAGTGAAGACTATCTGTACATAAATCAAGTGTTTTCAGTGATCGTGTTCAGAAACTAAATAAACGTTTCTTTAAAAATAATATTCGTGTTTTAATTCACCAAATAGATTCGTAACACTACAGTTCGGGGCTTTGCAACGAATCGTCTCATTAGACCAGTAAAATTAGTCCAGAAACTGGAGATGGAAGGAAAAAATCCCGGAGTTTTGATACTTGGCATGATGGTTAGTACCTATTATTATTATTATTATTATTATTATTATTATTATTATTATTATTATTATTATTATTATTATTGTTTTTCCACAAGTCATGAAGTGTGGGAGGTGAGCTGCGGGTTGGGGGCAAGGACAAGCTTTAAGCTGCCAACAGGTCTTCCAACGTGTGTGGTAGAGAAGTGGATGTGACTAGGAGTGTAAGGGGTGAGGGTTGGACAAGGAAGAGGAAGAAAATATTGAGCACGGTCCGTAGCTCATTTGTTACGGTTCTTCTCCGGCTTTTGCCAGACGTTATTCGCAGAAGCCATGGAAAACTACAGGTCAGAGCACTCAGTCGCTGGAAATCTCATCCAGAAAGGGACTAAATTTGACCTAATTATCTAGCTAATTTCGAAAATCCTGCCAGAGTGGGGACTCGACCCCTTAGGTTTTATGGTCACAGGCACTGCACTAACATCAATTGATGCCCTAAGCCTGTCAGAGGTTTGTTGAGATATAGAAGCGCCCCTTAATTACGGGACTGGGAAGGTGAAGGATTGTCAACTTTACAGCAGCGAGATAATGAGATTGATCACGGAATGTCGTTTCCTGTTCCTTTTTTTCAGGAGTCTTATTAAAGTCCGTCCCTCTTGTACCTCCACTCCTCTCTGGCTCTCTTCTCAATCTGACACTCCCTCGTGCTCCCTCTCTCTCTCTCTCTCTCTCTCCACACACACACACACACACATACACTCTCCCTCATTATTTACTCCTCTTTTCTTCGTTTCATTCCTCTGCACTATATAAGCATCAATCTCCATCTTTCACGCGTTTTTTTTTGCTACTCTTTTCTTTTCGTTTTACACATCGTGATTGGTCTCATAACCTTTCCATTTTTCATTTTCCATTTAAAAAAATATACGGTGCGAATCCATGTTGCACTTCTCCGCTCCCGCTGCATGACCTACGCGATGACCTCGCGAATTGCAAATTTTATTTCCATGAACGTGAAACCGATGATTGGAACCCTATGTCACTGAAGACCAACTGTATTAGGCATTTGCTTATCTGTGGTTGTTAATACACACAAATCTGTTGGTTTTTACCCATACCTAATTCTCTTCATAATTAATGCTTTTAAATTCATTTTTAATTCAATTTACAAATCGAAAAATTTTTATATCATTTTAAAAGTTTGAAAGTTTCTATTTTTTACTATATTTCGTGCCTTCGCGGATAGCTCATTGGCCAGCGTGCTCGCTTTCCATGACGCGATCCAGGGTTCGATTTCCGGTCGGGAAAGATAACAGCGTGCGTTTTCCTTGCAACATCCCAGTTTATGTAGCTGTGTAACAATTAGAAAACTCACTTCTCAGGTTGAGAAGACCAGAACATGGCGTAGGGATGCCTACGTATTAACCACACATACCGCTAACTCATGGCCGTAAGGCAGGGACGCCTGGTAGGCCCAGGATTCGTCAGAGGCTATTGAGCCAAAGTACATACATAATAATATTTCTCTCTAACAATCGTTTTTCCACGATCCTCTGTTACGTTTACAGAATGAATGCTGTAAAAATTACTTAAATTCATAAAAATTATGGAATTTTGATTATTATTATTATTATTATTATTATTATTATTATTATTATTATTATTATTATTATTATTATTATTACTACGGAAAAATGATGTTTATATTAATATTACACATCATGCAAATCACATATGAGTTCACGCGAGTGATAAAAAACACATCAAAGAGTACTTACAATATTATCAATAAATAATTCACTCAACATTTTGGTCTCAAAAGCGTAGATTACCTTATAAAATTCTTTTAGTAATTTTCCATTTCCGTCGCAGCTTCTGTATACCATTGGAACTGGCGATTCATATCCAAGATTCGAAGTAATGTAGACTCGGGAGATAAATAACATACAAAGAGCCCATTACAGTTCTGTCGGCCGGCTGACGGGCTAAGTTTCTGGCGGGGCGGCCGTCAGAAAAGAAATGTTTTTCTTCGACAATTCTTAAAAATATCCTCAGCGCTTCGACAAACTTGAAACACAACCTTCTGGTCATTATAGAAGAGCAGTCGTCAAGAAGCTGATGTGCAGTTACGACGCGTTCCTTGGCAAAATGACAAACATTTGTTCATCTAATCGAGGAGAAGACGTTCATACGTACTTTTTGCTCATGAAATGACTAACCCTGCATTGCCTAGAGTAGATATGGAGAGAAAATGAATAATGCGAGATTAGGATAATAAAAAGGGAAGGGAGGTAGATGAAATCATCTTCTTCTTCGTCTGATTCTTCGTCTTCTTCCATTAGCATTACAACCCATTGTGGGTCATTGCTTTCAGGACTTCATCGTTTCATTTCTTCTTGCCATTACAGTCACTCTCCACTTTCTTTCATTAAACACACCCGGAGATCCTGGCACGAATACAAACTACGGACTACATTCGTAGCTTACGTATTTATTTTTAAAGACAGTTAAAAGACGAAATTTGAAAACAATTTTAATTGCAAAAGCAGAACTCTAATTAGCTTTCACACGCAACATGAAGCCTTTGAACGCAGCTCCGCCCCCAATTGCGCCAGATCCTCATTCGAGGACGCTACAGCTAGCACCAACGGGGCGCTTTGTCCTCTTCCCTCCTCACTTCCTAATTGCGGGGCGCCCTCCCGTCCCCCCCCCCCCGCCCTCGCCGGCCGGTGTTCTTTCTCAACCGGTCACTTGGTTACGTAAGCGTTTTTCAATTAGCCCACGTGCTTCGCGAGGGGCTGGCGGAAGAATTTGCTTTGTGTTTTCTTGTCGGTTCGGAAAGAAAAGGCGCTTAATACAATTACGGTAGCAGCGAGCGAAAGGAGCGGCTTTGAACGAGCAGGGCGGATACGGGCTGCTGACGATCGCGGGGAGCGGCGCGCGCGCGCCTGGCGGGGACTTGCGGAACAACTGGAGCGCGAATGTTTCGAAAGGAGGCGAGGCTATTGCAGCTTTTGCGCGTTGCCGCTATGCACTGCGGTGTGAACGCACGCTTGTGAGGGAATCCGGGCCACTTGATGTCTAGCAAAGCACGTTTGGGTGAATGGGTACAAACAAGGGTTGCGGTTGAATACTCTGGTGCTTCTGGAAGGGCTAGCGCACGCGTCTCGTTCGAGAGAACATATCGGTTTGTGTGTGCTGTTGTTGGTCGCAGTTTTGGGTTTGACAGAAGGAATGCGAGAGATGGGGTTTACTGTTTCTTTGATTATTTGCTCCTCTGCAACCTTGGGTCTGTTCCTCCCTTTCATTACCTCCGCCTATTCCTTACCCATTTTTATGACGCCTAACCTCATACTATTCATTTTCTCTCCATGTGTTCTTTATTTCTTTACTATTTCCTTTTATACCTTTCATTCTCTGTCTCTCTTTTCTGCCATTTTTCTCGCCTCTTTCTCTCTCTCTCTCTCTCTCTCTCTCTCTCTCTCTCTCTCTCTCCAATACCTTTTATACTTCCCTATTGTTCCTATCAACTCACTCAAAGTTTCCTCTTCTAAATTCTCTAACACATGAGTCAGAAGTCCTGTCATACTGTAATAACTTTGCCGATCGAACTACCGGATGTATACCTGTCCCAAACACGATAAGCTGTCGAATTTGTTTAATCTCGTGTATCAACTCCAAATGGAGACAAGAACACTGGAAAGTATTGCGGCGTGATGTAACCTAATCTAGAATTTCAACTGCAAAAGTTACTAGTCGGCTATATTAACTAATTAACAATTTCAGATTTTCTTATGTGCACATAACTAATAGTGAAACAATACTTTAAAACCGTAAGATATTCTTATCCCCATGCGATAATGTAGATTCATATTAGGGGTTCAATTGTTACATAATCGAGAATACACAATATCTTTTCACCTATATCAGAATTAGATTTTATAAATTATTAAGAAGTAGTAAAATAAGGCCTTAGTATTTGGCATTGCTGGACCTTCTTTCCAGCCACTAAAAGTAATTTTTACATCTTTTTTCAATTTTAAGATTCCCTTATAGTAGAATTAAAAATTACTTTTAAGATATGATACAGTAAAACCTGGTTCTATAAGCAAATTTTATTAAAAAGTTGGAACCGATTTTTAGAATATGACGTTCCAACGTTTCTTAAAATGCGTAATTTTCAGTTAATTTTCACAGATTTTTTTTTCAGTTTTGAGAAACTTCATCAAAAATTATTTGAAGGATTTGTATTACTCGCATATGGTATGGTGTATTAACGCTAGTAATGATGAGTAAATAATAATGACGTGAGAGATATTTTACAAAGTACATTTGTGTAATTTTTGAAAAATCAAAAGAATACATCAAGTTATGTCCTATCACTCAATGCGTTTAGCGCTATCCGCACAATAAATTAAATACGACATTTGGAGTGACTTTCGAGAAAAAATTGTTTTTAAAATTGCCATTTTTTCTAAATATCTAATTTTGAAGAACACATTTAATTCGTACGTAAAATCAACGACTTTCTTATTGAAGTTGTAAGGACACTCCGAAAAAAATTTAAACTTTTGTATTATTCGAAAATTCTGATAATTCAACGAAAATCAAATTTGCGCCAGTTTTAGGTGTTTTTAACTTCCGCTGGACAATAAAATTAAGACGCGAGATAAGCACATGGTTCTGGAACCGTCTTCACGCTGTTCTGCCCTCAAAAGACCTCCAAAATAGGCCAGTGTTGAACGCCCAGGTTTCGAAATATTCTCAATGAAATTACGTGAGATTTTGTTGGGTTACTGCAGCTGTATGTATTTGTAAGTTAATAAAAAGAACTCTAGATGACAACATGACCCTTCTCTCTATTTGGTTGGCTGTTCACATGAGATATGTCTAACAATATCATCTTCAAGATGCTGTGAAGATCTAACTCAATATACAGGCCCCCCTCTCATTCAGGACAGTTTTGAAAAACTCGTTAACACAACTATCACGTATGCCTCAATTTTCGCAAAATGCGGCGGCGGATTAGTTTTCAAAAATAAAATTCAGACGGTAAAATCGATTCTAAAAAAAACACAAAGCAGACATTTTCGAGAATACATATTCTAAAAACGGGGACGTGGTCATAAGTACAAAAATACGGTAGCCCCCATTCGAGGCGCCATTACCGTACAGCTAGTTATGAAGATCCGGATCGAAGCAATGTTGGCAGCCCTGCGCAGGTAGTCTCCGCCCGGGGAGCAGCGTCGAGGGAGCAAAACGTGGAATTCCCCGACGAACACTACGCCCCAAGCGACAGAGCGCCGAATCAGCGCGTCCCCGTTAGAGTGACAGCAGCGCTCCTCGCGGAGGGTGAGGGCAACGATCGATACGGAGCGGGCGCGCCGAGCTGAGTTGAAGCCCCTGGAGAAGGAGGGCGGCCTCAGCGACCGACGCACGTTGCATCCAATTCCTCTCATCTTTCATCCCAACAGGCGCGGTTGGCAGGATGAATTGCACACGTGCGTCTGCAACCTTCTATGACGTTACGTCCATTACATTCGAAAGGAAATAGAGCGAGAAAAGAAGGAAAATTAAATGGAAAACAGAACTACTGTTCAAGTTTTAAATGATGTACAATTAAAGGGATCGAAATAGCATGATAACTCTCATTTCACACGACCAAACTATCTTAGAATATACCCTCCAAACAAGCATGATTCAAATACTATAATTAGTTCATGCAAGTCCTGTAGCAATATTTTTGAAGTATTGAATGGGATGCCTTTTCTCTTGCTTCAAAAATACAGAAATAATCTTTTAATAAATATATCTTTTTGAATTTTCACATGCTATAAAGGACGAAAGATGCTACATCAAGGATTAAATGTTACTACCATAAAGTGATCTTTTTAATGAAATCATTCTTATTGTACTAATTTTAGGAGATAATTGTAATATTTTGGAGGGGTACACCATTTCTTCGAATTGGGCTGCAGATTTGACATTTAAATATATATTGTTCTCTGTATTAAATCGCTTTAACACTCACTACTAATGAGTTTGCAGTAAAATATAATGTATTACGGTAAGATGTGAATCAGTGACCATTTGTAGACTCTGTTCTATCCACCATCACTCTTTGAACCATAGGATGAAATACGTTGTCTTACATCTACAAAACTGTATTCTTAATGGACATCTAACCTAGTTGTTGTACTTTTCAATTTCGACGTTGAATCTTATCTGTGAAGTTCCTATAGCACACTCAGAATTTCAGTGAGAGGCTATATAAATCAGGTCTACGGCAGTAGAATTACTTAGATTTTCCGGTGCTCAAAATGAGGGAGTGATCGTTCAAATTTATGAGTAAGCAACTAAACAGTATATTCTACTCGGAACGAGCTAATCACAACGGTTTCCTCTTCACGAGTTCTACAAAAGAAAACTAGATAAGCATTTGTCGCATTAAGGTAAAACAAGGAATCTCGGAATCGTTCTATTCGATACGTTCTTCAATATGGAATATTGATTAAGTAGAAAATATTTTACGACAGAAACAATATCAAAACGAGGCAACTGGGTGTTACCAATGAAGCAAAATAAATAAATAAATAAATAAAAATAAAAAAATTATTATTACAAATTTATTATTAAATCAATATTACTTCCAGTTGACAGCGCAGGCGAAAACCGAGTACACAAAGTTACACGACGGGCGTTCGAGAAGTCAGCGACCCTATTGTCCGTGCAGGAAGCTCGTCCTGGGGAGAGGCTCCTTCAGAAGTCCACCTCCTACGCCAGCCTCTGTGCGGACAGCGACTGCTTTGCCACAATCGGACCACCGCTGCTGCAACTACCCCGTAGCCTTTGTCTCCGTCGCCTCCTCCACCGACGAAGGTATGGTTCCTCGCGCCGTCCACTCTGCCGACTTTATCGGAACTACCGTCAAAGTACACGTGGCAACCGTCACCCTCGCCTAAATTCCTCACTACAATACCCCATTGCTATCCTCTGATATTGTGTCCAATCCGTTCATCTCTATTCCTATGTACGCGCGCACCTCCTTCCCGTACACCTCCCGTCCCGCGCCACCCGTCCCGTCCCGCCCTTCCGGCACACGCCTCCCGTCCCGCGCCTCCCGTCTCGTCCCGCGCCTCCCGTCTCGTCCCGCGCCTCCCGTCTCGTCCCCCTCGTCCCCGCGCCCCCCGTCCCGCGCCCCCGTCCTCCCCCCCCCCTTTTTCATAACCACATCACTCCTATCTAAACTCCCGCATACAACTCCATCACGACACTCTCCATCCACCCACAATAACATTTACTCCATCCTCCAGAACCCTTCACCAGCGTTTCCACCCAGACGAGATTCTCGCGTCCGTCCGCTCGTCCACCTACTCTCGCGCGAGCCTCACCCGGGCTCTCCTAACGTCCGCGCCCGCGCCCGTGACACGCACCGGATGTCAACCTCGCATTCCGCGCCTGTTTCACGGGGCGGGGGCGGCGCGGGAGCTGGGACTGGAATTAGCGGGCCCGTGAAAAGGAGCGCGCACGTGCTCGCGAGCGCCTCAGCGCGCGGCTGCCGGGCCCCTGGCGACCTCGCTCTTTCTTCCCGGCTGCGCCCGGGGAGGAGTCCTCTACAATCGCGTCGTTGCTAAGATGTTTGCTTTTGGTACTTTCGTTTCATTGCTAACTCATTTAGTTCTAATTTATTAAATACTAGCTGACCCGGCGACCTTTGTACGGACATTTTTTTTTTGTTCGTGAATATTTTCCAAAATCTTCAAAGACGTGTGGTATTTGCGCCCGCCTCGGCTTCACACGGGTGGTGTACAGTGCGGACTAAGGAAACAAATCGGGTTATCAATAATTTCCACGCTGCCCCCTTTCCCGCTCCCCCCCCCCCCCCCCCCCTCTCTCGCTCTCATGTCTACACTTTTCCGCCGCCCCTCTCCAGACCCGCTCCCACGCCGCCCCCTCTCAAGCTGCCCCATCAAACTAACAACGACAAACCTCTAAACTCACATCACAACACACGAAATACCGTTTTGTTGTTGCGAAAGATACGATAATAGTATATGAATTAATGTCAAGCTATCTATCCTGTCAATATTTTTGAAGTTATCAACTGCTGGCTGAACAACTGAACTTCAATCGGTCAATGTTTTGTGAATGTATTGAAGATCTCTCACAGACTTCTATCTCATTCACTCACTCACTTTTCGTATTATGAAATTTAAAAAAATTCTGTTCATTTTTTTTCTTTTTATACAGACCTTGTCCTGACAATAACGAACACACACAAAAAAGAATTATCGAATTTGGTGCTGTCCGTCGAAAGGTATGTGCTTACATACAGCGGAGTCGCGATAATCGTAGGTAATTGAGACTGATTGTACCTCGAATTACAAAAACTAATTACACAGAATAAAAGGAAAATTCACCACAAAATTTTCAACTACAATGTAGGACAAAGTCAAATTTAATATGCAGATACTATACTATTCTGGTTCCTCTTTAATAGATACAAACGTACCCTTGGCCTTTCCACTCATTTTCAAAAAAGGTAACTCATGAGAGAACAAGAAAATGAAGACTCAAATTACAGTAAGCCTTGATTACAGAGACCCTGATTACTGCGACTCTACTGTATTTTATTCATAACATGGAGAGGGAATGGAATAATTGAACTTAATTAAATAATTTAAGTTATTGTAATATTTTGTCATTTAAAGATTCCTATGCTGCCCATTTTCATAGTTGTGTACTGTCTTGTTACAATTTAATAGTATGATTTAAGATTGCATGAAATCAAACATCTAATTTAAAAATCATGGTCAAGAGGTATATTTTGCATTACAAGCATTGACAGTTTGTTCTCGAATGAAGTTTTCGACCATTCTGATTATTGGAGAAGCAAACGCTGTGGTACTATATTCTTCATTCGTTTGTGTTTTGCAGAAAATGCCATCAATTTAAGGACTTAAAAAATACCAGAATACCTCCGTCTGGGGTGTTTCACGACTCTGATATTGAGAAGCCACGATGAAATAATATTAACGCTGAGGTACTATATTCTTCATTCGTATGTGTTTTGCAGAAAATGCCATCAATTTTGAGGACTTAAAAAATACACAGACATACCTCCGTCTGGGGTGTTTCACGACTCTGATATTGAGAAGCCACGATAAAATAATATTACTGTAACAGATAAAAACCTTTGATTTCATCTGTTTACCTTACGACGCAGTGTTGAACTTATCATT
Source organism: Teleogryllus oceanicus (assembly GCA_964035755.1). Taxonomy (NCBI): domain Eukaryota; kingdom Metazoa; phylum Arthropoda; class Insecta; order Orthoptera; family Gryllidae; genus Teleogryllus; species Teleogryllus oceanicus. The sequence continues at coordinate 59,171,226 of CAXIVR010000004.1, forward strand.
TTTATTTTGTTTTTTAATAATACGTGCCTCTTCGGACCTCTTCGCGGATCCCCGGTTGGAACCACTGCTCTCCAGTCAGGATTGTTAGATTGCCTTGCGTGAAGTGAAGTTGCAACTTATCGATTTCATGAACGGTCACGTGAACCAGATTTCACGTCAGATGCATTTCAAATTTGTGTCCACTACCTTACTAAACGATATCATTGTTTAATAAACATACCTCAATACTTGCGGAATTTACAGTTTAATACCTGCGAAATTTAAATAAAAAACCAAACCGGCTTACTCAGCATGAAACATAACAAAAAGAACATGATCTGGCCCTAGCCTCGTTACAACATGCCTTGCACGGAACTCGAACCTGCAGCTACGGTACCATGTGCGAGGCCAACATCGGCTTGGACTCTATTTAAGTCACTACAGTATTACTGATCAGGAGGTCCTAGAATTTGAGTCTCAACAGTGGTAGGATTTTCAACACTACTTAATAGCTAGAGCAAATTTCGCCTCTCTGTCTGGAGGGGAATTCTAGGGGTCGGTTGCTCTAATCGGTAGTTTTCTTCAATCAGCACCAAGCGAATGCCGGGACATTACCCCAGCAAACGGGTCACGTACCGCGCGCGGTCTTTCCTATCTCTTCCAAATCTTTCCTCTTTCTTCACTTACACTTACATGCACTACACTTTCACACACATATCGGGACACCAGACAGAAGCTTCCAGCATGGAGGGAACAGTCTGGGTGGAGAAAACCCCGCAAGCCGACGTGTCTTTCGGCGCCGGATCTCACAATCCAATAGAGGGGCAGGTCACTGCCACCTCCCGCGATACGAGCAGCATTGCATTTACGGGACTAATGATCTGAGTTAGCTGACGCGCTTGGAAACTATAATCAATCAATCAATCAATCATCGGAGGTTCGAGAAGCAGCCACTGTATGGAAGTTCCCTGGGACACCAAATGAACGTTGATCTGGGATAAATGAAATTAGACAACCACTAAAAATATTCCAAGGATTTATAACAATATATTAGGGACCAAGCTCATATATTTGTTTCAAAGAGAGATCTTTCTGTTAGAGCGTATACATAATTATTACTTAAACTTGAAATAGTATTGTCACTGGCATTCTTTAATATTTACGTAGATTCGGCAGCAGACGAATGATAAGAGTAAATAGCGGTTATATGTCATTACCGACTATTTGCAAATGATCAACTACTTCTTACAAAATCCAAGAATGACACGTAGAAGTTTATAAATTACAAAAAGTAATGGGATAAAACCATCTTCAGATACATTTACAAATATAAAACCATTGTTTTTGTAGGTCCAGAACATGTCAGATGCAAAATAGTTCTAAATAATAAACTTATTCTAAAAGTTTCTACATGTAATTACTTAAACTGGGGTGTAACATTTTTAATAGAAAGTGATCTTGATGGCAAATTCAAAATCAAAAGCGGGCAGCAAAAGTCAACAAATGCACATTCGGCACGTAGTTTTCGCATAGTTCGAACACTAACTGCGCAGTGGGTTTAGCGCGGGACAGTTGGCAGCGCTCGGAACCTTCGGCGCCGTCTTCGTAGGCGGCAGCTGCTCAGTCGCCCCCGGGCGCTGCTAGAAGCTCCTTTTACATGCAAAACAGCGCCGCTGCCCGCGTCTTTTCTCTCCGCAAGGCGCTCGTGCGTTTTGTCAAGGGTCAAGATATTCGACGTTCTGCATCGCTAACTTCCAGTTTATTTTTTTACGTCAGGGTTTGTTCTAAAAGAAGATGTGATGGTAGATGTAACTCCATCATCTACACTGATACTACTCTGATGCTGAGTTTTATTGAAGATTCGTTCCTTTTCGTCCACAATAACCAAGAATCACTGCTGCCGGTTTGCGGTTCCGGTTCCTCTTTGTGGAACTCTTTTGTACTCTGTGCTATAATATATCATACATTTCAGGAGTGAAAAAGTCACGAGTGTGTTCTTGACAAAATCATTTTATTCAGTTTTCTAGTTGAAATATTGTACTGTCATTTCGACGAAACACGAGTAGAGGGCGACTTAAACAAAATTCTCGACTGAGAAAACGCGCAGAGACGGCAAGTCGCCAAGTGAAGCAATTATATTTTGGAGCAGAGAACATTTTCTCGAAGGGTACCATCAGATAGTAGTTGAAGCGTCAGTAATTAACCTGCTTCCTAAAATTCAATAATACAAATCAATAATATTATTCCTAAATAATTATTTCCTAAATGATACAAAAGAAGAAATAATTGTTTCCAAATTACCAGTATTATTATGTTTATGAATGTATTACATTTTTCATTATATGCAATAAAGACACTGAAAAATGAGTTCCCACTTTACTTGGCATTGCATTCGAATCTGAGTAATTTTAAAAGAACAAGAAAGCGTGCAACGTCGTAGATATTGTCATATATTTCAACCGGTTCCTCATGTAGCATGTATACCAAGTAAGATATTAGAAAGTAAACTAACGAAGTACTAGTGGTCTGTAATAGCAAAAATGTTGCCGAAGAAAACATTACAAAATTGTTTTCTGTAAAGTATCACGCACAATGTTCATGGACAACGCATAAAATACTATCGTATAACATTGCAATAAATATACAAATTAATACGTAGATCATTCAATAATTACAGACAAATCGGTAATTTAATCTCTAATCAAAAATAATTAGAGACAAATTGGTATGAATAAAAACAGTTGATAGGAAAAGTTTGATAATTGTAAAACTTTAAGTTGGCATCACTGGGATGAGCCCTGATCATCTGAGTGATCAGCTGATTTTGTTCAAAACCTCAAAATTAAGTTGAACGATGGCCAGTCGACCCGAAAACTCCACATTGTTTGAACAACGTTCTGTGATTCCTTTTTTACTTCTCTGAATGTGAAAAAACAGTTAATGTATTCTCTAGAATGACTTAAGTGTATGGTGAAAGTTGTATGAACCGCAGGAATTTTTACAAGTGAGTAGAGCAGTTCAAAAGCTGACGAGACTCAGTGACTCACGACCACTATTCTGGCCGCATCAACAGGAAAAGTCATGTTGACAGTGTTTGAGGACGCTGTAGGTGCGCGTTTTGTTATCATGATGAACAGCGTACAAAAAACAGCCAATACTACTCAGATATGCTTTTGAACTAGGTGAAGCCAGCCTTAAGAGAGAAACGTCATAAATCTAAGAAGAGAAGTACCGGTAGCGGTAGTTCATCATAACTGATGTCCTGCAGGCTCGTCCGGGAGGTCCTAGTTCTAGTCCTGATGGCGGCAGAATTTTCGACACTAGCTTTTCAGCTAGGTCGAATTCAGTCGCTGTCTGGAGGAGAATTCTAGCGGCCGGCTGCTCTGATCGGTAGTTTTCCGTGGTTTCTCCGATCAACACCAGGCGAATGCCGGAGCAGTACCCTACCAAACGGGCCACGGACCGCGCATGATCTGTCCTTCCTCTTCCTTGTCCTATCCTCTCCCCTTACACACACACTTACACTAACATGCACTACACTACTACGTATTCCGGGAGACCGGTCGGGAGCTTAGAGCTTGTGCCCGGCTGGGGCGGTGCCCCGCTGGTGGGAGAGTCCTTGGTTAGGGGAAACCCCACGAGGTCGGCGCCGGATCTCGCCATCCAGCGGGGGAAGATCACCGCCATCTCCCGAGAGAGAGAAAAACATGCACTACACTAACGGGACTAATGACCAAAGCAGTTGACGCGCCCGGAAACGCGAAAAGATCAATCAATCAGAAGAGAGGTGTGATTCTCCAGCATGGCAACTCATATCCTCGCACTGCTCAACAAAGCTGTAAAACCATCGACAAAATGTGTTGGGAGGTGTTGCCTCATCTCCCATACAGCCCCGATTTAGCACCATCTGACTTCCATTTGTTTGGTCCACTGAAAGAGGTATCATATGGGGAAAAGTTCTAGAAAACGAAGTTGTCAAACAAATTGTGGGAAATTGCTTGAAACACCAGGTTAAAGAGTTCTTTGCAGCCGGTGTAAAAGAGCTGATAACCTGCTGGGACAAGTGCGTAAATGTTGGTGGGGGTTATATTGAAAAGTAGGAAAAGTTCCTGTTTTGTAAAATTAAACACTTATTTCTCCAGGCCTATTTGTCGTTTTAATTATTGAACGCCCCTCAGTCAAAATTTAAACTGGTTCATGGTTTTTAGATTTTTCCAAATTCCTGGATATCCAACAAGACGTGAAGACACCTCCCAGATTACCAGAGGCTGCATAATTTTCCTTTCAATTTCCAGCAACTTAGAAGTTCGTGGTAGTTTCTTCATTCAAAAGCGCCAATTCTCATGTTATTTGTCTAATATGCTTCTATCGAAGAAATTGCTAATAAAGTGAATTGCAAATAAATAAAACAATGAAGGATGAGGTACTGCAGAAAAGGGGGAGAAAATGATCTAATTCAGAGAAAACTTGCCAGGTACATCATAAGAGAATACCTATATCATTTTAGATAAATAATTTATTTAATTTGCTTTGGGCAATAAGCCCGATGGCAATAAGCCTTTATACTCATTATACATCTAACACCATAATATAATAATGAATACTAAAACACACACAATTCAATATACAGTACAAAATTATTCTATTTAAGGCATGCCTACTAAATGCAGAGGTCCTTCACAGACTACTGGTCCTATCGCTTGCAGTATTATTAGAATTCAATCTTAACCTAAAATGTTGATATTTGTGGGAAAAGTCTCCATTAGTGCTGCAGGTAAGCTATTCCATGACTCGATAGTCCTATTTCCAACAGAGTATTTTCCAACATGAGTTCTATGTTTCCTTTGACCTATTTTTCTAATATGATCGTAACTTGCTAAGTAGACGGGGTCACACCCTTTCGGGTTCACACACATTTTTTCCTGAATTTCTCTCCATGCTGGATTTTTCCCTAACGCTTTGTAAAATATACACATATTAGATCAAAAAAGAAACCTAGACATCACAGATGAATTAAATATCATGAAACTAACATAAAAAACACACTCTCAAGAAGAATTAGCACGATCAATTAATGAAAAAGTTGGAATATAAATGCCGAAAACCTCCTATAACTACAACTTAAGAAGCAAATGAGTAGGGAAGAGCCAATAAGATGATGGAAGAACACACTTGAAGACAGAACGTGCAATTAGGCTAAACCGGTGTCACTGTTGCTGCAGCTAATGATGAAGCTGAATCTATACAGTACACTTTAAATGTTGAATTGTGTGATTATTCACAATTTCGAACGTCACTCAATGCAGTAAACCCTATGCGCCCTTGATACCGCGGCGTGTGAAGTGTTTCGTGTGATAGACGTTTCCCCGAAAACCTCGCGTGTCGTTTGTTTCAAATAAAGAACACCTGCCATCTCCGCAATGACAGCGGCCTCGGTAACATGCGGGCTTCCAACACGTCACTGCGACACCTGCAGATGTCTGTATTGTCACATGGGGAAACCCATGACGTGCGAGGACGAGAGGGGCTCTGAGATATCGCTGTATTTGCAATGACCCGCGGCATCCTTCATGAACATTCTTGGAACGCATTTGCACTTCAAAAGAATGTTCGTGCGTTATCGATTGAAGCTCGTTAATAAAATACAAGAAAAACTGTATATTACGCTTTGAGATTTATATACTCTTGTTGAAAATGTTTTAATACTTTAACTCGTATGAACACATTATATTGTTATTTCAGAAGAAGAATATTTCCTTCAATTAGATTACTTGCAGGATTAAGAGTACTATGTAAATATATTTGAAAATTGTTTTCTTTTTTACAGGTAATAAAGACTATATGCAGAAATAATTTTGGTTTGAATTTGCGACCGTTATAAAAGAAATGATTAATAATGTATCTCTTATCTTAGGAAATAATTGTCTAGAAAGCGATATTTACTGAAGTTACCCTAAGGCTAAGCGGTAACATCCATGGTGAAACATGTCCGGCAAAGATTTTCAAATTCTCACCATTTAAACAAAAAAGAAAGCTCGAAGAGTAGCAATTGTGCCCAAGTTAGCTGTAACATTAATATACACTGGATCCCTGAATTCTGTATAATATAATATGAACCGTGGAACATTGAATTAAGGACAGGCTGGCAAATGATGTTTATACGTATGTCAGTCATTAAATTAGTCGCAGGGGGGTGGAGGCATTAATAATGAACTCAACTTCTGAAATTAATTGATTTCACTTTGTCTTTGAAAGCCAGCAGTAAAGATTTGGTTTTCGGTAAAACTGCGTCCGTTCCTCCTCCCGTCCAGGAGAGCGTTGACCCGTCCCGTCCGAGCACAACGACGACGGAACAAGACGACGATGAGGACAACGACGACGATGAGGACAACGACGACGATGAGGACAAAGATAAGCGAAGACAAAAGACGAGAAGGACGACGATGCCAAGAACGTTGCAAAGAATGATGAAAACGACGAGAACGATGACGAGATCGAGAACGACGGAGCAACGGGGGGCGGGGAAGAGTCTGACGATGGGGACGAGGACGAAAATGACGACGCCTACGAGCAGGAAGAAACGCACGGTGTCCAACATTGTCAGGATGACGTCGACGTCAAATTGCGACGCGAATGTACAACGCGAATGACGGAGTGGACGAGGACGACGAGTGTACCGGCGCGGAGCGCGGCAAATTGCATTGACATTCCCCGATTTGCATGGGATATGTTCGGAATCCACGTTAATTAGCTCCGGCTAGACCCCGCGTGAGGGGGGGGGGAGACCGCGAGCGGCGAGCCGTCCACGGCAGCCGGCGGAATGAGCACTGCGTTCCGAATTCTTTGTAAATCAGAACACGAAAAGTTAGTGGGGAGAATTTTTAGCCCTGCCAACGATGCATGTCTGAAGCATCACGCGCCTTGAAATGTTTTGTTAACATTTTAGCGCATAGCATGCGTAACATATCGTTGTCTTCTCTGCTAGGACACAAGATTTCTCCACAATAATGTTTTGAAAATGGTCATTTTTTTAGTAGCACTCATTAGCGCTCATGATCATATGTTTGAACATACATGTAATGCGGCGTCATGAATGCAGATATTATTGTGAAAATATTTTGTTGATATTTACTGCCAAACCTTGATGATTTCATAATGGTCGGAAATCTATGATAGAAAATAATGTATTATTGAACAAAACGAGAGCATCATGAACAATATTTAGAGATACAAAGACCATATGGAATGAGTAGCAGATTTTGAAATGCTGAATATCTGACCCTAGATTTTTTAATGAGTTAATGAGTTTCGGTCACACAAAATAGTATCAGGTAATATGGTTTATATTTATAATGAATGGCATACATAAACAATGTTAAGAAAGATGTAAATATCATACTTTCATCCGCATAGTGTGCTTTTCTTCGACATAAACTTCCCATCACGGGTAATGCAACACTTCAATTCAGCGGTACGTATTAAAATGTTGCACTTTCCTTAGCTCTAAATTAGTGTGTTCCGATTTTCGTGCCAGTGAGTGTTTATTCTAACAAAACAAAATCTTACGACAGGCTTGGAAATCTACACTCACGAACAGGTGAATGAATTCAAAAGCAATGATTCCATTTTGAAAATTCATCCTAAAGCTAACTTCACAAATCATAGACCTCAACAGATTTAACACTGGTTTCTCCCCAGCAGCTCTGTGTACCGCGGAGAGAGACGCGCCTGCGCGGGGTCGGAGTCCATCGCCAGGACGCGCGCCGACGTTCCGCTGTTTGAACGGAGCCGCCCGATGAGCCGCACTGTATTGACGGAAGCAGCAATCTGAGCGCGCGGCCGCGGAAAGCGCACGAGTGCGAGGGCCGGATGACGCTCCCAGCAGACGCACATGACGCTCCGCCAGGGTCGCGGGGGGTTTAGTATGAAGGTAAACGCGAAGCGGCGAATGAGGTGCGGTCGGTGTGGGTAGGTAGTCGGGGGGCAGGTTGGGTGCGGGCGGGGGGGAGGCGGCGGGGGGCGTGGGATACATGCGGTGGACACGGGCAATGGGACACGGGCAGGGGACACGGGCGGGGGACACGAGGGGAGGCAAGAGATGGGCGAAGACTGAGAGCGACGGCCAGAGGCGCGGATAAAGGTTGGGGGCGGGTAGGGTAGGAGTGACGGCGCGGCGCGGGCGGCTGCCGGTAGCTGCAATGTAGTGACATTGTTTTCACAGGGCGCCGCCTCCGCCTCCGGCAGCGCGTCGGGCAGATACAATCGGCGCTGATTGCCTCGGGCGGCGCTGCCCGCCCACCCGTGGGCTGCCCAGGGGTGGATGCTGTGCGCTCCGAGCCTGCCTGCCGCGCTGCACGACAATCCCCGGAGGTTCGCTCGCTGCTTAATTGCAACTCCCTTACATATTTACAAATGGAACTCCTACACTTTGAATATTAGAATATTGAACATGCATAATATTTAGCTCCAGTGTAAACTTTCAGCGTCGAAAATAATAACTTGGATACTAATTAATTATTCTGAGTGGTATATGTAATAGTGTTCTAAAGATGTTATTGGATGCCTCTTGATTAATAACCAGGAAATTGTTATGATAGATTGTAATATATCAAAACAAGTCATTGATTTTAATATGCTAATATGTACTGTATATGAAAAAAGGATTTGTGAAAGACTGCATTCATCACTAGTTCCATCCTTACTAGGCTAGACCACTGATCGAGATGCCGACCCGCACGTCCAACACCACTCTCGTGAAGAACAGCACTGCAAGCCTGGCAGGGTCGAAGGCGCCAATGGAGGTTCGCGGGGCGCGAGCGAAGCGCTGAAGTGGTTGCGAAGCGAAGCCCGCGAAACAGCCGCCTCAACTTCGCCGACGCCCCTTCTGGGAAGTTCGACACCCCGCGGCTCACCCCCGCCGGCGAAGGCGGCGGGTGTTACAGCGCGAGGAGGCGGCATGGCCAAGGCGGATCGAAAGCAACAGTAGTGCGTTGGACGATGCTGCTAAATAAAACTTGGATTGTATCGGAAGTGATTTTGGAGAATCTTGTAGCTCGGTTGTAATTTTATCTTCTTACTCTTCTTACTCTTTTTCTTACTCTTCTTCTTACTCTTCTTGTTACTCTTCTTGTTACTCTTCTTGTTATTCTTGTTATTCTTCTTCTTGTTCTTCTTCTTCTTCTTGTTCTTCTTCTTCTTGTTATTCTTTTTTTTCTTCTTGTTCTTCTTCTTCTTCTTGTTATTCTTGGTCTTCTTCTTCTTCTTCTTGTTATTCTTGTTATTCTTCTTCTTCTTCTTTTCTTCTTCTTCTTATTATTATTATTATTATTATTATTACTTGTGAGAACCCGTCAAAATTCAACGGTGAGATCTGAGATAGATGTAAAATACTGTGCCCAGACTAATGTTCACAATATCTTCAGGGTATAACGAAGATATTCTATGATGTGGAGTTCCCAAAAGTTTCAACACGTATGACCAATAACCAGCTGGCAATGCAATATCGGCACCAAATTACACAAAAGAAAGAGCATTATTATACTGACAGATATTATTTCTAAAGTTTTTTTATGTGTCATCATCTCCTATAAACAACTGTTTGATTTCTTCTGACATATTGCTCGAAGGTAAACTTATTTTCCCGCTTAAGCAACACAGAGTAAACTCGTTTGCAGAATTTCTCTCAAATGCGAAGTACAAAGCAGAATAAAACTGACATTTCATAGTCAACGATCCAGCAGAAAACGAAATGACCTCACTATCACGATACCTACGCTGACTTTCTCTTTCCCTGTGCGCAGTCAATGTACAACGTTGCTGTCTTTTGGGGCGCGTGGGCAACGATTCGGAATTCGACATAACCTGTAAACAACTTCACTACTTCAGTACAACCGAACAAAATCCATCGTCCGAATGTTCTCTACAAAATACACCACAAAAGCAAATACATGCAAACTGTCAACCCCACAATTCAATTATTACACTGACACAAAACCTTGACGAATGGTAAACAAATCTCAACAATCAAAACAAAAATCAAGCAGGCCTCCATGAAGCAGTGGGGACTCACATCTATCCACTCATATATATCAATTTTGAAATAGCCACCCTTTGAAGAAAACAATTGACTATTGATAAGGGTATGTAAGAATGATTTAATTAATTGACACCGTAAATGTTGGTGAATCAATACAAACAATATCTGATAACACATCTAGGAATCACATTCTTTGAAAGGAAAACATAGTACAATCGTCTCAGTAGAAGCTCTAAACGAAGCCATGGCATAATACCTTACTTTTTTTAAAAATATTGATTATTATCTTCATTTATCAGTTAAACCGGGCAAAAGGAATCTGTCATTTGGTCTCTGAGAACCAGATTTTGCTCTTATGAAAAGGGAATTCACCCTTTCCCACTCGAACTCACTGTAAAAACTTTCAAACAACGTGACAAGTCTGAAGTCTTTTGTCCAACAGTTTGCAATTTTAATGGTAGTTCCAAATTTATCAAATTCTTTTTAAATGTTTTCGACATCACTCCTTCCGATGAGATCACCTAGGCATATATGAGAAATTTCTCCAACCGCCATATCTGTTTCAAGTGAATTTGAAGCTCCTAATCCTTCCTGATCTTCTCTAATTCAGTTTTCCAAATGTTACGGGTCAAAGGAACTGCAATATCAATTATAGAGTTTACTTTATTGGTTTTATCAATGAGGAGGATATCAGGCCTATTATAATCCACTGTTTTGTCCGTGATAACAGATCGATCCCAGTACATCTCTTGGCTCTTTGTTTTCAATACAGGTGCTGGACAATATTTGTAATACGGCGTAGAAGAGACAAGCGACCCGTTTTTAACAGCGAGTTCTTGATGTATCAATTTTGCGAGTTGGTTGTGTCTTCCAAGATAGGCGTTGCCTGATAATGCCGCACAACCCGTCATAACGTGCTGAATACTATTATTATTATTATTATTATTATTATTATTATTATTATTATTATTATTATTATTATTATTATTATTATTATTATTATTATTATTATTATTATTATTATTATTATTATTATTATTATATAAAGACGGCGGTTTATTCGCTTTTATAAGAATCCATGCACATAAAAGCCAGTATGTGTATTATTGCTGGATAGGGAATTGACTATCAGAGATGCATTGAAGAGATTTAAGTCGAAAAACATTAAAGTTCGCAGATTATGATCTATTTCGATTCCCAGCCCGACATTCAATCCGCAAAACACATTGCGTTGCATTGCAATTTACCATCGTGCATAACTCGTGCGTCTTATACTTTTTTTTAAAAAAAAATTTCAGTTAAATTTCTAGATTAATTTAGGGTTACTTTTGTTGTAATATGTTAGGTATATTGGAGGTAACGTTTGGGGTAACTTTTGAGATAACTTTTGGCGACAATCTGGAAGAACATGAGGGAACATTTTGGGAACATGTGGTAAAACAAGTAGGAGATCATATGGGGATGGTACATGAGGGGGTACGTGCCAGAAAATATGAATATGAGAGAAATCATGTGAACAGACGAGGAAAATGCGACAGTAGTATGGCGAGCAATATGCAGAGATACATGCGAGGCTCAGGTGGAGCGACGAATTGACCGAAAATTTAACTCTTCCGGTTTCTCCTTACACCACAGCAGGGTAGTTTAAAACATATAAAATAGAAATCTACGTAACATTATATTGGCATGTTAATAATTCCGACATGGCCGGCTTACAATCCTTTTAAGCCTGTATTTGGGGTACAGTATGGAATATTTTCACTCTTAGAACAATTTCAAAGTAAGAATGTTTGCACGGGTTTGGCTATTTTATATTATTTGAACCTGGCTGAAGTAGAGGGATATTAAATCACGTATCTTCCAGCAGAACACCCAACCAATACGCACTCCGGATACGCATTAATTGGTTGGATTGACTAGTGATTCCAGGTGCGCCAACTGCTAAGGTCGTTAGTTCCTTAAGTGCAGTGCATGGTTTTAGCGCGGGAGGTGGCAGTGATTTTCCCCGCTAAATGTAGAGTTGTAGGCTTCCGCGGGCGGAGTCGTTGAATTCTTGGCTGTCCGGGATTAGCCGCGTCATCTAATCGCGTCGGCTAATCCCTGACAGCCAAGAATCCCCCGCTGAATGGCGAGATTCAGCGCAAACCTACCGTCGGCTTACGGAGATTACCCCAACCAGGTACCTTCCACGAATGGCGCATTGCCACAGGTGAGAAAAGCTCTAAGCTTCTGACTGGTCTTCGCGCATGTGTGGTAGTGTAGTGATCGTAGGTGTGTGTGTAAATAAGGGGTGAGGATAAGACAAGCTGCAGCTGCTGCCTCTGACCGGGAGGTCCTAGGTTCGAGTCCTGACGGTCGCAGAATTTTCGACACTAGCTTTTCAGCAAGGTCGAATTCAGTCGCTGCTGGTCAAGAATTCTAGCGGCCGGCTGCTCTGATCGGTAGTTTTCCGTGGTTTCTCCGATCACACCAGGTGAATGCCAGAGCCGAATGGAGCCCTAATAAACGGGCCACGGACCGCACGCGATCTTTCCTTCCTCTTCCTTGTCCTATCCTCTCCCCTTACATACACACATACACTTACACTAACATGCACTACACTACCACATATTCCGGGAGACCGGTCGGGAGCTTAGAGCTTGTCCCGGCTGGGGCGGTCCCCCGCTGGTGGGAGAGTCCTGGTTTGGGGGAAACCCCACTAGCCGACGGTAATTCGGCACCGGATCTCGCCATCCATCGGGGGAAGATCACCGCCATTGGCCGAGAAAAATATGCACTACACTTGCGGGATTAATGACCAAAACTGTTGACGCGTCCGGAAATACGAAAAATTAATCAATCGATAAGACAAGGATGGGGAAGGAAAGATCGTGCGTGGTCCGTGGCCCTTTTGTTAGGTTGCAGTTCCGCATGAAGCATCATAGAACTGCATCTAGAGAGACTTTTTAAAGTAGTCAGATATAATATGCTCTGCACTTTAGTTGCAATACTGAAATACAAAGTTGTTTTTCTAAAGAAATATTTTCAAAACGTAAAGCACAATTCACAATTTCATCATGTGACATTTATTACGTAAACAAGGCAAACAGTCGCTAACTCTAATGGAATAACACACTCAATTCAATCCAATAAAGTAGTCTGCGAGAATTTGAACCCAGGTTGTGATTGTTTGGGAGATAGCGACTTTAAGTGTCCCTACTTCTCCTGTTCATACTCTGTGACATCTTCATTTGGTCCCCCCTCTTGATTGCTTCCTTAAGCGAAATATTCTGAGGGACGTTAGTGAGAGTTGCTGTACGATGAGAAGAGATGAATCCATTTTAAGAGGTTCATAGTTAAATGAAACGGTCTCTTCACCATCACAGAAAAAACCATACTTTGTTTAAAAATTTCTTTATGTTCGTTCAGAGTAGTTTTTTCTAAATTATTGTTCGTAGTTCGTAAATAATACCCAAAACTATCGAACTCGAATGAACAATTTCGATTCGATTTTCTGAGAGTAATTTTTGAAAAGAGGAATGAAGTCACAGCCTTAATTTTTTCTATGATTTTACACATTTTGGTGTAGTTACTTTACAAAAAGCCAATGATAAATAGCATACCACTTAAAAATTACACCGTCCGAAAAATGAGAATTTTTTACTTTTCCCAAATTTCAATTGTAATATCTCTGTTGGGGAACTAGACAAATTTTTGAAATTTGCACACAAGAACTCGCTAAGATATAAAATTGTAGGATAAAATTTAACTTTGATATTTAACTCTACATTGGTTTAATAAACTACGTCATTACTTCGTAAAAATGCACGTCAAAATACTTCGTTTCCACATCGGGGAGAAGTGAAGTAATCATATTGTTTTCCAGTAATTTTGAACTCAATCTCCAGTACTTTACAATATTATTTTATTGTAAATAACCATACAACTTGTGCAATATATAATTTTGAATGTTACTTCAATTACATTTAAACACATTTATAAATGCAAGTAAGGTCATTTTGATGTTAGAATCTAAACCAACTAGTACACAAATGATTTACAAATTACAAACGGTTAAAATTTTACCTCCAGTTAATATTGTTTCTGCACTACACGAAAGTTCCTTTACCTCAAACGGACGAGAATAGACATATTCCAGTTATACTGTAAGAAATTTCGTCTGTTCGTTCCAAGTAGATGACGGATGTTGCATCCAGAGACAATAACACATTTACTGTACACTCTAGATGAAAAAAAATGGCACGCAGTGACTTATGAAGTTGTGTAAGTGAATGTTGTGTATCAGTGAAATATAGACCTTTAGGCCTTCTTTGACTGATTAATTTTGTGTTTCTGGGCGCGTCAGCTATGGCCAATAACCCCAAAAGTAAAGTGCACTTTCGTATTCCGAGTGGCGGAGTTCCTCCCTTGCTGGAAACAGACTACGCGTCGTTTTGCAGTTTTTCCCCTCTAGGTATCTTCGCCAGCGGGATACCTCCCAGCCGGGCCAAGCTCCAAGTTCAAAACATGTGTAGTAGTGAAGTGCATGTTAGTGTGTGTGATTGTTTGCATGTGTGTGTGTAAAGGAAGACAACAGGACAAAAATGAGAAAGGCAAGATCACATGCGCTCCGTGACCAATTTGTTAAGGTACTACCCGGGCATTCGCCCAGTTTTTATCAGAGAAACCAGGGAAAAATACCGATCAGGCCGAGAAGCCGGCTACTAGAATTCTCCTCTAGACACTAGATGAAATCGAGTTGCCAGTATCTCAAGTATTGCGTTTTCAATGAAAACTACGTTACATAAACCTTCTTATTAGATAAAACAAAAATATGTTCATGTGAACTTTCCTGTGATGCACTCTCGATATTTATCTTTGCTTGCATGCCGTTTCTCGGAATTTATGTGAACGTTTTTTTTTTGTTTTGTTTTGTTTTCTACCTGGTTACTACCGAAACTCAAATCTTTTCAGTTATTTATCACACGTTCAAGAAAAGAAACGTAAATTTGATCCGTTTTGCTTGGAGCTAGTATAAATTAATGTCATGGTAAAATAAGTGTTATGTCAACGAAATTGACAAAGCAAATGATTGAAAATAACTACTGCATGTCTCGGTACTTGCAGTTGAAAGATTTTGCAAATACTTAACAGGAACGTGTTTGTACTCCAAGAAGACCTCGGTACAGCCTCTCATTGTAGAACCAACTAATAGAGGCATTTTGCGTTTGATGTCAAGGCCACCTATTCAACTCTTGCGTGCTAATACTTGCTTGTAATCAACGACAATTGAGGTACTCAAGCAAGAATGGGAACAGAACGTCTACAGCTGAACAATTTAGCACAACTGAAGGTCGCCCGAACTGGGGGTTTACTATTATTTGCGTGTTCGTAATTAGAGGCCGAGAATATTCAGTAGTGGTTAAGAGGGGAAGTTAAATACAACACATTAAATACACACATCTTAAACTATACGCAATAAGTTTCCTCCCGAAGAAAAGTTTACTTTTAGAAAAAATTTTAAACGATGAGTAGTAATACGTAAGACATAAAAATGCGCAAATGAGTTTGACACGAAATCACATACCACATTGAATCGACAAAAATAGAGAATGATCTGTCAACTCACTAGCCTCAGAAACATACTACCCACTCATAACTTCCCTATTTTAGCAACGCCGAGTCGCAGGCTTCCGTTGTTCCAGAACCAGGTCCCAAACCCACTTCCGTAAATTATGAAGGATGTTTATTTCTTCCGACGAAAACGTATGGTCTGTTCCCGCAGAACTTCAAGGCACGAGTTTAAGGCATTAAAGTTCCAGGGCGGAATGAAAAGGAACGTCTTATCTAATATTAAAACGGACGAGGCGGAGGCGCTCGGCGGGTGGGCGGTCGGATGGTGAGGTGGTGGGGAGGCGCGGCGGGGCTGGGAGGAACGGGAGGGGAGGGAACGGGGCGGGTCAGGGAAGAGCGGGTGGGCGAGGTGCGTTGGGGCTGGCGTGGTGAAGGGGGATGGGGTTGGTTGAGGGTGGGCGGGGCCAGACTGAGTTGGGAAGGTCTGTGTGGGCCGTGGCGGAGGGAGGCGGGCGGAGCAGGACGGAACGGGTCGGGGTTGGGCAGGGTGGGACTGGGCGGCGGGGGCGGGCGGGGGTTGTGCGGTCCCTTGTTCTGACGAGTCAATATTTCCAACAAACCCCTCGTCAGCGCGCTAGGGGACCTCTATCCGTCTCTGGGCGGGCGCCGCCGCTGTTGCTGTTGCGCTTGTGACGGACGCCGCTGGGGGCAGCACCAGCTGCACGAGACAGCTGCCCTGCAGGTGCTGGCGTGTGCTTCGTCTGCCAGCTTCGCGTCCTTCGCTGGGAGCATGCTGCTACCGGGGCACGAAGTTTGGAAGCATCTTCAGTTGGATTGGCGGATACAATGTGGAGGCATTGGTGCCGTGCATGTTTAGAACGCTTACCTTCTAATAATATTTATTACGATTCTAATTAAAGTTGTTCATAGTTGGCTGATTGTCAGGATTATTTGAATTAGAAGTCTAGTTTTAATTTGTGTGGATGTTACTGTGTCTATTACTGACTTCTGAGCTCCCATGAAAAGGAATTCTAGCACCTATAGAGTTTCAGGTTATATTCTTAACATTTTGAGCACTTCCCACTAAAACAAACTTGCATGAATAAAATATCGTGTGTTCAGTTAAAATATTTTCATGGATTTTACTTGAAGCAAAGAATGCTTCATTAACGAATACTTGAAATCACGTTCCTAGGCGTTGCCATTCCTAAAATCGCATCGCCCCGATGCGCCGTGAGACTGAATTTCGTGCTTGCTCTCTCCCGGTATCACATGAACCACCGGAGGGCGAAGAGAACACAGCGAAACTCAGCTAACCACGTCGATAACGAAGTTTACTTGTACCAATATTCAGTTATGAGCAAAAGCGCTCCGCAATTGCGACTTACTAATGAGATCTAAAAGCGTTTCCGTGAATACATCAGTGCAGCGGGAAATATTCCATTCGCAGCATTCGGGCGGTTTGGCAGTAGGCGCAGCAAACAACAAACCACGTAGAAGGGACCACTTAACTTCTGACAATGAATCAGGAAAAACTTAAAAATCAAGGTAGTTCTGAAAACTAACAGCTCGCCCTTAACACTACTTTTGTTATTCTCTTCGGTTGCAAGCAAAATTTGCTTGTTTAAAGGGTCTGCAATTGACAATTTTTGAATTATATTCAGTTCACTATCCTAATCAAAATTAATATGTTAAATATTTCACCTTTACTTTGTTTAATGTTAATAACAAAAATATCAAATTTACATATATTTTCTTTATAAATTTATATTCTGATTTGTGAATATATTTTTGAAGTTCCTAGCTTTGTGAAGTTTTTTTTAACATTCAATACATATTGATTTAGTTTTCCGTAATACATACAATGTACAGAATGCTCGATTTGAAACAGAAATATAAATACAATTTCATCGTCATATCGTCCATTTCAGCGTCGTAGTTGTTAAACTAATTATTCATGGCGCGCGCAACGAATTCGTTTGTGTGTGCATGTGTGTCTAAGGTACACGTTAATGAATATAATTCCATCCTGATATTTGTTGCTCTTGAGAACTTGTAATAATTCAAAATGAAAATACAAAAAGGTTTAAACTTTTAAAATGGTACGTGACAGCGATAGTGTTTTGGCAAGGTTAGTCAAAATAATGACATAACGAGCTTGCCAAACTTGAACACTAACTTTCTGATTTTTCTGACACTGATTGTCACATACCGGAATGCAATTATCCTCACATGCTACCGCAGGTGAGGGAGTACTGCGCTAGTCAAATAGGATCAAAGTGAAATTAAGATCCAATTTATTTTAAATAATATTCCACGAAACAATTACTACTTATAAAAGAAGTTCAAACTGAAAAGCATAATAGAATATCACATGCAATGCACACAATGGAACGAAACATTTTTCTAGAATGATTCTCAATGATTAATTAAGTGTTAATACTTGGTTCGAAAACGTCTCTGTGATTGGTCATAATGAAATCTGTATCGTAATGAGTATTATTGAGCTACTGGTTGCAGCCATCAAATGACAGCAATATTTAATGGGAGTAGAAACACTATTTTATGACAGTTTTGTAGAATCGGTTACTTGGCAAATGCAGGTGTTCGATGCACACATTGATAGACCATTGATGTTTGGTGAAGTAGTCTATTCAAAGTAAAAATACAAACAACCAACAGTCTTGCATGTATTATATTGACGAGCAGTGAATACGTGGCGCTGTCGCGCGGAACAAATGTACGAATAGTGATCTTAGGATCCG
Organism: Teleogryllus oceanicus; assembly: GCA_964035755.1. Taxonomy (NCBI): domain Eukaryota; kingdom Metazoa; phylum Arthropoda; class Insecta; order Orthoptera; family Gryllidae; genus Teleogryllus; species Teleogryllus oceanicus. The sequence goes on from CAXIVR010000004.1 coordinate 59,189,559, forward strand.
AGCGTTGTTGATGAATTCTGATGCCCATATTGGCCACTACGCACCCGATGTGAGTGTTCTAATCAAACTTACGTGCTCACTCGTAATTATTTCAAGAGAGTTTATTCTGAATAAAGTGGTGATACATTTTCACAATGATACGAGTTGCAGACTTCTAAGCAACCAATTCAGTTTCCAACTACTATCTTTTCGCCAACCCTCTAGATATGGGTGTATGTATCGCAACATAAGCGCCACATGGCCAACACTAAACCCCTCTAAATGTAACAAGGTTCAAACGTTGCCAAGGTCTTTCGAGCAACCAGCCGCACGAGACAATTCTCGGCCGCAAACGTCTTACGAGCCACGACTATGTTAGAAGTGGAGGCCAGGGTTAAGATTCCCCAGGTTATAAAATGGCTGTGGGATTATATCATTGAGAGCAGGAAGGGTCGACTAATATCCAAGAGGTTAAAGCGGACGTGTAACGTCCAATGACGCCGTCTCCCCTTTCGGAGAAGTAAACGCAGGGAGGTCCGAAGTTGCCTGCCTTCGAAGTTGGCATTTCCGCCCCTCGCCCGAGCTCGCTGCCCAGCCTCGCCCGCGCGCAATATCGACCACAGAGCGCGCGCCGCGTTGCTAACGAGTTGCCTGGAGACGCGGTGCGTTGGACAGGAAGGTTCCAAAGGCAGAACTGTCGCGGAACACCGCAAAAAAGATAACGCGTAGCGGATATCCATTCAAGATTCATACAAACTTTAAATACAACTAGTTTTATTGGTCCGTAATGATCAATTCTGGCAGAGACATATTTTAGACGCATGCAAGATGAATGTACGTTAATGTTTGAATAGTATTTTGAGTATAAAATTATACTTCTGACATGTGATTTTAAATTAAATGACGCAAGTATTACAATATAATTTATGCATAATGAAGCATCAGTATTATATAGGGAGTGTTAACAACTATTGGCCACACCCATAACATCTGATCGGTTACCGATATCGAAATACAATTTTCGCTCAACAATGCGGAATCATGGGACAAGTAATGTACCGTAGAGATAAAGTACGAAATATTTTTTTTATTTTCGAGAAATTTAATAATCTTTGATTTTTAAATAAAACCATGTTTTTTCTCACTAGCAATAAATAGATCATAAAAACAAGAATGCTATGATGTAACATATGTTAATGTTTTGATAGTATTTTGAGTCTAAAATTATACTTTCTAATATGTGATTTTAAATTATATGTTCGAGATATCCTGTTGCAACCCTTGCAACTGTCGCGTTTGGGGAAGGTCGCCATCGCGGCGCCGGCACTTTTGCGGGGAGAGGTCGCGAAAGCCACCTTCCCGTATCTCTACAGAGAACGGATCTGGGCTCCTCCCCACGCTACGATTTACGATTATGGGCACGAGGTGTCTGCAGTTGCTACGCGTCGCAACCCGAGGGTACACGCAGCTGTGCGCTCCGCTCCAATACGCCTCCGACGTCGCTCCTACCTGTGACCACCCCGCCCCGCTGTCGCCCCTCATCCCACACCTCTGTCGGTCCTCCACTCACTTCATCGTCTGCCCCGCCCCATCATCTCTCACCCCCATGCCTTTACGTCCACCTTCATCTCCTCCACAACTGTTTCGTCACCTCCGCCTCCTCTCACATTCTCCTCCGTCCATATGCGCCTCCGGCTTTACATGTCCCCGCCTACACCCGGCCAGGCGCGCGCTAACTCAGTGCATCAACTGATGCATCATCAGTGCAGCAACTGATGTCACTGCAGGGTCTCCGACCGGGAGATCCTAGGTTCGAATTCCGCCAGTGGCAAGATTTTCGACACAAACTTGTCATCTAGGTCGAATTTAGTCGCTGTCGGGAGGAGAATTCTAGAGGCCGGCTGCTCGGTAGAGGCTCGGCTGATCGGTAGTGGTTTCTGCGATAAATACCAGGCGAATGCCGGAGAAGTATCCTAACAAACTGGCTATGGACCGCGCGCGATCTTTCCTTGTACTTCCTTTGTTCTATCCTCATCCCTTACACACTTACACTATCATGCACTACATTACCACACAACCGGTAGATCGGTTGGGAGCTTAGAGCTTGGCCGGTGGGGCGCCGTTGGTGGGAGGTACCTGGTGAGAGAAAACTCCGCTAACCAACGTTAGCGGAGATCACCGCCATCTCCCGAGGAGAAACATACACTACACTTACGGGATTAGTGACCTCGTTAGACGACGCGCCCGGAATCCGTAACAACCGACCCTTAACAGGCGGTAATGTCCTTCACCTCCGTTCTCGCGCCCTTTCCCCCTTCAGCCACGCCCTCGTGCTACCTTCCTCACCCCCTTCCGCCCCAGCGACGTGCCTGCGAACTGGCTACCGGTCGCAAGACCAGCGAGCGTCTATTTACGAGTGCCGTATCCGCGTGATGGAAGCGAGGATGTAAGGCCGGCGCGTACACGGTAGCGCAGGTGAGGACACCATTAATTACCACAGTAAATATCCCAGCCTGAGTTATTCATTACGCAGTACAACGCTCTCGCGACACGGGGAGTGGAGTGCAAGGGAGGAGGTGGCAGAGGTGGAAACGGCGGCGACTTTTGCCAGTGACGGTGACGAGTGACGACTGAACAGTGCTTTCCTTACTGGCATCGACGATGATGAAGATGGAAATGAAGACGACGGCCGCGTTCTATGGCACTAATTAATGCCATTTCCCTTGGTGGAAGAATCGAGGGCTAGACAAATGGGGTCCAGGGTGGGGGTGAGGATTGAAGAGGGGTAGGTGAAGAAGGGTAGGTGAAGAGGGGCGAGGCGGGGCGGGGCGGGACGGGACGGTGCGGGACGGGGAGGGGCGGGAGGGACGGACGGACGGGAGGGGGACGGGGCGGAAGGGCGGGCGGGACGGGGGGACGGGCGGACGGGCGGGACGGGACGGGACGGGACGGGACGGGCGGACGGGACCGGGACGGGGCCGGGCCGGGCGGGGAGGGACGGGTCGAAGCGGGTGGGACGTGGCGGAGACGAGAGGGGAGAGCCGAGTGCGCTGACGTCGTCGTAATCTAATGAGGCGGCTACACGTCGCGTCGGCGCGACGGGGCGTTGCGTCGGCTCATTACGTCCCGCGGCCTTAAGAGCGACCCAACCACCCGCCTGCTGTGCCGCGCGCCTTCAATTGAAAGCTTTTTTTCTCCCTCTTTTTCCAGGCAAATACATTATATTTCAACAACTCTATTGCACTTGTTGAATGGTATTACGTTCACTGAAGGTCTTTCGTTTTCCTGATATTTGGAGGCCCTTTCAACAAATCCTCCAGCCCCGTTCCGAGAGACGTTCTATGCCAAGTAATCGGCGTACTTATCTGGGACGTAATCTTTCAGGATACAAATTTATGACAAAATATTTTGTTTTGGTTTCTATTTCGTTTTAATTTGCACTGATCACAAATTATGATTTATGAACAATATTTACTCTACAAATAACAAACACACACTCGCACCTTCAAGGTCTCGGGCACAGTTATTTTACTCAACCTTGCCCTTTTCTGCTATTTCGATAAAGATGAATAATCATTACGTAACATAATATTCGACATCCATAGACAAAAAGGATATGAACGAATTAGGTGTTAATGATGTTGAATGTTAAATATTGATTGCAAAATATAGCATTGCAGATAAATGCGCTTAGGGATAAGATAACTTCAATACGTTTCTTGATGAAAATTAAGTAATTTCTCCTGAAAATGTTTAAGATTTCGTGACAGATCTGAGCAATTCAAGCTAACGTCATGGCGTTCCCCCGATCTATTTTGCGGTCATTTGATTCAGAGACGCGCAACTAGATTTGTATTCATGCCAGTCTTGGTTTAAAATAAAACATCCATAAGTAGAATATTGTATGTATCAATAATGCCAAAAGGGATGTTTTTTTTTGTGATACTTCTTGTCCACAGAAGAAAACGTCACATAAGTTATCTTCGGAAAATATACTAGTCAAAATGTGATTATTAATTTATTAATATCTTCATTATTCCAGCCAAACTTGATTATTAATCAGTCAAAAGAACATTCGGAGTCATAGATACTTCTGTCATGAACAAAATCCGCTGGCATATAATTGTTTACATGGGCATATACTTTTTTGATTTATTTTTTCTTCATGGCATCATTGGAAAAAGGAAATGAAATGCTTTTATTACACGTACGACTTAAGCAATATGAGATTTTAAGTAATGAATCAAATATAATTTAGTTTTAATGGCTTTTAGCTTCAAATACAATTTTATTACAGTTTTCTTCATAATATATTTTTCCTATTTAATGTTTATAATATGCATAGTTAACAATTTATTCCGTTTAAAAGTACTGAGAAACTAATTAATTTTTTCTCAATTAATACATTATGATTTCCCACAAACAACTAAAATTGTAGACAAAATCTGACTCATCTATGAATAAATTTAATGTATAATATGATCAAATTGATAAAATAGTAGGTTACAAATTCTACCTAAAATATCCTGTACTCATTGCCACAATACTTCAGAACAACATTCTTGAAGAAAACTTACCCAAAACGCTTAGGTGGAGAATGACTTGAACATTTCACGGAGCACACAATACACTTCTAAACTGATGATCACTGTACTTTCACGAGCATGTAATTGCTCCCCAAGAAATTGTTTAAAAATCGATTTTAGGCCCTATTCTGTTCCTACTTTACGTAAACGATATGCCCTCGACGATTCGAAACGGAAGAACGATTCTCTTTGCGGATGATACGAACATCCTTTGCAATAAAGAAACCGTAAATAGTACAATATCAGATGTTTCAAATTGGTTTCGAAATAACAAATTAATAGTAAACGAAAAGAAAACGGTTTTAATGCAGTTTTCCATTTCAAATAAACAATTCTGTGCTCCATTGAAAATGAACGGTGTACCATTGACTGATGTTAAGGCAACAAAAGTTTTAGGTCTCTCAATTCAGTAAACCTTAAATGGAACGCCATTTAAATGAATTGAACACAAAATTAAGTTCATTATGCTACGCGTTCAGAATTCTTGCAAATTCAGTCAGCCTTCATACTGCTCGTTGTGTATACTTCGCGAATGTTCATTCCCGCCTGAGATATGGCATAATATTCTGGGGAAATACATCTTATAGCTCCCAGACTTTTAGATTACAAAAACGAATTGTACGAATAATAACCAAATCCCACCCACGTGATTCATGTAAGCCTCTCTTCATTAATCTAGGAATTCTACCATTACCGTGTCTTTTTATTTACGAATCAGTGGTTTTTGTAAAAATGACTTGCTCAAGGGCGGGAATATTTTTTCAGAAAATGCCGAAGTCTATTACTATAACACTCGACGTAGAAATCATATTCATCATCTATCAACAGCTCATTACAAAAATTCACATACAATACATGTACATTATTTTACAACACTTTGCCAGATGACATTAAACGATTAAATTCAATAGAAAAGTTTAAATCCCAAGTGAAATCGTTTCTGCTGCATAACTGTTTCTATACAATTAGAGACTATACTGAGCATCACAAGAAAAGTAATATTAATTTTAACATAATGCATTATTTACCATTTGGACTGTATAAATGAGTATAAACAACCTGTAACAACTATTGTACTACAGCTTCCGGGTCAATGTCCCCATCTCGATCAGGTTTTTCGTCCAGTTTCCCTGATCCATTGAGCAAATGCTGAGATGGCCCCTTGTTTTGCTTCTGGACATAAATGTAACTTCATTTTCTGTGCACGTCTTCTAGAATTCAGTGAGAAATACAATTATTCAAATTATCGTTTCCATGTTGTCGCGGCAGGAAGTAATAAGAGCCAAAATTTATTGCTTATTTATCTTTGAAAATAGATTTTATTACATGGGAGTTTTTTTGTTTTTTTTTTCTCCCTTTCAAAATTCAAAATTTATTGCTTATTTATCCTTGAAAATAGATTTTATTACATGGGAGTTTTTTGTTTTTTTTTTCTCCCTTTCAAAATTCAAAATTTATTGCTTGTTTGTCCTTGAAAATAGATTTTATTACATGGGAGTTTTTGTTTTTTTCTCCCTTTCAAAAATTCAAAAATTCAAAATTTAAGTAGTATATGACTTAGTGTAGGGATCACAGAATTTTGAAAATGTGCACACAATTCACTTTTCCCCATAGCACGTCATACGCAGTTTTTAACTGTTTTTTTGACGTAAAATAAATAAATAAATAAATAAATAAAATAAACTTCAAACACGAACATGGACACGGACACAGACACAGAAACGGTCGCACAGAGCCATTCGCAAAACGTGCACTTCCGACGACTCTCCCGATCACACTAACAGGAGATTGAAAAGCCAAAATTCTTGCAACCAATCACGAATCACCGGAAGTCTCGTAATTTTCAACGTCATGAACCGCCAATCCCAAATCTTTCTTTTCAAATAGTATCCGCAACAAGATATTGGAAATCAAGAAAAACGGAAGAGGTTTCTTCTGTGTCTAACTAAGCTTAAAGGTAAGAAATTCAGAACATTTTAAAAAAATCAGTTATTTGCAAATTTTCGTTTTAGAATTTGTAAGGAAATAATAGTATTCTTTTCATTTCCATGTTACCAGGTAATCTGAATTCTACGGAAGAGTTAAATAGAGAAGGGAGTAGAAATGAAGAGAACTCTATTTATATATCACTTGATGACGCTTATATAGCTCACAGTTGCTATATAATACCATATCTAAGTGCCTGAAGCTGAAAATTGTAATTAAGAATGATTAAATATATCGTCCATAATCTGTTCCATCTCACTACATAAAATATTAGGAAGAATTTCCTTTGATGTCCAAACCGTAAAAGTGTGAAATATGTGTAGTGAAAACAATTGTATCATACAATAATAATTCCTAATTGAGTATATTTCTGGAATACAGAATTTCAAAACATATTTTTTAAAATTAATAGATATCTTACTATTAGTTTCTGTAAAACAGCTTTATGAACAGAAATCATTTATCAGCTGGTACCAAATTAAATTAATAACAAGAAATCAAAAGAGAATTAACTTTGTATGACATAAATAATAATAATAATAATAATAATAATAATAATAATAATAATAATAATTTAAATACATTTCAGAATTGAAGCGATTTTAATAAGATATCAACCAGTTATCAGATAAAATTATTCCGAACAATGCTTCAATGTGGTTTAACATCAGAAACATTGCATCAGTTACATTGTTTTCAAGGGATGCAGACAATGTAGGAAGCAAAGTCCAGTGGCTAAGTTTCAAGTAATGAGAACCTTTGCAAGTAACTTTGCTGCAAATACTGTAACAGTTAAATTATTTTAATTATTTTTAATTAAAATTTAAGTGCTTTGTTTGAATTGGTTGAACTGAAAGATTTCAAGTAATTGATGAAATGTTAGTTGCGCGTAAATTGCAAGATTACGTAGTACTTTTACAATATTGCGAGAAAGTATGTGCTATTTTAGCGCCACTATTGTTATATTCTTGGTATGTAAAGACCTATTGTACTGAACCACGTCTTTGCAGCATTCGTGAAAACTGTTTTTGTTAATATATTTAATTTATTGTATCAGGGTATTTTATTAGTTGTTCATGAGAAATGTGCTAGTTTAGTCTTGAAAAAACGTTTTCTCTGGTCTTGTGCAGCAGCATTTTGTCCTGGAAGCCAATAGGATTATTCGAGTTGACCGGGAGCGGTAGCTCCATGCATCAACTGATGTCACTGTAGCGCCTCTGACCGGGAGGTCCTGGGTTCGAGTCTTGACAGCGGGAGGATTTTGGACGCTATCTTTTCAGCTAGGTCGAATTCAGTCGCTGTCTGGAGGAGACGGCTGCTTTGATCGGTAGTTGTCCGTGATTTCTCCAATCAACAGGCGAATGCCGGAGCAGTACCCTACCAAACGGGCCACGGACCGCGCGCGATCTGCCCTTCCTCTTCCTTATCCTATCCTCCTACCCTTACACACACACTTACAGTAACATGCACTACACTACCACATACTCCGGGAGGCCGGTCGGGAGCTTAGAACTTGTCCCGGCCGGGGCGGTCTCCCGCTGATGGGAGAGTCCTGGTTAGGGAAAAACCCCAATGGCCGACGGTAGGTCGGCGCCGGATCTCACCATCCAGCGGGGGAAGATCACCGCCATCTCCCGAGAAAAAATGCACTACACTAACGAGACTAATGACCAAAGCAGTTGACGCGTCCGGAAACACGAAAAAATCAATCAATCAATTATTCGAATTGCCAAGTTTTCATGGCATGTACTATTCCGTATGGGGTATAATTAACAGGATCCTATGCTTGTTTATTGAACTTAAGACTAGCTAATTTCTGATAAGACAAAATAACCTTTTCATTAATTCTGTTTACTGTCTACACAGAACCTGGTAGTTAAATGCACATGGAAAGTCAGATAGCTACCGTCGACGTTCATACGGTCGATGACCTGAGTAGTACACTTCAAAGAGAATTTGAACAGAAACGGGGAGCTATCGTTCCCATCCGTTTGAGTCAACAATTACGGCTGGATTTAGTTATTGATGTAGTAAACGTCTAAGGTAAACGTAATCAAAGTAAGTCTTAGGAAATTAAGCAGAACATATCGTTCTTTAATAACATTGATGGCAATGGATTGACTTTATGATGTCAAAGAGGGTGAAGAATATTGATTGGTCCATGTACCAAATAGTACAATACACAGAGTTGGTAAAATAAATGCGACCACTTTGTATATCTTATAAACGGTTGAAGTTATTGAGATGGAACGATTCAGGAAACAGGAGCTTCTCAGCTTTGAACGAATGAGGACACATGAGCTTGTGGTTTTCAACTTTGTGATAGCCTTTTTATCGATATATTTTATATCGACTTTTTATATGAGTTTATAGGTCTTGAAAAGAAAAATCAATTACCAATATCAAATAATACATAGGTTGGTGTTGGTAAGTATTATAAATACTCACATTTCTTAAAAATATTACGCTACAACTAGCTCGACAGTTCGAGGTGCGTCTGTTATTCGCCAGTTAAAAATCAGTCGAGTAAATTCTAGTGCACGCTGTGAAGAACGTTTAACCGGCGACTTGGCACAGAAGTATAAATAAGGCACTCTATTAATCGCAAAATATACGTTCGTGGCATGCACAGTGTAAAGAGCAATAGCATAAAGAGTGTAGATCAAAGATTTGTGACCCCACACGAATCTGCACGTTTTGGCATGACTACCTTTGAGCGACCGATAATCAAAATAACGGGGCCGATGTTCAAAATATTACCTCCAAACATTTTTTATTACAAAATTACAAGAGATACGCACCGAGACTGGCAGGAGACTGCGCGTCGTTTCTATACACCGGGAAGCTTTGCCACCGCATTGCATGATGCGGAAGCTGCGACAAACCGAACGGAACACGCTCTTTTTCTCATAAGGATTAATATTACAATAGGGATGAACGACAGAAAGAAAGATCATTGTTTCGTGCCACGTGCGTCGCGTATATTGCGGAATGGTTTTTATTAAGTAAGAATGTGTCTGTCGTAAACAGGACAAAACCATGTATTCCAGAGTTTATTACAGGTGTTGATGTTAGTGTGAAGCATATTTACGCAATTTCCAGTCAACGGAAGGAATGCCAGTCACATAATATTTTATTGTGTAATATTTATTGACGGATTCGGCGGTATAACGGTCAGCGTACCGGACTGCTGTACCCGAGTTTGCGGGTTCAAACCCGATCGCAGTCGTGAGTTTTTAGGGGCGGAAAAATCCTTCGTACGCCTACCTTCGGAGGGGAAGTAAAGCCAGCTGTCCCATGTAGTAGATTTACTGCATGTAAAAGATCCTCAAGCCTAAAAGAAGCCTCTGAGCAAAATTGTATCCGCCTGTTTCGTCGCCCAAGATCATACCTCCTTTCTCCGCTAGGTGGTGAAAGGAGCGTAGCGAAATTTGCGTGGTTAAACGGAAGAGCAGGCCTAATGCCCAGAGTCTCGCCACGTAAAATAGGGCATTAACTAACTAACTATTGTGAGAAATGCCCGGGCAATGCATGGACTCTTCACCTTGTTTTTTCTATAAGTTCCGATCCTCATCAGACCTCTTCTCGTAAAAAAAAATAAAATAAAAAAATTCAGCGGCTTATGGCAGAGCACGCAGGCGCAGCATTACACGCAACCGCACATACCAACCGATGGATGAAAAACTAACGACATCCCCCGCCCCATAAAGCGCTTACTTTATAGGCCACACGTGCTTTTTCTGGGCAAACATGCCGTAATAAAATGTGCGTGGAGGGAGATGGAAGTGCCTGGATTGCGGGTGCGTGACTTTCCTGCTGCCAAGAGGCCTATTATAAACGAGGTCCTTCGTTCAGCGGAAACGGGGTCACGACAGCCGCAAAGGAGCACTGAAATCCTTTGACGCACTTCCTGAATAGTAAGTGCGCCATTGAGTGTGTCTATTTTTGAGCTGCGTCGAATTCGGTTGAACGAGATTTTTCGTTGTATTTTTTTTCCTGGCTTGAAACGCTTCCGCGAGAAGAGGGATTACGAATTTACGACTTGGCATTAGGAATATCGCTGATTGCTCGTCAAAGAGCGTTTGATTTCTAGAAAAGCCGTAAACTGTTTGTCATGAATGGGGAAACGGTTCCATAAGTCATTTCTTTTGAACCAGTTTTTGCTCACTCTGCTCCCAAGATAAACGGCTAATTTGTCAGATAAAGTGAGAACGTTTGGAACAAAATCGTTTATAAATGTAAATTTTCTTTTGGATGTATTGTAACGCACAGGATGACGAACGGGAGTAGTTAAATGATTTCTTTGTTATTCAACTTGGGTGAATTTGTTTTTATAAAAGCTTGGGTCAAGAAGAATCATTTGATTTAACGTATTTATTCTTGAAAAACAGTTTCATTCAGATATCTATCGCGTCAATTCCTATGCTTATTAATCTTGTAAGTGCAATTGAATGTGTTTACCTCAGGAGGTGGCGGTAGGCTTCCCTCGCTGGATGGTAAAATCCAGCACCGAATTTCACGACGGTTTGTGTGGTTTCCAACATCCAGACATCTTTCAACAGTGGGGCTGTAACGCATCCGGGACAAGCTTTAAGCTCCCGATTGGTCTCCCTACATGGGTGTAATATTTCGAGGTAAAAAGACCAAATCGGCCATCAATTAAACACAGAAATTTGATAAAATTAAATAATTGATTTAATTGACGGGGTCCTAAAGGGGCGAAGCTAACATCAACTTTTAATCGTAACGAATAGAAAGAAAACGTAGGGAAAATAGGTCAAAAGGAGACTCCCGTAAATGACAATAGATAACGTTATACCTAAGAGAACTCAAACCAAATCCAGTCATAGCAACAAATTTTATTTAACAGCAAGGGTGGAAACCCTATTACAAAAATTGTTTAAGTTTTACATCAATAGTCGGGACAAATGCTTGTTGAAAAAGAATCATACAGAACTACAAAAAGACAGAGGCCAGAGCAGCATTACCTTTTTAGGAGCTGAAAAAGATATACGTTATTTCTAACAATCCCGCGGTTTGCTACGGGACCGAAGACGCGTCTAAGAGACCTCTGAAAAAAGCCAGTTCTTTTATGCGGCAGGCTGAGCAAGCGATCCGTCTGCCGTGGCAAGAAAAAAAACAGAAAAGACTGGAACTTCGAAAATCTGCAACAATTTTCACAATAATCATTAGAAAACTGCATCAAAAAATATGTGGCAGAGCTGCAAATTATGACAAATGACCAAGAAAGTGAGCTGCAAAAATATGAAGATTAGAGCTGATGAATTAACACGAAGTTAGCAAAGTGAACATTCAATAATCATAAAAAATCAATTAACAACGAGCAAATCCATGTACAGTACCTGCTCCGACCTGCCGAGTGTTAAAATTTAAATTTAAGTTTAAGTAAGTTATGCTATTTACAAATATATACATAATTGGCATAATGTTTTAAATACAAAGTATACTCAGAGACTGAAGTGAAGTCAGAAATACTTGAATGACTGAATAAAAATATCAAAGAATGCTTCAAAACATAAAAGTAATTTTTACACAAAATAATCTATGTACAATACGCCAAAAAATGCCGGGCAGCGCTCCTAGTTGCCCCGTCGACTGAAAAATTTACACAAAAGTGAGTAACAAAGAAGAATATTACGATGTGGGTGGGAATATCACCACTCGAGCTCCACAATCTATGACTCATAAAAGCCCGAATGGCCGGTGTGACCAGAAGCGACTAGCAAAGTGGCTAGGGCTCACATCCATTATATAGTTTTTCATATAAAATATCACTACGCGGGATTATTTCGTCAGAGCGCTGAGCGGCGAGCGGTAAAAACATAAATTAATATTGAAAAAAGCGCCGCTGTTGCGAATTATGGAATTAAATGTAGATTACATTGTTTCCTCATATAGATACAGGAATAGACTATACTGAAAACAGGGGGCTATCTAGTAGCAGCTTATGATACCTTAACGTACCAGTTTACAAGGAGATTACAATGGTTTGTTTACCAACAAGGTGTTACATGTTATTACATAAATCAATAGAATACCCAGGGTACAAAACAGAATAAATAGAGGTTTTATACACAAAATTACCTTAAAAATAAAGAGAAGTATCATTAATTTAAATAATAATTAAAGAAAGAGATGTAATAAATAAAATAAACAGTGAATTAAATAAAATTAATGATACAAATTCTTCATTTAATTAAAACCTTGTCATTGCGATGACTAACATCTTAGATCTGAGATATAACAATGGGCAGTTGAGTAGTGCAAGTGTAAACTTGTGTAAGTAAGAGGTGAGGATAGGGCAAATAAGAGGAAGGAATTATCGCACGGTCCACGGTCTGTTTGTTAGAATACTTGTAGTTGACCTGCTGTTGATCGGACAATCCACGGAAAACTACCGTTTAGAATATCTGACTACTAGATGTTTTCTCTAGACAGAGGCTGAACTCGATCCGACTATCTAGCTAGTGTCGAAAATTCTGCCATTGTCAAGTCTCAACTCTAGGACCTCCTAGTCAGAAGCATTGCAGTGACATCTATTGATGCCGCATAGCCAACTCATCCAGCATATTAAACACTTATTTTAATTAGATTTTCGAACGTTAAAATATTCGGTCCAATAATTAGTTCATTTTTACGTGCCTCTTCAAATATAAAATGTGTAATAAAATTTAATTTAATGGTACAAACAATCTAGATACTAAACATTTTAGAGAAATTGCCTTCTTGGAGTAAAGTGCATCATTATCAAGTTCCTCTTCTAACGTAATAGTTAATCGTATAACTTTACTAAAAATATTGAATGCTTTTTAAAAATCTTATTAATTTGATCTTTTTTTCTCTTCATATCCATAACTTACTCGACTCATGAGGAATGGAACCCCACACATGAAAAGAGACTTTTGGGGCAGTCTGTGACGAGAATGATGATGGACGAGCGGCCACTTTCATCAGCAGAGCAAGAAACAAGCCTCCTTCAATTAGACTTTAATTGGCAGTCCGTGACTCGCGAGCCAACGACTGTCGCGCCGCGGAGACTTCCCTTGCAGCTACGACTGTCCCCAATACGGGCAATGGACCACAGTGCTCCTAACTCATCGTATTTCACATTCTATTACTGTAGCAGGGCAATAACACAGAAACTTGAGTCAGCATTTAAAAGAGAAGTTGCAATAGAGAAATTCGAAAGGAAATCGTAGGCTTTTCTCCCTAGGGGAGGTCGCAGTATGACGGCCCAAGCTTTGGCTAGGATGCAGCGTGCCCCGGGCAGGTCAGAACCTATTGACTCAGAAAATTTTATTTTACATTAAATATATTGCTGGAACCGTAACTGCACAAAACAGTTAAGGTGTGATTTTGTGCAGTTACGGTCCAGCCTCTTCACAGCTGCCACCCATCGTCATCGAAAAGACATTGTTTCACATTTTCACAATTTTTAGATCCCCTAATATTGGAATTGAATAATGCTTTTAATAATATTATAAAAGAGTAGATGGTTCTATACGAAAATTTTCATTGAAAAATTATGAGCCATTTTTTGAGAAAATGTCGTTCGAGCGTTTCAGAAAATGTACAATTTTCCGTTCTTTGACAGTGGATTTTTGAGAAACTTCATGAAAAATCTTTTGAAGTACTTCCTAATATCATATAACTTATTAAGGTAGTTTAAAGATCTGTGAAGTGATTCAAAGTGAAAACAACAGAGATCTGAGTTTTCGGGGCGTTTTTACTTTCTCGTATACCTACGTATATAAAGAGTAACGCGAGAAAGTTATGTAATGCTATGTAAAATCGATTTCGAGTTTCTTATGGTAATGCACTCTTGTTCTCCTGACGCCAATTTTTTTGAACGTCCGTCCATCTACGAACAATTTAAGCGCCTAAACTGTTAGTAGATTGTTTTTCAAAATAAATATTCCCCTTTCGATCTGTCCCGACACAAAGACCAGTAATTTTGAAAAATTTTCTTAACATTTTGAAAGTAGTTTTCATGAAGGTCTTGAGACATTTTGAAAATTTTCTCAAAAATGGCTCCAAATTTCAATTTCTAGTAGGAATAAAGAGAAATGAAGATGGCATACGTCCGATTTTCACTGATAACTTTAAATTTTCGAAAATTACAAATGTTAGATTTTTTGGCGTCTTCCTAGTACCACAACGTTGAAGATTAATATTATTTCTTCAATTGAAATTTGTTCTCCACAATTACTTCTTTAACTAATGGCATGCTTTTGTTTTGAAAAAAAAATTTTCGAAAACTTGAAATTTTTAAAAAAATTTGAAACTTGAAATTTTCAAATACGCTCCAAAACATTTTCTAAAACACTGTTCCAATTTTTCAATGAAAATTCACCAGGTCTGACACTTCTCAATGTAGGACCAGGTCTCACACTTCTATAATATTTTTAAAGTCACATTTCAATTCTATTATTAGGGACCCTGGGAAAAATCTGAAAACGTGAAAAAAGTATTTCGGGGACCAATAGATGACAGCTGAAAAGAGGGTGGGGCAAAACCGAATTGTTAGCACTGACTGAAGACCCACCACTATGCACTAAAACACCTATAATAAACATTGAAGATGTAAGACATGTATTAATAAATCTCTACCTACTTGTCTAATTTTGGAAATAACAAAAGAATGTATCATGATATCGCTCATGTCTATTATTCAGTACATGAGCCTGACCGAACAAAAATGTTAAAGAAAAAATTAAGTTATTTTTTGCGAAACCATGTTTTAAAATTTGTCATGTTTCACCCAAAATTAAGCAAAACACATATTTTCAAAAAATTGTGCCTTGTAAGACTGACTCTGAAGAACAGATTTATTTAGAAAAACTATCTTCAATATTGTAGTTGTAGAAAGACATGCCCCATTCGTACACGAATTTTTCTTTCTATCCAAGAATAAAATGTAAATACTCGTAAAAAATGTTGAGTTATTTTTGACGAGATTTTTAAAATGTTGAGGCTTCTGTAAAGTATTCTCAACAATCAAAATATTGATTTCAAATTCAAAGAATCGCGTCGTCAGATCCATCCTGCAATATCAATTTTGGTTTAAATTCTGCCTTCGGTTTATCTCTTAAGAGTTCTTCACAGATGGACGGACGGGGCGACGGACGAAAGAACGGACACATGTTTTGTCGTAAACCAAGTTTCGGGTATCAAGAACTCACAAAACGTGGGTTCTGACTGGACTATTTTCTATATGCTACATTAAATAGCATACACTTCCCACTTAAAGTCGTGGTAACTAGGTATATTCTAGGCATTGTCGGATCCCCTGGGTTCCCTAGACTTCCCCACGGGACCATGAAGTTCATTTTCTGCATTTACTCCCAGCAATGCTAAATTACTTCATCGTAATTTACAAATTGTGTGTAAATCTTAGTAGAGCATCTGAGAGCAATTAACGAGATAGTAAATCTCCCCGAGACATGATCCCCAACGTCTTGAGGGCACTGACTGTTGATCGTGGCATAGCCCCAGAGGTTCCAACCACCACAGGCAGGATTCTGGCGTTGGGCACTCCATGAAGTTGGGCTGCCAGGGACTGGTTGGTACTTGACCATTTTTTCCTCCCCTGCTTTTAGAAGGGTAGACCCATTCTCGTGGCGGACAGTCACATCGACCACATGGACCCCCTCTCGGCTTTTTATTACCAGATCAGGTTTGAGTCTAACCCCTTCGGCAACGGAGAAAGTGGCTTCCGTGGACACTACAGAGTCTGATTTTCGGAGCATCTTCCCCTCTATAAAGTTCTTTATCTCGGCATAACGCTTTATTCTAGCTGGTTTCGTAAAAATACACTGACTTGTATGACTGCACTGACTGAAATGTATTTCAGTTCAGCCCAAAATGGAATACGTTTTATTTACTTTATCTCTATATCTAATTCGCGGTACATCAGAGCAAACCAGATAAAACAAGGGGCCTGGAGCATTAGATCCAAGGTAACCACGTATTTTAAAAAATGGCCTCCCCCAATTCATCAATATAATTAATTTCTCCACGAATCAGAAATAACTTGTAGCTTTAAATTTGGATTAGGAATAAACTATTTTCATTTCATTTGAATGAAAAAGTTTCAGGACTCCAATTAAGCCTGGGACAAGCTGCCCTAGGTGCCCCTTTTTGAACGCTCCTGTACCAGAGTACCGCAGACCTCCGTTTGGTAACTGGGCGCTCTTGTCACTAAGGCTCAGCTCAGCAACTTGCGAGGTAGCGAAAAATCTCTCCAGCTCCAGCGAGGCGGAGTTGCGAACAAGGGAGCGAGGCTTTCTGGTCGCGGGGAGGGGCGGCCACTCGGCGCCGCAAGGACTCCCGCGGGGAGTCGGCCGCGACCGCGCTGATCAAAGCGCCTGCCGGGCCCTCTCGCGCAGGGAACGTTAATTGTACGTCCGCTCCACCCCCGCGCTCGCTGCCTCGCCCCCCGCCGTGAGGCGAACGGCGGCCGCGCCAACCTCCGCCCCGCCCCCGCCCCGCGCCCCCCCCCGCCCGCGCCCGCTCACGCCACCGCGCCTTCCCCAGCGCTCTCCTCGCGCTCACCCACGCGTCCGCCCACTTCCCGCCCACGCCCCCCGGCCCCCCCCCCCCCGCGCCCCCGCCCGCCCCCCCCGGCCCCGCCACCCTTACTCACCTACACCTACCGTACCGCACCAGCCCTCGCACTCACTACTCCGCTCAGCCCCCTCAGCTGCCACTGCGCGTTGGCTCTGGCGGCCGCGACCACCTACCCGCGTTCGGTCACAGCCCGCCCCTACACTCCTCGCCATTCCACGTCGGTCACCAACTGTCATCACATGTTCACTTTATTAGGCGAACGTCCACCAGTTGCGTCCTCCTTCCATTATGTCCATTCGCGCTCCATGTCCTCCTCCGTGGAGTTATTCTGTGAGGAGAATGACGGTGACCGCGTCGGCGGGAGCGCCACTTGCGTTGTGGTTGAGGGGTTGGCGAAAGCTGTGGTTATGGGGGATACTATGGGGGTTCATAATCCACCATGACCAGATGACGTCTCCACGTAAGGCGGAAGCGGACGACTGAGAAGAGCGGAGAACGAGAGTGTGTGTAATAGATGGGGAATGTGGGGGACACAAAGAAGAAATGAAGTGTTAGCTGCGTGAAGATCGAAGACTCAGCCAGACGGGGAGACGTAGCAGCACAACGAAATCAGGGACTGTGAGGACCTCGAATGAATTATCTTTGCGGTGGGGATTTATGGGAGGCGTAGGAGACGGGGAGACGTTGAAGGAAGGCGGCACCGAAGCATAGCTGATAAGGGTGACGAGGATGGGAGATGGGGAGTCACGTGCATGACAGGGATGCGTGGCATTCGGGGGCCGGGAGACGTGGACGATGGAGAGATACGGCTGGAGGCGCTGAGGCATGGGCGGCAGGAAAAGGATGTCCTGAAGACGCAAGCTGCAGGGAGGCATGAGTAGAGGGAGACGGGTGGCGGAGACACGCGAACACGTGACCACGTGGGCGATCAGTAGTCGTGGAAAATGGGCAGTTGTGCACAAAGAGGCTGATACGAAATGAAAACATACAACTTCTAACCAATGTAACAATGCTTTTACAGTTTACCTGCAGCAATACCAGAGACTTACCCTCATCTGTGTCCATCGCTCTTTCTTCTCAGCTGCTCCCGGGCTCTGCTGTGGCGGCGTGAACGCTGATCTTCGCAAATAAGCGTCTCAGCTTTGAAGCACTTTTGAGGTGAAGGCCATCGCGGCCCAGGTCGCCGTCTGCAATCCACCATCTGCAGACCTAACGTGCGCGCCACCCAGTCCATGCCATCATTGATTCGGCCTATTCGGGTCCAGCGAGTGTCCCTCCTGCGCCATAAACCACTCAAAATTAATTTTGCGGTAGGAAACTTTTTTCTTGCTGCTTTTACAAGTTCATATAGGTCACCTATAACATAGTCTACATTCCTTTTCGAGTCGTTTGTTTCCACGTGTAAAATAACTGCATCCGGTCGGCCTAGGTCCTGGTTCTCGATAACTCGGCGTAGTTCTGCCGTTCGAATGCCCGGAAAACACCGTATATCCAGAGCCTCGTTGCCAGTCTCAATATGCCGAACGATGCTGTCCCCTAGAACAAGCACATTTTTATCAGTACCCTTATCAGCATCTGACGTAGTCTCAGAAACACTGCTGGTAATCATCTGTAACTGTTCTTCCAGCTCCTTCTTCCTTTTCATGCAATCTTCCAGTAATGCCCTTGTCTTCAATTCTTTCTCCAGCTCCCGTATTCGGTCATCGGCCCCCTGCTCCCGAATAACAGGGCAGGCGCCGCAGGTCCAATCTTCACTGCTTCTAAACCGGCCCTTCACGTTCCCACAGCTGTAGTGATACCAGCGGTAACACCTATCGCACTGCGCTCCAGAACGCAAGTTCCGTTCACAAGCACCACACGTTATTGCTTGCGGCTGCAAAACTGCGTCACTGCTAGGGCCAGGATTGAGTTCCACCCCACCGATTACCAGCAACATAGCAAGAACCGCAGAACTCACCACCGCTGAAATTGCCAGGAATCGCTGTGTAGAGTAGCGCCGGACGCGGCGCTCCAGGTAAGGAGCGCGGCAAAGTACCCCACGCGCGCCCGGTAACATTCCAATGAACACCCCATCACCGCCTTTCACCAGAGCTCCCGGAAAACACGTCTGCACTGTCTGTCCACCCAGCACCGGATTACACTTATTACGCTAATACACTCAAAATATCAAAGAATCCAAAGTCATGTTATACCTATACGTGGCCCTTAGCCACCATCAAAGCCCATTTGGGCACCAACGCAAAGAACTTTTTACATAAAACACTTTAACGACCAAACGCCGGGTTCAATCTTAATTTAGATTACCAATTACTAGACAAACGATATATTAAACAGGTTATCAGAGTGGCCAATGTAATGGGGCTCGCAGGCTCTTATATAAGCTGCTGTAGAGCTAAATATCACACCGCGCGGCACTATTTCGCTGCGGTCTACCGTGATGAAATATTATTAGAATTTATCAGCACTCCTGGTGGAAGGGGGTGCAAACATACAAGAGTATTGTTCATTTCAGCTGACACTACATACAGAGCTCATTAAGAGCTGGAACGGGATATAAGCTGTGACCTACTGAGGCTCAACCTAGGAGCAAGTGGTCAAAATACACTTATGAATATTATGATATAAAAAATATATTTACCAAAAATACATGACATTTATGATATAACATGAAAATCAATATTAAAAGGGGTAAGTAACATTTTTATAGCACATATATATTTAACTTTAACATAATAAGTAAAAAGCTGTTTCTAAATTATTGATTTTCAGGTCATGACAGATTGACATTATTTTTATGTGGGCAATATGTACGAACAAAAGAGTTTATAATAAATTTCAATCGATACCAAATATCCTCATGGCCATGGGATCACCAGATCAACATTATTTTCTACCATTTTTAGAAGAAGCATTAAAATATCCACTTCTATGCAGAACCTTATATTAATTATACAGAGGTTGAATTTAAAGATACGGGATACACAAGTAATTTCTTCTTGAAGGTGGATGAGATGGCTTCTCAGCTGTCGTAGCACATACTTGTTCATATTACTGTATCTTGATCATGTGTGGAACATGACAATTAGTATAGATGACGGGTAAAGAGTGGCACCGAGAAGAGATAAGGCGAAGTTTCCGGCGAACATAGAGCATTCGCTGGAGAGCCATGGGACAGGAGGGAGAAGAGGTCTGGAGAGGCCTCGGATGGAATCATAGGTGTTGGAACGTTGCGACGCGTTTGTAGTGCATGCTTTATCTAGGGAGATGGCGGTGATTTTCCCTCGCTGGATGGCGAGATCCGATACCGACATACCGTCGGATAGTAAGGTTACCCCCTAACCAGGACTCTCCCACCAGCGGGCACCGCCCCAGCCGGGACGAGCTCTAAACTCCCGACCTGTCTCCCGGAATATGTGATCGTGTAGTGCATGTTAGTGTGAGTGTGTAAGGGGAGAGGATAGGACAAGGAAGGGGAAGGCAGATCGCGCGCGGTCCGTGGCCCTTTTGGTAGGGACTGCTCCGGCATTCGCCTGGTGTTGATCGGAGAAACTACGGAAAACTACCGATCAGAGCAGCCGGCCTCTAGAATTCTTCTCCAGACAGCAGCTGAATTCGATCTAGCTGAAAAGCTAGTGTCGAAAATCCTGCCACCGTCAGGACTCGAACCTAGGACTTCCCGGTAAGAGGCGCTACAGTGGAATCAGTTGATGCACTGAGCTACCGCTCCCGGTCTGAGACATGTTCTAATCTCCCAGTTGGTTTCCCGCTTTCTTTGGTAGTCTACTGAATGAGTCAGTACTGGCATTCTGACAGTCCTCTCGGCACGTGTTGTGATACGTCATGTGACCTGCTCTGAAGCAATCGCCTTTCGAGGATGAGGATTTGATTACTTTCTCACAGCTAGGGTTCAGCGTTGCCGTTCATCTAGCTCACACGAAGTCGCCCGAGAAGCGCGCAGATCCCTGTCATCGGCAGTATCAGTGCGAATGAAATGTGCTTTTGCCGATGCGTGCAAGGCCAGTTGGTGCGTGATTTCCGAGGATGAGAATTTCGTCGTTTCAGGGCTTTGGTCCGAGGCTGAGAGTTTCATGGGGGCTACACCACATACACATCGCGCAAACGTGGAGTAGTGTTAAAGAGCTAGGATCGTAAATTTGTGTATGTTTACGCGAATATTTCCAGGCAGAAAAGGTGAACGGCGAAATATTATTACCTCTCGACAACGTTGTGGGTAGGGTTGTGGCGGCTGCACTGCAGATAGGTCCAATAGAGAACTAGGGCAGCCGGTGCTGACGCGGCAAGTTTTCAACGCGGTTTGGAGGCAATAAGGTTCGGTTGTGGCGAAGGTTTTGAACATGATATCAAGACGTTTCATCGCCTGTCGTTAAGTGTTTATACTTTTTTATTTATCTTTCATGTGGGTAGTGGCATTGGCGTGGCAACAGCGCATCAAACTGTCACAGTCGCTTATACGCTGCCGGTATTGTAAGGAGTGAGAATAGGACAAGGAAGAGAAGGGAAAAATCGCGCGTGGTTCGTGTCCCGTTTCCAGGGTACTACACTGGTATTTGTCTGGAGTTGATAGGAGAAAGGAGGGGAAACCAGAGAATAGGGCAGTCGTCCGCTTCAATTCTCCTCCAGTGGTAGAATTCCAACTAGCTACATAGCTAGTCTCGAAAATTCTGCTAATGTCGGAACTCGAACCTCTGAACCTCCCGATCAGAGGCACTACAAAGAAATTGATGGAGAACGATTGAACCTGAGGTGCAATGACATAGGAGGAGGCTGGAGATAATTGGCGAGAAAAGAGACTGATGATAGTGAAGAAGCTAGAGACATTCGAATGTGGCTGTGGTGGTGCAGACGTGGAGTTCTTTTATTAATTTACTATAATAGGTAAAAGTTAATTACAATATAAATACGTTAATAAAACATTGAATTACAAATATTAACATAAGAAAACGAAGGGAATTGCTAATTATTACAGATGTGAATATGAAAAAATGAGAGAAGAATTATAAGAGAGATAACGTTATGAAATATAGAACCAAATCGTGAGAAACGACAAAAACAAAGAAGGTGCACCAACAAATACGCTTTCATAAAAGAATATGAAATGAATATTATTGATACTAATTATGTTGTTAAATATTATAATAAATAATATTCTGCTTTTATTGAGAGGAATGAATGCTAAAAAGTAGCGTACATATTAAAAAATAAAATTAAATAATAAACACATCATAAGAAGTGGCGAATGTTTATGTTTTGTGCTTGTTTTTTTTTCTTCGAGAACGTGATTATTATTGAACGGTTTTTATAAAGACAAGTTGTGAAAGAGATGATATCTCAATGTTTGTTCATTTATGTGTATTAGACTTGGTGGGAAAGAAAGTAAACGGTACACGGTACACAGTACATTAGAATAACTCAATACAATGGAAATTCCGTTTTCTTTCTTATCCATTGTTGTCTGCTGATAATAATGCAAATAGTTTAAACATAACAGTTTATTATTGCCTACAAAATGGGAATAGTGTTTTTGTATTTATTTTCTTGCATTCCAATGATAAATGATGGAAGATACAATTTCAGAAATTAAAACCAATTTAACCACACTAACGACGGAAGCTATTATTCACTTAACTTTTCTTCTGTGGCGGGAACGTGTAGGTGATCTATCTTCTTGAAACCTACTTTTTATTATGTGTAGTTCCGTCGACATTTACTAGATCAATATAATCCATTATTTAGCGTGGTAATTAAACTTTATTTAGCATTTTACTAAAGGGAAGCGACTGTCAATAACACCACCCTTAACTAAAGGGGAAAAATGAAGTATTTGCCTTTTGTCTGCCTGTTTGTATACCACACGTCTTGTTATTTTTCTTTCCCATATCTCACGTACATTCAACGTATTTATCATGAAAAATGAGTATTACTCAGGAGCCAAGCAGATTTGAATTTTTGAACACAATATTTTTTGTCGAAATCGCATAGGCAGAACGTAGCCAGATCAATAGTAAGATTTTTATTATTTTTGGTCTATAATACAAGTAATTTGTACGGTATTTACAGCTAATATGAAATATCAATATGTAAATTATCAGTAGTCGAATTTTCCAATAATCATATTTAAAGTCGAAATGCAAAGAAAAAAGTGTGTAATATTAAATTGTATTCTTTAATGGGGCACTAAGTTGAGTACCTTCGTGGATTCGTAATTTTATTTAAAACAAGAAGATGACCCAGTGTACGACGTATACGAGAAAAGGGGAAATATTTTACTTATTATTTCATTTCAATTTTATTAACTTAATACATAATACTATTGTTATGACGTTTTTTAAAACAACAAATGATAATTTACCGCAATCGAGTCTGAAGCTTTTATATAAAAGAAAGCATGTTGGATCTGCATGAGTACGTTCAAAATCGAATTGCAAAGCCAGTAAGAAAGCGCTTCCACCAATTCCACTACCAGAATTTCTCTTGCATCTCTTGCGTTGCATCCACTCAGGAACACGAGGAGGTTGCCACTGCCATTTTCACAGCATTCCTTCAAATCTAAGGAGTCATTGTCGTGACAATTATAAATAAACCTGTAAAAAGAAACGAACTGACGTGAGTTCACATTCGAAACATAAGTATATTTATACATTCGCTGAAACATAATATAAAAATAATTTTAAAAATAATTGCTAGTTACCGGTTAAAGTAAGATATCACTTCGCTGAAACTCATTTGAAAACATTATGTCAAGGATATAAAAGTCAGGTACTAGATGAAGAAATTATGAAGAAAATGAGAAGGAAAAACTAAATATAAGTAAAAAACGTTTATTTTACATTCTACTTAATTAAATATTATTAAAAATTATACTACATTCTATCTAATTAAATATTGGAAGTTAAATAAAAATGTTTGATGGAAAGAAAAAGAAGACAAATAATAAGAAAGAAGACTGAAAGAAAAGGGGATTATATGTGGTCACGTGACAAGATAAGCCAATGCCACTTGCAGATTTATGAATAGGCAAACCTAACCACGTACCTAGGGCGGCAAGATTTGGAGGGGCAGCAAATTTTCGGTGCAATTTTTTTAAACATAGTGTTGTTTATCGAATGTTAAATTAAACTTAAAATTAAAGTATTTCATGTACAATTTACTCTTTTTTATAATGTCTGTTAAAGGTTTTGAAAAAAATTCGCCGCAGACTTTGCTCCTGTTTCTTCGAAGAACTGACCTTTACATATTATTTTCCAAATGTTGACATCGCCTTTCGAACTATTTGAGTACATCAATTTGAAATTGTTTTCGGTTTTCTGTTCAACAACTCAAGATCAACAATGGACGAAAGTAGATTAATTCACTTTCCATATTTTCATATAAAACGATATTTTAATTCAAATAGATTGCGATATTATCAACAAATTTGCAAACAAGCTAGGACATTTTACATTAAGCGCTTCCATATTAATTACGCCCAAATTCGCAACCTTTAAGGCAGAAAAACACTGAAATCAAAGTGCATTTAAATAGACTAAATAGTACTTCATAATGCCGCTAGGGTACAGCTCTGACCGAGAGGCTTTGTTGAAACGCGTGGCACGATTAGTCGTTGTTTGTGATTGCGGAGACGTTGGTATTTTCACGAAATTTGTCATATACTAAAATATGTAATATAGTACCAAATATGTAAAAATATGTAACGAAAAAATTAAGTTTTGTTTTAGGACGGGGCCGATTCGCCAAGATTACAAATTTGAGAACGGTAAGTAGAAAGACAAAAAATATGAAATTATATAAAAATCCGGTCTCTATTTATCACTATAGCGGTTACATTCCTTCAATACGCAGCTGAAATATATCAGATATCTGGCTACGAACTTTTATTACAATCTTCCTCTAATACTAGCCCCTTCACATTTCAAAGTTGCTAAAAAAAAGCATTACCAAACACGAATAAATATCCATATCAAATATTGCTGAAAAAGTTTGCAAATTAGAGCCAGACTGAGGACTTTCTTCCCCCCTTCCCACAATAGAATTTCTTCCCCGTTGCAAAAGCATGTAAGTTTTGTATTTAAGATTAGCTTGTAAATACATATCGATAGTTATATTTGCTAACCTATGTAATTTTCTTCAAAAAGAAAATAATAAAAAAGTGCGGCAGCACACGAATCATCTTAGAGCTCTCTCACAACCTTTAAAAAAATATTTAGAAACTTTAACACCCTTTGTAAGAAAGGTATCTTGAAACGATATGACTCTCAACGTCTAAGATAAAACAAAAAGCAATAGCAAAAATGGCATTAGCAAAAAAGATATAATTATGCAAATTGTCAAATGAGAAGTTATACCTTAAAAAAACTTATATTTACACGATAAATTATAAGATCTTGTAATTACTCTAAGGATGAATGCATGAAGTAGATACATCAAGAGCAGGTTTGTTTAATTTGAAAATTCCTTTTCTTTTTCTTGACTCGAATATACAGATAACTTTTATTAAACTCCTTAATTTCAAGAATTTTCTTATTTAAAATGATGTTTTTGTTGTAACTTTAGTAAGGTAAGGCAATTTAACTTAGGTAAGTTATATAGTAAGTTTCTGCTTAGTTCCGTTATTCATAACATCATCTACCAAAATCGATGTTATTCAAAATGAAATGAAGGTTTTTTCTGTTGTTGAGAGTCGTACCTTGGCAGCGGATCTTAATCTTCGAAACCTCGCGTTATGCTTCAAACTGGTGCGTATTGTGTTAGCACAGGTGTCAATCAGTCGCACTGACGCGGTACTTGTGAGGCGAGCTTTCAAACGGTAGTTACACAAGAGTTGTTCGATCGCGGTTCGCAGTCGGGGGAAGACACTAGGAGTTTTACATAGACTCTTGTAAACAATGTGTCAATAAACTATGTGTAGAGTTCATGCCTGTGTCTCCTTTAACCACAACATCACACCAACAAGAAAAGCTACATTTCCACAAAAAATCGAGATAATAAGATTTAGAATAACGAGACACTTTCTGCGGCCGACGTGGCTCATCTTGTTACATACCCTTACCCATACTTCATACCCTTTCTGCCCTGCCCTGAGTAGTGATGCCAAATTTTACCAAAATGTTGATACATCGATACTTCGATACATCTGCAGAAGGTTTTCGATGTCGATGTTCGAACGATTACGAACATCGACAAAAACAACTATTTTAAAATATCGATGATTTAAATATGTTAAAACAGGTGGTATATTCCAATCGTGATTCCAATTTAAATATAGTACTTATTTAAATGAGTTATACATTTTTTTTGTTATTTAAGGTCGCGTCTATAGATAGGTCATTAGCGACCACTAATGAAGTTAACGTTATGGTAACTATGAAGATGAAACGATATGGTGATGATAAGGGGTGAAAGGACGAACACAAATACAAACATGCCAGAGCGGGACTCGCACCAGCGACCCTTTGGTCCGAGATCACTACGACACTACTGCCTTAGCGATCTCGGTCGCCGGCCCGGCTTTATACATTTTTGTTTGGTCACGTACAAAAAATATGTTTATCGAATGTAAAGAAATAAATAAAAATAAAGGGCGCTGTGTTTTGAGATTTTCCATTTATTGAGTTTCATTTATAAATCATTGAAGTAATATGTACTGGTTCTAATGAGATACGTAAGAGGTCAATATTAGTTTTCTTAGTAAATAGTTTTAAAAACATGGATGTTTTTTTTGCCATCGCTAGCCCTGAGTCCAAGCAGTGGCAGATCCACAAGGGAGGGGGCTAAGAGAGCCATGACCCCTCCCCAAAAGGTATACGGTTTTCGTTTCTTACCTTTCAATATTTGGTAAAATTTATTTTAATATTTATTTATATTAGAATAATGTCATATTTTAGAAATATTACTGTATAGTATCTTATGTACACTACAAAAATAATATACAGGACAATAACAAATGATCATTATTTAACAAAAATCTATGATCTCCCCCTTCAAATTATCGACACTGCAGTGTGCCTGACCAGGAGGTTCTAGGGTTGAGTCCCGACGGCGACAGGATTTTCCACGCTAGATTGTCAGCTAGGTCGAATTCACTCGCTGTCTGGAGGAGAATTCTAGCGGCCGGTTGCTCTGATCGGTAGTTTTCCGTAGTTTCTCCGATCAATAGACGAATGCCGGAGCAGTACCCTACCAAACGGGCCACAGACCGCAGGCGATCTCTCCTTCCTCTTCCTTGTCCTATGCTCACTCCTTATACACATACACTTACACTAGCATGCACTACACTACCACACATGCCGTGAGACCAGTCAGAGTTTTAGAGCTTGTTCAGGCTGGGCGGTGTCGCACTGGTGGGAGATACCTGGGGATGGGAAACCCCGCTAGTTGACGGTCGGTCGACACCGGATCTTGTCATCCATCGGAGGAAGATCAGGGCCACCTCCCTAAGAAAAAACATGCACTACGCTTACGGGACCAATGATCTCGTAAGTTAACGCGTCCGGAATCACTAACAATCAATCCATCCAAATGCTCGGCTGCATCCGCCCGAGGGCTTCCTCGGTGGCGGCCTTGCCGTGCCGGCCGCCTCCGCGACCGCTGCGCCGCGCAGTGACGCCACGTGACACGCGGCCGGGGGGGGGCGGCTGCGCACGTGAGGAGCGCGCAGCGACCGCGCAGGAATCG
Source organism: Teleogryllus oceanicus (assembly GCA_964035755.1). NCBI lineage: Eukaryota > Metazoa > Arthropoda > Insecta > Orthoptera > Gryllidae > Teleogryllus > Teleogryllus oceanicus. The sequence goes on from CAXIVR010000004.1 coordinate 59,217,392, forward strand.
CGCGCCTTCATATCGGCTAAGAATACTTCCCCCGCCGCCCCGCGACATGCCGCCGCAATAGGTCGCACAGCCACCGAACTGCAACTCGCGTTATGTTAAGACGCTCGTTTGCACTTTGCGACGTGTCACCTTTCGGCTTTCTTCTCCTCCGCGGCGTCACTCGACGGTTAAATGGACGTTCAAACGATATGCTCAGCATATCGGTCGGGCCCCAATTTCCAATATACTTGGATGAAAAGTGTCCTTCATGATCACAAGCTAAAAAGATAGGGGAACACTATTATTCAATCGTGAACTTCATTTCCAAAACTTTAAATCGTAACGAAGCAAGCAATTCAATGATAATGTCCCATTTTCCTGCCTGCTCGCGATTTTGAAGGGACATTCTGTTTAAATCGGAAAATAGAAGTTGACTTCTTTCAATAAATTTCTGCTGCATGACGGTAATCGCGATTCACGTAGTGATATACCTGCAGCTCGTGATTTGTTAAACCGCTGTTTTGCACTTTGCAATGTGTCACCTTTCGGCTTTATTCTCCTTCGCGGCGTCACTCAACGGTTAAATGAATGTTCAAACGATAAGCCTAGCACATTCCGTCAGTAGGGCTCCCGATTTCTCATCTACACTTCGATTAAAACAGAGTGTCCTTTACTGTTACGAGCTGAAAAAAGGGGGGACTGTTAGCGTATCGTGAGCTTCATTTCCAAAAAATTAAGTCGAAACGAAACTGGCGTTTCGACGACAATGTCCCCATCCCCTGCCAGCTCGTGATTTTGAAGGGACATTCTGTTCTAATCGGAATATAAAAGTTGACCTATATCAATAAATTTCTGCTGCATGAATGAAACGCAATTCGCGATTTGTTAAAGAACTCGCTTGCACTTTGCGACATGTCACCTTTCGGCTTGATTCTCCTTCGCGGCGTCACTCAACGATTAAATGGATGTCCAACCGATATGCTCAGCATATACCACCAGTCGGGCTCCCAATTTCTCATCTATACTTGAACTATAACAGTGTCCTTCAAGATCACGAACTGAAAAGATGGGGGGACACTATTATCCAATCGTGAGCTTCGTTTCCAAAACTTTAAGTTTAACGAAGCTCACAATTCAATGATAATGTCCCATTCTCTTACCAGCTCGTGATTTTGAAGGGACATTCTGTTTACGCTAGCTAGTGATTTTGAAGAGATATTCTATCACGTTATTGCCTTGCCTATTCTCCCACGAGGCCGAGGAGGAATGAATCCGCGAGGTCGGGGAGTTGGAATGCTTTTTGATGAGATATTTCAGATGCTCGTTTTTTTTGTCACGTGTTACAGGGATGGAATATTTCAACATTATTCTCCTTCGCAGGGTCCCTTCCTTCGCAGGGTCACTCAACGATTAAATCGGCGAGCAAACGAAAACATTGCCACTGGTGGTTGAAAAGTTCTCTTCGATCAGTTTGGGACTCAAGATAGACAACCCCCTCAGTAAAAATAATACTTTGAACAAATTTTTATATTCGTTCACAAATACTTTAAAATTAATTTTTATAATTGCAGAGTTTATTGTTCATTTTCGTGATAGTTTTCAGTACACATTTCAATATTTCCCATTTACTAGGGAACCGAATAATTTGGTCACCCCGTAAGACATAGCCCTGTCAGGGATGGACGTTAAGTAACGTACGTTAAGTAACGACGAGTAAACACGTGCAGAAGTCCTCCACTCGATAGGGACGTCCAAATACTTTTTGAATGAAATTTAATATTTATTCATAAGTATTTGAAACATTTAAATATTAGTTTTAAATTGTAAAGGCTATCATTCATTTTCGTAGTACTTTTTAATACGTGTATTTAGTATTTCCGTGTTATTTAGGGTGTCTCATCTTTGGCTGTGCTTAGTCGTAAGACATTAATCAGGTACTGTGGTCACCCCTATGGTAGCTGCTGCCTCCGCCTTCACTTCACCACCGGCTTGCGCGCAGCCTCTGTCGCCAGAAGACAAATGAAAACGGTCTCCCGCGCTGTGTTAATTAAGCGGGAGTGCAGATCCCAGCGGCACCCGCAACCCGGCGCGATGGAGGCGACGACGGCGACTGGGAGGGAAGTAGCGGGCGAGGGAAACACGAGAAAACAGGCCGCGCTGCGCTGCGCTGGTGGCAAGAGGAAGATCGGGTGTCTGGAGAGCGCATACGGTTCAGGTTTCGAAAGTATCAAGCAGTGGTGGCCCGTGCCAGTTGTAGCGGTTTGCACTACATCCAAATATTCTCTCTTTCTCTCTTTCTCTCTCTCTCTCTCTCTCTCTCTCTCTATATATATATATATATATATAATATATAGAGAGAGAGAGAGAGAGAGAGAGAGAGAGAGAGAGAAAGTGTGTGACCGCTCTACCTTTTCACTATATTCACTAAAAAACCTACAGCGGGTCACTCAAGCTACCTAGTAGTAGTACTTGACTTGTGACTTGTTATGACAATATCACACCAAAAATTAGGAATGGTTTTGTATGTCCTAACTACCCTACAGGAATGGGTTCGTCTTTTAACCTGCTTTTTGTAATAAAAGAAACATTGGCAAGTTAATCTTTTAACTATGAACAGAGTTCTAGATATATTCTGTTGAACATTTGAATACAATTTTATCTAGGATTTACACATTGCATTGCAAACTTCTATCGCTTGCTCTACCTTTAGCAATTACGTGATTACCTAACAACTGCAGTGGCGTTTTAACACTCGCATAAACACTACATAAAACTATACTTCACAATTACACACTTCACATTATACTTCACTTCACAAAAACACAATAAAATACCTGTACACAAGACAATAATGCATGGAAAAGAATCACATACCAAAATACTGAAAAATAATCACATACCAAAATACCCTTTACATACACCCTCAAAGAAATTGTCACTTGAATAGTGGATGAAATATATACAAGAAGTTGTTTCACTTTCACGTAGATTATTACTTTATACAATTTAGCCAGCAAAAAATGTCGTTATGCAATGAATTAATAATAACTCTTTTACTGATTATTGGTTTTGAACAATTTGAAAACGATTAAACAATAAATTGAAAATACACACTTAAAGAATAAATATTATCATTAATAGAAAATAACAAAATAGGTTTCTACAATTCTTTACATGAATTAGCTATCTGGCTTCCTTTCACGACTGCAATATTGTAAAAGATTATGTTTAATGATTTTAATTTAATTACTCGACTATCTACGTCTGTAAGTGAGGTGAATTCTGTCTCTGTAGAATAATTCTTGCTTCTTTACACAGTTTTCTTAAGAGAATTTCTGGTGAAGGTTTACAAGTTTTTTTTTCAGACTCACGACATGTTGTCTCGAAGAAATATTTCCACAGCTCGGAGCGGCGACAGCGACCCAGATCCTTTGAAGGTCGTAGCAACCCCTTGCTTCGGCGAAAACGTTCCCCGATGGCTCGCTTCTACAGTCCGAATTTTATACAATATGACTGCAATATCTCCGCGTAATGAATTTCTTACGTGATAAGCCAAGACGAAAAACAAAAAAGCTGGAAATAGAAAGAAACCTTTCCTATAGCACATTCTTTCTACTTCAGTATACGTTCTTGAACGTTGAAATATATTATTTCCTGGGGAATAGAAAAGTAGTATATTTCTACGTAATGTGTTCATGTGAATTTATCAGAATTTTCATGATTTAACATGGTATCCTTATTTCAATATGATGAGACGAATTAACTTTTTCAAGCTTTTTATCGTCGAAATACGGCGAATTCTCCTCTCCGTCCAACACAAACAATTTCGGTGCTTCCAGATCGGCGATCAGCAGCAAAGAGAGGGATTTTCGTAGCGGTGCTTTGCGCTAGTGGTGATATTTTCAAGGGTGATTTCTGATTGGTTCTGGTGCTATTCTACGCGAGTGCGTTCAGAAACCTTAATACATTCTCAATATATACACACACATATATATATATATATATATATATATATATATATATATATATATATATGTGTGTGTGTGTGTGTGTGTGTGTGTGTGTGTGTGGTGTGTGTGTGTGTGCGCGCGTGTGTGTGTGTGTGTGCGCGTATATTACTGGGCCGATGGTTAACTTCGAGATGCTACCTCGACATCGCAATGATCAAACATATGCTATGACAAACTGTAGACTCTCCACGGAGAGAAATGGGGAGGGGATCAGGGCTGTCAGATGAAGGAAGTGAATGACAGACTTCCGCCCATGCGGCTTATCCCCCGGGCCAATGACAAGATCACAAATAGAGAAGGGTAAACCAACTTCATGAAATTACAGAAAATTGAACACAGAAAACGCATTACTAGGTATTTCATAAAATTTCATTTTGTACAAATGTTGAGGTGAATTTACGTTAAAACTGTATTCGTAATTTCCCCCTCACAAACTGAGGTTATGTATATTCACTTCTACTTGTAACGTAAATGTCTTCGTGTTTTCATTTTCCATGTTTTTATATGCAATTTTCTATGACGTATGGCCAAGTAGAACTCTTTTGCACGGATGAATTGTCTCGTGTGTGAATTGAATACAAAAATCTGCGAGTGAGTGATCACCAGAGGCAAATCTGACCCTCTAATTTCAAAATTAGCTATTATCATTAATAAATAAATGTAAGCTAAATATACACATGTAGAAAGACACAAACTTGGTATTCAGACGTATGTTTCTTCTAAATTTTGATCGGAGAAGCTACATGTGTGACCATACTACATTAGTAATTTATGCAATTAGTTATAATACTAATCTTTATTGCATACATACATGTTTTGAAAATGAGCGACTTTGGAGCGAGTTTTCAAATTTATACGAATGCAATGAAGAAACATTATAAACGAATCGCACGCGCTACTTTTTGTATAATAGCATTATAAATGTGTAAGAGAATCAAACTTAATTTTGCAAAACAACTTTCTTATGACATCTCGGGTATTTGACACTTGTGCGAGAAAACGTGGTCGGCTGTTCCGTTCACCACTACCTCCACTCGATTCTCTCGCTGCGATTGGCTGGTGACGCAATCATTCGTGATGTAAAATGCTAATACGTCAACATTTGTGTCGTAAGATGTCCATTTATGAAAGATTTCTTACAATATAAAATGTCGTTTATAATAATAATAATAATAATAATAATATTATTATTAATAATAATAATAATATTAATAATAATAATAATAATAATAATAATAATAATAATAATAATAATATTATTATTATTAATTATTAGCATTAGCATTATCATTATTATTATTAGCCCATAACATCCCGTAAAGGGCACAGGCCTCCTGCTTTGCAGGAGGCCTGCTACTGCAGGGTTACAGTAGGTTGATATTCAATTTCACTAAAGTTCACTCAATTTCACTAAAATCGATTAATAGCACTGTGGATCATCATCTTTTTGCTGTTCATATCCCAGTTGCCTCCATGTTGTTCTCTCTTGGGCCAGTCTCGTCCAGGTGGGACCAGCTGCTTTGCATAGCTCGTCTGTCCATCTTCTCCTCTGTCTCCCTTGGTTTCTCCACCCATACAGAGGATCCCAGGTTGTTGTAGTGTATGCCCATGACCAGCAACGTTATTATAATGGTATACAAAAAATGCTTTTACAAAGTTCACCACAATTCGTAGGTCAGTTAATAGCGAATAAAGAAGAAATGATCGTAACCATAGTCCTCGCTAGCGATTCGAGCGCCATATCTTGGATGACAGCTGTACTTCGATATCATTTTATTTTCTTACCTGCATTATTGAGTCGATTTTATGAATTCACATTCCCTACTTTGTCATGATCAAAAAGAAACTTGATCTTCACATTCAATATTCATGTGAATCAGTCCTGATGGAAAATTCCATTAGCCTCCTACCCTGGTACTAACACTCGCTTACGTTCTGTCGTGAATAAGAACAGAACTCTCCAGCATTCGCTGATGCAATTTCTATTGTCGTTTCGGTCTTCTCTCGTGTATAAAGAAAAGCTAGAGCTTCTAAAATAAAAGCAACAAGCATTACAGCAATAAACTAAAAATAATAGTACGATTTACGCTGAAATCAACATTTTCAATTAGGAAATTATTGACCTTAAAAATTTAAAAATTAAAAAAATTTTTTAATTAATTTGGAATTAATTTAAGCAAATAAATTGATACATTTCTATTGCAAACTTGAAAAAAGTATTTTCATTGTTGTGTATATTGAAACAATTTAATTGATATTCATTAATTAGGATTTTTCATCTTAGTTTCTACTGAGAAAGCGCCTACAGTTGTTTGAACGGCCGCACGGGGGCTCCGTATCTCCATGTTTCCACACCCTAGGCAGCACGATCCTAATTCCTCCACAAACTCTCGATGAAGCTTCAGTAGCCCCGGGTTCGACGTCCCGCTCGCCTGCCCACCGAGCCTTTGTCCTCGAGTGGCATAAATCAGAGCCAAAGGAAGCGAGATCCAGAAGATAGGACGCCCGAGGATCGAGACAGGAAGGTCCGACGATGCTTCCCCAGGCAACTCCTCCCCTATCACTCCCACCGCTTGCTCCCCCCCTCCGACTACCCTGCCACCCATGTCGTCTCCCCCGTCGTTACTCCTGCACCAGCGCTGCAATCACCGCACAAGACTCCAGCACCATCGACGCTCCAGACGTGGATGCCATTTTTGTATCTACAGCGTCACTACTATCTCATCCGCCATTGTCTTTGCTGATGTACAGCTGCTCACACCTAACTATTGCCAGGACATCTACGCCCTTACTACCAACGCTCATTCTCAATTCCACCTATACCAATACTACCAGCATTTCTGTGATCTCTTGGTTTATCCGATCAATACCAGACGGTTGCCGGAGCAGTACTTTAACAAATGGACCAGAGACCGCGCGCGATCTTTCCTTCCTCACTCTTCCATATATGTCGAGACAGCAGTCGGGAGCGTAGAGATTATCCCGGATTGAGCAGTACTCCGCTGGTAGAAATACTTAGAGGAGGAGAACCTCGCATACCTAAGTGTGGGTCGCCGCCGGATCTCACATTCCAGGGTGAACACCGTCTTCCCATTGATTTTTGATTGATTGATTTTTCGTGTTTCCGAGCGCGTCAACTGCTTTAATCATTAGTCCCGTTAGTGTTGTGCATGTTTTTTTCTCGGGAGATGGCGGTGATCTTCCCCCGCCGGATGGCGAGATCCGGCGTCGACCTACCGTCGGCTAGTGGGGTTTCCCCCTAACCAGGACTCTCCCACCAGCGGGGCACCGCCCCACTCAGGACAAGCTCTAAGCCCCCGACCGGTCTCCCGGAATATGTGATAGTGTAGTGCATGTTAGTGTAAGTGTGTGTGTGTAAGGGGAGACGATAGGACAAGGAAGAGGAAGGACAGATCACGCGCGGTCCGTTTGGTAGGGTACTGCTCCGGCATTCGCCTGGTATTGATCGGAGAAACCACGGAAAACTGACGATCAGAGCAGCCGGCCGCTAGAATTCTCCTCCCGACAGCGACTGAATTCGACCTAGCTCAAAAGCTAGGGTCGAAAATGCTGCCGCCGTAGGGAGTGGGAACCTAGGACCTCCCGGTCAGAGGCGCTGCAGAGACATCAGTTGATGCACTGAGCTACCGCTACCGGTCTCTTCCCATGGGATATTACATATATAGTCACGGATCTAATGACTTTTGTACTTGAAGCGCCACGAATCAATAAATAGCCTTCAATCTCCACAAACAACATCAACTTAAGTAACCTCAACTTCTGCCACGGCCATCACTATCACCGCCTCCACCACCAATAGCATCTTCAAGTCCCCATTACCACTACCACCTTCATATCCATCACCTTCATCTCCACATCCGTCCCTTACAACCTCACCTTCAATATCTGCCACCACCATCTCCCACCACTTCCACCGTCACCGTCTCCGCCGCTGCGAGTATTATTGCTACCCAACGACCATCTCATAAATTACGCATAACAGGCTCATCGTCCACTAAATCACAGGTTGCATAGCAGCTGCGCCGGCGGATAATCGGTACAATGGGGCGCGTCTTCGGTAAATAACGGCAGTGGCGATGTTCAGCGGCGGCGACGGCGGCGGCACGCGGTACCACTCGCCAAGACACTGCGTGCCCCGGGCGCCGGCGGAACAGCGGAGCGGAGGAGCCCCTGAGCAGAGTACATCGCAGGCTGTGTGCTCGAAAGCGCGCGTGACTAGGGGCGGATTATAATACCTTAAGAAGCCCTAATTGTGACAAACTATAGGGCCACTCCATAATATTGAAATATTGAACATGGGAAACACAAATCAATTTAAATATGAAGCTAAATCTTTTCAATTTGAAAATTGAATTTTTTTGAAATAAATAAAATATATATGTGGATATCAATTTATTTTAAAATAAATTTCACGTATGATAGGGAACAATTTTTTCACAAAAATTTTATAGCATGTTTTTAATATTGAATTAAATGTAGTACATTAGTTTGTTACAAAATAGTTAACAATTTTCTTGATGCGCACGTAACATTCTACAACGTTGTTTAAAAAATAGAACAAGCTATTCACTGGAATTAATACTTCGAATGCTTTTGACAATTGGTGATACAAAGTAAGGGTACACACGAAATATCAAATAGGGTGTCCAGAAATATTTAATTGTAAAGATTACAGCATAAGCAACATAACTCTTTACGCTTGACGGACACGGAAAAAGTATAAAACACACATAACTTTCCCGCTATGAAGTAGTGAAAAAGTTATGTAATGCTGCGGAAAAAAAGAGAATTTTCTGCAGAAAAACTCTTATCACATAATATTATTATTATTATTGAAATGTTCCTATTAAATTTAATGGCAGGTAATTTTTAAAATATCTTTATATTTTCATTTGCTCAAAACGTACAACGTTTCGACGATGTGTTATTCTCGTCGCTTTGTGAATGTGTAGTTTAATGTAAAACGTTTTCTTACATAGATTTCTAAATATTTATGCGAATCAAGAAGTGTATCAATTTGCTCTAAATAATTACCTAGGAAAATTACAGTGCCCTGGTAACGAAAACGTGGGTAATTCAGTTGCTAAATTTAGAAAAAAATATCTATCACATGGTGTAGGCAGAATCCATGTTTTGTGCGCCCTTGGTACCGAAAAATCAAATGACGGCAAAACGTCTGTCTGTCCCTCCGTCTGTCCGTCTGTCTGTGAACACTAGCGGCTAAACCCCTCAGCCGATTTTTTTCCAAAATGGATATACCTCAATCGATCTGGCTGATATTGCGGCCCCTTGAATTTGAAACCGATATTTTAATTTGGGGGGTATTTTACATGAAGCCCAGCAAAATTTGGTGGGCTACTTTACATGAAATACGAGGGAAAAAGTACATGCTGTTTTAGCACCACTAGTTTGAGTTATGCACGATGTAGTACTGGACTCTTGGAGGATTACGAATGTTGCAAGTTGTAGATAAACATGGTTTTTCCGTACACCATTGTCAGGGAACTATTTCTTCCGTCTCAAATATGCTTCGTACATGACTGGGAGGGAATTCCATGTCCACCAGTAGTGAATGTGACCGGTGCGAAGGGATGGCTAGAAGACAATTTTGTGTTATCAGTGAAGAAATAGTTTCAGAGAGAAAATATACGTCTGTTTATTCCTCTGCAAGGTCGTGTACTGGAAAAAGGGATAACGCTGTGTCACATAGCTTGCTTAATCAATTTTATTTCATTTAGGCTATTAAACACAAATGATTTTAAGCAAAGCTCTTTTAAAAATTATTCCATCAAATTTCCTTTATTTTTACACAATCGCATTTATTCAACATAAAGTTTGTGTAAGCAGTGCCTGACTTTTACATATATGCGTCCTAGGCTGTCAATTGTTTTAGCGCCCTTTTAATTTGCTTTTTTAAAACATTAAAGCTATTTATAATACTTTCAATAAAAAATTGTTGTACGATATTTCTAACCGATACAAGTGTAAGCAAAAGTATGGGTATTGTAAAGGCTTACTTCAGGAGTTATGAAACAAAATTTCCGTTTTTTCAAGTAGTGCGTGTGAATAAGTACTTAAGAAGCTTCCCCACCATGTGGCCAAATACTGAGGTTAAAAACGGCGTTTCTTCTAAGAGGTATCCTAAAACAGTTGGACCCTGTCTTCAGCTATACAGCTGTATTTGAATACTTTGCCTTCCAGTATTTCTTGGATTGACTGACTAGTGATTTCAGGCGTGCCATCTCAGAAAGTCCCGTAAGTGTAATGGATGATTTTATCGCGGGAGGGGGAAGTGATTTCCCAGGCTGAATGGTGAAATCCGGCGCCGACCTACGGGAAATGTCCCCAATCAGGTATCTCCCACCAGCACACCCCAGCCGGAACAAGCTCTACTCTCCTGACGCGTCTCACGACAAATGTGGAAATGTAGTGCATTTGAGTGTGTGTGTGTGTGTGTGTGTGTGTGTGTGTGTGTGTGTGTGTGTGTGTGTGTGTGTGAGAGAGTAAGAGTTGGGGATACGACAACGAAGAGGAAGGAAAGAACACGCGCGAACTACTACCCGTTTATTAGGGTACTGCTCTGGCATTCACGCGGTGTTAATCGTAGATACCACGGCAGAAATAGAAAGAGAAACCCTATCAGAGCAGCCGGCCGCTAGAATAATGCTCCAGACACCAGTTGAATTCGACCTAGCTTTGTAGCCAGTATCGAAAATCCTGCCAACGTCAGGTCTCGAACCTTAGGACCTCCAGGGCAGAGACATTGCAGTGACATCAGTTGATGCTCGAGCCACACTTGCTGGTTTATATTTCTTGGAGATACTTCGGAAAGAAGCTGTACAATTGTTCTAGGAGTAGAATCCATCCAACGCGAGGACACTTAATGAGAATTTTATTGAAGTATTCAATAAATAACTGAATTATTAAATAAAGCATAACTCAAAATGAAAAGAAGCTAAGGATTAGCATCCAAATATATTCTTGTCCCTTTGCAAAAATATTTAAACAAGGCAGAATTTAAAAATAAAATAAACCTGAAATAAGAAGTAATAAAGATTTATTTAATAAGAAGTATAAACATTAATGGTAAAGGCATTATTCAGTTTAAGGGGTTGGTTAGGAGTTGTTTTATAGTATTCTCTTTATAGTACGCGTTAGTACGTGGCTCAAGAAGCATTGGAGGTTAGGGGTCAGTCGAACACTTTTCCTCTCCATATTTTAGTATATCGATAAGTAAATATAGAAGTGCCCGGGAGGAGGATATGTGGAATGTGGGGGTAATGGCAACGATCACTGGACTGAGGACATAAGGCGCAGTCTAACCCGAGCGTTTGTTGGCACCTTTGATTTCCGGTTAAACATGGTCAGGTAAAACGTGGCGTATTCGTGACGTGCATGGGCCACTTTCGGGCCGGATTCCGGAAGATTCCAGTTCCTCTGTGAGCTGTAGTCATTCAGCCCTCGGTCGTGTAGTACTTCTAAGGCACCGTCAATCTCCCCCACCTTCACCTTTTGAGGAGATTTTACCTCCAGAAAAAGCAATTAGTAACGACGATTTTTAACGGCAACCACGCGGAGAATTATTCTCTTATATAGTTACACCACTTTCTTAGAAGTTCCGCCACTCAACACAAAATCTTTGCAGCTGTCTGAAGGCAAGGAACTTGCAGAATGCCGGGGTGAAAAGCATTCCTTTCTGCGCACGTACGCAGCTAATATTAAGAGAAGGCAAAGCACGCCGTTACGAAGGAAATTGAGTCTAATGTACGTATGTATAGAGAATGACTTTCGAAGTTATTGTCTGATTCTTTGTAGGAGTCAACGACCTTTTGTGCACATTACGCACACTTCCGTGCATTGTTTGTTTACGTCAAGACATTTTTTCCTCGTGCCGTCGTTTTTTTCTGCCCTATCGGCTGTTGTAAAACGAACTGTGCTAAACTTGTGAAAAGAGATCGTTTTGAAAAGAATATGTAAAAGAGACTAACATGCCAGTATTTTTTTGACAGAGACCACTTAATATGACAATACTACCTTTGCATTATTTTTGAACAAGCACGTTGGGTTACACAGTTATCATTTACACGGACAATCTTGTTTTAAAAAACGGCACGTTTAAAAAAGAATACTTAGTGCGTTGCATTACGAAAGTTTGGAAGCAAATTCCTGTACATCTCACCTTAAAATGAGCAAAGGTACACTTTTCAATGAGCAATAGTACATTCATATAATTAGATATTTTACTTTCTTTTGTATTTCTTGAGTTGGCAAAAATGTGTTCCAAACGTATCCTACCTAAGCGCTAGGTGTCTTCTCGCTCGAAATATTGAGTAAGAAAATTTAGACTGAGTTGTAGGCAAGAGAAGAAGTAATATTTACTTCGTTAAACGAATTTCATAAACATGCAGTCAATGAGATGTTGATATTAACTGCCTCATTTTGTACGCACTTGTGATTTATTACAAACATGAATACAATGTTGTGTATTCGGTGAGTACATTGATATCTATATTCACAACATATTTTATATCTGAAAGAAAAAAAGACGTAACGAGCAAACAAACATTGCACACTTATCTGCTGCTCAGAGAGGCAGCACAAAGGAGAACCTTGGTGAACTCCCGGGAAATGCCTCATAAATATCGCACGTGCTCTACGTGACGTTCCCTACTTGTGCCATTTTCCTGTATCACTCGAACGTCTAGACACATGTAGCATAGAAATATTATTGTTTACCCACCAGATTACGACCCCTGTTTGCACACGTCGCACGTTTCAATGACATATTTATGTGACTTCTGTCACCTTGAAGCAGACGATAAGCACTTGTCAATACAGACTGACCTTTTCTGTCTGCTCTGTTTGCCGCGTATTATACAATACGAAATCAAAGATTTTTTTTCATGTTTTCCCTGTCATTGATGAGTAGGGAACTTCCTATTTGGAGACGCTGATGATTTATCAAATAGAACAAAAAGTGAAATTTCCATTTGAAAGAAATATATTCTTAATAAGGAAAACGTATAAATATTAATGCATGTATTATCATAAACAATCATTACTACTGTAATTGTTTTTAGTCGTTTATTATCTTCTCTCCTCATAAATGTTAAACACGAATTGATCCAAATACTATATTTTATGAAAATCAATGGAGCCGTAGGGCAACTGCGCCATAATCCACACTGATAGAAATTGTATGATAATTGGCAATTTGTGGAAACTAAGGGAACACAGCTTTATGTTTGCTTACAACATAATACGGAGCATTAAAGAACTAAAGAAGAAATGCTCCTGTTCTGGATTGGAAGGAATTTTCAGGAAGACCGCCTTAATTCACAATAAACTAGAATTCCTACGTACAATGTGCTGTACGGGATACCGCTTTTTATAAATAAATAAATAAATAAATAAATGTCTTTATTGGTGGCGAGGCTCAGGCCATTTAGCCTGCTCTTCCGCCTGACCACATTTAGAATTTATATTACAATAGTACATAATAAAGGGAGTCATTCAATGAAAAATACGCACGCAATTTGGATGAAGATATACACATGGATGACAGGAGTAAAACCGAGGGAGGACGAGTTTGATAGGAAATCGTAAAAGAGTCGGGATGAATGGAACGGTAGAGAGAAATGAAAGGAAAAAGAAAGAAAAGGAGAAAAAGAATCAGTGAAATGTTAATAAGTTCTGTTAATTGGTCATTAGGTTTTGGAAAAAATTTTTTGAATTCCCCAAAATAAAAGGGAGGGAATCTCGTACAAGCGAAAAAAAAAACCCAAAAAAATAATAATAATAATAATAATAATAATAATAATAATATGATATAGTGTCGTAAAACTATTTGGTTTTTAAATAAAGTTTACAAAAAATAAATAAATTAAAAATGTGGATATAATCAATTTCTTTTTAGGAAAAGTGAACAGTTAAAATATTCCACAAACTAACAAATTGGAAAATTTTAAGAAATTAGGAAATTTTTTTCCGTTTAGAGTATTCCCAAGACCCGAAAACCCGACCCTCTCTCACCCGTAAGCCAACGATTAATTCTACCTTTATTGGCTATTCTACCTTTTAGGTCCATAAGGACTACATTTACAATGGAATGAAGATAAAACATTGGTTATGTACTAATGGTTTAACTGTCTGGATGCATTAACAATGCTAATAATGGTAGAGTTCGTCAATAAGCATTAAATTAGATTTCTGCAATCAAATACGGCTTAATTTATCTATTACACTGCTATTAATATTGCGTCATTTTGGTAACCAATTATGTGACATTTTGTTGCTGGGGACAATTACCACATTATTACCGATACACCACACATTATTATCGACACCTTATTACCACTACAATATTACCGAAAACCACCTCATGTATCTATATCAGTTTTTAAACAAAAATGTATACACAAGACCCTATGATAATAATACATCTCCATTCTTCTCCTATTTGCACCTTCATTTGCGACTGCAAATGCTCCCGCAGACAAATTATTCCAGTCGTTTATTGTTCGACTAACAAAGGACAATTTTCTCATATCAGAACGCTGCGTTTGTGTTCAGATTTTGAAATTATAATCCCTATACTTAAATACATCGGCTTGAGTAGCCTGCTCCGAATTTTCTTCAATGCAGGGAAATTTAGATACTTCTAAAATAAAGCGCTAAGCCTAAATGCAGTAATTCGATTTTAAAGCGGTATTAATTCGTTGTCAGAGAGTCAGTTTTCAGAAATTATTTTCTAAAAATTTTTACTAGCTCGTGAGTTTGGTCTAGTCCTGACGGATGCGGCTCCATATTCTAAAAGAGTCTAAAAAATTCTAAAATTCACGCAAGGGAAGGACATGCCAGTGTGTAAATATTAGTATTGCTCTTCTTCAAAGTTTGCATTACAATATATACGGCTCTCCAGTACTTTTGAAATGATACCAGATTTTTAATCGTACTTTTAGTCTATCCGAAAAAAGTTAATCCAAAAATGTGGAGCCTTTTTCTGGTTGAGAAAATTTTGAAATTATTGTCAAGGTTTCATGAACGTTTTGATATTGTCAGGGTCTCACAATACGAGTTTTTCAGACCAAAAATCTCCACGTTCGGCTGCAACATAACAATACTTTCTCTTTATACTTTATTTAACTTTATGCTTTATGTTCTGTTTTTCGTAACTATGTAGCAGGCGAGAAAGTAAAACGGTATCCGTTAGAGCAAGGTCAACATTGGATTGGTAATCTAAATGTGTTCCTAAGATTGTTTCACATCCTCGCCTGTCTCGAGTAAACATGTCTATTTAAGTTGTTTTGCAATGTGATACTCTCGTCTTGAGAGTTTTGGGACCTCCCAATTTTCTTGGAAAGTCTCTTCACACTGGTTTATCCCAGCACTTGTGATCGACAATTTTCATAAAGAGCTTTAACAGAACAGCAATTTTCATTCCACGTGAGGGCAGCAAACGCACTGTTCCCTCGCGGTAATCCACCTCCTGTGGACGTGACCGAATCGCACCAGCGTAGGCGGCGGCCGCTTGTTTAACGCACGAGGCCTTGCGTAAGAGTAATTGAGGTTGGCTTTGCTTTGCATCTGTGCAGCGGCCGTCCCGCCGCGGCGCGGGGTCGTCCACCGCGCACGTGGACGCCTGCTCTATTTCAAGGTGGCGACCATTCAGCTTCTGGCGTGGCGTGATGTGGAAGGGGGAGCGTAGCGTGGTGGATTCGTTTGTTTTTGTTTTTTTCGTGTTTCCGGGCGCGTCAACTGCTTTGGTCATTAGTCCCGTTCGTGTAGTGCATGTTTTTCTCGGGAGATGGCGGTGATCTTCCCCCCGCTGGATGGCGAGATCCGGCGCCGACCTACCGTCGACTAATGGGGTTTCCCCCTAAACAGGACTCTCCCACTAGCGGGGCACCGCCCCGGCCGGGACAAGCTCTAAGCTCCCGACCGGTCTCCCGCGATATGTGGTAGTGTAGTGCGTGTTAGAGTAAGTGTGTGTGTAAGGAGAGAGGATAGGACAAGGAAGAGGAAGTACAGATCGCGCGTGGTCTGTGGCCCGTTTGATAGGGTACTGCTCCCGCATTCGCCTGGTGGTGATCGGAGAAACCACGGAAAACTACCGATCAGAGCAGCCGGCCGCTAGAATTCTCCTCGAGGCAGCGACTGAATTCGATCTAGCTGAAAAGCTAGTGTCGAAAATCTTGCCACCGTCAGGTCTCGAAGCTAAGACCTCCCGGTCAGAGGCGCTGCAGTGACATCAGTTGATGCACTGAGCTACCGCTCCCGGTGGTAGCGTGGTGGAGCGGAGGTAGCGTGGCGAGGTATGGTTGGTGGACCTTGGCGAGGTGGGGAGCAGTGGAGACTGGTTCAGCTAGGCGTAGTTAATCTTGGTGGATTTATTTATTTACTAATGTTTCCGGGCACGTCTACGGATAAGGGCATTAGTCCCGTACGTGTAGTACATGTTCTTATCGCGGGATGTGCTGCGATCTTCCCCCGCTGGATGGTGATATCTCCGTCGCCGCCTGCACGTCGACAAGCGGAGATTTCCTCAACCAGGTATCTCCCACCAGCGGAGCACCGCCCCAGCGGGGACAACCTCTAAGCTCAGCACTGACCTCTCGGCACATGTGGAAGTGTAGGTATAAACGTGTGGGTGTAAGTAGGGAGTGAGGATAGGACAGGAAGCGGAAGAGAACATCGAACGCGGATCGTGTGTTAGGGTAGGTACTACTCCGGCATTAACCTGGAGTTGATTGGAGAAACTACGGAAAAGTTCTGATCAGAGCAACCGGCCGCCTGAATCCTCTTCCAGACCGGGGTTGAACTCGACCTAACCGTCCAAGTCAGTGTCCAAAATCCTACCACTGTCGAAGCTCGAATATTTGGACCTTCTTGTGAGAGGCACTGCATTGCCCTTAGCCGCCTCCGCCGGAGGGAGCATAGCGGAACGCAGCATAGCGTGGCAAGGCGGAACGTGGCGAGGCGGAGAGGGGTTAGACGAACCGGAGTAAGGCGGATCGGGAAGCGGAGGTTGCATGGGGCGATAGAGCATAGCTTGGTATGGAATGGTGAAATGAGGCTGCGAGGAGCATGTCTTGTTGGAGCATTGCATAGCAAAGAGTTGCATTGCATGGTGCATCGAATGGCGGGACATGGCGGGGAGGGAGGTAAGAGAGCATAACATCCATGACGAAGAGGTTTAGAGAGTGGTGGGATGCTTCATGGCGAGATGAGATGTTGAATGGCGGAACGCAGCACACTGGCGTGACATTAGAATTGTATGGCTTGGTGCGCTCTATCAAGGCCTGGCCTTACTTGGCAAGGCGGGGGAGCATTGGAACGGGATGTGGTGTGGTCTGGGGCGTAAGATGGCGTGACATTTTCATAGGTTGCCTGGTGTGCTGTGGTTCACCTCGTCACTGTCATTTGTCATTGCAGCGCCTCTCAGGGGGAGGTCCTAGGTTCGAGTCCTGACGGCAGCAGGATTTTCAACGCTAGCTTTTCAGCTAGGTCGAATTCAATCGCTGCCTGGAGGATAATTCTAGCGGCCGGCTGCTCTGATCGGTAGTTTTCCGTGGTTTCTCCGATCAACACCAGGCGAATGCCAGAGCAGTACTCTACCAAACGGGCCACGGACCGCGCGCGATCTGTCCTTCCTCTTCCTTGTCCTATCCTCTCCCCTTACACAGTCACTTACACTAACATGCACTACACTACCACATATTCCGGGAGACCGGTCGGGAGCTTAGAGCGTGTCCCGGCTGGGGCGGTCCCTGCTGGTGGGAAAGTCCTGGTTAGGGGGAAACCCCACTAGCCGACGGTAGGTCGGCGCCGGATCTCGCCATCCAGCGGGGGAAGATCACCGCCATCTCCCGAGAAAAACATGCACCACACTAACGGGACTAATGACCAAAAGCAGTTGACGCGCCCGGAAACACGAAAAAACCAAACCAAACCATTCATCTCGTCACGGTGTCGCTTGGCGTGTCGTGAGAAGTAAAAAGTTTTATTCCGCAGGAGGCGTTTCTCGCAGCATTTTCGTTCCCGCAACCGCCATTCACTGCGCCACTCTGGCTGCTCGCCACCGCTGTCACCAGCGCCTTTGTGCCGGCCCCCCCCCCACGCTGTCCGCCGCCTCCGCCTCGCGCGTTGCGGCCGCCGCCCGCGGAGGCCTCGGGACGTCACGGTTGCCATGGGGACGGCAGCCGCAGGCGGACGGGATTAGCGGACGAGTGCCTCCGTGAAACTCACGTGCGGACGGCGGACGCGGTGGTGAGTGGAATGGGGACGTGCCTGGGGGTTTGGCCGGGGGCGGGGCGGAAGCGGAGCCAAGGGACCGAGCAGGGCAACGCCAGTGGGCCGGGTCGAGATGGGTGACCACGCGAGAGAAAGAAAACCCCCAGAGAAGCGTGAAACGAACGATAAGGATGATGGGGGGAATAGGGGCTTAAGGGTGGTGAAGGGTGCTGAAGTGAAGATTTAGGGAGAGTGAAGGGTTGGATTCGGGAGGACGGGGATTAAGAGGGGAAAAAAGAGAATTGGTTGAATGCGAGTCATGCGGAAAGCAGGTACAGGTAATAGTCGCGTGAAGTCGCATTGCGAAGGAAAACGCTAGTTGCTTGAATATTGAAAATAAATACACTTATCGCGGCCTGTTTAGTTGCAGGGTGAACGAATGACAAGATGCCTATTAGAGATGGGTAGAATGGCATGTTTTTTGTGATTGCAGATGTAATGGATTGATTGATTGATTTTTTCGTGTTTCCCGTCACGTCACCTGCTTCGGTTATTAGTCCCGTGAGTGTAGTGCATGTTTTTCCCCGGGAGATGGCGATGATTTTCCACCGCTGGATGGCGAGATCCGGCGCCGACCTACCGTCGGCTAGTGGGGTTGCCCCTAACCAGGACTCCCACCAGCGGGGCACCGCCCCAGCCGGGACAAACTATAAGCTCCCGACCGGTCCCCGGAATATGTGGTAGTGTAGTGCATGTTAGTGTGTGTGTGTAATGGGAGAGGATAGGCCAAGGAAGAGGAAGGACAGATCGCGCGCGGTCCGTGGCCCGTTTGTTAGGGTACTGCTCCGGCATTCGCCTGGTGTTGATCGGAGAAACCACGGAAAAGTACCGATGAGAGCAGCCGGCCGCTAGAATCAGATGTAATGGAGAAGACGTTTGTGAAACATACGTTGAGGTGAGAGGCGATGATGCCCATAAGATGCGTCTTAAGTGGGAGATCGAGTTCATTGAATAAGAGGAATAAGTAGCCATGCAACGATTTATAAGAGGTAAAACACAAAGTGGACCTAACGCAAGTAAAATGGTAGATGAAGGAAAGAACTGTTCGAAGAGCCGACGAATAAACAAAATGTCTCCTCCTTGATAATGTGAAATATTAAAACAATATTTTTAAGAATTTTTTTATTATTTCAATTAACACTGCAAAATGCCTCATTTCATAGGTTATTAACTCTCTATAAAATAGAAATTCAATGCTCGTCTCAGTCTAATGTAACTATTTTATCCTTTATCAAATAAAATCGTAATAAGTAGCGCTGCCATGATAATATTTCTAGATCCATAATCAGTAATTTATTGTTAATGTCAATTCTGGACTCATGTTGGCGCAGTACGTACAACAACGGGCTGGGGACCCCAGGGTCCATGAACTAGAAAGACTCTGGTAGTAGTGCCAGTAATTGTGCAAAGGCCCAAACCTGGCTGTAGCACAAAAGGAAATAACGAGAAGAATTATTTAAATTGTGTTTTTAAGCGTGATGTATAATAGAAAAGAAGCATTTGTTGCAACACTTATTTTATTTTTATTAACGACTATATTTTAATTCCTTTTCAAATTTGCACTTTTCAAAATATTTATCTTGAAATACTCTACGATTGGATATTAAAATCCTGAAACTGTTGTGGCAGGTAATTTCTGAGAAATTATTTATTCTCGTGGTTTGATTGTATAGAGCCACTCTTTTATTTCAAAAGTTTATTCTTTCTTTAATATCACTAATGGAAAGAAACTCCTAATCAAAGTGTCTACTTACCAATTTATGTATTAACAAATGTTGTCTTTAATTTTACAAAACAACGTCCTTCAATCCATTTTCGAGAGACGCACGTGCATGATCGGCCGCTCAGTGAGACGTGCTGCCGGAGGTCCAAGAGGAAAACGGATTTGCCGAGAGGAAGAGAAAAATGAGTGGAGAACAACGTCCCCTCCCGCTCCACCGCTTCCTTGCCACTGCTTTAAAAAAGTAATTACAAATCGCAGCTGCGGAAAAGCGCGGCTCATCTTCTGTGAGGCGAGAGCAAGCAGGCGCAATGGCCTGAAGGCTGTAGGCCACAGCTGCAGGTGTGTGTATGGCTGCCTGTGTGGGAGATAACAAGGAAAGAATAATGAGAAAATGGAATGCGTTGATAGTAAATAATATAGAAATTGGGATGAGAATGTTTTGTGAATACGAGTTGTTGCGAAGGAAAATGAGCCTAGGTACACGGAATGAAGTGAAAGTAATATCTTTATCATTTATTGACCTTTAGCTGGTTTAAATGTTTTCATTATTTCATCTTCACCGTCATCTCTTTAGTTTTTGGAGGAAACAATGCAGGAAAAAGTAAAAGAAGCGAGAAATCCATATCTTCAACAAGATAATAGAGGGAAAGAGCTAAGAGACACCAGCATTAACGTTTCAATTGAATTATTGACGAAAATGAGTGGTGGTTGTTATTTACGGAAACACTTCTTTTTCTTGACATCTGGGGACAGAAGCGACAGGGGTAAGTTTCCGACGTGTGTCAGAGGCGAGGGTTAAGGGGGCAGGAGATTGCCAGAGGGAATAGAGGCGGGGACAGAGGTGGGGAAAAGGTCCATCCTCTCACTGGTCTGTCCTCCCACTTCTGTTCCTGCCTCTTCCCACGCCTCTGTACCCGCCTGTCCTCTATCTTTTGCCTCCCCTTGGCCCCTTTCTCTAACTTCATTTCTGCCCGCCTCTGGGTGTTAACAAAAGCTGGAGCACGGAAGGGTGGGGACAGGCAGGGGCGGGGCCAATCTGGAACAGAGGCAAGGCAGAGGCAGGGTAGAGGCGGGGCAGAGGTGAAGCCAGGAGCCGTGGCAGCGTCGGGGCAGAGGTGATGCCAGGAGAGATGGAGAGAGCCGGGGGGAGGGGAGGGGCGGCAGCGAACGCGAGGTCGCGGCCGAGCGGCGTGGGCGCGGGGGCGGGGCCGGGGGCGGAAGCCAGGCGTCGGGCCAGAGGCCGTCTTTAATTAAAGGGACGACGCGAAGCGAACGGGGCGTGCCTCGCCTCTTCCGCCCACGCACGCTCAGCCGCACGACACGCGGCGCACACTGCGCACGGAAGGCATGCGAGTACTTCACGCGCGCTCTCGGCCAATCACCTGCCTTTTCGTTGACGTCACTGGTTGCCCTCTTCATTCCTGGGCATAGGAGATGAAGAATCTTCCGCCGTCATGACCTTCCTTCCGTATGCAAGTGATGTGTTGATATTGCCTTCCGCAGTATGAACGATTACGGATGACGCAGAGATGAACGATTATGGATGAAATCGTGGGTGACACGTAATACGTGCTGGTGTCAGAAACCAACCACGTTACCACTACATAGTGAAAACATGCATGCCATATGTGAATTGCAGCTTTCGGATCCTTCTATTTGGCCGGTGCTCACTGATCCATCTTTACCGGCATTTGCTATTCTATTTACTGTTGTTCTGTTAAAAAATTACGAGGCGTTTCTTCCACGGCTTTCAAACTGTTTACTAACGACTTCTTGATCTCCGAATTTTCCTTGATTCCATGGAAATATTGCATGGAATATTCCATGGAAATATTGCAGCGCCTTGTTCATTGATATATTATTTATTTCCGTGCACATCAACTGCTATGGTCATTAACCCCGTAAGGTTATTTCCCGATGTGTGACGGTGTTTTTCCACGGAGGTGAAATTCGGCGCCGTTGGTTTATGGGGTTATCCCCATCCAAGTATCTCCCAACAGTGGCGCTCCTGTCGGGAGAATATAATCTACCGACTGTTCTCCCGACATGTGTGGTAGTGTAGTGCACGTGATAGCAAGTGTGTGTAAGTAAGGGGTGTGGATAGGCCAACGAAGAAGAAGGAAAGGTTGCGCGGGGTTCGTGCTGTTAAGGTAAACAAACCGATGAGAGCAGCCGGCAGTTAGAATTCTCCTCCAGACAGCGGTAACTTCAACCTAGCTGTGTAGCTAGTATCCTGCTACCATCGGAACTCAAACCTTAGGACCTCCCAGTGAGAGGGACTGCAATGACATCATTTAATGCCCTGAACCACTTCAGTCGGTTGCAGTACCTTCTAATTGTACTGAATGTTATAAGACAAATTGAGTTAAATATATTTTTACGAAATTGCATTGACTGAACTACAATATTCTTGGCATCATACTAACAGAACAATACTCTAGCAGGGAGCTCTTTCTCTTATTCTATTGATATGCATACCATGTACTTACCCAATATAAATTATGGCCAGCTTCTGTTAAAGGCAAGCCGAGAAGCGATGGACATTTACAATTGAAAGAAAGTAGTAGTAGGTACCTCAGAGGTAAAACAATTATTATGAACTATGTAGTTGTTTTGTGGTTTGATAAATTGCATGCTATAACTATATATTTCGTTCTTGATGAGGTTACTCATTTACACATCAAAAAGGAATGTACTCTCATTTAAAACAATTTATATTAGTACCCTTGGGGCATACAATGCAGTAGTAGCAATTAGAAACGAATTATTGACGTCTAATTCTGCTTACAAAAGATATTAATGTTTACGCTTAAGTACCAAATATAAAATGTATACAATGTAAGTACTATTTTATGTTTCATAGAAACACCATGAAATAAAAAGGAAAAGGCATTAATAATTCATAGGGGATATTGTAAATTGTAAATATGAGTATATATTTTCACTGAGAGCTTTTCTTGAAAATGCAGTTCAGCACACTTAATAACCGCTAATTTTCTTCCACATTTGAATCTGTCATGTATCATACTGTCAACTAATGAACATCATCACTTCTACTCCCTTTGGCCTTTCCGTCATTTTGAACTTCAAGAAATCTCTCCCTAAGTGTTCTGACATCTTTTAGACCCTTCGGCCCTGCATCGTTAACCATGATGTACTTTCTTCGTCCATTCATTCAAAAATGCCTTCATGATTTTCGGTATTTCTCTATAGTTTCGTATATTTAATAAGTATGCAATTTTTTTCTGGAACTTCATTTCTTACTGGATCCGACACTAAAACGCAAACACATTAAAGGCATTTTGTGTTTGTACAGCCGTCGTACAGCCGTGTTTCAACAACAGACATTGTTCTGGAGCGTCTGCTGCCGCGCCTCCTACAATGCCGTTCAGAGGGAATTACCTAAAACCAAAACGCAGCGTTCTTTCTACAGCTCACAAACAACTGCCAAAAATGAAACAAAAGTGCTTCTAACACAAATAAAATATTATAAAAATATAATTATTAATAATTTTAAATGCATATTCAGTTAGCTAGGGTCACTAAAGTTGAAGCCATCTGTCTCGATTCGAATGGTCACTATTTTATTACCGTTTTGGGCTCGGATATTTGTGCTTATATGTTCGAGCGTAGGCTCCATGGGAGTTACATCACTTGTGCAATAGTGACCAAAATTGAAAATAAAACAAACAACTGTTATATAATTTTCTTAGCAAATCATTTGGAATGTCACAAATAGTTATATTTCTGCCTTAGTCAGAAAATGAAGTTTATTAGAAAATATTGTATCCCATTTTTCAGTGTCCTTGAAATTTCATGTAGAAGTGCATTGGATTACGGTTTGACCCATGTCTTGTATTATTTTATTTTAAGCTTCAAATGACTGCAGTTGAAACCTCTACTATTTTACTACTGATAACAAACTGCTCATTCTCGCAAGGAATTGTTAACAACGGGTTTCATATTCATAGAAGACATTCTGTTCATTTGTTTCGTGTACGGGCAGGTTGTGACCCATTTCGTACCAGAGTGCGTCACCATAGCCACTCGCGTTGTCACAGCAAAGCAACGATTGTAATTGAAATGTAGATGCGCCTTAACAGCGGCAGTCCATTATATCCTAATGAATTTCACGTGTCGCCGCTGGCAGCGAATTAATGAGAAAGGAAGACACATAACGCGTGGCCACGGCGGCATCCGGCGACCAGGGCGACGAGGACGGACACAAAGGCTGAGGAGGGGGCGAGGGCGCGGCCAGCGCGGGCGCGGGGGCGGGGGCAAGGGCTGGGGCCGCACGGGAGCAAGCAGAGACGGAGGCGGAGGCTGATTTGATTAGATTTTTTCGTGTTTCCAGGCACGTCAACTGCTTTGGTCATTAATCCCGTTAGTGTAGTGCATGTTTTTCTCTCGAGAGAGATGCGTGGTTATCTTCCCCCGCTGGATGGCGAAATCCGGCACCGACCTACCGTCGGCTAGTGGGGTTTCCCCCTAACCAGGACTCTCCCACCAGCGGGGCACCGCCCCAGCCGGGACAAGTTCTAAGCTCCCAACCAGGTTCCCGGGTATGTGGTAGAGGATAGGACAAGGAATGGGAAGGACAGATCGCGCGCGGTCCGTGGTCCGTTTGGTAAGGTACTGCTCCGGCATTCGCCTGGTGTTGATCGGAGAAACCCTGGAGAAATAGCGACTAGCGATCAGAGCGGCCGGCCACTAGAATTCTCGACAGCGACTGAATTCGACCTAGCTGAAAAGCTAGTGTCGAAAATCCTGCCGCCATCAGAACTCGAACCTAGGACCTCCCGGTCAGAGGCGCTGCAGTGACATCAGTTGATGTACTGAGCTACCGCTCCCGGTACAAAGGCAGGGAGGGGGTGAGGGCGTGGCCAGTGCCGTGGCGGGGGCGGGGGCGGGGGCTGGGACCGCACGGGAGCAAGCAGAGACGAAGGAGGCGGAGGCGATGGTCACATAGATGTAGGTGGAGGTGAAAGTGGAGGCAGGCGAATCCAAGGATAAAAGTAAAGACTAGGGTCAGATAGAGGCGAAAAGAGAAAAGGGAATAGAAGTCGCGCTGGAGGCGGAGGTGGAAGTAGAAGTGAAGATGCAGGCGGAGATTCGTGAAGGGGATGGCTTTGGCGTAGGTGGTTCTGGGATTGATTTCACTGCAGTACCTATTACTAGACGGTCCTAGGGCTCCAACTCGACGGTTTTCGTCTTTAGCTAGACAGCTAGATCGAACTTAGCTGCTTCTGGGGGAGACTTCTAGCGCCGTCTGCTCTGATGGGTAGGTTTTCGTGCTTCCTCCGATCAACACCGGACGATTGCAGGAGCAGAACCCTTACCACGCGCGATCTTTCCTCCCTCTTCTTTGTCCCATACTCACATTTTATAAACACACTTACACGCCCCACAATACACTACCACACATCTCGGGAGCTCAGTCAGGAGCTTGAAACTTGTCTCAGGCGGAGCGGTGATCATCGATTGGGAGATCGATTGGGAGATACATCGATTGGGAGGAACCTCAAGACGCATAGGTGGATGCGGGGGAAGATTAACGCCTCCTCCCGGAATAAAAATATGTCCTACACTTACGGGACTGTAGACCTTAGAAGTTGACACGCCCGGAAACACTAATTAATCATGCGATGGCGATGGTGGAGGCGTACTGGGAGTCTGAGTTCATAGCGGTGGGGTTAACGGTGGCCGGGCGATGGCGGAGTTGCCTGGGATGGGGTGAGGGACAGGCAATGTGAAGAGACGAGATAGTGAAAGTTAAAATGTCTCGAAGGAGCGCGCCAAAGGCAATTCTTTTATCATGGCCAGTTTCAGCAATGAAAATTAACATAAAAATGGGCAACACAGGAGGTTAAAATCAAATTTTCATTACAATCAGCATCAATTATTCGCGTTCAAGAGATTCTCTATGTGTCTAGGAGGGAAATAAGTCAGAGTCAACAGGGATAGAAGGTTATTTTATATTGATAAATAATACAAACTTCAGAAATCAAAACTGAACTTGAGGTAATCATGAAATAACTGTTTATTTGTGTTGATGAATAAAATAAAAGGTTTTTCCTTCTTACTTCAATTTTATTGTTTTAATTTTGACGATTAATTGTATTTTGTAAAAACGCAGTAATATTTCTAGATTATTTAAGGGACTATCCGAATTTACTGATAAATTCGTAAATATTTCTTAAAAAAACAAAAATTTTAGAAGGACGTTCATTTTATATTTCCATTTGCGTACCGTCGAGATAACATCGCTTCGCAGATATCCAAGAGGAGCGCGCCGCCGCTGGCGAGTGAGGTGAACGCCTCCCCGAGCTGGGGTCTAATATTTGCGGTGATAACCGGAAGGGCTCTGGAACTTCACTCGTCTTCCTCGCCGCGGGCGCCGCGAGAGCGCGCATTGCCGTCGTCCGATGTCGACTTACGTAAACTCCTCATCGGCGACGCGGGCACGAGTTCTGCAGTTCAAACTCACTTTCGCGGCGCTCACTTGGAATGAGCGGGGGCGCGTGACGAGGGGGGGCGTAGTTTCTAGCGCATACGGGATCCACCGCTGGCCTGGGTTCGATCCTCGATGAATCCATGCGGAATTTGTGGTGGGGAAAGCGGGCTCTCGGCCCGTTTTTTAAGGATTTCTACCGTTTCTCCTAACTTCCATTCTACCCATTCACGTCATTACAGTCATCATCGTCATTATCGCTATAATCGTCATCACTCATACCGGGAGTGGTAGCTCAGTGCATCAACTGTTGTCACTGTTGCGCCTCTGACCGGGAGGTCCTAGGTTCTAGTCCTGACGGCGGCAGGATTTTCGACACTAGCTTTCAAGCTAGGTCGAATTCAGTCGCTGTCTGGAGGAGAATTCTAGCGGCCGGCTGCTCTGATCGGCAGTTTTCCGTGGTTTCTCCGATCAACACCACGCGAATGCGAGAGGACCCTAACAAACGGGCCACGGACCGGGCGCGATCTGTCCTTCCTCTTCCTTGTCCTATCCTCTCCCCTTACACACACACTCACACTAACATCCACTACACTACCACATATTCCGGGAGACCGGTCGGGCGCTTAGAGCGTGTCCCGGCTGGGGCGGTGCCCCGCTGGTGGGAAAGTCCTGGTTAGGGGGAAACCCCACTAGCCGACGGTAGGTCGGCGCCGGATCTCGCCATCCAGCGGGGGAAGATCACCGCCATCTCCCGAGAAAAACATGCACTACACTAACGGGACCAATGACCAAAAGCAGTTGACGCGCCCGGAAACACGAAAAAATCAATCATTACTCATATACCTAAAAACCTGATAACTAGAGTAGAGCAGGCATGTCAAGGTGGCGGGCAAGGTACCATGCTTACTAGAGCTCGTGGGCACTGCGTCCAGAGAAAAGTAGCACCAGATTTAAAAGTAAAGGTTGTACAAAGCTCACGTAGTAGCGATACCTCAGTCGATACCTGGCCCACGACAGTCTTTGAGAGAAGTTGCTTGACAGTTATTGTCAAAAAATTTAACTATATTAACTCCCATTTTCTCTTTACAGCAAATAAATGATCCATTAAAATGAAATAATACATCAGTCAAATTTCAAATTGTAAATTTAGAGTAAAATTTAAAAAACTGAAACAAAAGTATCTTGAGTCTATAATCCTGTTTACTTCAGAGTGATATAAAAGCATATGAACTTTCTACATTAAGTATATGTTATTTCTACATTCGGGTTAGACGTTTAACAAATACTCTTATCTGTTAAAAGCGCTATCCGTCCGTAAAGGAGAACTGTTAACTTATAGAGACTTGTTAATTTATTGCACATTACTAGTAAAAACTAAAAATAATTGAATGATTTAATAACACAACACAAAATAAAAACAAGAAAAGAATTTACGATTCAAACATATTCCGCTCACAGCACAAATGATTATATAAGGGAGTGCGCGCGGGTTCTAGTAAGCATGGTACCTTGCCCGCGACCATGACATGCCTGCTATACATAATGTTTTTTTAAACAGCTTGAACTTTCAGCGCATGCGTAGAGTTCTAAAAGTTTAATTTTTAACCCTGGTGCTAAAAGTGAGGCGTTGCTGAAGAAGTGTTCTGATAAAGCTGTGATTGTAGCAAAGAAAACAAAATTCTTTCGTCTGATCACATCAGCTACTACCCCTCTTAATGTACCATTGAGGGATTTGTTTACTTGGATTAAAATAAAATTAATATCAGTTAGACTGTCCAAAAAATGGTGAACAATAATGAAAAAAAATGAATCATAAAAGGAAGCGAAAAAACGTGACATCCGAACCTAAGGATCAACAAAATAGTGTATGATATAAGTGGTAAAAATTATTTTATTTTGCTCGTAGGATTGGACCCCTCGGTATATCGGCCTCGTGTCGCCACATTTCTTGCTCGCAAAATAAAAGTTCACTTTTACCACTCGTAGCATGAATGATTAGAATTCATGAAAAGAATTCATGAAATTAGAATTCAAATGCAACAATGCTGT
Organism: Teleogryllus oceanicus; assembly: GCA_964035755.1. NCBI lineage: Eukaryota > Metazoa > Arthropoda > Insecta > Orthoptera > Gryllidae > Teleogryllus > Teleogryllus oceanicus. Next base: position 59,245,920 of record CAXIVR010000004.1, read on the forward strand.
AATGACACGAAACTATGGATTGTTAAGCCGTTTATGTGTCACACTAAATGGCAGAAGACAGAAATGAAAATTACAGTTACCTCAGTAATAAAAAAATCCTTATTAATTTTTATTATTCACAATTTTTATTTTAATTTAATCCCACACCTCTTTTACTTTCTCATGTGCAGAATACCATGACTTTTGCAATGAAATTTCCTTCAGTTTTAATTATGTTCGACTTTCCTTATGCGACGTGTGTCTAACGGAACAACAGTAGATCGTGGTGTTTGAGAGAGTAAGAGAATGTAGGAAAGGTCGTTGTTGAAGTGACCGTGAGTACATTTTTTATCCATTACTCGCGCTTTCTCTGTACAGTCGGTTACCTATAAAATGGTTGCAACATCCTGCAACATAAAGTGCCTGCAACATCCGAAACTTTGTCAACGCCCAAAAATCACAATGTAAAAATGTTATCAACAGTCTTTCTTCGATATTTTGAAGTAAATATTGCGACCCACCCCTCCGCCGGCTAGCTCAGAATGGGTTTTCAAGGTGGGCGCAAAATAAAAAAATACAATTAGAATAGCGGGGATCAGGGTCATGTGGGCCGTTGTGGATTGAATGCATTTAAACAGAAACTCAAATAGAATCACTTTCCACTTACTTAAGTATATTCTAATTAAATTGCTGTTACAGTCAATGAACATAAAACACTTTACATATACAAGAATTTTGTCTTGCTGAAAAAAAAGAAACAACTTACACTCTCAATAATTAACTACACTATTTCCTTTCTCTCATTTAAATCAATTTCACAGAATACTTAAAACTTTGCCTAATCATTCCAGTTGTAAATTCCCTAGTTGCAACTTTACAATTAGCTAAGTTTTTCTTGAAAGAAAAGATTGATTCTATTTTTCCAGAATATCGGTATAAAGAACCTGTACTAATACTTTCTTTCCGAAACAAATTATTCCTTCTAATATCTACAAATTGTTCAAGTTGGCACGACCTTACTGTGTCTTTTCACGGCGTAGAGAAATCTACGGCGTCGACTCTTCCAGTCGCTCGGTGTCCTTGTCCTTGCAGCTCGGTCGGGAACAAAGCCGCCCCTCTGCAGAACCGTTGCTCAACTCACGATGTGGCCTCCGTCTCGTTTTCCGTTGATACTCTTTTCGTATTCTTTTATAGAATGTAACTAGCTTTTAATTCCATATTTAAAAGAATCTACAATACGACAACTGAGTCTATCGTATAAGAAGAGTAAATATAAAATAAGAAAACTGCAAAGAAAAGAAATGAATGGCCTCGTTAGTTTCATGCTATTCACACTCCTCTCTCTTACAAAGATTTTAAATGCGTCACTTATACTTTCATCCTTTTCCTGATGAATTGTTTTAATGCCTTGTAATATGATAATTACCTCCTCGAATGTCTTGAAGAGTTTTTATCGTAGATGCAGTCCTGAAGTCCGTAGTAGTACGCGGTGCCGCCTTCTCGTGATCGGTAGGTCCTCACTCTCCAGCTGTTACTTCAGAAAAGAAAGCTTTCTTTCTCCCGACTCTCGGTGTCGCATACTCTACCGAGACGCTCCCTTACGGATATAGTTCGTAGTTTTCATTTTCGGATTGTATTCATGCGCGTTGGCGCGCGTTCAAACAGCTCATCTTATTCTTGAATATTGATGTGCTCCGTTTTCCGAGACCTCGGCAAACGGATGGTCACAATATCAGAAGGGACATTTCTGTGGTGGCATCAATGTAAATGTTTCTGAATGTGTGTTACAAAAAATGTGTAATATATCACGTAAAATAATCCTCTGACTACAAAATCGTTATGACATAAAATGTTTGTATTGCTATTCTCAATGTTTGTTTCTAAGATATACTGTAGCAATGTAGACAATGTTGCAATGTTTTACCTTATACGGATATCCTGATATTTATCATATTTTCGGGGACTGTCATTGCACTGCTGAATGTCCGATACAAAATTTTTTTCTCTGCGCTTTCTCAGACGTGTTGCACCTGGTTCTGTAGCCATTTTAAGATTGTATGACAAAATAAAAATGACTATGTTGTATCTATTCACGACGAGTTTGGTGATGGATTGATGCGTATGGCTGTGGAATAGGGAGTAGCTGTAAAATACATATTTGCTGGTGCCCTGAGATAAACGTAAGTTGTCGTAAGTATTGGGTTTCTAACAAACATTGTTCATGAATTACTGAGTTTTCCAAATTCGTATAATCGCAGTTGTGACATTTGAATGTGACTTATTAAACAAAATGGACTCCAATTATTTTCATATTTCGTTTTAAATTAGTTGAATATTTTCGAACCACAGTTGATCAATGTTAGAGACGTTGTAAGTGTACTAAAAGTGTTTCAAGAAATTGTATTAAAACGTAGTAAACTACTTTACAAACTGTTTCGCTTTAAATTTGCTTTAGATTTCATAATCTCACAATGCATAAATCCAGAAATAATTGAATATTTTAATATAATTTATATGTTTAATATAGAAATAAATTAATATATTAATTATTTAATTATTACATTAAACAAAATCTAAAGAAAAAATATACATTTATTGAAACTGTTTTGGGTATATAACCTGGTGATAGCTAGTGACATAAATAAGGTAATAATAATATAATAATAATATCAATAATGATAATAACAATAATAATGATATTAATAAAAGAGTAGCTATTCATAAAATATTAAGTTACATTAAGAAAAAGAAACTTGTATAATCTAAATCCGACCTGAATGTTTGTACAATTAAGATCATACTGCACTGGCACTGCATTGCAGTTTACTTCACTTCACTATGACTTTTATATCACTTCCTTCGTTATTTCTCTCCATTACACTGCACGACATCTCACTTCACAATATAACACTTATGCATCGCTATATAACCTGCTAATCTTTGTTAAGTCCCTTATTATAAAAAAAATTCTAGAATTTAAAGTAACAAATGAATTCTTTATAATAGCAATTCCATTAAGGAAACAAGAAAAACACAATTTATAATCAATTTTCACAATATCAAAAGCTTTGACCCGAGAATAACCAAACTGCCCTTAGGTTCAAAATACTTCCCATTCAGATATCGACCCAACCTTCTTACATTTTCAATTTGCAGCGTGTTCATTGGTTAGTTTCAGTAGATAATGCAAAAGGAAGTTGAAACATGCGCCAGATATTAAATTTCAGTACAGTACATTCCTAAAACTTTGTTGCACATTTACGTGCTTATTTGATATTAACATATATTTACCAATTATTAAAGTCAATCAAACGTCGGTTACTTATCTTCAATGCATATCTAATACTGTGTGAAAGTTAAAGTATCTTTTTAAATGCGGACTCTAAACGGATTTGAAGTTTTAACATTCAAGATAGTTCTATGAAAACCAATGTATTGAAGTCAAATGTTGTATGTACGATTTTTGTTTTTCTACACATTAACGTATTACAATCTTTTAAAAACTTATAACGATAGCTGTATATTAGATGAGGTATTTAAAGCTAGTTTCAGATCTTCAAACAGGTGGTGTTTTCTTGTCGGAAGCAAGCCCGTAAAGTCCTTTAAGGCTAAATGCACCGAAAAATACTTATAGGAAAAATCAATAGATCGCAGCACTATCATACGGAATTTACTAGATCGATAACGTCTGAACAAATTGTCCGATTTTCGATCTGTAAACGACATTGAACTCCTTTTTAAAATAGAATTCACGCTACGATGCCGTTTTTTCAAAAAATATTTCCAAAAAAATTTTGAAACCGTTTTCTTATAGTTCCGGGAAGAAATTAAAAAATGTGGGCTTATAGCGCGATGGCGACGTGCTTCCTGAATCCAACGCCGTGTCAATCATGCAAATCGGATGAATAGGAGCGGCGTAAAGTGAAATTTCGGAAAATATACCTGATTTCCCTCCCCCCACTCCCCCTTTCCCCTGCGTCACCCGACCCCCTGCGCCATCGACGCCGCCGAACGGCCAAACCGCCTGCGGCACGGGAGGTCGAACTTTCAGACAGGCAAGCTGGGCAGTCAGTCCCTTTCAGTCTCAATATATTTTTCTTCACGTGTCAAACTAGTGATGCTGTAACACAGCCAAACGCTCTCGTATCATCTGTAATAGTCGTATAAAACTATATATCTTGTTCACATATTTCCGTCTTCTTTCGAATACCATCAAACAATTATTTGAGGCGGTACTCAAAATATCGATTCCGATTTGGAAACTGATTTCAAAAAGAAAATTGAACTAATAGTGTAGATATCACCAATATTCCATGTCCTAACATCTTATTTTACATACATTTTACTTCTAAGATCTTCCGTTATCATTCCACTACCACAAAGAATGAGCCGAAATTACGCACGAGCTCTTTTATCCTGCGACTCGATTTTTGATCTCAAAACGGCGTTTGTCTCCTTGATAGACTTCACCTGATGAATATGTTTTCCCAAGTAAAATTTTAAAACAGTTTTCGTACTTTCGGACAAAATTGAAGAAGTGGTAAAATAGCGCGCAGGCGAGATGCATCCGGAATCTAACACTGTAACAAACATTAAAATATAATATTAAGAATCGTCACATGTCCCAGCTTACTTAGTAAGTTATATTGATATAAAATGATTCTGTTATATTTGTATAAACTTGAAGATTGGAATAAGTAATTCCCGGCTCGTCATTTTGATACAAACTACGCAAATGATAATGTAAAATGTAAAAGGATGTGGTGTAAATCATTGTATTGTGACACACATATATGTATTTTTAATGCATTAAATTGTCACGAAAGCAATACAACTTTAACCCTTAGACAGGAACACCACACTAGAAGAGGAATATCCGTCTATGAGGGGGATAAATTATGTTTTGTTATACAGTTATTAATTTGGCAACTTTTACATTTCTACATTAAGATACCATTTTTCTAAACATCGTACACGCTTATCAGTAACATTTAATCGGGTTGCAATTCAATTTATAAGATTTATATACTACTAGTAAAACGTAGCATACCAGTCACTGATAAACCTCATATTAGGGAATCAGAATGCAAACGTATTAAATCGGCGATCCTTATCTAGGTGTCGAGAATAGGGATGCAACATTGATGTTGATATTTTCAAAACATTGATTTTGTATAGACACATGAACATATTTCGTAAAAAATGAAACATTTATGAAACCTGATGTTTATTATCGATGTGCTTGATGAGTTGTTGTGAATGAAAAGAACTGATAATCACAATTTTATAAAAAGTCAAAATATGAAATAATATTGCATTATTCCACTGTCAATACATGTGTTCGAATAAAGCGAACGGTGATTGTAACATCCTCATCCAGTAGACTATCTTCAGCCCAAGAAATGACCCCATTTTTCTGGCATTTCCTACGTATGTCCTACCGTACGCAGAGAGGCGGCCAACGCAAGCACTCTAGGTGTAAGGTCTCTCGCCCACCTTCCTGTACCCATTTCAGGAAGTTGTGACTCACTCCATAAGACCCTCGGCGATAGTTTTCAGGTTTAGTTTCGCTGTTATTCTTTTTACTTTCTTTTGCCGTTTTGTCTAAATCGTAATTATAAATTAACAATCACGGCCACTGTCAAAACAAAATCTTCCGCACGAACTTGGTCGATGTTTCTAAACCAGGTTTTTGAAAGATGTTTTAATTTTGAACATTGATATTTGCATTCGTATTACTTGCGCAACATTCCTTCGCTTTTCTTGCTATCCGAAACTGGGAGGGGACGCGCCGATAATTCAGCGAGTTCTTCCCTAATAATGGCAGAATGTATGCATGAAAGACTGAGGGTATCAAACACACTGTTCAGTGCTATGATGTCTATTTGTCGGCTCCGGTCCCGGTCAAGCAGCGGCTGTGAGCATCTCTCCTTTTATCTGCAGGTCCCAATTCTTCGCGGGGTCTCAACGCGCATAAAAATAGATAGACCTATCTGGATATACACAGCAATAGGATGCTAGCAATTTCTTCATTGCTCACTCGGACTCGAACTGCCTTTTTCCTTTTGTTTGTGATATTTTGTATTAGTCATATCAATTATGCCACTTACACCCTTTTCTTCCGCTTCATTCTATCATTCCAAGCATAATATCCTTTTCTAGGATTTTGTTCTACTCACAGTATGTCCAAAATATTTTATTTTCCATTTTTGGCTTTGGCTTTTAGAGAAAGTTCTGTTTTCTTTTCAAAATTTCGGCATTTATCTTTTTGCCCTCCCATTGTACGTTTAATATTTTCTTCCGTGTCCATACTTCAAAAGCATCTTCCTTTTTTCGGCCTATCTCAATGTTCAGCTTTTACACCCACACAACAGGATTAGAAATACCATTTTCTCGATTATTTGGATTTTGGTCTTACGCAGGGCTTGATTTCTGACGGAACGGCGTTCTTGTATCTCGCTGATTCATTCTCGCTATTACATTATATTATAAATATATAATTATTTCTCTTAAATTAATAAATCATTTTGAGCGCGTTCCGGGACCTAAAATTTTAGAAATCAATCACTTGATATGCCTGCATATTTTATGAATTTGTGTAATTTTCTTTCCGCTGCTTTTTCTAAAATTATTCCTCTCTTTAGTTTTTCTGTACAGTATCCAGAATTTGTTATTGTAATTCATAAGTATTTAACTTCGCCCGCCATGTATATCACTTCTCCGTTGATGTTCAGGCTTCCTTTTTACCAGTTGACATAAATGTTGTTTTCTTTAAATGTAAGTTCATAGAATATTTAAATTTTTTATTAATAATATATTTAGCTATCCTTATTACATAATTCCGAATTAAGTACAAATAAAACATCTGCATAATTTTGATGACATAAAATTTTTGCGTTTTCTCGAAAAGAAGTAAAGTGGACATGTCACGTTTTGAATGTTTGCTCCTCATTTCGCGCTCCTTTGTATCCAAGCCCAGTGCCGCCAGGGCACGCTCTCAAGTCACCCTTCTGAGCTGGAAGCAGGGTCGCACCTCTGGCACACTGCTGTTCTGATAGCGTGACTTTTCTGACCTCTGCAGACATCTCGCCGCGTTCTTTGGCGGGCTGCGTGTTACACTAGGGCAATTCGATATGCCCAAGCGTAGGAAGAGGGCGGTGAGTAGTTTTCAGTGGGCGAGAACATTGTGCAATGACGAAGTGGAGATTATATTTACTCTATAAGAATTAGTGGAATCATTCGCGTTTCCTTAATTATTAGCGACCGAGTGTGTGTGTGTGTGTGTGTGTGTGTATGTGTGTATATATATATATATATATATATATATAAACAAAATTATAAATTAAACAATTAATAACGATTATGAAAGTATATTTGATTAATAAAAATTTTGTGAGATATTATTAACTAAAGTAACTTATTTTGTCAAGATGTATGAATGGGAAGCTATTGTTTTTCATTGAAAATACCGGTATAACGTTTATTGACGTCCATACCGGTAAAGACGTCCAATAGAGGTATTTACTAGTATATAACAATAAATGTATTTGAGAAAGGTATGAAAAAATACCGGTATTTTTACCGGTATTCAATACCTTTCGGTCGCTGTTCACTAGCAGAATCAAAGAAAAAAAAACTATTTAAAACAAAATATATATTTCAAAGACAAGTATTTAAATATTGCTCAACCCTCTCTATAAACTAGTATGTGCGATCAGCAGTGTACTAATCTCAGTTCCCAGCTTGAGCGTAGTACTAATACCTATGCCACGAGTAAGTCCGGAAAAATTTGTAGAATGAAATTGCAAAATATGGACATAAATATATAAGGAAAACGCTAAATAAACGAATATGCAAAATCAGATTTTCCTGCAATATGTAACATCAAATTTCATTAGAAGTAATTTAGTACAATTACACTGTGTAAGTATCCTACAATACAATTTCAAATAAAAGCTGGCGATGATACATCACACACTTTCTGGCATTATTTCTAAATTTGCAATTTTCGAAAATTGATAGAGATCAACGAAAATTGTAATTCTTTTAAGCGTCCCTTCTATCCATGGAAAAAATTGTTGTGATTTTTGAGATTTTTTAATATATACATCAATTTCATTCTTAAATTACTCTAAAACTACGCCGTTTTGCAATAAACTTACATGACCTTTGCAATCTTCGAAAATACGGCGGGTGGGCAAAAATGAGACCACCATCATATTTTGTATCGTCTTTAAACAAAAAAATTGAGCTCTTTTTGAGAAAAAGTTACAATTGTTTTAATTGCCTATACTTCGCCCCAAATTGCACGAAAACTACTCAAATGTTTCAAAAATTAAACTTGATCTTATTTTCATATGTCAGAACAGATTTCAGTAAGGAAAAAAATATATCATCAATATTATAGTTGAAGGAAGACGCCCCCAAAAATTGCACGTTAGCAATTTTCTAAACATAAGTGATGTCAACAAACACCAGAAATCACATTTCTCTTGCGTTCTGTACGTAACACGAGGACAAAATTTAATCAAATAATTTGGTGACGGTTTGAGAAGATTTCGAAAATGATTTTGAGGCTTAATGTAAAGGACCCTCAAAAATCAAAATATCCGTTTGAAACTCCCAAAGGATCGAATTCTTTCAGGTAGATCAATTTTGAGAAAATTGGCAGAGCGGTTTGGGCGTTAGCGTTGACCATAAACGGACAGACATGTTTTGGTGTCAATCGATTTTTAGGTATCAAGGACACATGTATTGTATTTTTTCGCTAGACCACGAGTTAGAAGAAGTAATGTAATATTTTGCAAGAGGATTTATCCACTTTTACTTTACCAGGGCCCGACAATAAGAGTTTTCCGGTATCCGATTACATAATTTGTCGGAAAGTAATTTTAAAATTAACAACAAAGAAAACAATTTTAAAATTTAGCTTCCGCGATTTTACTTGGGAAAACAGATTCATCAGGTGAAATCTATCAAGGAGACAAACGTCGTTTTGAGATCAAAAATCGAGTCGCAGGATAAAAGAGCTCGTGCGTAATTTCGGCTCATTCTTTGTGGTAGTGGAATGATAACGGAAGATCTTAGAAGTAAAATGTATGTAAAATAAGATGTTAGGACATGGAATATTGGTGATATCTACACTATTAGTTCAATTTTCTTTTTGAAATCAGTTTCCAAATCGGAATCGATATTTTGAGTACCGCCTCAAATAATTGTTTGATGGTATTCGAAAGAAGACGGAAATATGTGAACAAGATATATAGTTTTATACGACTATTACAGATGATACGAGAGCGTTTGTCTGTGTTACAGCATCACTAGTTTGACACGTGAAGAAAAATATATTGAGACTGAAAGGGACTGACTGCCCAGCTTGCCTGTCTGAAAGTTCGACCTCCCGTGCCGCAGGCGGTTTGGCCGTTCGGCGGCGTCGATGGCGCAGGGGGTCGGGTGACGCAGGGGGAAGGGGGAGTGGGGGGAGGGAAATCAGGTATATTTTCCGAAATTTCACTTTACGCCGCTCCTATTCATCCGATTTGCATGATTGACACGGCGTTGGATTCAGGAAGCACGTCACCATCGCGCTATAAGCCCACATTGTTTAATTTCTTCCCGGAACTATAAAAAAACGGTTTCAAAATTTGTTTGGAAATATTTTTTGGAAAAACGGCATCGTAGCGTGAATTCTATTTTAAAAAGGAGTCCAATGTCGTTTACAGATCGAAAATCGGACAATTTGTTTAGACGTTATCAGTCTAGTAAATTTTGCTTATTTTGGTGCTGCCACGTGGTGGCGACAAATGGAACTAGTGTCGGTACATTTAGCCTTAAGCAAAATCAACTTAGAACTATGGCAACATATTCGCAGCGTGTTCAGCAAGTTCATGTACACAAACGGGCATGTGTGGAGCGTGATTTCTCGTACGCCAACATGGAACGTCAGTGAATCAGCTCGCGGTCCTTCACCTTGTGATCTCGAGCGGTGTGTGCCCGGCGTGGTAGAGCTCGATTGGCACAAGGCTCACGGTCTGCTTCGGTTTTGCGTTCTTGGCACCGCGGTCGCCCCGCCGCGTGATTGCTTTCGGATATCGCAAGACGAGTAAAGGTTACTATCCGGCAGTTTACGTCACGAACGTCGTAACGTGATACTTGAACTATGATAATTAATCCCAATGACCTTTGCGAAATCAATCCCTTCACGTTCTCCACATACTACAAAAAATGCTCACGCGATATATGAAATAACTTGTTCAATATTAATCTATTCATTTGCATATGTAGATATCGTTGCAAAAAATGTTTTAAATATGTAAATGTAATGGTATGACATGCGTATTTGGAGGAAGACGAGATATGCGACACAGATTTAATTTCGTAACAAATCCATTAATTAAAAACACTAATTCGTGAAGTGCACATAAAGCTATAAAGAATATTGGAGCCGTAGAATGTCACAATCTTTCTCGCACTCTTTAGTCCAATCTAGCTTCTCAGTATTGCCCCACCCATTTCCCAGCTGCTAGTTACCAGCGCTTAAAAGATTTCTTTTCCATATTTTCTCAGTTTCTCGGTCCCCGGATAGTAAAAGAGAAATACGACTTTAAGAATGTTATGGGTGAAAATGTTATGTAAATTGGTCATATTTGTAAATTGTCAGTGAAAATATTTGGAAGATTTATTTTTTGGAAAACGTCGTGTATGCGTTTCTAAAACTGTGCAACTTTGAGCTCATTTTCACAAAAAACTTTTCGAGTGTGTTCGAGAGACTGCGTAAAAAGTAATTTGAATTATATGTACTCAAAAATGTAATAATATATCACGGAGCGCCCGTAATATAAATATTAACTACAAAATATCTTAAAAAATGACATTTGTGTATTTTAAAACAGAACAAAAGAATACTTCAAGATGTCAAGAATACTTCAAGAATGTACACAAAAAGTTTTTAAAAAATTGGAGCGGTTCTTCATAAAATGTTTTTAATTTGCCCATATTTCACATACAATTGCCCAAAAACGACTAATATTTTCCAAAATGTGAACATGACATTAATTAAAGAACTAACTGTTCTGAACAAATTTCGTGTCAAGAAAAAATAACTACCTTCAATATTGCAGTAGAAAAATGCCGAAAAAATTCTCGGTATTCATTTTGTAAAAATCAGAATATTCAACGAAAATTCATACGCCATTCTTATATGAATTTTTCGTCTTCCGAGAAGAAAAAATTTCATCACAATTCTTTGCAAGGTAAAAATCTCTTGTTTCGTATGTAAACAATCAGGGGATTGTTTACATACGAAACAAGAGATTTTTCTGTCGCTAGATAAATTCAATAAGTTGTATTATCACAATTAATGTTGACTGTGGATCGAATGCCATTTATATCATCAGGATGTACATCTGCAATATAAATCTTAATATAATTGCACATCCTGGGGCACTGATTCCTGCACGTAGAAACGACAAGCTTGAATCTAACTTAACATTGAAACCTAATATTTTCTTCTAGAAAGTTGTGTGGTATAGTAGGGCATTCATTTGATAGGATTAATCTTTTAAATTTAGTTAGGAGAGGTCTGATTTCCACTGTTTTGTTTCCAAATTTGATGCACATGGTTTTTATTATATTGTCTACTACCTGTTTGGACACGAGATATACTTATGCACACTCAGTTCATGAAAGTTTTTTTATGCATATCTAATATAAGCAGGCTGAACTACATAACGTATTGCAAAAATATAATCATTGAGGGAAATACTTTTTATGGCATCCATTTTAATCGCTTGATCCTTTGACAGGAACATTGTTCATTGGATAAAAGTGGCATACGAATTAGTTGGAACATTTTTGGTTGTTCTTCATTAAATCCATGAGCCCACTGACTACAGGGACCATTGCGAACTACGAAGAATGAATTTCTTGGCACATTGAAATATTACATCTGAAGGACAACTCAGGCCGCTGTCCTGGCTGGCGGCGTCGCAAGAGGAGCCAGACACCAGACTCTCACAATGAAAGACCGTAGACCTCTCTATTTTCAGTTTGTAACAGAGGAGTCAATGTTAAAACCACTACGGCAATCTACTCACAACCCGCAAGCCGTCTCCGATATCTCTTAGTTTTTCCGGTAACATTTTCTTTGACATTACGTACAGCAAAAAGTCAAGGCCTCTCGCAAGTGTCTTTGTACTGTTACAATCCAGAAAAGTTCTCTTTTTCTTTGAACATGCTTATAAAAATATCAAATTATATTATAGCTTGAAGTTTATCAAATCAAAAATTGTATTTAAATCCTCATATTTTTTCTTTCAGATTTATAGCGGAGATCACATTAAACGTTGGCGATGTTTACAATCGTGAACAATCATCTTCAATGTTGTTTGCTACAATGGGAATAAATACAAACATTTGATTTCATCTCCCCTGGTTGGGAGTACTAAGAAAAAAATATTCAGAATGATTTGACTGAGAGTTCTCGTAGTTGTTGCTGCGCAGAACAGTTCGCAGAATCGCATCTATTTAATTGAATTCAATCGTTCTGAAATGCGATTTTTATTTCCTTGATGAAGCAATGGATCATCTCTACAAGTTAAGTGGTCTTCTGAACCGATGATATAGTACACCCGTGTATGTAATCTCCGTGACAAACACAAAAGAGTTGTTTTAAGTGGTAAATTAGATAATATCTTTTCATCACGTTTTCATGACAAAATAATTTGTAATTGGTTTTGCCTACACACAGTGATTATTCAGTATTTATCCCTTAAGTGTACTCAAATCAATCCAACGCAAATCAATTAGATTTTATTTCTTTCGCCTCAGGATAAAATTGGAGATAATTATTAATATTTTTTCGGTTCTTTGAGCACAGATGGTTACTTTGAGCACAGATTTCATTGATATTTTGAAATTTTTCACTGGTTTTGAATAAACACAGTAAGAAAATAATTCATGGGAAAGACAGAAATATATGGTTTTCAATAGATGTATATATTTGTCGAAACATTAACAAAAACAATTATTTTCATTTTAGAATCACCTTTGTCCCTCGTAAAAAATTGTGTTGGAATCGATGGAGGCAATGTTAAAATTAACTTTCAACAAATATACAGTCGACTATAAAGAATAAGAACTCAATGAACGGAATCTCATGTGGAAAAAACGATTTTCTTGACTGATAATAACGTCTAGCGTAAGTATGTAATTATCACTAAGTCTAATAATTCCATTATTACTTTGCTATGAAAATTCATTCTGCCCTGTCATTATGTAAAACCAGCCTTCGGTCAGTAACTTTTTATGCATGACTGGTTTTGATTGATTCATGATTCCGGGCGCGATTCAACTGTTTATTAGTACCGTAAGTGTAGTACTTGTTTTATCGAGTGATGTGGCCGTGATCTTCACTAGATATAAGTCGAGATTCGGCGCCGACCTAAATGTCGGCTTCCTGGGGTTTTCCCCAACCAGGTATCTTCCGCTAACGGGGCAGTGCCACCATCACGACAGGCTCTAAGCTCCCAATCGATCTCCCGGTATGTGTGGTAGTGTAGTACATGGTTGTGTAAGTAAGAAGAGAAAAAGACAAGGATGTGGAAGGAAAGATCACGCATGACCGCAGCCCGTTTATTAGAGTACTGCTCTGGCATTTTCCTTGTAATGACTGGAGGAACCTCGGGAAACTACCGATGAGAGCAGTCGGATTCTAGAATTCTCATCCAGCCAGCGGCTGAATTCAACCTAGCTATGTAGCTAGGGTCGAAAATCCTGCCAACGCCGGGATTTGAACCCTCCAACCTCCTGGCCAGAGAATCTGTAGTGACATCAGATAATGCCCTGATCCACATTAGGCGGTAGAAAAAAAAATTGGAAAGCAAATTACAGCTTGAAGCGAACGCAGCAGCTATTTTAAGAGTGCAGCAGCAACCCTAACGACGCTGCTTGCAAGCAGAGAAATAATGACATGCCCACTGCAACGAGAGAATAGAGAAATTACTGCATTCTCTTATTGATTAGCAATGAAAGTGATGAAATTTGAAGATACATGAATGTTATACTATCTGTATTCGTCTTTGATTTTGACGCAAAGCCAATAAATCTTAACGTAAAGTGAGAGGTTTAATTTACATTAAGGCGTACCAAATGTGATTCAGGTCCACATATCGCTCTCCATAAAAAAAATACTTATCTTGCGTATCATTTATTTGCTTATTTTAAATGTTATTTACCTTATTCATTAAACGTAAAAAGAAAAATTTTAAAAGTGTAATTTGTGCATGTTGTCTTGAGATTCGACAGTTTAGACACGTTCGGCGGTTTATGACGTTTGTAGCCTATGAGGAAACAAAGAGTTCCGTGGTCACGATGCCCTTGGTAGAACTGCCGCCAACAAAACTCATCGGACTTTGATTGTCATAAAGATTCGGGATCATTGACCTGACGACGCCCATGTTCTTCTTATGTTCCAGGTACAGTTTTATTTAAAACCGTGATTATATAAGTTGTTTCGTTGAGTATTAGCTTAGGTCTGGTAAAACTGGAAATTTCTGAGCGCTCTCGTGCGTGGTTAACAGTTACCACGAGGCGCACATACCCAGACGTGTAACAACAATTATGGTCCCTCTTAGTTACTCAATTATTGCTGTCGTTCATCGCACCGCAACATGCGTGCACTAGCAGAATGCCTCGGAAGCTGGCGTTCGAGTTTCCTGGACATCCCTGCGACCCCAGAGGAAGCCCCTGTGCTCCGCCCCCCCGCCCCGCCCCCGCAGTCGCTAATCCGTTGAGCCGGATGGGAGCAGCACCGCGCATTCAGCGGGGCACAATGCGGGGTGGAGGCGGGGACGTGGGCGGGGGCGGGGGGGGGACGGGTCGCGGGGCCGGGCGGGGATGGGGCTGCGGGAGAGGCAGGAACGAAGCGCAGGAGGCGGCCTCGGGGCACGGTCGTAGGCGCACGGCGGCGCGGTTGAAAAGAAACTGTTGGTTGCTGCAGGGAGCGGTACCTTTTTCCTAACCCTGCACTCTACACTAATAGCGTTTTCCATTCGTCGCACTAGTGCGCACCCAGTGCGCACTCAGGACAGCTTTCGTGTTCCATTCCACCGCTAGGGCGCACCAGTGCAAAGAACTGCGTGCTCCATTCGCACATCGACACCCGACCTGGGGCACCCTAAACTGCACTGACGATCGCGTCAGTGCAGTCCAGTGCACCGGGCCATTGTGAGGTTAGGTGGGGAATTTATCCATGCTGATTTAGATTCGTAGTGAAATTATGAAGGCAATTGAGGATCTTCTGTCACGCAGGGATACTTCGAATGATGGAGTAAATTATGTTTTGCAAGAAATGTCTTAAAATAATGTTTGTGATTTACACGAAGTTCGGAAAATCAGATTGTGTTCTCCGAAAATTTAACCTTGAATAACTTCATATTAACAAATCCGGTGCTATTTAGAAACTAAAGTGTTTTAGGTTCGACTCAATTTCGAAACGCTAATAAAGCGAAAATAAAATTAGTGAACCTTACAAAATCATTCAAATATATATGCCAAGAAATGTTTCTTGCACGCCCATGCATATACCAGCGGAAATGTCCATGTTAATATTTTTATTGTTTTCAGTAATCAAACAATTCTACAGAAGCCTTTCGGTTCAAAATCTTGTGTACTATATCTATCACTGGCAAATCTCGAAAAATGAAAGTAATACTCATACGCATTTGAAGTTTTCGTAGCTTTTAAATAAAGAAGTCACACGTTAATAATTTATGAATTAAGAAGTAAGAATTACCAAAAAACTGCATAAAAATTATAACGACGATCGTAATTCAAAATTATTATTTTTCGAGGTCCATCAGTGTGACCAAGATACTGACCCAGAACAGCTGTGTATAATTTCTTTGCGTAGCGCACAAGCACTGACTCAGTTGCGGAATCCGTTTCATTCGTAGCTACCCTTTACGCGTGTGGGGCAGCACTGTTGCGGAGCGATGACGTTTCTGCCCTGCACTAGGGTGGGTTTCAGTGCAACGAATGGAAAACGCTATAAGCCACGCATAGTTTAGAGAAAGTACTATAAGAAGGGACCAGTCTGACAGATCGGAAAAATTCCTTCAAATGGCATGTTGGTCGGTGGCATTGAAGGAAGTAGTGTTAAACAGTTTGAAAAAGAGCTATCTACAAAGAAGCGCATTGGCTAATTGAGCTCATGGACATAACCTACAGTTAGTTTGTTGCCAGCAGTAGTTGTCAAAGCGGCCCCTTCTTACAGTAATCTCTCTACAAAATTCATCGTCCGTTAAAGAATTAACTAGTTCCCTGTCGAAAAAAGAAAGTTGTATTTGAAGGCGTATGGATGCTGATATTCCAAGAAAAGCTATTTTTTCTTCGTATTTATTTTTTACTTTCTTGTGTACGTACGGAATAATATATATGCTAAGGCGAAAACGCCGTTTCTTTGCCAAAAAAATTGTTACCCTCGGATATCGTGAAAGAGGATTTTTCTTTCTCCTATGTGTGGTAAATTACTTTCTCTAAAATGCAGCATAGTGAAAATACATCTTTTCTGTTTCTTAATAGCGAAAAAGAGTTTTGTTTCAAAAATTTCGTCCGTCTGTGAACAACGCTAGCGCTTAAACTATTCGTACAATTTTTCTCCAAATTAATACCCCCCCCCCTCCGACCGCTTTGGCCCGACTTTAAGTCCTGCAAAAGAATTGGCTTTATGAAACGATTTTGCAAATGTAATGGCTGTATGAAACGCAGTTTTAATGGTCGAATATTATTGACGTATCACCTTTAAAAGAATTAGCTTTCGCTACTAATGTTCTACAATTTGTAATAAATTTTAAAACTGACGACTAAGATGCATTGATACGGACATACATCGCCGTATATAATAATATTACGTAACTATTAGTAAGGACAAGAAAACGTGCTGTTGTAGCATCACTAGTTTCTTCAAATGAAATGTTCCTCTAAACTTAATTCATTTCATTTCTTTAATGAATTTCATGTACATTTTTTCAAAACATTATTAGTTTTACTGCAATTTTGAGTCAAATATGGCAAAATTAAAAATATTAAAAACTAGATTGTCTCAAAAGACGGCTACAAATGTTTTCTTTAAACGTTTTTACGTATAGTGGTATTATTAGCTTATATAAATGGCATTTTGATGTATCCTTTTGATATTTCAAAAAATTACACAAATGTATTTTTTTAATATCTCTAACGTCATCAATATTTACATTATATATCTTATACATTGTTGCATTTTTAGTCCAATTGATTCAAATTATTTTTTTATGAAATTCCTTCAAATTTGAAAGTTTTGGGAGTTAATCTGCATTTTCAGAAACGCTCAAATAATATCTTCTTAAAAACAGCTCCAAATGTTTGAATGAAAATATTCAGGACCATGTTTTACTTTAATATAATATTCTTAAAACCATATTTAAATTCTGCTATTAGAAATCCGGGGAAATTGAGAAAACGTAAAAAATATCTATTAGGTGCAAATATATAGCAATTTAGTAGATAATGATGTAAAACCGAAAAAATGAGTCAGACCGAAAAGATACGGTAAGTAAGACGAGAAAGAATGACCCTTTCTGTACTATCACTAGTTTCTCATAAAATGGTTTACTGTAATATCGTATTAAATAAAACACAGAATATATTACAAACAACGGACTCGACTGCTGAAAAAGTAAACTACCGTGTTTTGTGATATCGAAGGCTTCGTGTTTCCGTTCCGACTACTGTGTTTCATAACAAAATTTCTTTGATTTCGAAAACAACAACCCTTTAAAATTAATGGGAATTTCAGGAAATTAGAGTGTTTAGAACTGTGGACAAACGTAATTCCACCATCAATGGGGCCGAGTAGTTTTGTATTCGATTGAGGTCGTCACGATTGGTGACCACAATCAATTAGAGTCATTGCATCATTGCGCGCAGTTCAATTGAGTTGCAATGAACTGGAATTACCAGCACTTTTACCGACGATTTCAGATCATCAGCATTTATCTTCACTTCGACTTGTATCTTAATTTGAGATCGACGAGTACTGAACATTGTTGCTCGTTTTTAAGATAATTGAATTGAATCGTAAAACCAGTAGATCATCATCAATGCGCACGTATTTCACATTTCACCACTCTAAACAGCGACTCTGGAGACGGTGGGGTCGTTCCGTTATCTTGGAAATTTGCCGGCGTGTGAAAATGGCTACGACATTTTTGTGCTATGAAATCTTCACATATCTACCACACGAACAACTACTTGAACTATCACTCATTAGCCCTGCATTGACCAAGGGAATATCATATTATGTTTACAATTTTTTATAACTCTCATAAAATATGTAATGTGTGTGTAATGTAATTCAAACTATTGAGCTCTGATTTTGTGTAAGAAACAGAATGACTTTTATGAATCCATAATCACTGTCAAGTTAGTAAGAGTCACAACGAAATTATAAACATTTATTGATCACACATTTCAACGGGGAAAGACCACCGCCAACCCCCGAGGAAAAACTTGCACTACACGTAGGGGACTAATGACCTTGACAGTTAGCAGGAATCACCAATCAAATTAATCAATCAAACCGTAATCTTGGATACTTCCTTTTTCCTACATATTAGAAATCAGGAGGTTTTAAGCGGAAGACAAGGAGGAAAGGCACACTAAACGTATTCCGCGGGAGGTGCAAAAGTTGCTGGGCGACCTCACACGGCAGGTGCTGCTCCTGCTTTGGGACGGGTGTGACGCAGGTTGGGTGGGACGAATAGGTGCGCGGTAGAGGGGAGAGACAGCACGGAGCGGCGCGCAACAAAGGACCCAAGTACTCTTATTTTGAATTTACTACTTACCGTCCCCACACGTGTGGGCCCGAGAATTCACCTTTTTAAGTACGGATTTCTGAAAATTAGAAATCCAACAAACTTAAGATTTGAATGTTTAATAATTTTGGGTCCAGGCGATTCAACTGCGATGGTTATTAGTCCCTTTAGTGGAGTGTGTTATATTCCGGGAGGTGACGGACATTCCTCCCATATTCAAACAAGAAATCCGACGCCCATCTACACGTCGGATGGCGGAGGTTTCGACATCCTGGTAGAGCCCATTGTTGCGGCTGTATGACCGCATTTAAGAGCGCGCCATGGTGGCAGCGCTCAGCGGCGACCGAGGAAGTCGGCAGAGGCGGCGAAGCGGAAAAGGCGCCGCCCGAGCTTAGAAGGAAGGCTGGCCGGAGAGCCAGGAGCGGTGCAGCGAGTCTGCGGCGCCGCCCGCTTTAAAAGCGAGCGCCGCCAGCCAGAGAGACAGAACGCTAGTAACCGTGTATTGAGTAAACTTGAGTGAGGAGATTGTACCGTGTAGAAGCAAGTGTAGGCCCGGCAGTAATTTTGGTTCATTCTGGTGTATTTCTTGGTTTGACATAGCTAGTTTTTTGGTACATCTCCCGGACTTTTGGTTTTTGATTTTGGCTTGTGACATGGTATACTCTTTTGGATTCTGGAATTGTGACCAATGTACTTTCTGTGGTTCATTGTAATAAATCTGTGTTTGTGAAAAGCGTGCAATTATTCTGAACATAACACCCATAATATGGCATTTGCCCCAGCCGGGAGAAGCTCTAAGATCTAAACTAAGAGTGTAAGGGAAGATAAAGGAACAAAGATGAGGAATGAAAGATAGCGCGCGGACCTCGCGCATTCGGTCCTGGCGCTGCACAGCCGGTCGGTAGAAATCTGCTCGAGACAGCGGCTGAATGCGTCATTCTATGTAACTAGTGTCGAATATGCGCCTCCATCTGGAGTCGAATCCGAAGACCTCCCGGTCGGAGGCACAGCTGTGACGACGCTTGTTGCCCTGAGCTGTCTAAGCCGGTTTGAGATCCAAGATATCGAATCACTGAGTGGAAGCAAAGAGATTGTCATCGCTCAAGAGAGCGAATCACCCGGGAGTCCTGAAGGCAACCGAACACTTCAGTGACGCTCGCTGGGTGAGTCGGAACGGGCGAACAAATGTCACAAAGATATGGAATTCTATTTCTTTATTTTATACACACGTCTACCCCATAATCCAACACGCTAGCGACGGCTACTATGGGTGGTGTGGGTAGAGTGGGCATAACGAAGCAGTCAGGGGGCAGCTGTGGGTGGTGCGGGTGGGATATCTGAAGTCGCGCGGGATATCTGAGAAATAGAAGTCAAAGTGTAATTAGATGTGGCATTTTCGTATTCGTAATATCGAGCTCCTGAGCAGGGGCAAGAAGGTTTCAAGCACCCAGAGTGAGCGAATCTCGCATGAGGCCCGGAGGCTCCGAAACACGCTAGCGACATCTGCTGTCGGGGCGCGGGTGGGTGGGCACAGCGGAGTAGTGCATAGTCAGGGAGCAGTTGAGGATCAAACATTCTAAAGGGGACATGTCCATTTGGCAAAAATTGCGTTCTTCTGTTGTTTTTAACTGGAATTTTATTTCCAGAAACTTTAGATGACTTGCAATACATTAAGTAGTACTCTATTCGTTGAGTAAAAATACAGCATGAAAAGTGTAATATTTGGGTCTACTATTTTTCACTTTCATTAGAAAAGAGTGAAGTGAACATGTCACGTTTTGAATGTTTTCTTTTCAGTTGTGGGTGGTGTGAATGGGATATATGAGGTCGCGTGGAATATCATAAAAATAGGAGTCAAAGTGTAATAAGATTCATTAATTTCGTATTCGTAATATCGAGTTCCTGAGCAGGGGCATGAAGGCATCAAGCATCCAGACCAAGCGAATGTCGCTGGAGGTCCGGAGGCCGCAGATCACGCTAGTGACGCCTGCTGTGGGTGGTGCGGGTGGGTGGAGTATGTGAAATCGTCCGGAGGCTACAGATCACGCTAGCAACCTCTGCTGTGGGTGGCGCGGGTTGGGTGGGCTCGATGGTGAGGTAAGGGGGCAGCAATGAGCGGCGGGGCGAACAAAGGACAGCAGACCGAAGGGGCTTGTTGGGGTGGAGCGGGGCGGGCGGGGGGCGGGGGGGCGGGGGGGGCGGGGCGGGGCGGGCAGGGCGGGGCGGGCGGGCGGGCGGGCGGGGGGGGCGGGGGGGGCGGGGGGCGGAGGCGGACAGGGCTGGGTGGGAGGGGGCGGGACAGGGCTGGGGGGAGGGGGCGGGGCGTGGAGGGGAAAGGACGGGGCGGGGCGGGCGCGCCCTTGCTGCACCCGGAGGCGGCATTGGAATGCCTGCACGTCGCGCGCGCCCGCCCCGGAGCGCGCACGGCACGTTCCGCCAGAGAAAAGCTCTCGCGGAAGCATTGATGGATACAGCCGTGAAATCCGCTATGGTCGCCGGCTGCACGTACGGGGGCGAGGTCAAGTAGCCTCAGGTTTCCGACCGCCCGTGTGCAATCTGCGATGAATTGTTGCCAAGTAGTGCTAAAAGACGTTTGGTGCGAGAGGTCTGGTGGTAGTTGAAAACACTGGGGAACTCGTGCAGAAACGTAAAGAGGAAAGAAAAAAATAGAAAATTCGTCAATTTTTCTTTCTGATTTTTAGCCAATTTTTTGGCAATGGATATTGTTTAGTAATTCAACGGGTGTCATGTCATTTAAAATTCTCCCCGTTATTGCAGATGTAGTAAGCTGCCTTAGTACTGCTTCTGTCATTATTAATTTAATGATAGTTTCAGCATTCATTTCAATTAGCTTAGATACTATTAATTATCTCACATTTATCTTTTATATAAAAACTTTTAAGATACACGAAGGGCAATTACTTTAAGTAAGTAAATAAATAATTATTTAATTACTTTACAGGAATATGTTAGATTTATATGCTATTAATTTAGCAGTCAGTACATCAGATCAAAATACGTCTCCTACAGGATTATTGTTGCATATTTCTCCTTGTTGTTATTATGCAAATATTAATGAATAATATAATACAGTAATAATAATGATATAGATACTCTAAACTATTTAATTTGATATTCAAATACACATTACAAAATACAGTTTCTTGTTTATTTACATGTATTCTCTAGCTAATCATATTCCGTATAAAATACTACGTTATTATATATACTAGGCGATTGGTTAAAAGTCAACTGGACCGATACACCTTTTCAAGGAGAAACTTACAATTCTAAATTGCAATCTTCATATTCAATGTGTGATTTGAAGTTACTGAGGAAGCAAGGGGAAGAAATATTATCTTCATTTTACGTAAACGGAAATTGTACTCGGTACCTTTGAGTTCTGAAAATAAATTTGATCAAATCATTCAACATTTACGAAACTATAACAAAAACATTTTTTTGCAGTCATTGGAAGATGTTCCTCGATTAAATAGTTACAATGAATTTAAATAAATGGCAGGAACATGGCGGTTTTGGTCGCATTGATCTTTACTGAAGACTTGAATGTGAAATACAATACCATTGGTACTTCACATTTTAACAACAAATTATACTACTAATAGTTAACATTACAGTAACCAAGTATAGGGTAGATACATTTTCCAATTTAAGAAATTATACTTTTCATATTAAAATCTCTAAGTTATAACACGAATTAAATATTTATTTACACGTTTTCGATTAATGCTCTATGTAATCTGAAATGTGTAATTTATGTTATTTTATTTTGTTTTTAGTGCATAATGACTTCATTACGTTGTTACCCTTTTGTGGATTTCTGATTGGCAGTTGTGGAGTTTCAATGGTATGCGAAGAAATTAATACAGTAATAAGTCAGCGATTCTTTGTCAAATTAAAGAGTCTATTTAATTGATTAAGCGAAAAAAGCTATTTAAACGTAGCTGTCAAGGGAATTACAATTGCTTTGAAACCCTCCTGTGGCTAAAAAATCCCTTGCGCCTTAAAAGAACAGGTATCCGGTCCACTTCGATCGTATGAAAAAAATAAAACGATTACAACTTAAAAATATTTTGTGGCCGTCTTCCCGATCCCATACGCCTATATATGTTGTGTCCAGAGGACTTTGCATCCGGGCGTCGTCGTGTCGCCCCAAAGAGCGCTATCAGAGAGGGCGGCGGCAGGGCGAGACCGTGACAAATGCCACCCCTCCCTCTACGTGCCTCGGGGCGGCAGAGCGCTCTCCCAACAAATGGGGCTAGCGGCCCCGCACCCCTTCCCCGCCCACGCCGTGCCCCTGCACAAGATGGATCACGCCGAGATGCTGCCGGCACGGAGCTCGCCATTGGCGATAGCACCGGTTGCCGCTTCTCAAGGCAGGAGTGGCAGCCACGATGCTGTAGGATGAGTGAGGGAGGGGATATTTTTCAGTACTAGCCTAATGAGTGTGGTTGTTTGTTAGTGATTCCGAGTGCGTCAAATACTGAGGTCATTAATTCCGTAAGTGAAGTGCATGTTTTTTTCCTCGGGAGGTGGCGGTCATCTTTTCCCGCTGGATGGCATGATCCGGCGCCGACCTACCGTCGGCTAGCGGGGTTTCCCTCAACAAGGAATCTCCCACCAGCGGGTCACCGCCCCAGTCGGGACAAGCTCTCAGTTCCCAACCAGTCTCCCGACATGTGTGGTAGTGTAGAGGATGTTAGTGTGAGTGTATAAAGGGTGAGGATAAGGCAAGGAAGAGGAGGTATTGTACTGTATGTCTGTGTCTGTGGAAGAGGAGAAGATAGGAAGGGAAAGAAAAGATCGCGCGCGGTCGCTGGCCTGTTTATTACGACACTCGCGTGGTGTTGATCGGAGAAACCACGGATAACTACCGATCAGAGCAGCCGGCCACTAGAATTCTCCTCCAGACAGCGACTGAATTTGACGTAGCTGACAAACTAGTGACGAAAATCCTGCCACCGTCGGGTCTCGACCCTAGGACCTCCCGGTCAGAGGCACTGCAGTGACAGTTGATGCACTGAACCACATCTCCCGGTCTAATGAGTTTGGGATGTGTTCAATAATTGTACGCAAGGGTTTACTTGCACCAGAAGTAAACAGAAATGATGGCAAATAATAACGGAAATGATTGAATGATGATCTAGCAATGATAGAATGAAATGCTGTGAAATTGAAATTCCCTGATACCACGAATTCACTTTGCCCATCCCAAAATATTTTTGGAGTGATCGACATTTCATTTTCGAGACTCAAAGGTGGAATGCTATTCTCTTTGATTTGCGATAGGAATTTGTTAAGTTTGATGATTACACTGTGTGCCCAACGTATTGATTTTAAAACCCACCATATTGATTTAAAGTTGCATTGATACGTAATATTTTACTCCTGGGTGGAGTCACATTATAATATTATTTCACATACAAAATAATTTTTTAAACGGTCTATGCCATTCACGGAATTGGGAACCCTTATTTTTAAGAGATGTGTTACGACATACATTGTTAAACTATGTCGCGCCGCGTTCCTCATTCTTACTTCTTATTCTTTTTTCGGCGACAAGACGTTTATTGTTTTTGGGAAATCAACCGAATTCTGCGAAGATCTTAATTCTGGTGTCGTTGCAGGAGATATCGAAGGCTGACGTAGCGTTTTCCGTGCCACCGAGCTCATACACTTGATCAATAATGGGGATCTTTTCCCTACTAACCAAAAAAACTATCGCAAACAATGGAGGAAATGGCGAAATTTCGTCCCTGTGTATAATTCTAGCCCCACGTCGCACAATGTATTAAATTCAGTGTCACAAAATCGCACAGTCGGGGTTGATGAGAAACTGGCAACATGAGCTCGTTGCTGACATAGTGGCGGCGGCAGGGGCGGCGGGGGCGGCGGGGGAGTAGACGGCGTCCAATGCCGAGGCGTGTTGACACGGAGGCGTAGTCGGAAATGGGGTGGAGGCCGAAGCTGAGATGACGGGACGAAGACCGTAGAAGCGAACTTGGCGGCGGAGAGGACGGTGGAGAGGGCGGCCTCTGAGGAGGTAGCGATGCATGTAGCACAAGTGGGGGGCGGTGTAAGGGAGGCCAGACGCAGCGTAATCTCACAACATAGTGTACAGAAACATAGAGTAAAGATGTATACCTCTTTAGTCTACAATAGAAACATGCGTTAGAGGCTAAAAAATGATAAAGAAGAAAAAAGTGCAGTGTTGTTTTGGGGAGGAAAAATTCTCTATTTTTCGAGCAGATCATAATATTTAAATCGTACAGCCTAAACCTGTTTTAAAATGAAATTTTGTAGGTAAAGACATTCTGATCATTTGTATCAATACCGCTTCTTGAGCCGACATATTTTAATGCCGAACTTGCCAAATTCTGATGCCTATTGTGATTTTTTTTTCGTGTCATGCACGGCGTTGGGCTAGCCAATTTATGAAATTATATCGTCTCATGCCCTACGGTGGGCTAGCTATTTGTGAATCACTTTGTTTCTCCTGTTATTTTTACTATTGTCAAATCGGATCCTATTACACAAACATCTAAAACTATGAAAGGGATTACATCCACTGTTGTTGTTAATATTATTTTTTCTACTGTTGCTTATTTCTACCGGAATCTTGGCTTATCACACTATATTTTATCAGGAAATATAATTAACCTACAATAAGTAAACTACAAAGAATAAAATAAAGTTTCAAATAATCAAATCCATATTCAAATTGATTTAGGTGCGGGACGAAAATTTAATATATTAATAATATTTAAATTTTTATTTTTTCCAATGTAATTTGTGGTAACATAAGTTTTATAAAAACATTTATCTTGCGTTGATTCAACCACTTTGATTCATGTTAAAAAAATCTTATAGTTTATTTAATGATGCATAAAACACATTTTCGTTGATTTCCAAAATCTTCACATTAGTGTGTGACCCGATTCGGCAACTTCTCCCCGCTGTGTCACAGGGGGATGTGTGTGTTTGAGCCTAGGCTCCGCTTGGCTGCATGCCCGCTCTTCAGCGGCAGCGCCTTCCGCCCAGCACAGCCGTGAAATCATTTAAGCGCCTCCTCCGATGGGAGGAAGCTTCTAACCCTCCACCCTTCTCTCACCCCGCCACTGCTTCAGCCACCAGCTGCCGTATTCTCTGTCTCTGATGTCTCTGACACCCCCCCCCCGCCTTTTCGCCCAGCCTCCTTTAGCGCCACTGCAACTGCCACCTCCGTCACCATCGTCTCCGCCGGCGCCGTGTCTCCTTCTCCTCCTCCTCCTCTCCCGCTTCTTCGTCTTCTTCTTCTACTCCTCCTCCCTCATCATCCGCGGAAGCCACCACCAGCACTATTTTCTCCACCGTCACCATCGTCTCCGTCTCCATCTCCGCCATCGTATCCGCTAGATATAGATTCACCACCGCCTCCGCCCACACATGATTCCGGGTAGGTCGGTCATTATTCCCGTGAGTGTAGTGCATTCTTTTATCGTGGGAGGTGGTGGTGATCTTCCTCCTCTGGAGGGAGAGATCCGGCGCTGTCCTACCGTTGGCTTGGGTTTACTCTCAAACAGGTATCTCCCAACAGCGAGGCACCGCCCCAGTCCGAACAAACTCTAAACTTTTGACTGGTCTCCCAGCATGTGTGGTAGTGTAGTGCATGCAAGTGTAAATGAGTGTAATTAAAGAGTGAGGAATGAACAAAGAAGGGGAAAGAAAGATGGCGCGGCGCCCGTTTGTTAGGGTACTGCACCAACATTCGCCTGGTGTTGATCGTAGGAACCACGTAAATCTACTGATCAGAGCAGCCGGCCGCTGGAATTCTCCTCCAGACAGCGGCTGAACTCGAGCCAGCTCTTAGCGAGTGACTAAAATCCTTCCGCCGTCGGGGCTGGGACCCTAGGACTTCCCGATCAGAGGCACTGCAGTGACATCAGTGGATGTCCTGAGCCACCTACAATTCTTTCCCCACCATGTCCGTATACGCCGCTACCTCCGCCACCGTCTCCTCTTTCTCTTCCGATGCTAACACCACCACCTCGTCTCCAAAGCCACTGCCGCCTCTGCCGCTTCTCAGAAAATCGCTTTTGAGGCGCGCGCCGCCCCGTCTCGAGCGAGCGAAGCCGGATGCGTAATAGGGTGCCAAAAGGCGCAGATGGCTTTTCCGTTATTACATTTTCTGAATTCAAGTTTATGTCGTTACGCGGCGGTGTCCCTCCACTTCGTCATGTCGTGTGTGTTACCTTGTGAAGTTTAGTTTGGGTTTTTCGTGTTTCCGGGCGCGTCAACGGCTTTGGTCATTAGTCCCGTTAGTGTAGTGCATGTTTTTTCTCGGGAGATGGCGGTGAACTTCCCCCGCTGGATGGCGAGATCCGGTGCCGACCTACCGTCAGCTAGAGGGGTTTCCCCCTAACCAGAACTCTCCCACCAGCAGGTCACTGCCCCAGCCGGGACAAGCTCTAAGCTCCCGTCTGGTCTCCCGGAATAAGTGGTAGTGTAGTGCATGTTAGTGTAAGTGTGTGTGTAAGAGGAGAGGATAGGACAAGGAAGAGGAAGGAAAGACCGCGCGCGGTCCGTGGCCCGTTTGGTAGGGTACTGCTCCGGCATTCGCCTGGTGTTGATCGGAGAAACCACGGAAAACTACCGATCAGAGCAGCCGGCCGCTAGAATTCTCCTCAAGGCAGCGACTGAATTCGACCTAGCTGAAAAGCTAGCCGCCGTCAGGATTCGAACCTAGAACCTCCCGGTCAGAGGCGCTGCAGTGGCATCAGTTAATGCACTGAGCTACCGCTCCCGTTTACCTTGAGAAGATTTCATTCAACTTCAAAATAGAAGTTTACCTCTAGCTTAGTTAAGGTTTGTTTAGTACGTAGAATACAGAACAATTACCCATTATTTTAAGGATTCTCTGACGAAAGTGACATTGAAGAGACGAACAAATGTATTACAGCATGGCAAATACCAGTTGTTTCTCACAGAAGAGAGCTTAGAAACTCATAATAGATCTTCCACGTGCTAGCTTTTCTTTTAGTGCGACAATGTTTGTAATTATTATAAAAAAGTGATAAAATGAATTTAAGGATCTTAAAAACTAACATACACGGTTCTGTGACATATTGCATGTACAAAATTCATTTGACAGTTCGTGCGTGCAAAAGTAAAAGTAAAATTAAAAAATACAGCTTCGAAATTTAAATTTGAATGGTCATGTTTTATGAAGGCATCCACTTTATAGGTAATAGTTCATCTGAATGTATGCAATTATTTTGAATCGATTATTGATAAACTGTAACGGCCCATTCACAGCGGAATGAGTCATTACTGTAATTTCAAAGTTTTTATTTGCGTTAATGTGCTGTTTTATGTTCCATTATAAACAGGAGCACGCAAATGTATTCAACAGTTCGATCATAAATAATAATATTAATCTGGATATGGAAATATTTTCCGCCATCCTATAAGATACCATTCCGATTTTACTGCACATACAAATATTATTACAAAACGGAATTTCATGGAAACACTAGTATACATAACTGCAATAACTAGAGTTATTAAGAAAGCTAGTGGTTAAAGAAGGGTATAATTGCATAAGTGGTATGTTCAAGAAAACAAGTGACAACAGGAACAGGTTTACTTATTTACGAGTGCAATTACATCTCTTTATCCACATGTTACATTCACTAATTTTTTGGTTTCATTTCAGAAAAATTTCAATTTGAGAAATGCAAGAATATCATGTTCATTTAAGCCATGAATTTGATGACGTCGTGGTCGTTCTGAACGAAGCGAACGTTCTTATGAATAAACATTTTAGTGGTTCTTGTGTAATTATGATCACCATAGTGTAATGGAGCGTCTTGCCTACTTATCCCAAATCTGTATGTAACCGCACCACGTTGCGGTGACAATATGAAATAAAACGACTATACCTTGAATCTCTCTACTCTATATAAAATCTATACAAATTTATGCCCTGCTAACTTTTGCCTCCTTTATCTAAAACTGTGCCCGTTACTTAGCTACTCCTTCAATGTTATAAAACTATTGAGCGTGAGGCTGTGGTTGGCCTGTACAGGAGCCTAACGAGATACTTGGACAGTTGGGCGTAGGTCACTGTTTAATACAAAATCACGAAATCATATTATATGGCTTACTGTCGAACCAAATACGTCCGGCATTATTTATTCTTTTCTGGTTTTCACTCTCTCCACACTCCGCTGGAGACATAACAACAAAAACATACACAAATGCAATACAATAAACAACAAAACACAATACCTGAAATACATAAAATCACATTCACACTTACTATTTACACAATCGACAAAAAAACAAAACAAATCATTCACACTTGAATGCGCATCCCCTATTCTGTCTGAATATAGCCTATTATTATTTCCGCAAAACTTGGTCTTGTACATTAAAATCTAATCTGTTCTTTCTTCCCATTTATCTGAACTATTAAATTACGCAAAGTTATTGCACTTTCCTTTCGTAGAAATCGGCCATCCGCGTAACGCCATTGTTCCATGTCACCTCCGTAGTATACATGTAGCATCCATTAATTCATCTCCCACAGCGTCCATCCATTTCCACACACGTTTGTTAACGACAAATTTACTTTAAATGAAGAATATCCCTGATTAAAACTACTCACTAATTACTATACTAGTTTCTGTTAACTGCGACCGACAATATGGCGACAGTGTTCCGCGAACACTGTTTTCGTGAATATATATAAATATCTCTTCCACGTTTTATCTTTCCATTAACTCGACAGTTACTAAACACGATATATTTCACTCTATTCACAAACTGAACGCAATTTTCTATCAAAATAAAAATTTTTGCGGAGCGTTTCAACATGCATCCGTATTCAAGCTATTTCGACCGCGCTCTCTTGTCATTGTTGTGTCCGGATCGTCAGCTCTTTTTCTTTTAACATCACACGATCGCTGTTGCTTCTCCTACAAAATATTACATCATTTAATTTAATTCACATTTTCTGTTCTGGCGTAGCCCCTCGAAGTTTCCCAACGTTGCGACTGTTACCATAATTTTCTAAATGATTTATTCTGTTGGTTCTTAAAGTTTTGTTTGTATTGCTTCACGCGTTCTCTTAATTTTCGCCACAAACACCTTTTGATTTACTGAACCTTAAAGCACAACAATGGCTATCATGTCTGTTTACAAGCTGGAATTTATACTATACAAAAATGTTCATATCTTTCGAACGCGTGATGCGATTTCCTTCAAATAACTTGCAAACGACTTCGCTACATGAACGCTACTGCCCTATCTTGTCCCAATTGTGAATTTGTCGCGTTTTCCGTTTACTTCTCAAAAACTATCGCTACGCGACATCGCCTTCATCTGTTTTTACAGTTCATGTTAATGTTATGCATTTTCTATTTATTCTTTGACTTGTGCCTTATTCTTGGGGAATCATGGAATATTACAATAGAGACACACATAATAAGAAAACAGTATTAAAATGGAAGATATTGATCGTATTCTACATCCAATATAAGACGATATGAAAAAACAACGCGAACATTACTTCTTAACAAAGGTGAATACTCATATGAGAGAGATTATATTACTTTTTTATAAATATTGGAGTATGGAAAAGCGAGTCACTTCGGATTCAGAAAACGAAAATACGTTTCTGTACATGTGCGAGTAAATACAACAGTCGTTTTAACATTTTTTATTGTTATATGTTAAACTAAATATGTTTAATATTTACACGGTAAATTTATTCATGTTAAATATATTTGTGTTCTATTCACCAACGTGTTTGTGACCGTAATTATCCACGCAGAAGAAGACCTTGTATGTGCTAAAGAAACCTTACTGATATTTCATATTACAACGGCTAAGTAACTGTGGAATAACTTCTCCAATTTAAATAATTGCACTTTAAATAATAATATCAGTGATTAGTGGTCGCAATTATTAATTATTTGTCCATAAACTTTTCATAATGATATTTTACATAATATGTTATGTGTATTTCTTGTTTGTGACGTTAGAGTTTATTTATTTATTTTACGTAAAAAAACAGTTAAAAACTGCGTATGACGTGCTATGGGGAAAAGTGAATTATGTGCACATTTTCAAAATTCTGTGATCCTTACACTAAGTCATATACTACTTAAATTTTGCAAGAAAGAAGAAAAAAAAGGTCACATGTAATAAAATCTATTTCCAAGCATAAAAAGGCAATAAATTTTGGCTCGTATCCATGTTGTCCTTCGGAATAATACTTCCTGCCGCGACAACATGGAAACGATAATTTGAATAACAGTATTTCCCACTGAATTCTAGAAGACGTGCACTGAAAATGAAGTTACATTTATGTCCAGAAGCAAAACAAGGGGCCATCTCAGCATTTGCTCAATGGATCAGGGAAACCGGACGAAAAACCTGATCGAGATGCGATTATATGATTTTTATCTACTTACTAGGTTATGATTGGAGGTTGTGGTGTTTAAATGGCACGCGTGCAATTAATGAAGTAATAAAGAACGAATTTTTGTGGAATTAACGAGTACGGAAATGTAATTTATACGGAATTGTATATGTAACCGTATACGGATATCGTATATGTAATTTAAACGGAAAACGTATTTAAGACCACGATGTTCGTACGCTAGTACTACGCTTCTCTTTGTAAATGCTGTAAAAACAAAACTGAAAGGCGCTTGAGAGAACGAAGGACGGTACTGTTTGTATAGAATAAAGATATAATGTTGTTGCATAAATGTAAAATAGCGTTTGTATAAGAAAAATAAACTAAATAAATTGCCTGAACTGACTAACAATTTCAGAAAATATCTGCTGACTGCGAGAAATCCACAAAAAATATTTATTGATATTTTATTTATATGAAGATACATTTTTTTAAACATCGAAGTTTCTAACAAAAATATCAATATGAAGTCATATCATCGAATACATCATATCAGCAATATGAATGAATATCATCAAAACAAAACATCAATGTTTCAGCTCGAAAATAGAGATGTTTTAATAACATTAATGTTTTTTTGCCATCCCTACACCGGCAGAGGTGGCTCAGAACATCAACTGCTGTGTCTCTGACCGGGAGGTCCTAGGTTCGAGTCCCGACACTGGCAGGATTTTCGACACAAACTTGTCAGCTAGGTCGAATTCAGTCGCAGTCTGGTGGAGAATACTAGCGGCCGGTTGCACTGATCGGTAGTTTTCCGTGGTTTCTTCGATCAACACCAGGCGAATGCCTGAGTAGTACCGTAACAAACGAACCACGGACCTCTCGCGATCTTTTCTTCCTCTTTCTTGTACTATCATCACCCCTTACATACACACACTTACACTAACATGCACCACACAGGTCGGGAGATCGGTCGGGAGCTTAGAGCTTGTCCCGTTTGGTGCGGAACCCCGCTGAGGGAGATGCTTCTTTGAGGGAAACCCTACAGCTGACGGTAGGTCATCGCCGGATATCGCCATTTAGCAGAGGAAGACTTATGTTCAGAATAATTGCACGTTTTCACAAACGCAGATTTATTACAATGAACCACAGAAAGTACATTGGTCACAATTCCAGAATCCAAAAGAGTAAACCATGTCAAAGCCAAAATCAAAAACCAAAAGTCCGGGAGATGTACCAAAAAACTAGCTATGTCAAACCAAGAAATACACCAGAATGAACCAAAATTACTACCGGGCCTACACTCACTTCTACACGGTACAATCTCCTCACTAAGTTACTCAATACACGGTTACTAGCGTTCTGTCTCTGGCTGGCGGCGCTCGCTTTTAAAGCGGGCGGCGCCGCAGACTCGCTGCACCGCTCCTGGCTCTCCGGCCAGCCTTCCTTCTAAGCTCGGGCGGCGCCTTTTCCGCTTCGCCGTCTCTGTCGACTTCCTCGGTCGCCGCTGAGCGCTGCCACCTTGGCGCGCTCTTCAAACGTGGTTATACTTCTTCTTCCAAAGCACTACAGCCCGATGTGGGCCAAGGCTGCCTTCACGATCTGCCTCCTTCCTCTCTTCTTTCGGCCTTCTCCCACCATCCAGTGACTTTTATTATTTTCAGGTCATCCACAACATCCTGGATCCAACTTTTTCTGGGCCTCCCACGTTTTCGTACGCCCAGAATGTTATTTTTATGTATATGTTTAGGCATTCTTTACACTCCCATTCTCTGCACGTGTCCTAACCAAGACATTCTGCGAGATTTTACGAATCTAATTATATCTTGATCTTCAAGTATATTGTTTATTTCTTCATTATATCTTATCCTCGATCTTTCTCTGTCTTTTACAGCTCCATATATTCTCTTTACAATTTTCCTCTCAAATCTACGTACTGTCTCGATGTCATTATTGCTCAGGACCCATGTTTCTGCTCCGTAAGTTACTATTGGTCGAAGTAAAGTTTTATACAACTTGACTTTTGTTTTCCTAGTCAAGAGAGCAGATTTTAGGAGTGGTATATTTGCATAATAGGCCTTATTACCTTTCATCACCCTTTTGTTGATTTCTTCAGTTATATTGTTTGTGTTGTTAATATTAACTCCAAAATATGTGAAATTTTCAAAGTTGTAATCATTTATCTCCATTGTTTGTATTTTTCTTCTAGTTTCCGATGCTGACATTTCAAGTATTTGGTCTTTTTTTCATTAATATTAATCCAATGTTGTGAACATTTCTTCTAGTGCCTCTTTACTTCTTGCTATTAGTGCTATATCATCAGCATATAGCAAACGTGGTTATACAGCCGCAACAAAGATCAACGCCAACTCCCGAGGAAATAAATGGACTACACTTACGGGACTAATGACCTTAGCAATTGACGCGCTAGGAATCACTGTCAATCAGTCATCCTTCCTCTGAGCACCGCGCGGCGGGGCGTTGCAGTGCCCTTGCGCGCACAGCTCAGTTTGGGAGCCGCTGTCCGTCGCATGCGATACGCGGCCGCCCGCGGCGCGACAGCTGTCGTAGTGGGCGCCCGCATCGCCGCCTAGAGCCGCCGGCACCGAACTCCCATCGCGCCGCGCCGGCTGAAGGGCTCGCGAACAGGCTGGCACCCTCGAATACAGCCCGCATCACCGTCTATCGCTAGGCATTGTAAGTTTTTGATTGACTGATTGATTCTTTTGTGTTGCCTGGCGCATCAACTGCTCTGGTCATTAGACCCGTTAGTATAGTGCATTGTTTTCGCGGGAGATAGTGGTGATCTTCCCCCACTGGATGGCGAGATCCGGCGCCGACCTACCGTCGGCTAGTGGGGTTTCCCCCTAACCAGGACTCTCCCACCAGCGGGGCACCGCCCCAGCCGGTACAAGCGCTAAGCTCCCGACCGGTCTCCTGAAATATGTGGTAGTGTAGTGTATGTTAGTGTAAGTGTATGTGTAAGGGGAGACGATAGGACAAGGAAGAGGAAGGAACCTAGGACCTCCCGGTCAGAGGTGCTGCAGTGACGTGCCCGGAAACACGAAAAAATCAATCAATCAATCAATCGTATGGTACGTGTTCCATTAGTTACAGAACTTCTGCGGCATTCCCCAGGTATTTGTCGAAGAAATTCCGAAAAAGCGCTGATCAGAGCAGCCAGCCGCTAGAGTTCTCCAGACAGCTGTTGAAATCATACTCGCTGTCGAGCTAGTGACGAAAATTCACCACTGTCAGGACTCGAATCTAGCACTTCCTGGTCAGAGTCACTGCAGAGGTAGCGGCAATGCTGGCTCAGAGCTAAAATCAAACGGCAATATTGAAATGTACATTGCCTTTTTGAAGCTTTCGATCTGCGAATTCAGCGATGATAAATAAATCGGAACCTTTTCTTAGCAAGATAACAATATTTTCTGTAACTTGGGACTACTGCTAATTATCATTAGGGGACATCTTTTAACGAAATTCATATTTTTATTTTCACTTTAGAACCATGACTTTTAGTATAGGCCTTAATTTTATGTTATAACAAAAGAAAATTACTCATTTTTATATGATTTTTTGGTGATTTTCGTCGATTCCGATAATGAGTAATTTTTATATTTTTCCGACATTTTTAAAGCATTTTTCGCTGATTTCGGATTTTAATGTCATTGTCATGATACTTGCATCAAATAATATTTACGCGATGCAACATATGTTCTCACAGAATTCCTGAGAAGCCAACTCAGGTTTCTTTGCTCGGAAATTGAAATCTCATCCATTGTATGTAATGTAAGGTTCCTGTGACGCC